>CAWUFW010001088.1:2400000-3000000 GCA_963921515.1 Calotriton arnoldi
AGCAAGAGTAGTGGGGAAAGAGATGATGAATAAAGGCCAAAGCTGCCGATTTCGGAACTGAGGAATCTGGTTCAAGTCCCGGCCTAGTTTAACATCCTTTGATCTTGGGCAAATCACTTAATATCCACGTTTACAAAATAATGTAATCTAGTGCTCATGTTAAGCGCGCTAATTTCCGTGTGCAAATCTCAAGCTATATAAAACTGCACAAAATAAATGAGGAAAAAAACACCAGAGGAAGAGACAGCAGGGGTTGAAAAGTACCTTAAGAGTAAAATAAAGGGACAAAGAGTGTAATGTGGTGGAAGAAAGAGACATGAGGTGGAATCAAGCCAATGCAGCCTTTACATTCTTTGTTGCAGGCTTCTGAGAAAAACCTTGGACACATCCAGCACGTAAAACAAATGTGTCTACTGCCTCACCCCCTCTCATCTCGCAATCCCACTGCCCCCTCTCATTTCTCACACTCCCTATCTCCTCTCTATACTGCCTGCTCACACATACTAAGCGCAGTTTCTTTCCCATGCCTTTCCAAGGTTTCCATCCTTCAAACCCATGGCATTCTCCTCTTCTTAGGGTGTCTTCTGCATACACAGGTCCTCCCTCTTTATGCGTCTGTAGCCTACTCTCCCCTTATTTCTCTCTTTCTCACACACTTTCTGCTCCTCTGTCTCGAGTTCATCCACCACTTCCTGCACAAACTACCTATCCCTCTGTCTTCCCTTCTATCTATTCTACGCAGCTCTCACCTCTATCTATTCAGCATGCCACATAGTTCCACCCCACACAATTCCACAACTATTTCAATACAACCCACACAATTCCACACCTCATACATCCACTACACTCCAAACCAAAACACATAGGTAAAAGACTGTCATTTACAACGCCAATAGCTCTAACACTCCCAAATGCGAGACTTATTGCATTCCAAATGCTTGCTGTTTGGTTTCCTCACACAGAGCACTTCCCAATTACTGTTAATATCACGCTTCTGTGTTCATGTGTTCATTTGGCGACTATTTTGTTCTTTGATTCCTGCTCGTGTCACTGTTTGCTCGTCTTCGGAGGTTCACCTGCAGCGCCCATTACTTAATCTCCCCGTCCCTTTCAAATACCGAGACGTTTCAGACGCCGTTTTGGAAATCACCTTTTTAATTTTCTCTGACTTCAAAGTGCAAGGATTTCCCCCAAACCCCTCCCGCTTCGGTGCTTGCTTGTTGCTTTAGCGAGTCTCGGTCACCGGACCTTCAGCAGCCCAACCTTGCTGCACAGTTAAGGGCAAGGCTTGGGCAACTCCTGTCGCATTTTCTATGACGCTTGTTTATATAATGTGAACTCAAGCAACCCGAAGGTGTTGGAGCACTTGATATGAGCGCTAGTAACATTACACTATGTCAGCTTAATTTTGGGGGGCATTTTTATAGAGCCTTGACTGACCCCAAGGTATTGAGGCGCTTTACAAAAGAGCCAGTTACATTACACAAGGTCAGGTTAAGTTTTTTGTTTTTAGGTGTACGGAGATTAAGTGATGCTAACACTGCCCTTATTTATTTATTTATTATTTCCCCTCTACCTGACAAAGGGGAGCAGCATTTGTCCCTGCCACGTCGCTGCATGCCCGCCTCGCTTCCTCTTCTTGTCGTTCTCCTCCTATCAGAGTTCCAACTTCAAAGCACATTCACAGCAGCTCCCCTGGGACTGTGAGACATTTTTTATTATCTAATGTGAACTCGAGTGGCTCGAAGGTGTTGGAGCGCTTTACATGAGCCCAAGTAACATTGCACAAGGTCAGATTCGTTTTGGGGGGCCTTTTTATAAAGCACGAACTCAACTGACCCAAAGGTATTTTATCTATTTATGTTTTTTTATAGTGCGAACTTGACCCGAGGGTATCAGAGCACTTTACAACAGTTGAACAGACATCAAGTACTTTTACAAAGTATACACAGGAATAGTAGTAGGTTTACAGGTTTGTAGTATACAATAAAAGGGAGATTAATTGTTACATTTTTCCGGAGGGAGGGATGGTGCACAGAACCAAGCTGGATCACTGACAGAACAGATTCTCATACGAAGAGTGGAAGTTGAGATTCTTTTGTACATTACCTTGGACAACATGGAGGAGTTGGATTCTCTTCTCAGCGCCAAAGTGACACCATTGTGAGCAAATTTCACACACTTGCCTGTGAAACACAACTACAAATCCACGTATGGCGATGTGAGCGCTTTACAAAAGCACCAGTTACATTACACAAGGTCAGGTTAATTCTTTTGTTTTTAGGTGCACAGACATTAAGTGATGCCGACACTGTCCCTGTTTATTCATTGTTTCCCTTCTACTTGACAAATAGGAGCATTTTGTTGTTGTTGCTATGTCCAGTGCTTCTATACCCAGGGTGCTGGGACATAGGGTGGGGCCGGAGGCTTGCTGGTAAACGGATGGTGCGAGCAGTGTTTTCAATGGAAAACTCTTGAGAAGGGTGCCTGGTAAATAGAGGCCTGGGGGAGGAATAATGTGATGTCGCCGCCATTGGAAAGTACACCACTGCTTGTTTTCATAGACTGTTCAATACTCTAGTGATGCAGTCACAGACAGAATGTTATAGAGCTGTTGACTTGCATCAAGGCACTTGTCTTACTGTCTGTGTGTTAAAAGGCCTTGGGATGTGTACATAAATGTTTCCTGAGGCAAGCATGTATTCCTGAATCACACTGCATGATCCAGTGTATAGGAATTGTATATCTTTTCAATCCCAGGCTTCACAGCACCCAGGATAATGTGCTGCATGACTATACACTTATAAGGTCCCAAAGGCGAGACCTATTGGCTATGTCAATGCTTGTTTACTTATTGGCTTAGCCAATGGCTTTTGGCGATGATGTGCAAAAAATGTGTGGTGATGCGACTCGTGCATATGTATCATTTCATTCAGTAGGCACATGCATGTGCGATGACAAATGTGCGCACATGCGTCACCATGCATGCATGTGCCTACAGTTTTTTGTGAGTAACATTTTCTTTATTATTCACTTGCTAATCCAAGATGTAACTTGGAGTGATAAACAAAAACTTTCCAACTACGGAGCTGATTGGCACAAATTGTAGCTGCCAGACACTCCAATATATATATATATATATATATATATATATATATATATATATATATATATATATATATATATTATAGTTAGGCTCAGATTTCACACGTACAAAACCATAGAAATTGAGCAGTTATGGGTTACCTGACCTAACTCTAAATTACGCCACCACAATGCACTGCTTATGACCTCACATATTACATCACTCATGACATGGTCAGGGGCATCACTGATGATATCTCAAATGACATCACTGATGACAACATCCAGAGAGTGTAAGTGTTTTGTAAATATTTCTGAGACCTAAAGATAGATACTAAGCTACTGCATATGTTACATTACTATTCTTTCTGTACTACTAATGAGTGATACTATTTCTAACATATGTCATCTGAGTGGCTGTGTTACTGTCTGTATCAGAGTGTGAGTGGGTGCATGGGTGTGTGAGTGGCTGCATGGATCTGTCAGTGAGTGTGTGAGTGGCTGTATGGATCTGTCAGTGAGTGTGTGAGTGGCTGTATGGGTCTGTGAATGGGTTTGTGAGTGGTTTTCTGGGTGTGTGAGTGGATGTGTGTGTGGTTGTATGGGTGTGTGACTGGGTATATGAGTGGTTGTATGGGTTTGTGAGTCGGTGTGTAAGTGGCTGTATGGGTGTGTGAGAACTTGTATGGAAGAAGTGCGAGTAGGTGAGTAACTATGTGGTTGTGTGAGTGGGTGTGTGAGTGAGTGGTTGCATGAGTGTGTGAGGGGTTTTATGGGTGTGTTGTGTGAGTGGGTGTGTGAGTGTTTTGTGGTTTTGTGAGTGGTTGTGTTGGCGTGTGAGTGGTTTTGTGTGTGTATGGGTGCATGAGTGGTTTTGCGTGTGTGTGAGCCAGCAGGTACCACGGGGCATTAAGGCATCTCCTGCGGTCCCCAATACTGCACACTGGGTGTCCTGGGTGAGGCCAGGGCACCAGAATCAAGCGACCCTGCTTAGGGGGATGGGGTTCCCGGGGCCAAAATCAGCCTGGGAAGGAGGACGCATGGCCCCCCTTCCTCATGCATGCAGTATGGTGATCTTATTAAAGGTTTGGAGAAGGATTTTTCCTGTCTCATCTCCTTTGTAAACCAGGGGGTATTGGACCAAGATGTTAAGGTTTATTTCTTGTTTTAGAGGAGCAATACTATCAAAAGCCTGATATAAGGATTTATTGAATTGCGGACCTTTTGGTAAGCTGTCCATTATCCTGGCAAAAGGCGGGAAGACATTTGCATACTATTAAGGTGGATGGCGCGGGGCCAAACGGGCGAGGCTTCCAGGTTATTTTGCACATTTCCATACTCATAATAATTTAACGAGAGAAACATGGACTCTGCTCTCACCAGGAGGGGGCACAAAAGAACCCACTTGTCACAGTCACTAAAGATTGTGCTCTAATAGATCAAGCTGCATGGATGAGGAAGGGGGGGCATGCGTCCCCCTTCCCAGGCTGATTTTGGCCCCGGGAACACCATCCCCTGGGGCGGGCCACTTGATGCTGGGTGCCCTGGCCCCACCCAGAGAACCCACTGTGCAGTGTTGGGGGCTGCAGGGGGAGCCTTAATGCCCCTGTGTTTCTTGCCGGCTCCCTGCCTCCAGCGGGAGCCAGCATTGCACCTGCATGCAGGGAGCAGAAAAAAATGCTGCTCCGTGCATGTGGAATCAATCTTTTCATCTGTTTTCCTGCCCCTTGACAGTGGGCAGGAAAACAGATGAAAAGTCTGCTCCCCGTGGGCGGGAGCCATTTTCCTGCTCCCGCCTGCAGGGAGTGGACTTACTGTTTGCTTTAACTTGCCAGGGACTGTCAAAGCTCCCACCAATGGAAAGCAAACAGCTAAATCCAGGGTGGGCACCCCAAGACATAGGGAGATGGCCCAAGGGGGTGGCTGTCTCTAGGGCCTTTAATGCCTCCAGGAGGAGAGCCCACATAGCTCTCTTCATTTGTTATTTTAGGGCCTGACCTAGTGATGTGGTGGTCCCTGGGGCCGAAAACAGCCAGGGAGGGAGGCCACATGGCCCTCCTCCCCTTTCAAAAGATGGCCAAGCCCCTTGGAGGCTTTGGTCCCCGGGGCCATAAATGGCCTGGGAGGGGGGCGCATGGCCCCCTCCCCCTTTATGTTCAATCAGCCTTGCCCCAGGGATGTGTCAGTCCCCAGGGCCATAAAAGGCCTACAGAGATGGGGCCACTCGGCCCCCATCTCATATTAGTTCATTGGCCTGGCCCCAGGGGGGGTGCCGGTTCCCGGGGCCTATATCATCTATGAAGAGTGGTGCTGCATGTGCCCCCTCCCCATAATATATATTAAAATAAGCCTCCAGGACCTGACCCACCCGGGAGCTGAAATGCAAACAATTTGCGGGAGGCTGCGCTTGCTTTTTTTTTATTTACATGCAAATTCGAGAATCTGCAGAGATTTTCACAGCAAATTTTAAATAGAAAATGCTTTTTGGTCCAGACAGGGTCCATGGGCGACCCCAGCACTGGACCTAGGAGGTCAGGGTATTCCTAACCTGCTCCCCTCTCTCTCTTTTTAAAAAAATTTTTTTTTACCTTTTTGCTTGGGACTTGGCTGAATCTGAGTCCCAAAATGGCTGCCGACACTTCCTGGTTGTTTTTGGCAGCCAATCAGATCTGTTGGATTTGCACAGGGTCCATGCCTCAAGATATACAAATTCGTTTTCCTGTAATATCTCAAAGACTACTGAACAGATTGACACCACATCACATTAAGCACTCTTCTGGAACAACATCTAGCATACAAACCACTTCAGCTGCTGTCTGGAAAGTTTCGGGGTGATCCGTCAAGCGGGGGCTGAGAAAAAGGGGAGGTCACAAAAAGCGTTTTCCACATGCAATTTCCTAGAGGGATTTTAGACACGACTACAGCTCGATCTGCTGAACGGAATTTCACTAAATTCGGCAGAAAGCTCAATCTTGGTCCAGAAAGATGTCTTTTTGTAATTTGATGTAAATCTGTTCAGTAGTTCTGGATTTATTAAAGAAAAAAGAAATATAGATATCTAGGGATGCGGATTCTCTGCAGATACAGCAGACCTCGTGGTGAGATCTGATTGCCTGCCAACACTTCAACCAGGAAGTGTTGGCAGCCATCTTGGGACTTAGGACTGACTCTGAGTCCCAAACTAAACGCAAAAAAACTTAAAAGGGAGCAGGGTAGAAATACCCTGATCCCCCCTAGGCCCTATTTTTTTAAATTTTACCATGAATTTGTGGAGGATCCGTGAATTTGCAGTAAAAAAAAGTGTGGGCTCCCGTGCTTCTTTTGTATATGCACCCCAGGTAGGCCAGGTCCAGAGGGGTGGATTAATAATAATAATGGGGGCAGATGCATGTATGGGCCCCCTCCCCAGGCCAACTTCAGCCTGAGGACACCATCCCCTGGGGCCCGAGCGAATAGAAGAAGGGGGAGCAGGGCAGCACAGCCCCCCTCCCGGGCTGATTTTGGCCCAGGAACCACCACCCTGGAGCCTGTCCATGCCATTAAATAGGAGGGGGGCCGCATGGTCCCCCTCCCGGAGCCATTATTGGCCTTCGGGATCCCATCCCCCAGGGCCGGGCTCTTGCAATGTCCGGGGTGTCCAACCCCAGTATATAACGGTTTCCCTAAACCACTGTTTGCTCTCGCTTAGCGGGAGCAACTTAAAGTTCTTGCCAAGCGAGAGCAGGCACTAAGTCTGCTCCCAGCACGCGGGAGCATGAAAAATGCTCCCACCCGCTGGGAGCAGACTTTTCGTCTGTTCCCCTGTCCGCTGTAAAGCGGGTAGAGAAACATATGAAAAGATTGCTCCCGTTTTTAGCTGCTACTTGTGGGTGGGAGCAATGCCAGTTCCTGCTGGAGGTGGGGAGCCGGTATGGGCTGTGGGGGCATTGAGGCTCCCCCCACGGCCTTCAACAAAAAGGTAGTGGGGCCCTGTGTGGGCTCCAGGGCACCCACAATTTACTTAGCAGGCCCCGGGGTTTGAGGTTCTTGGGGCCAATATTGGTCCCGGGAGGGGGGCTGTATGCTCCCCTCTCCCTTTACATCCTGTCCAGGCCCTAGGGGATGGGGTCTCCAGGCCAATATTGGCCAGGAGAGTGGGGATGCATACCCCCCTACCCCTTAAGAATAAGGCTGGGCCCTAGGAGATAGGGTCCCCGAGGCCAAAATTGGCCAGAGGAGGGGGTAGCATGCCCCCTCCCCCTTTAAAATATGAAATGGATACCCTGGGTGGGCTGCTGAGCACCCAACATTTACTGAGCGCACCCCGGGGGATGGGGCTTCTGGGGCCAATATTGGCAAGGAAAGGGGGCTGCATGCTCCTCTCTCCCATTATACACTGGCCAGGCACTGGGGAATGGCGCCCCCAGGGCCAATATTGGTCCGGGGAATGGGGCTGCATGCCCTCCTCCCCCTTAAGAATAAGGCCAGGCCCTGCGGGATGGGGTCCTTTGGCCAAAATCAGGCCCGGAGGAGGGACAACATGGCCCCTCCCACTTTTAAATATGAATTGGATGCCCGGGTAGACTCCGGGGCACCCAAAATTTACTGGTAGCTCCCTAGGGATGGGGTCCCCGAAGCAAATATTAGCCCGGGAAGGGGTCTGCGTGCCCCCCTTTATAATAAGGCCAGGCCCCAGGAGATAGTGTCCTCAGGGCTGAAATTGGACGGGGAGGGGGGCTGCATGCACACCTCCCCCATAATTGAATGGCCAACCCTCCACTGCGCACAGCCAAAGGACATGCACGGCGTGTGGTTGGATGCATGCAGGCGGTTGACTCTCGTTGGCTGTAAGGTTCTCCTCGGAAGCACGAGTCACTGGACCTTTATGTAGCTCCCTGTGTCCCCCCTCTCTTTAATTTTGTATTTCTAGTACGGCGGCTCAGCCGAGGGACCTCTCTATCCCTTTTTTCCTTCAAACCTACGAACCTCACTCTTTACTTGACCATGGACGAACAACTAGGACTAAGCTATGGTGACGAGATAGTCTCCGAGACATTAAGAACACCCAGTCTAATAGGAGCAGACGGGACAGCATCAACTAGCACACCTCAAGGTGACTGGAATGCTATATCTTCTCTCAAAAAACAGCAGGTGAAGATAGCCATGCATGGGGCTATAATGACAGAATATTTACGGGCCAATATTGCGCCCAACGGACTCCTGGTGACTGTGGCCCCCTGTATCTTCCTGGAGAACATTATATTCAGAAAGGAGTGGAGCCAAATAGCCTGGAAGTGCACACAGGATTGGCTCATCCTAATAATCAGCACAGCCAAAGTCTCTCTGATGCACTAATCATAAAAATATCTATAGCAGAGAACGCCCTGAAGACTACCATTAGCATCACAGCCTGTGTTAGGAGGTGGTTCTGACACTATGGGCCGCCCGGATTTTTCGCTTCTTGAGCACCTAATTGTTGAGCTTTTACGGTGGGGGAGCCTCATAAGTTGGGACTCACCCACAGTGAACTCACCATAAAAGAGACTGCATGGGGATTTTACTGGTGTCCCCCTGGCTTGACCAGGCCACTGCGCAGCAGCTGGAGTAAGGGACACCGGGCTGGTTACATGCAGACACATGTGTACATGCGTGTGCACACGTGCAGGGGCTGCGCAGGGGAGATTCCTAGCGTGCGCAGCCAAGGAGCAGGTGCAGATAGACTGGTGTGGCAGGACTTATGGAGAATGGGGTGGTGACATGGAATAGGCTTTATACAGTGGGAAGAATCATGCCAGGGAAAGTCAGTGTGCTTTACAGTGTGTATTCCATTATTCTCTTATGGGGATAGGGAGCACATGGGCTAGTTTTACTTTCCTAAGGCCTACAACTTCCAGACACGCACTAAAGTCCACTGTAACAGGTGTGAGAAGAAGTATTTTGCAGAGTCCAAAGTCATATTTGTACTGCTTTTGGGTCATCCAGAAATGTCATATTTCTCTGAGTCAGCCATAACCAGGGCCTGGCTGGGGCCTGCCCTCAGCCAGCTGGATTGATAACCTTTCTTCCACGAGCGAAGACCTCCTCCCCACGAAGAGAAGATGGGTGGGGCTACAGGCTCATCCATCAGCAGCTATCACTGGGTGCCAGGCACCAGGCTGCACCAGGGAGGGAAGGCAGCAAGGGGGGAAGGGGCTTTCAGAGACCATGTGGCAGGAGACCCTGGACGACGCCATCTTTTTTTTTTTTTTTTTTAATTTTCCAAAACCTTTATTGACAAACTCTGCATAAACAAAATACAAATTTGCATCAATTTAAAGCATCATACATAGCCGGTTGTTCACTGAATGATATATCAGAGGGCAATCACATTCAGATAGACTCGTTATTCTGTACTACAGGACTATGGCACCGTGAACAACATTTTGCGAAGGGGGGGGGTTGTCAGCGCCACAGGGAGAGGGGCAGGCCCAGTCGGAGGGAAAGATGGGGTTAGGGAGAAAGGCAATCACGGTCCAACGCCGGCACCCACCGCGGGCAGAGTGCCGGCAGGGAGCGCAGGAGAGGCAGCCCGGCTCAGCTGAGGGCGGGAATGGAGGTATGACACTAAAGGACCCCATATATCAGATGGGCGGGATCCTGCAGGCAGTAAGTCCCAAAATTCAGATAGTAAGGTCTGACATCGCGAAGCATCCTCAAGCCAGTGAGTGAACTTGGGCGCTGGTCTACGGCCCCAACACATAGCCATCCTGCGCCGGGCGAGGACGAGCAGCATCGCGATCAGGCGACGTGAAGCATCCGGGCAGAATTTAACAAAGCCCAGCAGGCACAACGGGGGGTCAGGCCGAACCTGCGCAGAAGTGATCTCAGATATGGCGGCACACACCGCCAGCCAGAAATCCGATACCTTAGGGCACAACCACGCAAGGTGAGTAAAATCCGCGTCAGGGGCAGAGCACCGCATGCATCTATCGTGGGGAATAAGTCCCAGCCTATGTAGCTGAACCGGAGTGCGATACAGCCTATGCAAATATTTAAAATGAATGAGACGAAGGCGATAGTTGGGAGATAGCCTCTTCGTCTGATTACAACAATACCGCCAATCTGGTGGTGCGATGTCCATGCCCAACTCATCGCCCCATGCCGCGCGTGCACGGTCGGTGGAGATGGAGGTGGTCGACAGCGTTATGGCGTATAATTTAGTTACCAATTTGCGGGGAGTGGGGGACGTGTATATGTAGTCAAGAGCCGGCATTGAGGATGGAGGTTGGGGAAACGTGGGGTGCAGCTTCTTGCAGATAGCCCGCAGTTGATAAAAGAGCAGTGTGTCCATCGGACCCGATGAGGCTGGAGGGGAATAAAAAGTGTCTCCGGGGTAAAGGTCCGCCAGAATCGTCAGCTCCATACGGGCAGCATGTTTAGCCATGCCTGTGGGTTGGAGAGGAGGGAAAGCAGGATGTCGCACAATAGGCATAGCGTTAGCCGATAACGATGGTGCATTGGATAGACGGCGCAGTCCCAGCCAGGCCCAGCGCAGTGTCTCGACCGTGTTCACCTCGGCACCCGGGCGACACTTCGGGACGAACAGGGCGGTAGTCAGCGGCCAGGGAGCCGCCAGGTCAGCTTCAACCGCCACATGCGGCTGATAAGGGGTGGGGTGAATCCAGAAATGTAGGAAACTGGCCTGGGCACTTAAGGCATAGAGTTTGAAATTGGGAGCGCCCATACCGCCCGATGACATTGGGAGAGTAAGGATGTCATATGCAATCCGCTGCTATTTGCCAGCCCAGACCAAAGAAATGATCAAAGAGCGGATTTTGCGAAAGAAATGTGCAGTGAGAGGGATTGGAATGTTCAAGAAGAGAAAAAAGGAATTTCGGGAGGACCACCATCTTGGCAATAGCTATGCGACCCACCAGAGACGGGGAGTCGGTTCCAATGGGGTATTCTAGATTCCAGCCAGTCCACTGCGCGCCCGAAGTTGGCCCTCCAGAGGTCGTCCAAGTTTCTGCTCAGCCATATTCCCAAATAACGGGTGGGACCAGAGGCCCAGACAAAAGGAAAGTCCGGAGTGAACGGCGTGGTGGCATCGGTAAGAGGGAACAACACTGACTTGCTCCAGTTCACCTGAATACCAGACAGTCCACCAAATCGAATTATTTCACGGACTAGGGGGCTGAGGTTATCTTGGGGATGTCGGACATACAGCGTGATGTCGTCGGCATACAAGGAAACCAAGAGGGCGCGGGCTGCAAAGCCAATACCCTTCTGAGTATGGTGTTGCTGGAGCCGGGCCGCAAGAGGCTCCATCGCAATCGCAAAGAGCATAGGGAGAGCGGGCAACCTTGTCGAGTGCCTCGTTCAATCAATATGGGTGCTGATACCTGACCATTAATTCGTAGGCGGGCAGAGGGGGGAGTGTAGAGAAGAGATATCTTACGGATAAAAACATTACTGAAGCCTAGGCGCGGTAAGAGAAAAAAGAGGAAAGGCCACTCCAGCGTATCGAATGCCTTAGTGGCATCGAGTAGCGCGGCTACCGCGGGGAGGTTAGGGTTCATTTGATGAAGGACCGAAAAAATAGTGCGAAGATTATGCGAGGTGGCACGGCCCGGAATGAAACCGGACTGATCGGGGAGGGCGATAAGGGGCATGAGGTGGAGAAGACGGGAGGCCAATAACTTAGCGAAGATCTTATTATCGATGTTAATTAAAGAGAGGGGGCGATAGGAATCCCTACTGTCAGCAGGTTTGTCCGGCTTGAGGAGTAGCGTTATCATTGCCTCGCGGAGTGACAACGGGAAGAGGCCTGTGTCAAAGGAGTCGTTATACATGGCGGCCAAATGTGGCACCAGATGCGAGGCAAAAGCCTTGTAGAACGAGGCGGGTAGGCCGTCCAGTCCTGGGGCCTTATCGCTGGGTAGACTATTTATAGCCGCAAGTATCTCCTCCTTAGAGAAGGGCTCATCTAAAAATTCACGATGGTGGTCCTCCAGCCACACCAGCGCAAGGGTATCGAAATATTGTTCAAAGGCCTCGGGCGAAGGAGAGGGGCCCGCAGCGTAGAGTTGCGAGTAGTAGTCCATAAAACGGACCTGGATTTCGGCAGGGGAGGTGGTTCTGGCAGGACCACCATCCCGAAGAGCCGCGATGTACGACGCCGCCCGGGGGGGACGTAGAAGGTTGGCCAGGGTCTTGCCGGGTCGATCGCCCTCTCCGAAGCGACGGGCTCTGGCCTCCCTACCAAGAAAAGAGAGTTCCCTGTCGGCCTCTGCAACAAATTCAGAGTGCTTAGCGCACAATATCGCAAGGGTCTCTGACCTGGGGTGGGCAGCATATTCTGCGTCCAGGGCCTTAATCTCCGATTCGATCTTGTCCAATAACGCGCGGATGGAGCGGAGGACGCCTGCCTGTTTGGAGATGCACTCGCCTCGTATAACTGTTTTAAAGCCTTCCCACAGGATGGACGTGGATTCCACCGAACCGACATTTAAATCAAAGTAGTTAGTAATCGCCGTTTGGATCTCGTCGCTAAAAACAGAATCACGGAGGGCATTCGGAGGGAGCCGCCATGTGAATGAACGCTGTGGGGAGTGGAGGGGGCGAAGACAGAGCTGGACGGGAGCGTGGTCGGAGAAAGTGCGCACCATATGGTTAACGGAAGTAAGCCAAGTGAGGACATCCGGTGAAGTAATCCATAGATCAATACGGGACCAGCAACCCCGGGCGCCGGTGACGCAAGTGCCCTCACGGGCATCAGGCCACATGTGCCTCCAGGCATCATATAACGAGTTGTCAGTAAGGATGGACTGGAGGAGAGCTGTAGAGCGAGGGTGCGATGAGTGTGAGCCAGAGCGGTCCTGGACCGCGGAAAGTGTAATATTGAAATCCCCACCCCAGATGAGGGCCGCCGGGCCCAGGGAAGAGATGAGGTGCCATATATGTGTGAAGAAATCAGGGTCGTCCGAGTTAGGGCCATAGACAGCGGCAATCGTCACTGGTTGGGACATTAGGGAACCTTGCAAGATAACATACCGTCCGTCCAGGTCCTTGAATACCTGAGTAGTCTGCCAGGGGAGCCCCCTGCGTATCAGAATGGAGACTCCCCTAGAATAAGAGGAATAGAAAGAAGAGTGCATTTCCCCCCAATAGCGCGACTGGAGTCTGGTAGCTGTTTCGGGCAGCAGATGGGTTTCCTGCAATAGGCAAACGTCGACCCTGTGACGTTGTAAGTGAGAGTGAATGAGCCTGGCCTTACGGTGATCATTAAGACCACGGATATTCCAGGTCCAACATATGGTGTCAGTCATGGTACTCTATAACTGGGTAAAGCTAGGACGCAGAGCGGGGGGCCAGATGGCAGAAAGAGCCAATGTAGGCGCTGGGACAAACAATACCCGACCAGGAGGGGAACAGGACATTCGCCAGAGGCAGATAGTGGGGCCAGCCGATAGCCAGGCATTCGAGAAGGCCCAACCATGGGGGGATCATCCAGTGCGCTAAGAACAAAAAGGGAAGGGAAAACAGTGCCATCCAGGAGGAGGAGGATGTCGTGAACAGTTGTGCTAAATTGAACATGACTAGCAGTGGAGTGATGCATTCTGATGGGAAACGGAAGATGAGGACACAACAACAAAATGATCCCCATAGAATAATAAGCAAAACCCACGAAAAACCCCCCACCCCAACCCGATCCAGCCCGCCGCACAAAACGCAGTCTGGAAACCAGTTCCTGGCAAGTCAATAGCATACAGAGTGCAGACGACCACATTCCCAAACACACCCCCACCCACCCGACCCCCCACCCTCCCTACTAGAGACCCCAGAACACCCCACACCCCGCACCCACACCAACCCCCCAATCAGGCTGAGATACCACCCACTCCCGCCCCAGGAACCCACAACTAGGAAGGAAACAGTGAGCAGCCAACAAGGGAATTATCCCGTGGGGGCATGGCGGCGCCCGGCGTACACCCCTGCCAGTAAGACAGGGTGGCCAAGCCTACGTGGTCAAGCAGACAACAGGTAAATACACCCAGAATGAAGAAGTGCACCGCCCAGTCCCAAGCATCGAACATCAGTGCCAGTGGCGGTACGGAGGACTCGCAGTGCCCAGGGTCGGCCAAGAGTTCGATAAATTAACTTCGCCCACAGACACAGAGATCAAGTCAATCTTCAGGTCAGTCATTGTCACTGAGGAGGGCCTCGGAGGCGGCCCGGGAGCCTGCAGGAGAGGAACGATTTGGACGGTCAAGCTTCTTAGCGAACACCAGCGCCTCCCTAGGATCCGGGAAAGTGAGAGTCTTGGAGCCCTGACGGATTCGTAGTTTGGCTGGATAGGTGTAGTATGGTAAGTGTGTAATTATACTTCGTGTTTTAGTGGCATGTTCCTTTAATGTAGAATTTAGAAGTAGAATGTAGAATGTAGTATTATGCCAGTGTTAGAATTATAGAGTTAGTATTGCTGTGTGGTTAATGCTGGAGGTCGTGGGTCCTTTCTGTGAATAAACCTCAACTTGGGAGTTACCTTCTGGCCTCGTCTGGATTCTTTACCCAAGGAATTTACCACATTATTTGGCGACGATTCTAAAGGACCCACCGACAAGAAGTGATTGGACATTACTTCCCTCCAAGGACTTTCGTTTGAAATTCCTATAAGCAATTTCGAGAACTGTGCTGTCTCGCATCTCGATCGAGAACTCTGCTGTTTCTTTTTCTGAAACCACGGGTAAAGTACTTTTCTTTCCATGACTATCGCGCTAGAAGCGTTTGTCTTTGCATATTGGCATCGCTTTTCGCATTAGCGCCATCGTTGCCACCAGCATTTGTTTTAAATTGAAGTGTGATTCCCGCTTCCATACAAGCTTCTGTCGAGTGACAGCTTGCATCGCCTATCGCTTAAGCGCCAACGGCATTTTATGCATTTTTGTGGAAATTTGGGGCTTTATCTTGCGCTGAAAGTCTCTTCACCTTCAACGTTTTTTTAATGAGGCATCATTTGAACATTTGAATGACTGAGCACGCGCTAACCTGAGTCCTGTAGAAGCAAGGGCTTCTCCATTGTCTCCTTATATTCTGTTGGCATTGTTCAATCACGTTTCACGCGCGTATCTCAGCTGGAACTGCAGCGTTCTTAGATCTTCAAAGGAATCCATTTCCCTGGCGCGTCTTGTGTATTGTACCATGTGAGCAACCTCAGACGTCACCACGCTCACCTACAAGTTCTAGTTCCTTTGGAAAGCACGCAGAGCTTCTTTCATTACGCTCTGCTTTCCATTTTCCTCTTCAAGTTGCCGTTTTCAAGATTTTCTCCAATTATGGCATCATTCTAGATCGTACGAAGTCTAGAAGTAAAGCGTTCCAACGGAAATTGGCGTATGGAGTTATTGGTATTTCCACACTTTGCATAATTTCATTATAAAAAAAAAAAAAAAAAATTTTTTTTTTTTTTTTCTTTCCTTTCTTTGTTTACAGTTTCATCTCTTTAATTATACATTTTATACACCAGCATGGCTTCAAGTAGTAACAACGTAATGCAACCTTCCCCATTCTTGGAAATCTCTGGTAAACCAGACAAACCTTGGCACAAATGGTTTAGAGTATTTGAGAACTATCTAGAGGCCATTGATGCCAGTGAGTATTCTGCGTCAAGGAAAAGAGCGCTTCTGTTTAACCATCTAGGGAATGCTGGACAAGAGATTTTTGACAACTTACCCACTGTTCAAGCACCTGCAGGCGAGGAATCATGGGATGTTTTTAAAGAAGCTTTGGCACGTTTGGGTAAACATTATGTCGACGAACCATCCGTGATGGTAGAAAGACACAAATTCTTTAAACGGAGACAATTAGTAGATGAATCTATTGAAGATTATTTAGCTGTGTTACGTGTTTTAGCTTCTAAGTGTGTTTTTGGGAATTACTTGGACACTGCTTTGAGAGATCAATTAGTATTCAATTGCTACAACAAAAAGATACAAGAACGGATTTTGACATGCAAAAATCCGTCTCTTGATGAGGTCATGGATATAGCAAGAAGTATAGAAAGGTCTGTTGTTTCTTCAAAGATTACATCTGATGCTTCAATTTCCAGATCTTCAGACAACATAAGTATTGCGGTAGTAGAATCAAAACCTAAAACTAGCGTGAATGATACAGCTATTAATGTGGTTACTAGTAAGAATGCTTTTAAGCAGAACGTTCAGAAAAAGGTTGGAGGCACCTGTTACAGATGTGGTTCTAAGTTCCACATGGGGAATTACCCTAATTGTCCTGCAAAGGGGAAACGGTGCACTTATTGTAAAAAAATTGGTCATTTTTATACAGTGTGTAATGCCAGTAGAATGAAGGTCAGAGTCAATCAATTGGACGTTAACGAAGATATTCTATCAGAAGAAATTAGTAATGTGTCATTATCTGTGGAGGTCAATACGTTAGGGGAATCAGAAAAAAGGTGCAAAGGTCCAATATGCAATGTACAAATTGGTGTTATTGATCTGGGTATTATGGCAGATTCGGGATCCCCTATTACTATTTTAGCCGAAAAGACGTTTAACAGACTGTGGACTGAGAAATTACTCAAGTCGACATCTATCAACCCTAAAGCATTTGGCGAATACGATATAATAATGAAGGGTTATTTTGATGATTATATTGTATTTAAGGGGAGGAGTATTGTTACCAAAATTTATGTTGCAGTCAATGGACGTGACATATTAGGGTGGCAAGACCAAGCCAAACTTGGTATAATTCTTAGACCAGGACATGCAGAACCTGTAGTTTTAGGAGATTTACCTGTTTTAGCTGTTCTAGATACCAATGAGATAGATAGTATTACTAAGAATTTACAGTTTAAATTTCCTGAGGTGTTTTCTAACAAAATAGGGATGATTAAGAATTTTCAGCATACTATTGTTTTAAAAAAAAATGCCATTCCTGTGATACAGAAAGTTAGACCTGTTCCACTATCTGCCAGGGAAGATCTCAAAAAGCTACTTGATGAAATGTGCGCTCAAGAAATCATCAAACAGGTAGAGTCCTCAGAGTGGGTTTCGGCGGCCGTTGTCGCACGAAAAGCTCAGGGTCTATACGTCTATGTGCGGACTTAAGAGTTCTCAACAGAAACATTCTTGTAGACTGTCATCCCCTCCCAAGAATTCATGAATTATTGGCTAAGTTAGGAGGTAGTAGGTATTTTTCAACCATAGATTTACGCTCTGCGTATCATCAGATACCTTTGTCTGAAGATTCACAACACTTAACCACGTTTGTAACACCCTTTGGTGTTTTCCAATATATGCGGATGCCGTTTGGATTGGCATCCGCTGCTAGCGTTTTTCAACGCTTAATGGATCAGATGTTTGGTCAACAATTGGGCATACAGGCTTTTCAGGATGACATTTTAGTTCACACTGAGACTTTGGAGCAACATGTTGCATTACTGGATGATGTATTAAGCAAGTTGAGGTCTCAGGGTATGACTATTAATATAGACAAGTGCAAGTTTATTGCCAAGGATGTGAATTATTTGGGACATAATATCTCTAAGGATGGTATTAAACCTAAATTATCTTTATTAAAAGGTATAAATGAGGTTTCCACTCCCAATGACAAGGACTCGCTTAGAGCCTTCCTGGGACTTAGCGAGTATTACGCAAGATTTGTACAAGGTTATGCAGTTATTGTGCAACCTTTAAGAAATCTGTTGAAAAAGAATATCAAGTTTGTGTGGTCCGAAGAGTGCCAAGAGGTCTTTGAAGCAGTTAAAAAGTTAATCATTACAGCTCCAGCTATAAGATCTTTTACTCAGGGTGCCAAGTGTACTATTACTGTAGATGCTAGCGCTAAAGGTTTGGGTGCTGTCTTAAGCCAAGGAATAAATGGTCGCGAGTATACCATAGCGTTCGCATCACGAACTCTCAGCGATGCGGAAAAGAATTACAGTACTATTGAGCGTGAGGCACTGGCTTGCTCGTGGGCCTCTGAGAAGTTCAAAATGTATATTTGGGGTACCAAATATGAATTGCACACTGATCACAAACCATTAATATACATGTTAGGAGATAGTTGTTCCAACAAGGCATCTTCAAGACTCATTAGGCTCCTATCACGATTACAAGAATTTAATTTTGATATAAAGTACATTCCTGGTGGCAAAAATGTGAGAGCTGACTGTCTATCACGTTTACCTGTCATTGGGGATATTGTTTGTGACAATGAGAAGAGTAGGGAGGATTTGGAGTATGTGTTCACAGTTAATGATATTAATGAGATATTTAAAATAACTGAAGAGGAATGGTTGAAGTGTTGTGATCAAGATGAGTGTATGGCACGAGTGAAGAAGTTTCTAGTTGAGGGTTGGCCAAACGATAGAAGCTTGAATTCAGATTTGAGAAATTTTTGTCAGGTAGCTTCTGAGTTGTCAGTGGTCAATGGTTTATTACTGAGACAAGATTTATTTATTCCCCCTAGTGGTCTTAGGTCCAAAATTGTTTCCTTAGCTCACGAGGGACATCTAGGTATTTCTGCCACTTCCAAGAAGATTAAACAGATGTACTGGTGGCCTGGTATAGATGGCCAAGTTAGAAGATTTGTGGAAAGTTGTGCTGTTTGTTTGTGTTCGGACAAACATTGGAAAACTAGTACCTTACCTTTACACCCCGTGGTGTGGCCAAACAATGCATGGGAGAAAATAGGGCTTGATTTTACTGGTCCTTTCAATGCATTAGGGGAGAACAGTAGATTCTTGATTGTAGCCATTGACTATTATTCGAAGTGGATATACTTTGCTTTTGTGAAATGGGCTGATTCGTGTTCTGTAATTGCATTTCTTCAGAAATTGTTCAATATAGAAGGAAAAGTGAAGGAAATGGTTACGGATAATGGATCTCATTTTGTTTCTGAGGAGTTCAGCAAATTTCTCAGCAAACATGATGTTAGACATAATAGAGTACCAGTTTATAGTCCAGCGTCTAATGGTTTAGTGGAAAGAGCTAACAGATTATTGAAAGAAGGTATTCAAACTGCGATTGCTAATAAGTTGGATATTGCAGAATATTTGCATTTTAAAGTATGGAATTATAATATAACTCCACAAAGCACTACGGATGTGGCTCCATTTGTTCTGTTGAGGGGTCGGAAACCGATTTCTGCAATTAGTCCCACGTGGTTACTGGATAAAGTTGATTTGCACCACAATATAGATTTGCAAGAAGTGCGTAGTCATGTTAAAAAGAAACAGGAGGCATATAAGTGTAATTATGATAAAAGAATGCATGTTAAAGAAGGATTGCTGAGTACTGGCGATTGGGTTTTGGTAAGAAAGCCTAAGAAAGTGTGTAAGGGACAATCGAAGTTTTCTGAACCAGTGAAAGTCTTAAAGATTACCAATACCGCTGTTTTGTTGCATGGAAAAGGATGGTGGAACAGGAATGCATTGGTGAAAGTCACTAAAGAGCAGGCAAAGATTATTTTACAAAGAATTGGTTCAGGGAATGGGCAGGAGAGACGTGATTGGTATGATTTAGTCACTCTGACACGAGAAGAGGACAACGGAGGAGAACAAGGGACTCAGAGTAATTTAAGTGGAGGTGATAGTCTGGATGTGGGCCCAAGGTGTAGTGCTGGTGTCATTTCTGGTCCTGGGGGTGATAATGTGACTAGTTTCAGTCCTAGTCTGAGATCATCTTTCACTTCCGAATCAAGAGCCATTTCAGGAGCTAGATGTGACAATGTATCAAGGTCCAGTTCTAGACTGAGGTCAGCTCCCAGTTACTCCAAGGATTATGTATATTATTAATGATGTATAGCTCTAGCATAAGTTGTATTCATACTATGATACATTTATGTATGTATTTGTTTTTTTTTGTTTTTGTTTTTTTCTCTTTGTTTTTTATATATAGGAAGGGGGGTGTGTAGTATGGTAAGTGTGTAATTATACTTCGTGTTTTAGTGGCATGTTCCTTTAATGTAGAATTTAGAAGTAGAATGTAGAATGTAGTATTATGCCAGTGTTAGAATTATAGAGTTAGTATTGCTGTGTGGTTAATGCTGGAGGTCGTGGGTCCTTTCTGTGAATAAACCTCAACTTGGGAGTTACCTTCTGGCCTCGTCTGGATTCTTTACCCAAGGAATTTACCACAATAGGCCAGGGAGTAAGAAATCTCGTGTTTCTGAAGGAGTTTCTTGGCAGGCAGGAACTCACGACGCGCTGCCTGGACAGCCTGAGTGTAGTCGGGGTAGAACGAGAGGGAATTGCCCTGGTGGCGGATCTCGCCCCTCTCTCTAGCCGCCCTGAGGATGGCGTCCCGGTCCCTAAAGTTCAAGATCTTGGCGATAATGGGGCGAGCCGGCAGGCCCGGAGCAAGGCGAGGACTGAGGGAACGGTGGGCCCGCTCCACGATGAACACGGGCGAGAGGGCATCTCCGAACAGCTCGCGGACCAGCTGCTCCACGAAATCCTCCATACGGGATATGTTGGTGGACTCTGGCACACCCGTGATACGGAGGTTGCTCCTCCGGGAGCGCGCCTCCAAATCCTCATTCTTATTGCGGATTACTTCCAGGAGTTTGTCCATGTGTAGCAGTTTCTGACGATCCTGGGTGGCCGCATCCTCCACGTCCGACACTCTTGTTTCCACGTGAAGCAGCCTAGCGTCATGCGTGTCCACCCGGGCCTTCACAGTGTCCAAGCGAGTAGACAGTTGGTCTAACTGGGCCGCGATGCTGGTGACGGTAGATTTTACATTCAGCATAATGGCTTTCAGGTCATCTTCGCGAGACTGCGGTGGGTCGGGTGGCGACGCAGAGTCCTCCCCATCCACTCCGCCACCCTCCTGGCGCGTCTGGCGCTGTTGGTCAAACGTGATTTTGGGCTGCTTGGGATCCGTTCGACCCATGGCGATCGGGCAGGAGCAGACCCTGGTGCGGCGGGGGGCAGTCAGGCCCAAATGACGACGAACCTGCGGGGCAGGGGCGATGTCCAGGCTCAGGAGTGGCCAGCGCCCGCACTCGTAGACACGATGGCAGAGTAAGTAGCTGCGTCGCAGGCTCGACGGTCGCGGGCCAGCCGTCCGAACCCCCAGACCACCAGCACAGGAATAAGGTGGCAGAAGCCGGCGTACCAGTGGTAAGGTAAGGCAGCGCCCCCTCGGTACCCACAGTCAGTGTTGAAAGCAGCCGGTGGGGGCCCCAGGATGAAGGACCGCGCCAGACCGGGGAGAAGTGCCACCCGGAGGTCGCCAAGCAGAGTAGGTGGCAGCACAGTGGCAACACACGGAAGAGGGCTCACAGGAGCGGTGCCAAGCAGAGGAGCAGAGCGCCGGGCCAGGCGGTACAGCTAGCGGGCACAGAATGGCGGCCACCCGGTCCGAAGCGTTTAACGGCAGCAAGCTGTTGGCAAGAGGGGCCCAGCCGGTGCAGCGCCGTGAAGTCCGCCCCCCAAGGGTTCCAGGGGCAGGCGTGGCAAGGCGGCAAGTCCAGGCACGGCGGGCCGGTGTGAAGTCAGGGCCACAGTCGGGCGTCGCTCCCCGCAACAGTGTCTAGGCAGTAAAGGGCCGTAGAGGCTGAAGGGCAGGGCCCAGCCCACCACAAAGAGGGCGCCCGGCTCGGGGCAGCGAGGCTCTGTGCAGGCCGGGGGGCCGGCATCCAAGGCCCAGCAGCAGCCCCCTGGGAGCAGAGGGGGGCGAATGCAGCGAGGAGTCGCGGGGGGCGCGCCGCCCTCTTCGCCAGGCCTGGAGGAGGAGGCCGGGGCCGCGAGTGTATGGAGGCAGCAAATGGCGCCCAGGCCTGGCGGTACGACGGGCGCGCCCCCAGCCCCGCCACAGAACGCCCCCACGAGCACAACACTCACCGGATCAAGCAGGCGAGAGCTCACCGGCAGAGTCTGCAGCCGGCGCTCGGATCCCCATCCGGTCCCGGAGGACAGCTCAGGAGTCTTCAGCAAGGCAGCGCGGACCAGGCCCCGGGCAGGCACAGCAGCGTAACTCAGCTCCCCAATGTCGCAGAGGAACAGGAGCGGGCTCGGTCTGCTCCCGGAGCGCTGGCGAGGAGCAGCAGTAGCGTCTTGGGCGGTAGCAGGTAAGATCTCTGCAGGATTTTTGCGGATAATGCGGCTTGGCCGGCAGAGCCCACTCAAGGTGCAGCCATCTTACAGCCGGCTAAGCCACGCCCCCCGGACGACGCCATCTTGAACCAACCCAGAGGCCTGGGCAGGAAGGAGGGAGCAGGGGCAGAGAAGTGATGTGTCGCTGTGTGATACGGCAAACAGAGACTTCCTGCCAGCCCCCTCCCCAACTTCTTAAAAGAACTTGCACAGGAAGAGAAGCTCTCTCTGGGGTGTGGTCTGCTGAGGCAGAAGGTGCTGGAGCCTGGCGCAATGGGCAGTTGGAAGGAGGAACCCCCTGACTATCCCAGGATCCTGAACAGCACCAGGAGAAGAGACCAGGACCAGTGTGCAGAAGCAGGGGCCTCTGCGCAGGAAGAAGAGAGGCCCAGGAGGAGAACCAGGCGAAAGGCTGGCGCAGGGAGCCAGTGAAGACAGCTCCCTGCTGAATCCCCCCCTCTCAGAGACCCAGAGGGCAAAGGAGAGTGCTCCCAGTGGCTGGGGAGTGCCACCAGGAGCAAGAAGAGGCCAAGATCGCGAAGATCGGACCCCTGGGGGCCGAGATACGCCCCCCAGAAGGTAGGCGACCTTTGACCTCCAAGAAGACCGATGACGAAGCGCATGGGGCTCCGCCGCCGGTCTTAAATGTGCCCCGGGGTGGGTCAGGTCCCGGGGGCTGCCCCCAACAAGGAGCCCACCCTGGCCCCCGCAGATTGTGCATAGAGGGGAGCGCCGTCGCGCCCCCCTCGAGGAGGTTCGGGGGCCCGGGATCCCAACTCCAGGCCTCGTGTGGTGAGGTGAAGGCGGGGAGCACCGTCGCGCCCCCCGCAGGGAGGTCTTTAGGAGCCCGGGATCCCATCCCCGGGCCCCGAAGCAAAGCCGGGGAGCGCCGTCGCACTCCCCGTGAAGAGGTGGTCGCGGGGGGGCCAGGAGCCCACCCTGGCCCCCGCAGAAGAACACAAGTCGGGGAGCGCCGTCGCGCTCCCCGTGAAGGCAGAGAAGGGGCCTGGGATCCCAATTCCGGGCCTCGGCGGAGAAGGCAAGCTGGGGAGCGCCATCGCGCTCCCCGTGAAGAAATGTCCAAAGGGGCCCGGGACCCCATCTCCGGGCCCCTGCCGTGCAGAAGGAGGATGGGGGAGTGCCGTCGCACTCCCCCGCAGCTGCCCGGAGGAGGGTGGAGTGCCATCGCACTCCCCCGAGGCCAGCGCGAGTGTCCGTGTCTGCCCGCCAGAGCGGGCAGACCAAATCTGCACTGCCGGCTCCCGCGGCTGCACACGAAAGTGCTGGCCGGGCGGGGAGCCGGCGGAGGCAGCCGGGGATGGGCTCCCCGGGCTGCCCTCCAATGTGGAGGCACGCGGGGGTCCCGGTAGGGACCGGGACCCTGACAGGACCATGAAGAGGGGCCAGGGTGGGACCGGGCCCCCGAAAAATAAGCGGATCGGCCGGGGGTGGGCTACCCGAGCCGTACACTCACCTGGGGGTCCGGGCCCCCCACCGCCGAAGATGGAGGCGCGAAGCGCCAGCAGAAAAGGCAGCGCGGCTCTCCCCGGAGCAGCGGGGGAGCCGCTGCTCTAGTATGCACAAAGTCCCATAATGCCTTGCAGGCCAGGACCGGCCTGCAAGGGCAGAACAGCGTTTTCACTGCTTGTGGTGGCCCCAGGAGAACGGGGTCACCACCATATGTGTGCCAGGGTGCAGGGGGAGCTGCAGGAGCAACGCAGTCTCCCCCAGCACAACGAGGAAAAGTCCCTCCCTAAGTCTCTTGGGGACTGGAAAAGAATAACCCCCCAAGGGCCCAGCCAGCATTTTAACTCCTCTTGGGCTGGAACTTATGTTCTACAGCTGGAGGAGGATTGAGAAGTGCGCCAAAGGTTGAAGGGCTGAGTTGGGATGTCTGGAGAAGGGCATCCCCTGGAGGTGAAGAGGTGTAATTGCACCCGTAGTGCATTTACTAAGGTTATTTCTTTCAGAGGGACTGAAGGTCACATATGTAATGTAAAGTACCTGTGTAAGGTGGTGTCGTAAGCAAAGTGGGGTTATGTTGCCAGACATTCCTGCGAGGGTGTCTGGCTGTATATGCGTAATCCTGTGGTTTCATCTGTGATGCCTTTAGGGGCTGTAATTGCAATGCATTCTAATGATCCACAAATGTGATGAGTACTGTCAATCTAAAGTGATGTTTAAGCATGTATTCTTGCTGCTGCACTTAGGTGAAGAACCCAGACTGCTAGCCCTTAAGATGTAGAGGTGTATACTTCATGGTCCGTAGGAAATGCTCAGTCAGGGTTGTGTGTCACCAAGGCAGGGTTACCCATTTTAAGTGCTTGTTGAGATAATGGGGTAGGTCGCCACTGGGATGGTGCCAGTGCGCAGGGCCCTCGCTCCAGGTTATGTTCAACTACCTGCATTGGGGGCAAGATGATGTGCATACATGGGAGTGGTGGTACTAGACCCCACCACCCCTGCGGGAGGGGTGGAGATGTTATGCAATGTCACAAAGTAATTCCAACAGCTTATGTATATTTGTAAATTGGTGCATAGTATTGAGTAGTGTGTGTGTTTAATAAGTGTACTCTTACTTTTATAAAGCAAAGTACAGACTGGACAATCAATTATTGAGTGTTATTTCTGCGCACCTGCAAATGGCGATTACTAGCCCACACCACCTCCCTTGAGTAAGCCTCAGACTGCTCTGCAACGCTACCCTCTGAGAGTCAGGCGCTACAATTGGGTGTTTGGTTCCCAGTGAAGGACAAATGTAGTCATGTTATTTGTGCAGGCCTCACAGATGCTGCCTCGTTTTCCAACAGCCTGGAAATCACGGCTCGCAGAAATCAATGCTGAGATGAACGAACACAAAAAATATTTACTGCAGAAGAAGATCAACAAACTACAGAAGGATCTCAAAAACTTCGAGAGGGAAAAGGTTTATCCATACACAAAAGAAGATTACACGAACACCAACAACGATACCTCCTCTGAAGACGACTCCACCACATCAACGAGATCAAAAAGATCAAGCAGTACCTCAAGCAACGGAAGCTGGAAGGGCAACCAAGGGGGACCACGACTCCTGCCAACACCACTAATGTACAACTACCCAATGCAGGCTACCCCTCAGTACCTCCACCCTGGTATCCTGGCTACCACGGCCCACCACCTCCTCTTCCATTTTACCAACATCAACAACCCCCTCCTATTTGGAACAGAGGTAGAGGAAGGAGAAAAAACGACCAAAGACAGGTCCAATGGTCAGACAACGAGGATCAACGCCGAACCAGGAGCCAGACGAGGAGAAGCTAGTAGTCAATCTGTCTAGGAGGACACTCACGGCCACTGAGGAAACAGTCCTACAGAGAGGACGCTTCGTCCCCACTCCCAAAGAAGACCTGTTTAAACTTACAGGGGAACTCATCTCTTTTTTCAGAAAATTGAGACTACGATCCATTTTTCAAACACGCGACAACGAACGAGTTGACATCATATCAACAGACTCGGGTCTCCGCAACCCTTCCAAATTCACACCCACAGCAGCAATGACACCCAGTGAAATACTGACATATGAGAAAGCTGTCCTACGTGATGTCAACCGCATACAACCAAGGAGAACATTTGACAATCTCCCAGCAAGGGAAAGAAGAGCCATAAGAGACCTGAATGATGACCCTGAAATCACGATCAAACCAGCAGACAAAGGTGGGGCAATAGTCGTCCTTAACACTGATGACTATAACAACGAATTTAACAGGCAACTTGCCAACACCACATACTACCAGAAGATGGACACAGACTCGTCTGACTCCCTCTCTAGACGGATCAGCATCATGGTGAATGAGGCTTTATCAAATGGATGGATATCGCAGAATGAAGCGGACTACCTAGTGAAGACCAAACCTACCATTCCATACTTTTATATCTTACCTAAGATACACAAGAATGTGATGCCACCACCGGGGAGACCAATAGTATCTGGGATTAATTCAATCCTTGAACCATTAAGTCAATACTGGATCAACCAACAAGACCCATTCCTGAAGTTTACCCTCTCCACCTCAACGAAGGGAATTCCCTTTCTGGACCTGCTCATCACTTTGGAGAATGGCAAACTGACTACCAAGACTTACCGCAAACCCACTGATCGGAACAGCCTCCTACCATACAACAGCCATCACCCGAAAGCCCTAAGGGAGAATCTCCCTTATGGTCAATTCATCAGGCTGAGGAGAAACTGCAGCACCACCCAGGACTACGAAACTTAAGCGGATCAACGAAGTACAAACCTGGAAAGAAGGAACTACCCAAAACAGATCATCAAAACTGGAAGAAAAAGGGCACGCAATAACCACCGTGAAGCCCTTCTGGAGACCCATCCGAAAATTCAGGAGGATATCATCACGTGCGTGACCACATTCATGCCTCAATCTAATAAAGTTAAAAAGATACTGCTGAAACACTGGCACATTGTCAATACAGGTGACATGATCTTGGAGCGCCCTAGGTTTGCCTTTAGACGTACACAAAATCTGAAAGACTTAGTAGTCCATACTAGACCCCACAGAAGACAGACAGAGGATCAAACCACATTATGGGGATTACCAGCAGTAAAAGGACATTACCCTTGTGGCAACTGCAATGTATGCAGTCTTACCACTCACACGAAAACACTGCAGTTCGGTGATTTAGAATGGACACAACGTAGACACACCAACTGCAACATGAAGAACTGTGTGTACCTTGTCAGATGTCCCTGCAATCTCCTTTCTGTAGGGATGACCACTAGACCAGTGAGGGTGAGGATAAACGAACATTGGGGCTATATTCGCTGCAGCCGCAGCACAAACAAAATGAGTACACATTACATAGAAAAGGGACACACACCTGAACAGATCAACTGGACAATCATAGAGACTAACCCCCAGTGGAACACGATGACACTATTCCGAAAAGAACAGAGATGGGTCTATTGTCTGCAGATGAACATACGGGGCCTCAATGACGAGATCCCCTGGATAGAAGTCCTATAACTCTGCATGGTTCCATCTCCACACTGACCTGGAACATCCGGACACCTCTTTTGAGACTGCGTTCACCACCGTCTCTCTCGCTCCAATTACTATCTACCAATAATCAGGATTGGAGTTACCCCTGAGATGTGAAGGGTGGACACTAGGAGACTCAGACACTTGACTAACAACTGAGCATCACTATTACACTCACCATGTGCGCATCAAAGGCAACATGCACCTAACATGCACCAACGAGCACTGATATGGTTGGGACTGGGGATTAGTCAACTTCCACCATAATATAAATTACCTTAACATTTATTCTCATGTCATTATTCTGTATGAATGATTTCCTCGTACTGTTAGACACTGGAATACCTTTCCTCCAGTTCCTAGATACAACTCCACTCTCCAGGGTGCCATGCTGACTTTGTGAACTACAGACATGACTAACACTCCTCAATTCCTTAATGACCAGTAATTTAGCTGTCCCAGCAACACTATAGTGCCAGACAAGCTTTTGCTTTATAACATCACGTAAATATTGCCTATGCGAAGTTGTATCGCATACAAAGAGTATCCAGCCACTACTATTCGTATACTCATTTCCCCATTCCAAAATGGCCCCCACGCTGACATGAGTGACTGCCCAGCATGTTCCTTGCTCGGCAGCCACTCACGTGACCCGGAAACGCCACTCCTCCACGTCGAGTGTTCGGCACTTCAAAAACAGAACACCGGCGTCTTTCCAATACCGGCAGAGACGGCGTGAGGTCGGGTAGGTGTAACGGCGCCTTCATCTACGAGGCACACTGAGTACAACACTTGCTCTGAGACACCTTGGCATCCAGTATAGCGTGACAAACGGTAGCGTCCCACTCTTCATCATTAACGCTATCGCTGCCTCATTTCTATTTTTTAACCTACTACAGGTCTCGAGGGACCCGCAGACCGATTCTCATTGGGAATTTTTCCCGCATTTAAGGGGTGAGCACTACGCTTTGAGATAATTACTAATCAACGATCACCATACACACAGTGATCTGAGGTTTGCCATCAATGGTGGGGTCTACCATTTTATTTATATGTTTTTTGCACTGGTACTATACCTACCGACCATGGCGGTCCTGATAAGCGATACTGGGTTCTATGTGTTTGTCTCTCTGACTAGGCATTTTCGACATCCTCGCCACATGGCAAAAAGAAATGTACACCATCATGTATGTTTGTTCGTCTTGTCCTATAAAAAAATCTCTTTTCCTATATAACTCACTCATAGCTGCACAGTCTGTATGCTAACTCTAAAAAGATTACCACGAGCACTTGACCTACCAATGGAAGATCCAGGATTTTTTATGATGTATTAATATATATACATTGAGTTTTTTTGTAACTTACTTCTCCATGCTGTTTTACCTTTGTCGTTCCAGAGTACTACTCCTACACTTTCCCAGTGGCACTAGATTACTATAGGCCATTATCTTTCTTACTCTTTATAAACTATCTTTATTGGTCCTGAAGAAGTGCTTTTGGATCTCCTCCAGAGACAGCGATTTAGCGCGAAACATGTCGACCTAAAAGCGTATCCATTAGGGGTATGCTACACACCTAGCTACAGAGGGCCATTAAACCCCTCACAGCAGCACCACCTTCTTGGTTTTTAACAATGACAGAGGGACTTCCTTTTTCAATAAATTCACTTACTACCCCTCCAGTCATTTTTTAACTTCACATTAGGACTTCATTGCCTCTCACCCCCATGCACCAACACGGCTTTATCAAAAGATCTCCAACAAAGTGACTCTTCGGAGGACCCATAGGGCATTGCAGCGCCGGCCCGACGAGGAGCAACAGCCCTATGATGAAGCATGACATCCTTCGGGGTGTGTGAGGGCATCAAGATCAGGACACACTGTCCCCCACAAACAGAGTAATAGGACGACCAGAGTTCCTTTCCCTTACTTTCTCTCTCTTCTGATAGGAACAGTGACTCTTGTTGGCTGTAAAGGTAGACCGCAGGGCCTGGCCGCAGAGCCTGGCTGCAGGGCAGGCCCTGCGGCCAACTCCCCCAAAGTACACGGGCAATGGCCGTGCACTGCAGAGGTTGGATTAAGGTAAGTAACTAAACATTACGTTAAAAAAACATAGAAATTCACTTAAAAAACCAAAGGTTACAGGGACGTTATAGTTCGGTAATAACATTTTATGAACCTTAGAAATTCACAAAAAAACCATAGGTTACAGGGACATTATAGTTAGCTTCAAAACCATAGAAATTAAATAGGTATAGTTATAGTTATCTTAAGTAACTTTAACTAGTTCTGTAAGGTAACTGTAACTTGTGCCCTCACCATGCACTGCTAATTTCCCACATTATACATCACTCATTACATCTTCTATGACATCACTGATAATATCCGTGCAACATTAGCTGCAAAATTATTAATGAGAAAACTCTGCATGAAGGGGGTGTGAGTTATAGTTTCCTTAGGGCACGCTATATAGATATCTGGATGGTTGGGTTCGAGGGACTCTTGCAAGAGTCGCTCGAGCCCAATTAAAAGAAATAGAGCATTCTGATTGGCCCAGGGACATTTTTTTCCCTTAGACCAATTTGCTCCCACAGGAGTCAGACTCGTGCGGAAGCTAGTACTACGATTGGCTGCCAGCTACATGAGAAAAATGTTGCTTGCAGCCATTACAGGACTCAGGGACTTAATCCCTGTAATCCCCTACATAATGGAGCAGGGTAGGGATACCCTGCCCCCCTATTCCCCATCGGGGGGACCCAGAAAGACCCTCTCCCTGGGGCCAAAATAAAAAAAATCTGCCTTAGTGCAGCGATCCCACGTGACTCCCGTAGGGAGGCGGCCCGCGAAGACCCTTCCAGAGCAATTATAGGCCAAGGATAGCCCACCCCCAGGGCCGAAAAGTTGAGGTGGCCACATGACCCCCCCTCTCTGAACCTTCAAAGGCCCCGAGGACCACATCCCCAGGGCCGATTAAGTTAATTAGGGGAGGGGGTCCACCCGCCCCCCTCTCTGAGCTTCCTGTGGCCCTAGGGAGCCCACCCTCAAGGCCAACTCACTTGCTGTGTCCCGGGAAACCCACCCCCAGGGACACAGCAATTTGCCGGCAGGGAAACTTGTTTTGCTCCCTCTTGGCGGTAGCATTTTCAAACGGGAGCAAACACTGAGGGGGAGATTTACAAAAAAGTTGTGCAACGCAATGCAGCTCCCACGAGGCTGCGGTGCGTTGCGCGACAGGGAGGGAGCAGGAGAGCGCCATATTTTTAGAGATATGGCTCTATCCTACCCTTTCCCTTGCGCCGGCGCTGAATTCAGCAGCCGTGCGCCATGCACACACCTTAACGCTGTAGCGCTAGGGTGTGTGCATGAGTGTAGCATAGGTTTTGTACAGGAAGTGTACCCTTCCTGTACAAAATACTATGCTAGACACGGGGGAAAGCATTTCCCACTTTGTATGCGTGCTGCACAGTGCAACACGCATGCAAAGTCGGAAAAGGAGAAATTAAAGCATTCCTCCTTCCTTGTGCCTAGTTGAAAAGGACGCAGTTTTCTCACGCTTAACTCAATCTACTGTTTTAGTAAATTGGGTTTAGCGTGAGAAAGCTTGGGTGGTTGCATGGGAACGCCCATGCACCACCCTTGGCATGCCCCCATGGTGCAAAGTAATGCGAAGCAGCGCAATGCGCTGCTTCGCATTACTTTTACGTTATTTCCAGCGCTAAGCGAGTTTAGCGCTGGAAAGTTAATTAGGAAAAAAAGATTTTGCGCCGTTGTGCGTCACTTTTGTGATGCAAACACAGCGCAAAATCTTAGTAAATCTCCCCCTGAGTCTGCTCCCAGCGGGCGAGAGCTTTGAAAATGCTGCCGCCAGCTGAGAACAGACTTTTGATCTGTTTCCCTGCCCACACTGATGCAGGCAGGGAAACAGATCAAGAGATTGCTCCTGCCCAGAGAGAGCAGTATAAATAGCTGCTCAGTCCAGGCGGGAGCAATGCCGACTCCCAAAGCATGCAGGGAGCCGGCTGGGGCTACAGGGGCCCTGGGGCTCCCCTCGTGGCTCCCAACGAGGTGCATGGTGGGTACCCTGGGTGGGCACCAGGGCATGCACCTACATAAAATGAAGGCCCTGGGGCCCCTGGGGCCAGAATAGGCTAGGGTGGGCGGGGCGCACAGTTGACGACTTGTGTCCAATATTTTCCACACACATTTTTTGGTTCTGCAGAAAAAGTGTCCAACAGGGCAAAGAGTTTACGTAGTAGATACTAAGATGCTTATTTACAACCCCTTTGCACCACTGGTGCATCCCTTTTTTTAATGCACTCGCAGCGCAGAGTGCAGACCCATATCTACGAGGCTACTTAAAGCCACTTTGTGTGGCAATTCATGGCCTCGTAAATATGGAGTAAGGTAAAGCAGCGCAAGTGGCTGCTTTGCCTTACTCTGCGTCAAAGAGGTGTTCCATGGGCGTTGCAGTGGGTGTTCCCAAGCAATATCCATGGATTTTGATGCATTCCCAGATTTACAAGGACTTGTTAACCTGGGAATGTGTCAAAAGTCTACGTCTCCCAAGGGGAGGCTTAACGAGGAGAAATAACTTTATTTCTCCTAGTTTTTTCCTCTTTCTTTGTGTGCTGCATTCTGCAGTACATATAGAAAGAGGGAAACACCTCCATTTATTGTTTTTGTGCAGAAGGTTGTGCCTTCCTGCACAAAAACAATCATTCATACACACAAGGGAGAGAGCAAATGAGAGGATGAGGGAGCAACACAGAGTATTCAGCACTCCGGGAGTGTGGTTCAGGGATTTGAAGGTAGGAACTAGAACACAGGGGAAAGAACCTAAAAACACATGCCATTTCATGGAGTGATTAAGAAAAATGTAGTTCCCTAAATGTGAGCAGTGGAAAGATACAAGTCAGCCAAACAAAAGGATGATGAAAAGGCTATGCTCCAGATAAAGGGACAAACACAAGAAGAGGAAGGCATGTCATCAAACAAGAAGCAAACAAATGAGAGTTACAATAAACCCAACCAATGGTAAGCACTATATGTTTTTGCTATGGTCCACAAGATGGTTTTGCAGCCAGATACCCAGACAGCTAAATGCTAGCAGATGAGACCTAAAAAGAACCCATAAAAGTGAGCAATAGAGACAGGAAATCTATGGTAATAAAAGAAAGAGTCTGGATGTGGATTCCAGGTTAGGGAGCCCTGGTATTTGGCATTCCCATCATTCAGCAGCGGGCTCCTAAATGTTTTTCCATGTACTTATTTAAAAAAATAAACATTGCATCTTAGGTCCTCCTTTCCATTTCCTTGTTCCCTCCTTGTTTTTAAGTCTTGCCTACAGACAGCTTTAACTGTCTGGAGGGAGTTCCTGTCATTGCTAAGCACACACACTGCCCAACATAACAAACACACAACGCAAAAGACAACAGACACATAGAAATACCCATACATACATATACAGAAAGGAGCTTTTAACAGCCCCTTTCACCCATTATCTACTGTGGTTCAGCTGGCTTTAGGCATCGGCTAACAGGGTTCTTCATCAGCATTGGAATCAGCCCACAGAACCCTAAAAACGTAGTTCACTCACACAGATGTACTAATACCATTTTTACCCCACCTTCACTTAAGCCTTTCCACTCCCTAGACCCATTCTCCCGCCAGCTTATCTGTATCCCCACTGCGGGCAGTGATGACCGGCTTAACATGGTGGCCACTGAGAAACTGTACCCATTGCCTAGGCAACCGTATGGAGCAAGGCACAAGTGCAGTGGAAGAAACATGATCATCATATCAGAAAATTGAAAGATTCTTCCTGTGCACCCCATGTTAATGGGCCCACAATATGCCGTGACAGCGTTTAGCTTCGAACAGCGATTGAGTGAGCATTCAGTGTGTGATTCATTCTGCCACATTAATGTTATAATTTCAGGTGTGAGGTCTCATCCCCAGGAGTTTCCTTTTATATTTGGTAATGAGCAGATCCACCATGGCAGTCTCCAGGCGAGCATCCATGTTGACTTCACTACAGTCTGGAGCATGGAGCAGGCTTTCTGGAAGTAGTGTGCTCATCAATCGTGAGATGCTTCCAGTGCATCAGTGTGTTCATGGGCCCACACTGTACTGTGATGATGTTTGGTAGGTTCAATGCACAGAACAGCGCTTGATTGAGCAATCAGTGACTGATTCATCTCAGAACTGCTGCATAAGTATTAGCATTTTAGCAGCTAGAGCGTACTCCAGGATGCCATTGGCAATATCAGTCCACCTGCAGTGTTCATTCGGTTTTGATAGTGCCTCAACTAGAGGCTGGTATTGACCAGGCCGTCTGCAGAAAGAGAGGCAAAAACAGAAATCCAAGGTGCACTCAGGGAACAGGAGCTCAGACCTCCACACTTCAAGGAAATGTGGCAGACCTACCAGCGCATAAATTAATGCTGCCCCCCTGGGACCCAACAATGGTGTTGAAGACCGTGTGGCTGCCTAGCGTGATCCCTTTGTCCATCAAAGAAAAGATATGACACAAGGAGTATATAAATATATTCTTGCTTGAAGTGCAACAGGAAAAGGCAGATTTGCTGCAACATGATAAGAAGGAAAAACAGAAAAGAGACATGCTGGGTCAGAAAGGAAAGGACCATAAAGAGTTGGCTGCTTATAATAATGGTATGTATCATTACAGACACAATTATCAAAAAACATTGATACATTATGCCTTCAGTGCATAATTTGAGCTGGTGATTGCTGGTGGGGGCCACCAACAATTATTTTTGGAGACCAGCACTTATTTTTCTGCATCAGATAATTGCTGACAGCAAGAGAGAGAAAAACACACAAATCGGGAAGATGCAGGAAGAGAAATATAGAGAAAACGTTACAAAGGGAGAAAGCAGAAACGATCAAGAGACAGACAAAGGGGGCAGGAGTGTCTGTTAGTGGATTCAAGCTGCATGAGGTGGATTTAAGACTACCAGCCTTGGTATTTGGTACTCCGAAGTTTAATTGCACTGACCACAGGCTTCTGAACTGAGTTTCAGCCACCTGCACTCTTTCATTTACAAATTAAGCACTGAATGAATTCGGATACATGAGGGGCAAAGGATGTTCCAAGGGGGTGCCTGGAACAATATGATTAAGACTTTAGGCTAAAGGTGACCCAACATCGAGTGAGATCGTCTGGATCTGGCATGAAATAAACAAAAAGAGGTAGTAGTCAGGAAAGGAGTTAGCAAGAGTGAGATGCTCTTTTCACAGCCCCCTTCAAAGGCCAACATGGCAGACATTGAGGCAGGGTCAAGAATTCCCAAGGGAGCAAGGGTTACAAAGGGACAGCCACAATTTGTTGGAAGTTTAGAAGCCAGATTACAAATGATCGCAGCAGTGATATTGACATAGGAGTTGCTGGATGAGGAAAGACTGCAGATGGAAAGGAGTGATTAAATATTGGTTATCTAGTAGGATTACCTGAGTTGAAATTGGCATCACTTTGATGCCATCTACCTCAGACCTCCTGCAGCCACAGAGAGCTGTGCTGACAGTGCTCAGCAGGGATGGCCCAGATTACTGTCTTTCATTCATTCTTTTCTTGACGATAGACCTACTACTAAGTCTGAACATGTTTTACTTGTTCTTTGAACTGAAAGAATACAATCTCGTAGGGAGGATGTGATCACCTTTATTACGTCTTCTATACATTTCCCAAATAAGACTTAGTGCCAGACTTAGGGTCAAGTGTACAAAGTATGTTTCCAGGTCGCAAACTTTCCGATTCTGCTAATCGGGTCGTTTGCTACCTGGAAAATGCTTTTTCAAATGTACAAAATGTGATTTAGCAACTTGTTACCAAGTCGCAATTTGCATTTGCAATTCGGTATTTGGAAGGGGCGTGTTTGGGGCATCTCTTCCAAATACCGAATTGGTATGGTATGTATTTTTTTTTTTAGACCTAATTCTGGTGGCAAAACAGTAATATTTTACCACCATTTTAAAAGTGGTGGTAACACATCACAATTGGGAAGGGGTCCCTCTTAAATATTTTTTAAGAGCAAGCAGTGGTCCCATGGACCAATGCCTACTCTCAAACAAGCATTTACAATGCAATAGGTCTCGCATTTGCGAGAGTTTGAGCTATTGGCGCTGTAATGACAATGCCTTTTATTTATCTGTTTTAAAAAACACATAAATAAAACGCATTGTCAATTACAATGCCAATAGCTCAAACTCTTGCAAATGTGTGACCTATTGCATTTCAAATGCTTGTTTAAATCTTATGTTACCCTTCACTATCTTTTGGATTGTACAACACCCTGATGTTCTTACTGGGCCTGATCTGTGGTATAAAAACTGCATAAAAGGAAAATAATAAACATTTATTTTAAATTCTGATGAAGCTTTTTCATTTACTATGTGTCCTTTATAACCAACCAAGCCCAATCCATGAAATGACCAATCAGAATTCCCTCAGTGAAGCTGGTGAAGGGGGCCTGTTTTAGCAACCATGGGCTGGCCAACCAGAAGGTGTCTCTCATACCTTTTCCTGCTTAGCTTCTTCTGGTACTCCATGCGCTGTCACACAACAATGCGTGCCAACCACCACTGTGTAGAATGTATCTGGCAAAAATACACAGTTTCTGAAAGCATTATTATTGGTTTTTTTTAATCAGCCTTCCAAAGGTGGTTTCTAAACCTCGGTTGCTGTCAGTGAGAAAGTCTTATTCGATTTATGACCAGGGAGGGAGAAGGCATGAACTCCTCTCACAGTGAAGATGGGTGGAGGTTGGTCGGTGAGGAGAGTTCTCGCCGGGGACACCATTTACTTCACACTGATTTACAAATAAAGTGAACGGGGACAAGGGCAGAGAGGAGTCTGAGAGAGAAGGGTCATTAGAAGGGGTAGGCAAAGGCCACCCATGGCAGGGGCGTCCACGGAGAGGGGGGTACTTATCCCAAGAAAGCATTGGGGGCCTTAATGGCGCTGCATCAGTGTGGTCAGGATGCATAAGTGGGGGTAGTGGATAGAGGCATAGAAGAGGAATTAAATGCCTAAACCCTCCGTCACCCCCTCGGTCACATCTGACCTGGAGCGGCTAAGGGGGTCACTGCACACTGGACCGCAGCAGATCCGCGAGCACATTGAAATGACCCCTCCATCTGCGTAAACCAAAAAGAAATGTTTTTTTCAAAGAACTGCACCACACAGACCTAAATCTGCCACACGTGTTACTCTGCTGACACAATCAGCTCTTGTAATCCCTTTCCCTTGATGAGAATGCAGACTTCCTTTTACAGATGGGTGTGGCGTAATGGCCAGAGGTGCCGACTTTGTAGCTGGGGAGCCAGATTCAAGTATCACGTTGGCTCAACATCCTGTGATTCTGGGCAAATCACTTAATCTCCCCGTGCCTACCAAAAAGGAATGTGTCCTTGTGTAATGTAACTGATGCTCGTGTAAAGCGCACCGATACCTTCAAGTCGAGTTTGCGCTATATAAAATTGCAAAAGATTATTACTCATTGAGATATTGAGGTCTGAAATGTGATTTGTTACAATACCGTCTACTCCAAAGAGACCCTGCTCGTGTTTCAACCCCAGGTTTCTACCCGACTAATCAGTACTCAGCATTTTCTGTGTCCGGGGGACCTTGGCACATTTAGTGTTTCCCTTAAATCAATGCCTGCCTGTGAACATTGTTCGTGTGTCTGAGTACTTCGCCTGTGTCCCTGAGACTCGTGTATGTTTCTCTGACTATAGAGCACGTGCCCCTTAGAATCCCACCTTGTGACTTGGAGTTCCACCAGTGTCCTTGTAAGTATGTCCTGGCTTCCTGCTGAGCTGGCCAACCTCAGTGAAACTCGTGTACATCTCTGTCAGTACTAGCTGTGTCCCTGAGGACATCACTTGGACCCTGGGAATCTTGTGTGTGCTTGAGAACCCTGCCCTGTGACTGAGGATACAACGTGTGACCCTGGCCACATTACATCACCTGTACTCCTCAGATCTTCAGTTGTGGCCATAATTGCATTAAGGCCACCTGTTTCCCTGCAGACAGAGCCCGTGTCCCTGATAAACTTGTATATTCCAGTTCCCCCTGAGAACATGACCTGTGTTCCGAAGAACATCACATGTTCCCGTGGGAATGGTAGCGCGCCTTGGGATCCTATGTGTGATCTTGGCTATGTCTCCGGCATGGCTAACAGCATTCTGTGCATCCTTGCCACCATTACCAGCGACCCTGCACGGGGCCTTCCCGGACGCCGAGGACATAAACTTGACGCTAGTTTATTTGCTGAAAATGCAAGTCTCATTAAGGTGTGTGCTCCCAAAGGCGACTGGAGCCTTCCTAAGTACACAGCTTTTGATGAGAAATTATTATTATCGTGGCGCTTCAGATTACGTTTCAAAGCGCTAGGACCATTTCCGAGGACCACGGGTCAGCTCCTGCGTGTCAGAGTGGGAGTGTGGCAGTGAGAGGGGATCCGAGCCCGAAAGTTAGTGACTTTCCGGTGAATGACACTCTCCTCTCACGGAGACATTGTTTGTTCCAGTGTGCTCGGGCCCTTCACAAGAACACGTGTCTTTGGGTTTACCACTCACTCCCCAGTGTTACTAACAAGAGGATTTTAAAGGGGTAATAAATGTGGGAAACTGCACAGTAACAAAACTGAAACTGAAAGCACTGTGCACTAGTAAAGGAAAAAAAAAAGGCGGCGCACCCAAAAAAACAACCAGTGGTGCGCGCGCACCACAGAGGAGGGGGGGGAAGGGAGCTCGGCAGCGAGGCGAACGCGCGCTGCTGCGCGTGCTAGACACCGGTGGGAATGGGCGCAGCAAAGGCGGGACATGCGCCCGCCTTTGCCCAATTGCATGCTGTCTTTCTTATAAAGACGCACGCAAAGCCCAATAGCCGGGGGAAAACGAAAAGCACACGCACGAGCGTGTGCGATTCCTAGGTCAGCTTCTAAACCCCCTACATGAGGTCTCTCGCTGCGCGAGCAGTGCTGCGCACTGCAATTCTAGGCGCGAGAGCTAAAAATGTAACTTCAAAGTTTCATTTTTTTCTTTTTATCCGCATCCTATTTTCCTTTAAGGAAAACAGGCTGCATTTTTTAAACAATTGCTTAATTAAAAAGCAATCACAGACATGGTGGTCTGCTGACCCCAGCAGGCCACCATCCCTGTGATGGCTGTGATTCCTAATGGCTCGCAAATTGCCACCTGCCTCATTAATATTCATGAGGTAAGTCGATTTGCGACTTCCTAGGAATCTCTATTTGGAAATAAAAAGGTTCATACATCAGCAATTAGGAAATCTGTATTCCTAATGTTGGCACATCTGGCCCTTAATCCTGTACTTTGTATTTCTTCATTATAATGCTAAAATGTTGCTTTCCTTCATCTCAGAGCACTGTGCTGTAATTGGGCTTGTGTAAATTGCTATATATGTATGCACTGACTGCGAATATCTATATGCAACTGCCAGGTTGGAAGAAAATAACCTGGCAAGCTTGTCCCACCTGTTCATCCTTCTGATGCAGGTATATGGAGTATCCATTTTGTTGGGTTTTCCTTAAGATGGTGAGATATTGCATATCAGTAGTAGCAGGTTCTGTATCAAAAGGTATGCCAACATAAGCATGCACAAATGTGTGCTTTTGCATGTTTTTGCACTTTGTAGCTAGACCTAGTGACATTGCCAAGGCTTGTTTTTTATTATTAGTTATTTCTTTTACAGCACGCCCCTTCTCTTTATTTTTGCATTTTGTTCTTTTTAGTATTCCAAATAGGCTGTCTGCTATGTTGGAATGGTAAAGTGAAAAAAAACAAAATGACCACTGGTATGTCATGACACGTGTCCATTCCAAGAAACATTACAGAGAACTTTCAAGATGGCTGCCATGTGCTTACATTCATGGCTTGCATCCCACTAGCAGGCATTTTAGCATTTTTTTAGGTTTCGCCTGCAAACAGCTTTAGCTACCTGTTGTCGAAATACCTGTTGTGGACAATACCAATACTTACCGTGGGTTTTGAGTTGGCCCATTATCATCAGTTGGCTTCCTTGTCAGTCTCATTTGCTTGCTTCTTATTCAATGGCTTTTTTACGTTTGTCCCTATCCTGGAATATAGCTTCTTTACAGTGTTTTCGATTGGATGACTTTTTTCCTTCAATCGCTCACAGTTGGGGTACTACTTTTATCCTTTCCTGTTAGTATTCTATGGGAGTGCACGTGTTTTCTTGCTCTCTTCTCGAGTGCTGCTCCCCCTCCTAACTCTGCTCATTCCTGTGCTTTATGTGTTGCCGTCCCCAGTTTGTCCCTTGCTTCCCCCTCCATTCCCCGTGCCAAGTCGCTCCTTTCTGAAAAGGCACTTTAACAAACATTTTGTACACTTTTTTAACCCCTCCAAGATGTTTCCCGCCAATGTTGTTCAGCGTCAGCAAGAACGTTTTTTTATGATGCTGAAGAGCATAGGCAAAAAACACTGACAAAGCCAACAGGTCTGCATTGTAAAGTCAAACGGTGAAACCCATTACCTTTGCCTCTGCTAGCTCTCGACTTGAAGTTCATTATCTCGTCTATCCTTTTCTGCCGCTGCTAGTCCTTGTCTGCCAATATATCTTTAGCTCAATGTTCCATAAAGCTTCAAAATGTCAAAGAAGATATACAGGGCCCCAAACACGAGCTATGAAGATGCAGGTCAGAGGTGAAGATGTGCCAGAGCTTTTCTGATTTCGCTAGAAATGATGCAGGCCGGTCGTAGACATGTACCAGAGCTTTACTGATTCCCCTGGAGAACCTGCAATTTAGGCTCATCAACAGTTTGGCCTCCCTGTACTCTTCTTTTTGTCTTTTTAACAACCCATAATTATGTTATGATAATTGTGCACTGCAGCTGCAGCAATATCACTTTGGCCGCTCTAAGAGGGTTGATGGTGAGATGTGTTCTTTTCTTGGATTTGTGGCTGTGAAAAGAGATTGAAGTTGTCCTCCAGAAATCCCCCTTTAAAGGGACCGTGACTCTGAAACTGATGAGGGACCACGAGGATTTCTTCAAAGACACAATTATTGCTGCAATGAAAAACGAGGAAACAGCTGAAGCCTAATATATGGTAACTCACAATTGTCAGTATAGAAGTGTCCATCTGTATTTGCTAGTGCCCTTCTTAATGCCAGGGTTGCCGAGTACAAAGGTCGCCTAGTATTGATTTAATCTCATATTTTTTCCCCACCACTCTACCGGTGCCGGTGCCAAAAGCCCCTGCTCGGAAGCCCGCGACTGGTGCAATTAAATGTCTGTGTACCCAATACCAAATATGCCTAGTCTTGAATCCTCTTCTCTTTAATAAACCACCATGGACTCCCTGAGCCTTTATCTCACTCCTGCAGGTTCCTGATTTCTCTCTTTGTGACGGTTTATTTGCCTTTCTCTTTCTCTGTCTCTCCGTTTTGTGTAGTTTTCCTCTCTTGCTCGTGGGTAATGGCTGAAGCAGAAAATAATTGCAGGTCCCCAAAAATAGGTTTCGTGGTCCCCACCTGCAACCACAGGCTCAAATAAGCATTGCATCTTACACTTCCTGTCTCTTTATTTACAGTTTCTTTTTCATCCTTACTTTCTCTCCTTGTCACTGTTTTTCTATCTTTTTATTCATCTTTCTTGCTCCCTTGTCTACATTTCTCTGTCTTGATCTGGGTCAAAGTCTGATGATGAAAAAACATGAGTGCTGGTGCCCACCACCTACAACCACCGGCACAAAATAAGCACTGTTTTGGTGCACCAGTGAACAAACATTAAGTTTCCCAAGAGGTTAGTATTCGAGATTTTCAGATCCATAATAAAAGTTCATTGTGGATCTTGTCGGAAATTCTGAAGTTTAGCAGCTTTTATGATGGTCGCCTGGTGTTTGCTCAAAAGAAAACTAATGTACATTAAATAACAGCTGCGGCCAGTGCAGGTAAGAGCGGTGGGGACAGGTTGGGGGGGGATTCAACAGACGACCACAAGGGAAAATTAAATAAATCATTAATTTTCCCTCTTCGTCGACAGTCGAAATCGCCCCTCCCCCCCACCACCCAGCCCCACTGCCCCACCGCTCTTACCTGCACGGGCACGGCTGTTAAATAATTTATAGCACCGATGTGGGTAGTTCAGCACAGCCACAAACCTGCACTGATGTAAGGCATGACATACTGCTCAATGATAACGACAACACACCCTTTCAACCTATTAGATTTTTTAGATGAAAATCAAGAAATGCATTGAGGTGTGGGAAGACAGATCATTTTGGAATCTTGGTGACTAATGGGAACATCACCATCAGCAGTGGCATCTAGGAGCGATCCCATTAAAATATTTGTTTCCAATGTTCTTCATTTTTGCTTACCAAACCGCTGAATGTGTATAGTTAATTTACAGGTATTCACAGTTTGTGGAGCTTAGCAGAAATGACCTCCTAGAGCCTTTCCATTCACACTGCTGTACCCCATGAAGATAGTCACATAATTCACATTACTTTTCTTTTTCTGACTGCAAAGTGAGAGGAGTTTATGAACACCAATCCTCATGTTAAAACATATAAGAAGCAATTTGTCAGAAGACAGAGCCTGACATTTGACGTCTGTCTTTGAAGTGTAGCAAATGTGACAAGATAAATACATAATTTAAAGACATCTTTATTTATTGGTTGGACTTTCATGACCCACCAAAAATCAGCTTGCGGACCACTATTTGGTAAACCCTGTATTTATCAGTACACCTGAGGAGCTCACCCTTGCAGGCAAATCCGTGATGCAAGCATGACCAATGAATCCTCATCAGTCTATGAAAATAAACTTTGAAAATGCAGAACCATGTCTGCAGAATATTACCCTGCCCCGCTTTGCACTTTATTTTCTTTCTTTATATGTCGTGTTAAACCTGCTTTAAAGTGTCAATGCACTACAAAAGAAAAACACCTTTCAGAATATTTTTAATTTCCTTACATGTGCTTTGCATTTAGAATCAGACTATTAATTATACACATTGTTGCACAAAACACATTTTATATGTTACCACATTATCCCCAACAAAAACATACATTTCTCAAAACGTTGACAGCCTTGTCTGCAGTCCCAAACAATAAATGCTAAACTTATGAAGCTCATATGCTCCAAATCTTTAGAAAGAGTACTAAAATCAGTTAACACATCATATCACATAAAAAGTTACCTAATGATTTATGTGTAATATGATCCTATATTGCCATCTTGGGGTTCAGGTGGCATTTATAAACCAATGTACCCAGAACACATCAATGGCAATATACACCCATATTACAGTTACCCAGTATGTATCCTCTCTATATAAAAATTACGTCATTTAAACAAGACCAAATATATCAACATGTGTCAGTGATTGCTTCCATGCCCAGAGATCGACCATTGTCTAGATGACCATTACATAAACCTACAATTTTTGTGTAGGAGCCTGGAGTGTTAATGCCAATATGTTCATAATGTTAAGCACGCCATTGTGTAAAATTAAAATCAAGTCATAGAAATCAATTAGGATGCAGAGTTGTTAACTCTGCACTCTTCTTAATGTTGAATATTCTTTAGTTAATCACATCATGTCTGAAACGGGCAACCTCCAGAAAAGAGCTAAAAGCTGGTGAATTCCAGCTAAGACTGTCACACTGACAGTGGCACTGCCATCAGATGGCAGGGCGAGTCTTGTTGACTCATTAAACTAGCCGGGTCCTGAGTGCACACTTCCAGAAGCATCAAAAGGGAGAAGTAAAATCGAAATGGTGGCCGAACTTAACTTCCAGAGGAAAGACTAGTAGATGTTAATGGACAGGTACAACCTGTGCCATCCCAGTCACCATTTAGATCCAGCATTTTGGTGTTTCGTCTAGAGGGGTGCAATTGACATATAATATCATTGAGTTCAAGCATTTCTTCCTGTTGTAATTTGTTTTCAGTTTTCCTGTTTAGTACATGGTGTTAATTGTTGATGAATATCCCTGATAGCTTCAATTCCCAAGTTATTTTTCTGATGCCTGTTGGTGCCACAGTTTTTAGAGTCAAAGCACACACAATGTATTGTATATGAAGAAAAGCACACACAATGTATTGTATATGAAGATTCATTGTAAAGGTTGTTGCTTTCTATATGCATAGTTATTGGAGCTATTTCATCTTGTATACTACGCTAATTTGTATTTGCTTACTTAGGGTTTTTTCACTGATGGAGGAACCAATTTAATAAAAAAATTGAAACTCTACATGGAGGATTCCTGGAATCAGTGTGATTTGGTGGCCATCCTCCTATTTACATTTGGGCTGTCTTGCAGGTCAGTAGCTCTGCTTTCTCTAGAATTTATATGTTGTCCAATTTCCCAACACTTCATATTAGTCGGGGTTTCCAAAAGAAAAGACAGTTTGTGATCATGTGATAGAAAAAATGGAAATCAAAAAGATTCAAAACATAAAAAAGAACTAAAACTATAATTTTGATTCTTTGAATGCACTAAAATAATGCATTTCAGAAAAATGTGTGTTTAATTGCAAAATGTGTAAGGGGGTCGGTGGGAACATGGCAATAAGAATTGACAATAAATAGGAGAAAAGAGCACGGAAGACTTTAAGGAAAACCTGATGAAGAAAAAAGGGAGGCAACTAGGAGAAGTGGTAAAGTTGAGAGATGGAGGACAACCCTTTAAAAAAGAAAAAAGCAAGTGATATATCTATACTAGTTTCACTGGGAAAATTGTATCCTTGTTAAGCAAACATTTCTATCCTATCAGGCAGGGTATAGCTTGGGATAAAATCTCCAGCTGCAACAAAGGTTACTTAATCAGTGAGCCATTAAAAAACGAAAGCAAATCATTACCAGTTTAAAATCCTTCCTGAGCGTTTACAGTACTATTTGCCAAGACAACAATACAGCTGAATCCTTGATGAAATAATGGTGCACCGCGGAAAATCGTATACATATATCGAGGCACCAAATAGTTAGATCTAGTGGTTTATGATGAATAAATGACAAGGTCATGGGGTGTTCCTCCTGCTTTTGACTTCCATTGCTTGACCCAAGGGTTTTCCTGTAACAATAAGAGAACCCCTTTGTTGCTATGAAATTATTTGTATTCCAATTGATCGTTTGACATGACCAATTGACCAATTGAGTAGGAGTGATTGTGTGGCATGGCCTTGCTTTTAGATAAATTAATACATCGCTGCTGGTGGATGGGGTCCCTTGTTAGATCCCACTCAACCTCTTGATAAGAGGAGGTATCCGTGGGAAGGGTATCCTTTCATTCCCCTGATCTCACCCGATTACCATCTGGCTGTCTACCTGCACTAAGAAAAGCCTCTAATCTTTTTGTGTAATTATTTGGCCCTATCTTTAGCCCAGTCCATTATAATGTATTTCAAATAGGTTCTATGTGAAACACCCTAATGCTCCCTCTGGGGCAAGTGGGCTGTACAAACCGGTTACCTAAAAATGAAATACATTATGTTTTCAATATTTATCCTGATGAAGGAAGAACAATAATTTCCAGACCAGCGAAGTCAGTGTAGTCTATTTTATTTCTATTGTTTATCAACTCAAAAATAGTGATCTCTATTAATTCTGGATGCAAAAATTCTGGCGTTTGCTCATTGTCAGAACGAATAGTAGCCAGATCTAAGAGGAGGTTGATAATTCTGACTTTGTTGGATCTAGGTTGGGAGGAGTGTTTGAGGAGGTTGCATAGGAATGCAAGATTCTGTAAGATGATGTAAGATTTGAGGGCCGTTTCTAGGTGTTTTGCCGCATTAGGCGAGAATTGAAAAATGCCGCCCCCTCCCTTTTACTACCATTCGGAGAGAGAAATGTAATGAACTGCATCTGAAGTGTGGTGAACACACCCGTTAGCTACATTAACCGCATGACCAGAGATGTCCCTGGGGCCTGTGGAGGAAAGGGCGGCAATGTGGAGGGAACTTTCGATGTCCCGGCAGTGCGGTTACAGGAATCTAGACTCTGTTCAACTGCGGGTATTTCTTTGTCAAGGGCACCCATAGTATTTATTGTATAGTTCGATATTGAAAAACTGGGCTTACCTTGTGCCTTAGGTGTCGGTAACTAGCGCTTCCCTATTGTGAGTGTTGAGGGAGAAGCAAGGGGCCAAGAGGGGGGCCCAGCCCAGCCTTGTCCAGCCGCAGAAGAGCCCGCCTTTGGCCCGGTTTTAACCCATGCACTTGCCTTGGCGTGTCGCGCGCACGTCGCGCGCCTGCAGTGCCTGGCGCACTAAACTGTGCTTCACTGCTTGCCGGTCATTGGCGCCTTCCGCCTGGGCTCGTGCTGACAGCTAGAGGCTGTAGTCCCTGAAGCAGCCCCTTTTGAGAAGCAAGTACGGCAGGAACAGGTTGTGAAGCATGGTTTTCAGCAAGTGAGGAGCTGCGAGAGAGAGAAAGAAAGGAAGGGAATAAGAGGAAGAAAGAGGGGGGGGGAAGCTGACAGCGGCAGAGCAGGAAAAGTGGACACAGGACACTTCAATCACTGATCTTACCTTAATACACCTGGTGGGCACCTAGGGACTCCCATGCGCAACAGAAGCAGGATGCAGGGTAGGCCAACCAGTCCTTGCCTTGACGTTCCTGACTCCGCCTCTCTCGAGCTCCAGACGACAGCACTCCGGGTCTACTGCGCGCCCGCGCCAAGGCAAATGCAGGGATTCAACGGTGAAAAAAAAAACGATGACAGGCCTGCCCCTCGTGAGATCATTGGTCCATTCTCTCTGGGGGCAGGCCAGAAACAAGAAACAGGGCCGTCATAAGTAGCGCGTTCGCGCTATGAATGATTGACGGCCCTGATTGTTACAGACATCTGTGGGCGCCGGGGAAACGAAACCCCGAATTTTGCACACACAAGGGCAAATGCCCCAACTTCCTTTTGCTGCCCTAGCCCTTTTGCCGCCCTAGGCGGCCGCCTAGTCTTGCCTAATGGTAGAAACGGCCCTGGATTTGGAATTAGTATCACCGCAATCAAGACTCAAATCTAAGAGAAAGATGTCATTGATTGATAGATAGCATTTGAAAAGAGATTACATATTCATGAACTGTATGACTTCACGGAGACACTATTGCAAACAAGCAAATTTTAGGAATGTTCCCTCTCCATTCCCAACCTTGATAGGGATCTAATACTGCTTCTGTCAGGAGTAAGTAGGATGGGGATGTGCAGAGTCTGTGTGCTCACCTCCGGGCGGGCACACAAGGGAGAACGGGTTTCCTTATCTTGAAGTTTAGGAGTAAAATGCATTGTGGCATTGTTGCAGTAGGGCAAACAGGGACGGCTGAAATATTGTACCATGCACGAACATTTTATCATTTTACTAAAGCGTCTTGTGTGGAGCCTGGCTCAGGTGCTGCACCTACAGTTTTGAACGTGAATCTGTCAATAAGATGCCCCAATTACCACTGCTTACTCTGTTAATTGGCTGACCATCCCCCCCCCTATAAGCAAAGCCTCTTGTTTGAGCACATTTCTGGCAGTTAATGGGAGCAAAGGTTATTCCTGTTCTAGAAGCCTTGAACATTATTGATTATTCCCCTGGGGTATTTTCCATGTACAGGCAATAATTAAGAATAACAAATATTGTAATCTGCCATTGAATGCGTTCAGAGTGTATTATGCATTAGGAAAGCTATTATTTCTTTTGAAAAGCATCTTGTTTTGTTTTTCAGATTAAATTTTACCTAAATCCAAAACTTTAGATGCAACCATGGCTTATTCAGAACTAAATTAAGACTGCCCAAAACCATACATAAGGTGTATTTGTAAAGCGCGTGTTCACCCAGAAGGGTATCTTGACGCTGAATGACAGATGTTTATTGTTACCCAACTCAATGGTACTCATTTTATCGTCCTCAAAAGGATGAAAGGCTGTGTGGACCCACAGGGATTTGAACCTGTGACCATGAGGTCAAACACAGGCCCGTATTACTTCACTAAGCCACCAGACCCGGAAACCAAAATTCCATCCTGTTTAGCAACATATGATACTGAAGTCACATCCATCAATGTCATCTTTTAAAATTTTTAAATAGGACTATATTGTTACTGGTTATTTTAGTTCTTCAGCCGTATTCACCATCCCTTTTTTGCATAGATCATCCCAACTCATCCCCTCTTCTCCAGCTTCACCAATACCACCCTCACCTCACCCTTATCTTAATGTATAATTTGGCATTCCCTACAATTTACTAGGCAGTCATTGGAATCCATTGCCAGCCAAATATTCATGGATAAATATATAAAAATCAATAAACAATTAACTAAATAGCAGAAATCGGGACCCTTTGTTACATTTTTTCCACAGATAAAAAGATTGCAATTGAATTATCTGATGGTCAGGAAGACGTCATATTAGCCACATATCTTGAAGCATCTGTAGTTAAAAAATACAAACTAGTGATTGTGTAACAACCTGAACATAAAGTGCATACCAATACTTTCAACAGAGTATTCATGTAAGTAGTATTACAAGGAGAATGGGCTTTGGGTCAGCCCTCGTTAGCTATTGGCTTTCAAGTGTTTTTCAAGGTTTGCTATTGCCTGGATGGGCGATCCTTAAAGGCCATGTCAGTTCATGGAGGGTTACCGAAAAAATTGGGTTATTAGTCGAGGGGGTTGACTAGTCACTTCAAGTTGTAATCCTTGTCAGGGTGGATCCTCAAGGTTACTAAATTAACCTGAGACAACCCCCTGGAGCCATTGGCACAGAGCAGTCAGACTTCAGTTCCGGCAATGTGTGAAGCATTTATTAGTACCAAAGTGGTATAAACTCAAAACACAACACAAGAAAAATATTAAAAACAGAGAACATTTAAATAAATAACATAACACTAAAATGACAAAAATCCAATTAGGGGAACCAGAAATATGAACAAAAAGTGTTAAGTGCCAACTGCTGTCAACTGGTCGCAGTACACCGGCACCTAAATGCGATTTGGGACCAATCCTAATGGAGCGCAGCTTGTATTTAGAAACCAGATTCAACCCAGTTGGAGGTTTTACCTTTGGACCTTTCTCAAAAATTGAAGTATAATTTCTTCAATGGGGCAAAGCAGCAGGCTGTAGCCCAAGAAGGCTCCATGATGTTGTATCACCATTGGAAATGGTCCCAGTGAAGCCATAGGTTTTGGCGGGAAAGGCTCTGAGCTCGACAAATTCAAATTTCACACCCAGAGAAGCCCTCTCACCACCTGGATACTTTTGGTGTCTTTGCCTGGTCACGCTTTCTATGTCCACTTTTTCAGAGCTCGGAATCTTTCAGCGGGGCAAGGCTGTAGCCGATGAGAGCTCCACAAAGCTGGATGCCCTCTCTGCAAGGTCCCACTGAATCGAATTTGCTTCTGAGGATAAGGTCAGAGTGGGGGAAGTCTGATTCTTTAGTCCAGCTACAACGCTCCTTGGGCGGTTTGGCTTGGCAGGTTAGTTCCAGTCCTCCAGTGATCTTGAAGTTGAAAATGTTTCTCAGGCCGAGATTTTCAGGGTTGGTAGGAGAAGTCCAGCCAGACACAGCCAGGGGTTCCAGAACCTCAGGAACAGCACATGGGGGTCAGGGCTTACTCCAGCAGAGGCCAAAAGCAGGGTCTAGGGCATGCCCAGTTGGAACTGGTCAGCTGGGCAGTTGAAGGAAAAGGCCTCTTGTAGCTTGCTGTTCCCCTGTAGCTTGAACAAAAGGTCAGCCTTATGACCCCTGGAGTCCACTTCACTGTCCAGGGTACAAAAGGGAGCATGTCCAGTCCTTCAGCACTCTTCCCAGTTCTCAGAAAGCCCTCCTCTGATCTTCCTCAGTTCCAGTAGTGTTCTGAAAAGGGTGCCAGAAGACGCTACATTTATGCCTGCCGTTAGCTTGCGTGTGGGGATCTCCTGGCCTCTCCTTAACCAATTGGGTAAAGGTTTCTAGGGTTAACCCTACTCACTTTTACGGCAGTTCCAGTATGCCGTACTGCAAACAATCCCACAGTGTCCCTCACTCCTAAAATCCAAAATGGTGAACCCTGCTCCCCTTTTGCAGAACCTGTGTGCTCACCCAGAGGTGTGCCAGGGTTGCGCAGCCCCACCTTTGTGGTCACTCCAAACTAGGTCTGAGGGCAGCTCTGCTCCCACTGGGATTTATGCATGCCGGACTGGGGAAACCAAGGAAGGGGCCTGTCCAGGTGTCATCTGACATCTCCCTGTGACAAGGAAGGCCACTTGTAAAGTAAATTAAGTTTCAAATGGTCATCCTGCCAGAGGAACAAAACCACCTCCCAACATCCAGGCCTTTGTCTCTGCTCTGAGAGCAGGTTTCACACCTCATTAAGGACCATTCAGCAGCTGGGTGACAGTTGGCAAGCTCTTGTAAATTAGTCTTTAGGCGTTTTTGCCAATGAAAAGGTACATTTCTAAAATACATTTTTCCTTAATATTTACAGTGACTTCATCATTAAATTGGGGTTTTGATAAATATTAAAAAGAGTTGCTGAATCATATTTCTAGCTTCTCCCTACCCTGAGACAGCAGAATTAATATTTACTATTGCTTCCCAGCTTTTTCTCTAGGGGCCAGCCAGCCTTCCTACAATAAAAATAGCGTTGGAGTGCTACTCACTGTAAAAACATGTTAACATAAATTATTTATATATCCTACTTTCAAATGCCATACACCTTATCATGTGGACAACAAGGCCTACTTAGGGATGACTTATTAATATTTGAAAGGAAGGTTCAGATCTGTCACAAGGGTTTATTTTTTGGTAGTCGAACTGCAGTTTTTACACTGCCCCAGTCAGCCTCAATTGTTGGCCTGAAGCCATGTGGAGAAGTGTGGCTCAATGGTTAGAGCGGCAGACCCTGATGCAGAGATCTGGCCCGGGACCAGGGTTCAATTCCCGCCTCGGCGGGTCTTGGGCTCAATTTCCTCGGACCTGATAATTCTCGCCTCGGTGCCTATTCTAATCATGGGTCCCACTCTGCAACTCTGGGCAATAGCTTGCTTAATCTCCACAACTGCCCCACCAGCGCTGGGATGCCTGACTTCACCTTGGGGGTGCCCAGGAGTGGACATTTCACAGGGAAAAGCCAGGAAGGGTTCCACAGCGGTATGCGTACAGCGCCAGGAAACCCCAGCTGGGGTAGCAGTGCGCTTTACAAGTACGAATTTCATTCATGTTTGTACTGCCATTGTAGTAGTTGGTGCAAAAGGTGCTGCAGTCCAGTAGTGGCATTTAACTTCCAGGCCTTGAGTATACTTTGTACCATATGCTAGTCAGTTTTAGGCAAGTTAAACATGGCAAATAGAAGTATATCAATTCAACGATGTTAGAAGGGGAAGTACAGACACTTTACTACTGGTTGGTAGAGTTCTACAGCCAGCAAAGACAAATAGGGCAAACATCTGGGGGTACACCTCGCAAAAGATGGTCATTTACTACAGTTAAATTGAGGTAAGACTTCAAAAGTAGTGTTTTACTCCCTTGCTCCCTGTCATTCTCTGGTACTCGCTTATAGTGCTGTCATTAGGTTTGCTGGTCTACTTCACTCCCTTTTGTTTTCATTTTCTGCCATTTGCCTGCATTGGTTGTTTTTTTAGCTCCTAGTGGCTTCTCTGCTGTGCCCCCAGGAAAGTGCATTGTCTTTGTTTCCTCACGCTCCAAACACCCTGTCATGGCTTACGTCCCTGTTGCCCCCCTTTCCTTCCCTCTGCCCCATCATTATTTACCTCCTCCCCATTCATCATCCTTCCCCCTCCTGGGTTACTCTCATCAGGCTACTCCTGACTCCGAGTGACTGGCAGTTCTCTAGGCTCTCTTGCTGCTGCCAAAGTGCTCCTTTCACTTTGAAGAGTACACAGGTGCCAGTGTGATTAATTGTGCATGAATCAGAGTGCTTGAACCACACATTTGTGGTTTGTAAGATGCAAACATGGCATATTGTCTCTCACAACATGCTAACTTGCTGCCTGCGCAGAAGTCAATGCCTTCTGCCTCAGACGTCTCACCTCGGGTAGCATGTGAGTCAACGCTCCATCAGACATGGCTGTGCCACCTTCCTTCCTTCCTCAGCCCCTTGTGTTTACCCGTCCGATGCATTAAGCTCCGCAGCTCATCTGTCCCTTTTTTGTGTCTCACCCAGTGTGGGCCAAATACAGCCGGCTCTACTGATCAGCATGACCAGCAAGTGATGGCATACCTGCATCAACTCAGAGCCAGTGTGCCAGCGATCATCCACTTATTTTGAATAAGACAACTTTTTAAGCAAATCTATAAGTTCCCTTTTCTTTCCCAATAATTACAACTGGTCAGACCACATATAATCTACTTTCAAACACTTTCAGCAGTTCAGTGAAATCTGGACTCTGGAGCATCCACTTACCTGCCAGTAGTTGTGACACCCTTTGGGTGTAAATCAGAAAACCCTCCTCTGTGGAGTTGTTCAAAGCTGTTATCCCAATCTAGCGTGTTTCACCTATTTTTTACTTATGGCAAGCCAGTCTGAATGTTTGCTGAGAAGCCCCAAGTGAACCCATGACCAATAGCACAGGTTCTCACACTTCCGAGGAAGGCAACCTACAGGTGCTTCAGGAAGTCATGGAAGAATGGGTACTTGATCCATTTGATTTACCTTCATGGGCACCAGTCCCTAGTGGTCACACTTCTCTGAGGAGTTCAACTGTACACTACCACCCACAACGAAATCAGGAACCAGGACCACTTCAGCCGTATTTCATCCTTCCACATCATCTGCAGAGCCCAGCTCCCTCAGCCGGTAACTCCTGCTGTTCCCCCACAGCACCTAGCACAGAGAACGAACATGCATAAGCATGATTCCAGGGATAATGATAGTTTTAAGAGTTGTCTGGGTATAATTATTTTGACCATGGCTGCTTCTGAGGGTTAAACATATTTACACAACTTGTAAAAATATAGTGTGATCATCGAAACATGTCTAATAAGTAGACTGTCCTGTTTTCAGTATTTATTTTTTGTGGATTTCAGTGGGGTTTCTCAGTGTTGTCCAAACCTTTTGAAATCAGTGCTTATCAGTGTTTATTCAGCTGCCTAACCCTCAAAATAGGTAAAAACTGTGTTTTTTCAGGCTTACAAAGTGTGTTGCATTTTTGCACTGATAGTTATAAAGCACATATTTAATTTAAAGGAGAAGTAATGCAGGTATGCAGTGTCCTCCATTGGCATAGTGCCCAATAGACTTATATTAGACTGTTTTAAGCATAGAAAGTCTGAGTATTGTGCTCTCACTCACACTCACATCTCATTAACCTCTCCCACATTCCATTACCTCTCACACTCACTCTGTCAGGACTCTGGCTGGTTTGCAGGACTAATAATGGATTAAAGTAAGTAACTATACTCAAATGTTTTAATAAACACATTCCTGGACATAGTAGAAGGTCACTCACCTACTCATTACTGAATAGGATATTGTAATGGTGGTTGGTCCTGCCAACAGCATAGTACCACTGCTTTCCTTCACTCTGCATGCCTGCATTAAAGTGGTGCTGCTTTGGAGTAGATATTCATGCCTGCCAAATGTGCCCTAGGAAAACGTCTAACTTTAAGTCATTCTTGACCTTTTAAATGACATTAAATTGTATTCTCGAACTTGAAAGTTTGCTCTTAACTTTCTAACTATGGGATCAAAAACCCCAGTTGAAAAGGGAGGATTAGCTGAAGGTATCACAGATAATAAAGGGACACATTGCAGCTATGAATTTGTTTGGTATGTGGAAAGCCTTGTGTCATGTTTTTTCACCAGTATCCCATGATTATGGTGACAGCAGTCTTTTCATGTGTACCTGTCACTATGCCTTGCATTGAATGTTTAAATCCTGGGGTGTTTTGGCAGGTCACCTGCTATGAATACTGACTTGTTAGAAAAGGGGGTTACAATGTGTTGACCCCTTCAGAGTGAAATGAAAATTACTTGTTCCTTCTCACTTTCCTTTCTCTGAATGGCATTTGAGTTTGTTGTTCTGCAGGTGTTTATCAGTGCTTAAATTATAAATTTAAACCTAAAATAGGATAGCCTATTAATACGTCACTTAACCATGCATTTTCATGTCACATATAAGTACTTTACTTCTAAGCAATACCAAATAAGCATGTTATGCAGGGTGTATCAAGACCTAAATCACTCCTACACCAGCTATGTAGTACTTCACAGTTACACATGTGCTTCTCTCTACTCTCTAATTACAGTTATATAGAATGTCAAGCAGATGGAATTCCACTTCTGTGCCCCCCAGAACTACAGCTACACAGCACAATATCCAAGTATATCCTGGCTCTATCCACTCCAAAACCATAATGTTACATCACTCACACACATCTCACAAAGAAACAGTCGAGCACTTTTGGCACTACTAACATTTGACACTACTGATACCATTCTTATATCCTTCAAAGAGCAGCAGTCACACCATCAGAAACACTCTTACACCCATTACAGACTCTTGACTAATTGACTACTTACACCACTTCCACACCTATCAGAGTGGTAGTCACACACTACCACAGGCACTTCCACCTATCACAGGATAGCAGTCACACACTACAGGAATCATTCTTGAATCCCTCAAAGGCTTACATCAAAGGCAATAGGTTGGGTCTATAATCCGTTAATAGTCCTGTCCCCAGACAGTTCTGACATGGTGAGTTAGATAGGTAATGAGATGTGAGAGAGGTTAATGAGTGTGACTATGAGAGAGAGAGTGAAATACACAGACTTTCTATGCTTAAAGAGATAATGGATGGACGAGTGGGTGAATGCAAAAATGAGTTAATTAGTGGATGAACTGATGCATGGGAGTAAGGAAGAATCACTACGTTCATGGATAGAAGGATGAATGACTGTCTGGATGTAAGCATACAGGCACTTTCAATTTTAAGCCAGATATATTGGGTTTAGCCAATCTTGTTTAGAAAATGAGAGCTATTGGGTTTTTTGGGAAGTACTTGCTCTACCAGCTTTTGAATCGAAGACTTGATTGTTTTTCTAATCTTTGATTTGCTTTTCAGAATGTTTGACTACACATTTGAAGCAGGCCGTACAATACTCGCTGTTGATTTCATGGTGTTTACTCTTAGACTTATACACATCTTTGCCATTCACAAACAACTTGGACCAAAAATTATCATTGTTGAAAGAATGGTAAGAGTGGATTAACCTATTTCTTTATCAATGCCCATTTGAAAATGTTTTTGCTGTTAAGTTCAATATCACTGTACATTAACCTAAGTTTAGCTCATTCCTTGCAACAAGATGGGCCCAATTCAGAGGTTGTTGTAGCCATAAACCTACGTTTAAATCCAGAACGGCTCCATTTACGCTAGACAGCCTTACAGAGAAGAATAACAGTCCAGTGTAAATGATTTTAATGCTGTGTAATCATTTTCTATGAATGTGTACGATTACACAGTAGTAAATTGTCTTCAGAGTTCATGAATCACTTGTGAGTTTATTGTCAGTGACAAAATCCTCTCAAACCACTTTTGACCCTGGGATGGCCTGAGGTTTAGACCAGAAAAGAGTTGGAGTAAATGCTGTTCCAGGCTGAGAAGGGGAATGGAACACCCCCAAACTTCAGGAGGGGTATGCAGAGAAAGGGGATGTCCACAAAGAAAGTCATTTTCCAGTAGAGAAATAAGGAAAGAAAAAATGTACATCTGCACATTGGTCTGTCTTTCTACCCTGCATGTGCTTCCACACTGGATAAATAGTAGATGTCACATGACAACCTCAGTGGTTCCCTTGGAAAGATGTGGCTGGCATAATTTGGGGAATGTTTGTGGATTCCCAAAGGTTGGGTGGTTACACTTGTGCCTAGAAGTATGTCTGCAGATGTAAATGTTCTATATTTCATTATGAATCAGGCTACAGATTATATTTTTAAACCAAAGAAAACTACTTCCACGGTGTACCAGACTAGTGAAAATGTATGTGCTCTCTGCCATCTTTGCTACATAGGAATGACAGTGCATTGTACAGCTTGAGCAACTACAAATTATATTCTCTTATTGGTTGATTGCCCATATTTCACTGGCTTCAAGTAGAAGTCAGGATAAAATTCAAGGTTATCTACACCATCCAGAAAGTCTACGAAGTCAGTTTTAACTGCCCATCACCGCCAGGAAAACCCTTGTAGTTTTTACTTGCCCTTACCACCAGGCTTTCAGCAAAAGAGGAGTAAAGGCAACAAATTTAGGATGCCCGGTCTAATAATTATGCTGTATTTTTTACTTTCAAACTATTGTTACTTCCCGAACTTAGCATGGACTTCTCTGTGCATTGCTACTTGTGCCATATCTACCATGGGTTAAGCAGAGTTTCTGTTGGAACTGTGTTTTCACCTCACCGTAGTTGGCTTATTGAGTTGGTAGTGGTAACCACTTGCCAACTGCATTGTTAAAGGTACATTTCTTTTATTTTTGAACTATTAGACCTGACATCCTTGGTGTGGTGTTCCCCCAAACGTTTTGCCTTTATCTCTCCTCTTTTGCTAAGTTTGCTTTTGTTGGCTTTAGGACTCTTTGCACTTTGCCACTGCTAATCAATGCTAAAGTGCTTGTGCCTTCTACTCCGAAAAAGGTAAAATTGGCCTACATCTAATTGGCACATTTAATTTATTTGTATGTCTCTGGTAAATGGTACTTATTGTATGCAGTGCCTGTAAATTAAATGCTGTTAGTGGGCCTGCAGCACTTATTGTGCCACCCACTAAAGTAGCCTTTTAAAACATGTCTCAGACCTGCCACTGCAGCATACAGTGCAGTTTTAAACTGTCATTTCAACCTGTCAAAATAAAAGTTTTGCCAGACCGAGACCTTCCTTTCAAATACTTACAAGTCACCCCTAAGGTAGGACTTACCAGCTCCTATGGCAGGGTGCCAGGTATTTAAAAAGTAAGACATGTGGGTTTAAGATTTATCTTTCCCTACAGTGATATCTTCCTAAAGTCTTTTTTCACTGTTTTAAGGTCTATTGCTCCCATTGACTAACACCGGGTTACCTTTAACATTTAATAAGTGTTAACTTTTGATTGGGAGCAGATAGAGATATGCTGTTTATGCTTTAATGAATTGTAATTTAAAATCCACTTTAATGGTAAAGTCAGATTTTAAGTCACAGTTCTGAAAAGGCCACTTTTAGAAAGTTGCCATTTTCTTGTCCCAAACATTTGTGCCTCTGTCAGTGTCCTGGGTCACATTACTGTGAATGGCTCTGCGGTTAGGGTTTGTGTATTGCTCCCAGACAGGAATACAAAAGGGGCTTAGGTGTGGACAGAATGTGCCACCCTCGCAGAATGATTGGGGTGGGGCTATACCCAGCCCCACTTACATGTCAGAGGGCTTTGCCTCCTGTGCACACAAATGGAACCTGGCATCAGGCCAGCCTTGACATTTGTCTCCCCCAGACAGTTTGGAGTCTTGACAAGGGAGGGGGAAGAACTTTCCAGAACCAGGTGTGGGGCTAGGACAGGGATTCCCCCACACAAAAACTGGCACCAGTTATATATATTGGACCTCAAGAGTCAGTCATCAAAACACTCCTCGACCTGTGGAAGTTACAGAAGAAGGACTGTCCTGCTGTGAGAGGACTGCCTTGCTGCTTGAAGGAGTGCCTTGCTGTCTGAGAAGGAAGATTGGACCTGTTTGCCTTCATCCCAGGCTACCCATAGTGACTCCTGGGATCAGTTGGCTGACCTCCTCTGTGAGCTACAGGGACACAACAAGCTTCAAAGGCATTCCTGCAGCTGCCCAGCTAACCTGCTGCAACTAGACCTGCCTGGACCTGCAACTAGACCTGCCTGAGCCCTGCTGGCCTCTGCTGGAGTTAGTACCTGATCCCCAAGATGTGCCTCCCCTGGTACTGGACTCTTGGCCGGAATTAGGCCTGTGCAGAATTTCGATTACGCCAGAGTAATTTTGGTGTGGAGTTACTGATAATTACACAATGACTCCTCCTTGCATAATTAGGAATAATTTGGGGGGAAAAATCATACCGCAAGAGCACATTTAGCAAGAGCCCACTCCCGCTCGTTATTTGTGTTCTCCTGCCTTTTGCACTGTTTCTTTGCTCAAAATGAATCCTCACATCCATTTTCCGTGCGAGGGTGCATTACGCGCTAAGAAAGCAGTGCTAAATGTGGGTAGTAGGTTGAGGAAAAATCCTGTCCCAAGAGCTTATTTAGCAAGCTCGAACAGTGCATTTGGAGCTATTTCTTAGCGCAAAAATGCATCCTTGTGTTTATTTTGGACAGAAGGTGACATTTCTGCACTAAGAAATAGCGCTAAATGCAAAATTACTCTTCTCGTGTAATTCATGCTTAATCTTGCAGAACCTTTAGGTAATTCTGCACAGAATTACACAAGTTACACACACCCCTAGCTCAAATCAGAGGGTACAAACTTCAGCAAAGGCCACCAGCAGGGTCCAGGTGTGGTCTATTTGGAACTGGTCAGCTTGGAATTTTCAGGAAAGGCCTCTTGTAGCTTGTTATGTCTTTGTAGTTTTAAGTGGAGGTCATTCTTATGAGCCTTGGAGTCCACTTATTTGTCCTTGGCACAAGAGGGAGAATGTACAATCCTTTAGGGGCTCCTCTCAGGTCTCAAACAGCAGCTCAAGTTCTTTTTATGATCTTCTTCAGCTGCAGTAGTGTTCTAAGGAGGGTAATAGGGATGAAACATTCATGCCAGGCACCAGCTTATGGTTGGGGATGACTCCTCCCTAACCAATGGGGTAAATGTTCCCAGGTTTTACCCTACCTACGTTTGCAGCATTTCCTGTGTGTCCTACTCCAAGCAATCTTATAGTGCCACTTTCTGCTTCAATCCAAGATGGTGAAACCCTTCTCCCCTTGTGTAGAGCCTGTGTTACCACCCCAGAAATGTGACCAGGGAAATCAGCAGCCCCTCCTATGTAGTCACTCTAAACCAGTACTGTCCAGGTATCATCTTACATCTGCCTGTGACATGAGAGGCCCTTTTGAAGTAAATTAAGTTCCTTGGCTGTGTCTAAATGGTGATCCTACCCGAGGGACAAAACCCCTTTCCACACTCAGCCATTTGTCTGCTTTGCGAGCAGTTTCCACACTTCATTCAGGGCTTGAGCATTCAAGCGGCTGCACCTGAAAGCTAACGCCAGAGGCTTGAAGCAAGGAAATCATTTTTAACTATCTGAAAGTACCTTTTCCTTAATATAAATGTCTTATCAATATTTAAAGGTACAGTTTTGGCCTGTCAAAAGAGTATATTTTGACAGGTTGAATAGTACTTTTTACACGGTTACAGTCAGGCTACAATGGTAGGCCTGAAGCCATGTTGACACTGCCACTGTAGTGGGTGGCACTATAGGTGCTGCAGTCCGCTAGTAACGTTTAACTCACAGGCTCTGGGTACAATTTGTACCATATATTAGCAGACCAATAAGTAAGCTAAATAGGCCCATTAGGAGTATTCCAATCCCCCCATGTTAAAAGGAGTAGCACAGTCACTTTACTTCTGGTTACCAGGGTAAAGTCTATAGAGTTCTAAGCCAGCAAAAAAACAGGGTTCGGCAAAAAGGCAAACAATCCAGGGTGAACGTACAGAAAAAAAGGATTTCCTTCAGTCTGTCCTGGCAAGCTGGTGCAGTGTATATTAAAAAAGATTTTTTATTACAAACATACGCCACAGTAATAGAATTAACAAAAAAATTGTTGCTTCCTAAATGTGGCGATATGCTTGAAATAAACACATTAAATGAAAAAAATAAGTGCCACATATATAATTTTGGTAGAACCATAGGGTTCTTCCTAATAGGCAGTTGTACTAAGAAATGCACATCACAGGAAAATATGGGGCAGATTTACAAACAATTTGTGCTGGGTTTGCATCACAAAAGTGATGCAAGGACTCGGAGTGGAGCACTCCTCAAGACCAAGGAATATCTGTCTATGGAAATGGTGTACCAATGCAGAGGAGCAGGCAAAGGCAGATATCAAGAATGAACCTACACAAACAGAGTAAAGCACAGGAATAGGACAGAGAAGGCAAAGCAGCCTTAATGTCAACAGACTGGGACCAGAACCAATAATGGGTAAACACACTACCTTACCTCTAATTATGTACAGACGGAAGACTCAGAACTTACCACAGCAACAGGGAATGTCAATCTCTCTGTGCAGATTACTCTTACAGAAAATTACCCTGCAAATTCCAATAAAAGGAGGCAGAAGAACTGATTCTGTTCCTGGACCCTAGGGCACAAACAAGGATTATACTTACATACACGAGACAAGCCCTTTTGGGTCCAGTAGGAGACACAGCAGCGATTCCTAATAAACTAGAAATGTCACACTTTCACAATTAAGGCGTTTAAGTCTACATATAACTCAAAACAAATACCGGGGCATGAATTGCCTCCTAGAAACCAGGAGTCAACCCCTGTGTAAAAGAATACACTTCATATACAGGTGAGGACAAAATAGCATCAGACACAGCTTATGGTTGGGGATGACTCCAAGAGGAGTACAAACAAGCACTATAAAGGAACTTAAGAGCTATGGTAAATAGTCAGGAGCAGGGCATCAATCAAAAACTAAAGAACAAACTGGCTAGTCAAGCACAAGGAGTCCAGGAACTGTAACAAGTAAGAGAGTGTAACATCAAGGAAATTAAAGACTGCAAGAGAAACAATGAGAAAGGCAACATAAACAAGGGGCAGAATCTCGGAGGCTTGAGAGAAAATACAAGAGCTATGACAAACAAAGGAATAAGCAAAGGAAAGTAATAGCAGGGACAGAAGGAACAAACTAGTAACAATTAGAAATGGAGCAGCCCATGGGCTGCATCTCACTATAGACAAAAAAGGGTGACAATGGAAAAAGCAGAGCAATGCAGGGCTGAGAGAAATCTGCTGCTACCTGCAAAGGAACAGAACATAGGATTTGACCGAACCAAGGCATGAACTGGACAGGAAAACAGGCAACAAGAAGTCCAGTACACAGAGGTTCAAACTTCAATGCCTTCAGGCAAATGCAGCTTATAAGCAGTTCAGGCAGCAGCAAGCCCAGGGTGCAGTCAAGTGACTGGGCAGCACAAGACTAGTCACAGGCGTGTGCAGTTCCCATCTCTCACAAGTCCTAAAGAAGAGAAGCCAGTGCTGAGGAAAAGCAGGGCTACTCCCATTGCAAGCAATGCACAGTGGATACCTGTTCTTATTGGATACTTGGCAATGCATTTTGGAACCTGTAATCTATGGAAGCAAATGTAGGTTTTTTTAATGTGCACACAATTAAAATGGGAAGCAGGCAGAAGTCATGCATGGCTTTAGATAGGTTTTAGTGGTAATTTTCATGCTGCAGTTGGTCGGTGTACAGCACCCCCATAGGCGGAATGATTGAATTGTAACACTATTCCCCTCCCATGCCCTGTATCGGGGAAGACGGCAATCTTTTGGCTGAAGTAGGTAGAAGAGGAAAGGTCACTGCAAGAGAATCCAACACCCACTTAGGTTGACGAGTTTACAGTCTTGCCAAAGGTGAATCACAAGGAGCAAAAGAAGTCTTAAAACCTGTTGGGTCCTGGTATCGTTCCTTATGATAACTTGACTGGCACCTGAAAAAGAGGCAAATGAGATGATTTTTGATGGTGTGGATTAGTTGATTTAGAGTGGCATTAAGGGCTGCATATTTTAGAACATTGGTTTCATTCACAATACTTTCTTTCTTATTGAAAACAATAGGTGCATCAGCAACAGCCAGCTTTGTACTTCTTTCATACAGGCAGGATAGCTCAGTTTTTGTAGCAATATTTCCATTGATTGTAGTCTGAGGAGGTTTATTAGGAAAAGTGAATTGGGAGATTTCGTAAACTGGTTTTCTTGAAGTAAGCATGAAAATTGCAGGCTTTTCTTCAAACTTAGATGACTTCAATGTGTCAGTAACAGGGTTTGTAAATTCTATCTGGATAGACAGCTGAAAACATAGAAGTCGGCTGTGTTGTGTAATTTGATCAGTGGCGGCTCCTCCATAGGGGCGTGGGGGCGTCGCCCCACTGCTTTCTCGCAGTGCGAGAAGCAGAAACATAAAATGGTAAAACTACCATTTTATGTTTCTGCTTCTCGCACTGCGAGAAAGCAGAAGTACCTGGAGTGCCTGGTTGTGGGAGGGCGGGTGGGCGGTCCTGCTCGAGGGCAGAGGGGCAGTGGCTTTGCCCACTGTTGTGGGTACTGACTGTTTGGTTGGCCCCAGGGCCGACCAACTCAGTCATGCGCACTCTCCCTTTTTCTCTATGTAGGCTGTTGCATGCAGCCTACATAGAGAAAATGGCCTGGCTGGGGCGCTCTCCGCTGCGCCTCACCAATTACAACGCTGCCATTGCAGCGTTGTGATTGGCTGAGGGCCGGGGAAGGAGGCTGCCTGCTGGCTGCTTCCTGTTCACGCGGGACCCGGCTGCACCATCACACAGGAGTGGAGGCGACAAGGTAGTTTTTTTTTTTTTCATTGATATGGCCAAAGACAAACTTATAGTGTTCGATGAAGCGTAGTAACATTGTTCATCACCACCTGCGTATTTTCTCTTGCTCGTAACTTTCATTTTAACGGGGTCCCATGAAGCGTTGTGTTTGATCGTTTTCGTCTTGCTAAACCTTCATGCTAGGCGTGCCTCAGCCCTAGCGCTGCTGCTCCAAGTACTGCGGGCCCTCTGCACCGCCATTCCTAGAAACCCACCACTGCCAACAGCGCAGGCCAGACAATGTGGCCAAACACCGGAAGTCCTGCAGGCCCCAGCACCAGTAACAGCAATGACAAGCCAACAGTGAAAGCGCTCCTGCACTGCCATCGGGCAGGCTTCGCAATAGCTGCAGTCAGTGCACTGAGTGCCCCCCTCCCTCCCGCGAGCATGCCGGCCGCGGCTGATAGGTCCCGATATTTTACTTCGGCCACCCGTGGCTTACAAATACTGGGTGAACTGGAATGTTCCCGTTCTCCAGTCCTGAGAATATCTTCACTTACCCGATGACTACTTTGCCAACTTGATGGAATGGGCTCTTCTGGTTTCATTTATTCATCATCCCCGAGTGGGAGGCAAGACGCGGTGGGTCTTCATCCTGCTACCAGAGCTAAGGTCCGGGCTTTGTGTGTCTCTTAAGTGACAGACTGGCACTAAGTCCTGATGTCTCTGAAATCAAATATACCACCCGCCGAGCCTACAATTTTACAACTTTCCCGTTTTCTTTCTGGGCGTCTGCACTTGCTTCCTTCATTCCACCTGTCCCTGGGGGAGAAATAAAGAGGGCAGATCCGTTCCATGGATACTGAGGCCTAAGGGATATTCAGTTAATAATTTACGCCATGTAATCCCCGAACCAATCAATCAATAGGAATGCGCACGTGCACAGTTATCACGAGAGTCCCCCATCCACTGTTCCTATCACAGTCCTCTGCCTAAATTGTATCTGCTGACTATGGCGCCCCAAATCAGAACGAGCAATTGTTAACGCCCTGTTTTGACTCCGGGACTACCAAGGTTATGTTACTGGGATTTGTAAAGTGCAGAGCCCGCTAATTACTTGGCCTCCTAGCGCTTTGTGCAGACACTGGCCTGCGGTCGTGATTCATCCGACGAAGGTTTCCCACTCGAAAGCATTCACGGCCAATATGTGTGAGATGGACGTCAGCGACAAGTATAAATGGCCCCAAATCATTTTGAGCAGGGGGGTACAGCTCAGGTAACAACTTTATGAGGGGTGCTGTGCCACTCTCAGACGAGGAACCGGGAATTCAAGGCGGGCACTGCAGACTTTAGCAGGGGTACATTGTTTCAGCAGGGTGAGGAGGGGTATAGAGTGGGCTAACGACACATCGGTCATGGAAAGGAACATGGTGACTGAGTTACAACACAAAGGGGAGTGGGTATAGGTTTGTGAAGGTGGCAGGCAGACGGCAAGCAGGGTGTGAAAGGGTTCAAAATTCTGAGAGAAAGATGGATTCCTGAGGATTTCCCCAGGACACTTAGGACCTAAAGTGTACCCCAAAATTAAAGATGTAGAATCTTTCAAGGCAGATTGGATTCGTTGCTGCCTTGGCTACTAAGTGATACCAAGCCACTCTAAAGTGACCATTTTCAAGGGTTAGTGTATGCATTGGGGTCGTACAGCATCGCTTACAATGTAAGGTGCTTGAGGGCAGTGTGAAGCTGGCACTGGTGGGCAGAGATGAGCTGGCTCTCATGGGCAGCGTGTGAAGGTGGCATTGGTGGATAGTGTGAGGTGCCAGAAACAGTGGACACTGTAAAAGTTAGCACAGGTGAGCTCTCTCTTCCACACTCTATCTTTCTGTCTGTTACCATACTTTTGTTCTGCCACACTCTCAACATCTCTGTGTGGTCCTCTGTGTAATAACCTCCCCCAAAAAATCCAACACCCAGCAATTTCTTAAATGATAAATAATTCAATCGTATTGCTTTATTAACCTTCCTGCTTCCTCAAGTTTGCTTGAAAATGCATCATTTGTCAACTCTTTTTTCAAAATTTTCTCGGGGTGAGAACCCCCCCGAACCCCCCCTAGGTTGTTCGGGCTCGCCTGCTACGCTCGCTCGCCGTAGTGCAGTACGACAATAATTTTACGCTCACCACTTTCAAATGTCACCAGCCGCCACTGAATTTGATATACAGCAGCTGTAAATAGAATGCTCTCACCAACATTGTATGAAATATAGGGAGAGGCATTCAGAAGGAGGCAGTTGGAGTGACCAGAGGCTATGAAGTCAAGTGGTGATTATACTGGATTTAATCTTGAAAAATATGCATGATAAAAAAGGCGCTTATCTCCAGTTTTGCTTCAAATACCACATAAATTTGGCAGCGAGCTCCAGGGACGGTCATCGCTTCAAGAGAACCCACGTTTCATCCCCGTATTATTGTCAGGTTGCTCATGACGTGGCTCCTTTGAACTCAACACAACACATGATGTACAGTGTAGGCAACAGTCAGGAAAAGGTCAGTATTTTTTATTTGCTGAATTTCCACAAAGGCGGATCCCAAGACGTCACAGCCCAACAGCGCAATTTACAAACAAGCGCTATTGCCTGCAAAGATAAATAATAACATTTGGCTGCCCTCTTAGGCAGTTGGGAAAATCTCCCAGTATGTTTGATCTGCTGTAGAGCAGTCATCAGAACTAAAGTGGGCATTTTACTCACAGAACCCACTATAGAAAGGACGCTCTGCAGTTTACATGGAGGCCATCTCAGGTAATTGGGGAAACTGCCTTTGATTTTTAAGTATTACAGTCTGTTCCGATATTCCAAAAGCTATCGTTTGGATTTCTTTTTCCTCATCAGTGCATTTATGCTAGAACTGGGCGTAGTTCGTGGAGTTTTGCTACGCGGAACTCCACGAAGTTACAAAAAAACTCTGCGAAGTTCCGCAAGTGGCAGACTGCTGTGTGAACTGCAGTTTGTGCTGGTATTCCTGCCGCTCGGGTAGAAATTCTACCCGAGCGGCAGCTTGCGCTCGCGAACTTACCGTTCGCGATCGCGAACTTACCGTTCGCGATCGCGAGTGGGGAAAAAACTCTGCTGCACATCGCGAAGCGGAGTTTTCTGCACTCCGCAAACGGAGCGAAGTTCACCGCCCAGACCTAATTTATGCCCATCAGTGGTGTTAAACCAACCCTGCCACTATATTTACAAATGGTTGGATCTGCAAAATTAATTAATTATTAAAACAGGTGCACATCACAAAAATCCCTGGCCACCACCTTACTAAACTAAAACCTTGCTATACATCCAGAGAACTATCCCCTATCCCACCCCTACGATCCCCCCAAACATGGCCACCCTGCAGATAACTCATTAACTTTATTGCATTTCAACATTTCCCTATTGAATTCCCCCTACAACCTATGAGTATCTATATGAACCTGTAAGTAACCAAATGTCCTAAAGTGAACCTTTAACTACCTGCCTACCAAACCCCTGCACATGGATCCCCAACTGGCAACGCCAAGCAACTTCTGCAAACTCATGTCAAACTTTTCATGCTCCCTCAATGCCCCTGTTAAAGCGGCAGCGTACACAGACCCTTTCCCCTGCGCACCTGTCTCAACGCACGGCCCCACTAAATGCTGCAAAGTTTTCCTCCACCCCCTGAACCTTATTTAAAGGGTGGGAGGGCGGGCAAATAAATTACCACTACAAGGGCTACCAGTCACAAGGTCACCTGAACCTAAAATGGTGGCTGGTAGCCCAAGAAGTGACCCTAAATATACTTTGGGCTCTCTTTGGGCTGTGAAGGAGCCCAACACAAAATGGCAGTCATTGGAATGCACCACCCTCCCAATCTGCCCGGGGGCAGTCTTCCCCTTCGTCAGCTGCACCCCAATCCCCCTTGGGAGGAAGGGGTGCAGACAGACGCTGACCACTTGTGTGTGTGAAAAGGCTGCTTTATTAAAACAGGTGCACATCAAAAAAAACCTGGCCACCGCCTTACAAAACTAAAACCTCGCTATACATCTAGAGAACTATCCCCTATCCCAGCCCCCTAAGATCTCCCAAACATGCACACCCTGCAGATAACTCATTAACTTTATTGCATTTCAACATTCCCCAATTAAATTCCCCCTACAACCTGAGTATCTATATGAACCTGTAAGAGAACCTTTAACTACCTGCCTACCCTCCCTCTGCACTTGGATACCCAACTGGCAACGCCAAGCAACTTCTGCAAACTCCTGTCAAACTTTTCATGCTCCCCCGCCACCCAGACAAGGGGGGTTTGGGAACTAACCCCCCCTTTCTGCCGCCCCCCCCAAAGATGTCCCCTCCTTCCTGTGGCCTGACCTCTAACGCCTCACGTTCAACAGCTTCCCTAGGACCTCCCTGAGTTCCAGTAAATACAAGTCCATGCCAATGCGGGATAAATGGACCCCGTCGCCTCTAAAAAAAACTCCACAGCCTCAAACTTAATGTGCGAGTGACAGATCCTGCCAAACCCTATTTCTCTACAGAAACGCTCATCTCTCTGTTCAGTTTTCTCCTTGCCCTGTCTATCGCTGCTGGTTGGAAGACCCCCTCCAGGAATGTCGCGGAACAAACTCCATCCACAGTAGAAACACACCGGACCACTGCGCCTTAATTTCCATGAGATCCCTCTTCATGGCTCTCGTCAAGACCACTCCTTTTTCCCTGACCAAATCATTCTCCCCTAAATGAATCAGCAAAATATCTGGGCACCGAGACCCCACCATCATCCCGCTCAATATGTGTAACAATTCCTTGCATAACATACCCCCTTTTCCTTTCCACATAACCTGAAACAAATGGTCATCAAACCACAAATTTGCCCCCACCCTCTGCTGTCCTGCTTGTATTGCGCCCATTTAATGAACGAATGGCCCACTATCCAAATCACCACTGCCTCCGACTCTGGGCCCTGTATTGCACCTGAAAGGACAAAAAAGGCAGTAAGCATTTACAATGATGCTTTTGCCGCGTTGGCCTCCTCCTCTAGCTCCCGCATGTAGCGCCTGTAGCATCCTGATGACCAATGCCCTAAGCGCATGATGTCTTCCCGTGCCTATCCCTGGGATGCCGCTTCTGATGCTGTCACAATTTGGAAAGAGTGCGTGCCGTACTCCGCAGCTCGCCCCAATCCCTGCCACAACCTTCCGCCCAGCGTCTACCCCATGCCACCAGGGACAGCCCCCAAGCACCCATGTCTTCCAGAATAACCTGCTTCTCTTGTGCCCTCTGATCGGTCTTGGATTGCCGAATCACTACCTCCCATCTCCCTGATGCCTGAATCACATCTTCCCAAAGAAGCCCCCCTTTCCCCTGCCCCCCAGGATCTCCAATACTCTAAAAGCCCTATAGAACATTCAGACCATTATCGTGGAACACAAACGTGTCTCCCCCAGGTCCTGACAGACTGCCGGCAACTGGTCCTGCACCCTCAGTAACATATTCCAGGATAGGGGCCTCCTGACCCTCCCCAGCTGGCTCTGTTCCCTTTCCCATCCCTCCAAAATCTGGCAGCCCAACTCCCCTGCTGACAGGGGATAACCCCACAACAATTTCCCCATGAAGGCTAATCCTGCTAATTTCCCCACGATTGTCACCTAAGACAACCCTTTGTCAATAAAACCCAGAATGAACTGCCCTACGTCTTCGCAGTGTGTCCATCCCGACACCCTGGGCCGTGCCCCCGATGCCACAAACTCCCTCCAAGCCTGCAAGTACGCCTTGCGCGTTGAATCTGCCAACGACCCTACCACCAGCTGCACCATCCAGCGTTGCCGATGGACCACAACTTCTCCAGCATGGGTTTTGGTTCTCTGTCCACGTCCTTGGCTAACCCACGGAATCTCCCCCACTGTGAACGAGACAAAGCCTCTGCGATGTCATTGTCCACACCTGGAATGTGGCACGTTCTGAAACTTATGTCATGGTGCAAGCAGCACAGCACGAACACCCGCAACAACTTCAGCATCTGCGTGTCCCTGGCCGACTGTCTATTCACCACCTGTACTACCGCCTTGTTGTCCACACTAAATAATACTCGTCTATGTGCCAGCTCTGCGCCCCAAGGGGTCACTGCTACCACCAAAGGGAAGAGCTCCAGGATGGCGAAGCTCCTTCCCCCATGAGTCCATGACGCCGGCCACTGTTCTGCGCACCACCTACCCTGCCAGTATACACCGAAACCCAGGCCTCTGGCCGCATCCGAGAAGATTTGCACGTCTGACTCCACATCCCCCCGTCTCATCAAAGGTATCCCATTGAAATCCTACAAGAACACGCACCACATCCTCAAGTCCTCCTTGACTACTGCCGCAATCCTTATGTGGTGGTGAGGAAGAGCCTTTCTCTCCCCAGCCTCCTGCAAAAAGACCATCCTGCCCTTACTACTCTGCAGACAAAATTCAGATGACCCAGCAGAACCTGAACCTCCTTCACTTTAGCCTTTTCTTTCCCCAGCATGCACTTTATTAAAGCCAGCATCTTCTCCCGCTTGTCCTCTGGCAATCTGGCTTCCATTCGCATTGAATCAATTTTGATGCCCAAGAAGGACAGCACTGTGTCAGGGCCCACCACCTTCTCTGGAGCCAACGGCACCCCCAGGTCACCCATGAGCTCCTGGAAGTTAACCAACCGTTTCTGGCAGTCCGCCAAGCCAGGTGCCCCCACCAAGAAGAAATCGTCCAAGTAATGTGTCACCAGCTGATGGCCCATCTGCCATGTGAAGACCCATTTCAAAAAAGTGCTAAAGCACTCAAACAAAGTGCAGGATATTGAGCAGCCCATCAGCAGTGCTTTATCCACATACCATTTGCCTTCAAAATGCATCCCCAGTAGCTGGAAATGCTCTGGGTGTACCGTAGGTAGCCGAAAGGCTGACTTCACGTCGCATTTTGCCATCATCGCTCCCTGGCCCGCCGCCACAACTAGTGACATGGCCTCATCTACTGACGAGTAAGACACCAACGTCACTTCTTCCACGATGAAGTCATTCACCGAATGATCTGCCCGCCGCGACAGGTGCTGTATAAAGCAAAACTGCCCTTCTTCCTTCTTGGGAGCCACCCTGATTGGAGACACGATTAGGTTCTCCATAGGTCAATCCGCGAAGGGTCCTGCCATTCTGCCTTCCCGAACCTCCTTTTCCAATTTGTCCCTCACCACCTGCTTGTACTCCGTGGCCGAACGCAGATTCACTGTCCATCGACGGACCCCCAGCCCCTCGTACCCCAACCTGAACCCTCGATGCAACCCATCCCGCAGCAGCTCCGCATCTGCCCGTTATACCCCAACCTATATTCCAACCTCTCCAGGTTAACCGGAGTAGGAGCCATGTGCACCAGGTCCTTGCCCCCCTCTGCAGCCCAAAACTGACTGCTGATGTCCCCCCTGCCATCCTCCATACTGTTGCTACTGACTCTCTCCCTGCGTGTTGTATGCTATGCACCCCCTACCAAGTAGCAGTTAACCAGGGGGTGTCTGCCCGAACACTTTAAACATTCGTGGTGGAATTTGCAGTACTCCCGCATGCACAACCCCTTGTTAAAATCCCAACAGGTCCTTCCTGTCCCGGCAAGAATTTTGAGGGTCCACTCACCCCTCCCCTGGTGGGACGCCCTTGAAAGATACGATATACAATAAGCAGGCCACTTGCTGTGAATATCGTCTTTCCCTTCTTTGCTACCCCCATAGTATGCTGCTACAGATCAGAATCCAATTCACCCCACTTGGCCTCCAGGTCCCATGCCAGATGCACCCAAAACTCCTCATCGTACTGTGCCCAAGCATACCCCCCGCGATCTGGATCACATCCATGTACTTAAACATGACCACGCAGCGATTTGGGTATGTCTCGCAATACACACTGGTATAGATTAGGAATGCTGCCGTCCAATTCTCTATTGTGAGAGGAACTTTTAGCCGCTTGGCCAATTCATATTTTTACTCCTTAGAACCTTCTTCCGACCTCACTTCCCTCTGGAGTAGTTTCAATATTTCCACGTACTCCCCTTTCCAAATGCGCTCTTTTGAGGCCAACATCAAATGCGCGCCCAGCAACTTTGTCACCCCCATACACGGTAACTACTTAAACTTCAATTCTTTACAATCTGGCCCGTTCTTCTTTCCTGCCCCCTTGCAGCCCCCCCTAAGTACTCCATTTTGCTGGAGCCCCCCATACACCCAGTGCCTCCCTGCTCGTCCGTGCCCACTCCCACATCTGTTACGTATTTGCCCTTGCGCAGCCGCTCGCTTCCTTCCACCCCTGCGCTAGCATCCATACCCGTAGAAACCACTGTAGGAGCGTGAACCTTCTTCAAAGCCTTACCTGGCGCCAAGGTCGGTGCCCGTGCCGATGCAATCCGCCTCACCAGTCCTGCCACGCATTGACCTACTGCGACAGCATTGGGCACCTGCAATTCACTGGGCACTCCATTAGAAGGCCCCGCCCCCCAACTGTTGTCCAGCTCTTCCTCCCGGAGCTCGCCCTCTTCCAAACTGTCTTCATCGTACTCCAAACAGTCCCATTCCTTACCCGGCACTGCCGGTGCCTTATACTCACCAAACTTCGGCTTGGGACCGCGATGCCCAGCGCCCGGGGGGCCGAATCGACCCAGCCCTGGCGGTTCGCCTCTGCCAGACGCTCCCTCGCCGAATCTCGCGCACCAGAGGCCATTTGCGACCTACCGGCTGCTGGAGTCAACGAGGTCATTCTGGGCCTTCTTGCGTTGACCGTGTCGGGATCCTACGCCGATTCCAGACCATGCGGGGCCCAGCCCTCTCTTCACCTCGATGTGATGGAGCCGTCCCCAGCTCTACCGAGTCTGCTTCGAAGCTCCACTCCTGCCCCTGAAATACAGAAGACAGGACTGGTGTACTGGCTCCCCAAAACCTACTCCCCTCAGCTTCTGAGCCCCAGGCCTTATGCCCCCCTTCGCCTGCGGCCTGACTACCTCCCGTGGGCACCCCGATGCGGATCCTCCCCCAAGAGACCACCCCCGATAGCGGGACCCTTGAACACGCCAAAATCTACGTTCCCAACTTCCTCCTCCCCCAGGTCCTCCTCCCCCAGATCCTCCTTCCCCAGATGCTCATTCTCCTTGCTCCAGTCCAACATAGCCACCACCAGGGCAGAAGCTGGGCCCCTCACCGCCCACCTGCCCCCCGCCCCAGTCTTCTGCTCCCCCTCCTGTGTCTGAACCCCCCCTCCCAGGGACCCCCCTCTGCCCAGGTACTCATCTAGGCAAGATACCAAATCACCCTCTACCAGCCTGCACCCTATCCCAGTGGCCAAAAATATCCAGGCCATCCCAATCTAGGCTAGCACCCCCTACTCTTGCCCATCCCTCCTCCCCATCCAGTTCCACCTCCTTGCCTTCTCTATTCTATCCTGGCCTTGCCTCCTCCCTCCACTCAGCCCTCTTGTGATGGATTACCCGCACCTGGGCCTCCTCATGCCCCTCCCCCGACCCACCCCGCCGTCCTCCTCCCTCCCGGGCATCACACGGAGCGGCTGCCAGTGCCATAGAGACCGAGCACCTCCTCCTGCCCTTCCCTTTTGCCTCTTCAGATGCCGCCCACTTCATGCTCTTAATCATGTTCGTGGCCTGCCTTCACATCACTCGGGCCGTCCGGCCCAACTAGCATCGGTAAACCGCCTGCAACCCTCCCCTTCTTCCCCCTGCATACGCTAACGTCACGGGAGGCCGCGCCACATCAGGCCCGGCACCCGTCCTCCATGCGGCTGTTCCCTTGAGACCAGAGCGGCTGTGGCTCACCTCAGAGGGCTCAGCCCTTGCTGCTCGTCTGGCCCGCGGCAGCAAACATGCCATCACCACTGCTGCCACCCCTGCCGAGGCCTGGCGGGGCACGCAAGCCAGGCAAGGCGGAGCCTCACCAACCACAAGATTCAGCCTGCCAGCCTTTTCAAGGAGCCACATCGCCTCAGCAACCAGCCTGTCACTCGACATGGTAAGCTGCCCACAAAGAAAGCAACATTACTAGGGTTCACCCAGATAGATCACAAATAAATCCCCACAACAAGGGCTACCAGCCACCAGGTCACCTGAACCTAAAATGGTGGCTGGTAGCCCAAGAAGTGCCCCTAAATATACGTTGGGCTCTCTTTGGGCTATAAAGGAGCCCAACACAAACTGGCAGTCATTGGACCGCACCACCCTCCCAATCTGCCTCGGGGGCAGACTTCCCCTTGGTCAGCTGCCCCCCCCCCCAACTCCCCATAGGCACACCTTTAATTTTTAGGGGGTTCTTCATGACCCGAAGACTTGCAGCGCTCAGAACTCCTGTCAATTATTTATGGAGTTGGCCTGTATATGGTGATAGGCTCACCATCCATCCACAGGTGTCTCTCTAGTAGCAGCTGATCCTCGACTTTCATCACATTAGATTTCCATAATTTACTCTTAGTAAATCCGGGCACCAAAAGGTAGAGGTTTTTTGTTTTTTTGCTTAAAGGTAAAAACAGATACTAGACATTCATTCTTATATATTTTAATGCTTTTTATGTTATTTAAATTTTCTGCTTCATGGTGAGTTGTTCAAACATATACTGCTCATATACTGCCGTGACATACACACAACATATTTTACTGTTCTATTTATACAATGCAATCTGTAAGTCCACTTCCACCTTTTTTTGAAACCCCTGTTTCACCACCAACACAGCGGAAACAATTATATGATTCATTTCAGAGGTATCTAGGAGCCATTGGTGCATCTTGTTTCAGACCTGAAAGGTAAAATAATTGATTATTACATTCTTTAGGTTTCAAAGGCAGACCATTTTTGAAACACCTTTGTGATTTGTTGAAAATTGAAGGAAATGAATTAGATGAGTATCAAGAGGTGCTAAAAATGTTATATAGTGCATATTTTTACTGCATAATTAATTACTCTGTACAAATGCTTTAAAGCTAGCAACGGTCCCTAGAAGTCTCCAGACCTGCTTCCCGTCTTTATTGCCTACTACAATGAATGTACTTCACTGCGTGTAGGCCTGTCGGTCCATTGTACTCCTACTCATGGGAAACAGCCTTGGTCTGGTATAGTATGCCCAGTGTAGGATTTTGAGCTAGATGAGTCTGAATCCAGCTTTGATCGCCACCTATTAGAACGCCGTCCTCCAATCGTGATCTTCTAATATACCAAGGTTCTCCTCCCATTTATCAGCGGATGGACACTGTTGGCAAACAGTATGTCATAAATCACAGAGATAGTGGGACAATGTAATGGGGCCCACAGAACTCTATATGCCTTTGGACTCTCGTTTGGTACCTCCACCTCCGCGTCTATATAGTCCCGCAGTATGTGTCTAATCTGTATATAGCGTAAGTATTGGCTCCCAGTCAGCTCGTATTGTACCTGGAGGTCTGCAAAGGTCATCATTCTCATATCCGTCCAAACGTACCGAAGCTTCGAAAGGCCCAGCACTTCCCATTTCCTATGTCCTTCCACCCCCTGTAATGGGGCCAAAGCTGCTGCATCCCATAGCGGGGTCAAAATTGAGAACAGGACCCCCGATTATAATTATAGGTTCCTGGGGCAGGACTACACTAATATTATAGAAGCAATTTTTACCAGCAACCTTTTTCTTTTCTCTAAACCACACTCTTCATTCTCTTATTCAGACCTCAATGTGCGGGCCAAGGTGTTATGTATTAGATTTTTATTTTCCTATACAATAACTATTCCATAATTTCATACATAAATATATACGCATCTCATAAGTAACTCAAAAACAGATCAACATTCGAAACAAACGTTTTTGAGTATACAACATTTCACTAAAACCATATCTCATTCAAACCTCATGTATCACAATAGTTGTTCATACACACATACATCCACATGTTCATACATACATATATCCGCCTACTAAAACATTTACTATTACCTACAACACCAGTGGTCTTAAATCTTTACAAACATTTAAATCGTAATTCAATACTTTGTGTAATTATATTCTTTTTTAATCCATTAGGTCTCCATTGGAATAAAGAATTGTGATGGCAAAACCTTTTTACAATTATATTATTTTTTTTGATCTGTTAGGCTTGTGGCTTACATTCAATCTTTTCAACACGCGTTTTGGCTTATAGCACCTTCTTCAGGAATGCCACAATTGAAGACCCCACATCCCTTCCCATGACCATCAAAGCGGGCGGATCCGCTCATTCCTCATTCTACGGCAGAACGCAGCGAGTCAGACTCCCTCCCTTCCTCTCTGACCCCACACCAACCACATGCAGAGTCCCCCAAGATTCCTCCATTAGCCCTACCCTGTTCAATGTCTACATGGCCCCGCTCGCATCCATCGTCAGATCACATGGACTCAACATCGTATCGTATGCAGACGACACTCAACTCATCCTCTCCCTATCCAACGAACCCAACATCTCCAAACACAACTTTCAAAAAGGAATGGAAGCAGTTGCCGGGCGGATGAAGAACAGCTGCCTACAACTCAACACAGACAAAACCGAAGTACTCATCATAGGCGCTCACCCCGATGCCTGGAACGACACCTGGGGGCCCCTCACCCTCGGTAACCCACCCACGGACCACGCACGCAACCTCAGAATCATCCTGGACCGCCAAATTAACGCTGTCACCTCATCATGTTTCCACACCTTCCATCTCCTACGAAAGACCTTCAACTGGATTCCCCTCGAACACAGGAAAAGCGTCACCCATGCCCTCATCAGCAGCAGACTGGACTACGCCAACGCACTCTACGCCAGGATCAACAAGAACCTCACTCGCAAACTCCAGAACATCCAGAACGCCTCCGCCAGACTAGTACTCAACCTACCGCGCCACTGCCATATCACCCAACACCTGCGGACACTACACTGGCTCCCTGTCGAGAAGAGAATCACCTTCAAGCTTCTCACCCACGCCCACAAAGCCCTCCACAACACCGGTCCCGCCTACATGAACCACCGCCTCTCGTTCTACACACCCCAAAGATCCCTTCGCTCAGCCCAGCTCTCCCTTGCGACGGTGCCGCGCATCAAGAAGACCAGAAAATGGAGGCCGCTCCTTCTCCTTCCTCGCGGCCAAGTCATCAAACACCCTCCCACTCCACCTCCACCAGACACCAACACTCTACAAGTTCCTGAAGGACCTCAAGACCTCGACGAATCACTGTGAACCTTCAGGAGCTGCCCGCCCCTCCTTGCCCCCCCCCTCACAGCACCTTGAGACCGTTCGAGTGAGTAGTTGCGCTTAACAAACCCTTGATTGATTGATTGATTGATTGATTGATTTTTTTCACCAACAATCGCCCAGCACCTCCAAAAAAGACCAAAGGGGCCCACAGCGGATCCCAGCTGTGCATATCTTCACATGCAGATGAAAGCCACTTTCTGCAATTTCCTTGTTGAGAGGCAGACACCATACAGAGCATACAGCAGTCTAACTGTCTCTCATTCAAAAATCTTTTATTTTTATTTTTTATTTTAGTCATCATCCATGACACTGGCCCAAGATCTAAAGCTATTAGCGGTCTCACTGGGGCATATATTCGAGATAGCTTCGTCTTTAAAATCCGTATGGCCTTCTTCCAACTATATATACTGGAGATATGCTCGGATGCACCATTCTCCATCATAGTTGAGGTGTGTCTTAATCATTGGACAGGTTAGATAATATTCCAAATAGATTTCCCGGACGTGAGTTCCCCTTTAGGTGGTTCCTGTCAATGTGTCCTGTAATGGGCCCCACATTGTTATTCTTTTAACGGACACCCTTATATAATCAGCCCTACAGGTGTATCTGACATATGCGATCCACTCACTCAGTGATGGTGCATTCTGAACTACCCATTTCATGCAGATTTCCCTGCGTGCTATAATTATCAATACATATAACAGATGTGCCTGAGATTTCTTCAATACATAATTTCTATCACCTCTAAGTGATATTCCAAATATAACCAGTTCAAGGCTTACCTCTATTTTGGCACCCAGGATTCTAGACGCGAACTCACCCACCTCACGCCAGAAGATTTGGATTACCGGACATTGCCATAGCAGATGAACATCGTCCGCGTTTTCCAGCATGGATTTGGGGCATTGTCTTCTCTTGCTACCACCCATCTTAGATAATGTTGTCCATTAGAAGATGCCTAGTGTTTTTGAGAAAAAAGGCCCAGTGATATAATTTAAAGTCCGGTAAAGCTATCCCCCCATCTATTTTCTTTTTTCGCAATTATTTCCAAGCTATTCGCACAGCTTTGTTTTTCCATATAAAAGTGCTCAAATCTCCTTGCAATTTCCTAAACCATTCAGTCTTAAAGTGTAGAGGTAAGGTGTTAAAAATAAAAGTAAATTTGGGGAGGATCATCATCTTAACCAAGTTTACTCTACCCAGAATTGACAGAGGCAAATGCATCCATGATTCCAGAAGCATCTTGGTTTCCAAATGAATTCTATTAAAATTGATGAAAGCTAGCTTGTCCAAATCCTTAACTATTTTTACGCCAAAATACCTGATTTCTGACTTTTCTGATAGAGAATTTGCTGACCCATTCCATGTCATGGTTTCTGTTTTGTCCTTATTTACTAAATAGCCAGAGATTTCCCCAAAAGCTTCAGTTATTCCCATTATAAGAGGCAATGATGCCTCCGGACTTGGTGTGTAAATCAGCAAATCGTCTCATTCAAAAATCTTTGCTGTCATGCGGCAACACCGTCTCTTTCCAGCCTCGATAAATTTTCCCCATAGCGGGGTCTCCAAGGTTCAGACGGCCTGACATCCAACCATTTTGAGGGCCCCTCTCCACTCCCTAACCACCATCGGCATAGGGATTGGTAATTCTGTCCAGGTCTCCCCACCCTGCTGTCCCTGTGTGGGGTGTAGAAGCTCGCTAAAAAAACCTGCAAATCCTGTGCTGTTTCTGGTGCTGTTTACAGCATGAGCCTTTCCATTGTGTAGACTTTTTGTATCCACCTCTGACCCTTATCTCTCCATGCAAGTCAGGCCAGCATGTCTCCTGCCTTGTTGCTCACCTCATATAGTTTACATTGTTTGGACCGATAGAGTGCCTTGCCCTCCTGGAGTATCAGGCATTGGTAGTTCTCTCACATATTCTCTATTTAGGCAGCTAGTGCAGCATCTGAGTGCGCCACTTATTGTGCCTCCCAGGCTAGCAACCTCTCCTACAGCTCCTGCACTCTCTGTCCCGCTCCTTTTTTCCCAATCATGTGTGCTATCGGCTGGCCCCTCACTACCATTTGAAATGCCTCCCAGATGGTCACCTCTGATGACGCCAAGCCCCCATTCTCTTGAAAGTAAATCTTCATGGCCTCTTGGGTAAAACATTTGGTTGCACAGTCTGTCAACACCCAGGGGTCTAGTTTCCAAACCAGGGCAATGCGAGGACTGGGCTGTGTCCGACAGTGGGGAGTGATCCAAGGTCCCCTTCAGAAAATAGTGTGTATTTTAGCACCTTCCTAGGAGGCAAGCCGGGATCAAGAAGTAGTCAAGCCGAGAAAGGGAGGCCATTGAATTGGCAGCATGGGAATACTGAAGCTCTCCAAGTTAGTCGGACTGCTAGTGGTCTAGAAGCCCCATTGCAGTCAGAAATGTACGCAGCTGTGGGTCTTCCCTGGAGTGACCTCCCTTCCTACGCACTCTGTTGAGGTCCCCTTGCAGGGTCAGATTGAGGTCCCGACCACCACCAGGAATCCCTAAGGCACTTTCATGATCCACTCCCCCATAGATTTCATCTCAGCTGACTGCAGGCCAGGGGTGGAAAAGTGCCAGGGGGCCAAATTCAATTCTTCCCCATGCCAGATGCCCCTTATTGCCCTGGGGGTCCACCCATTTCCTGGACACCTGGAATGGCAAGTACTTATGGGCCAGAATGCATGTCCCGCTAGAGTCTTTGGAAAAGGCTGTATGCACAAGCATTGCAAATCTATCTATGCCAAAAAATCCACAGTTATTAACCAGTGCATCAGTTTCTTGCAACAGAATGAGGTCAGGAGCATGGAGGGCTAGGTACTACAGTACCACCCCTTTCTTTAATTTATTACCCAGCCCGTTCACATTCCAGGATAAAATAGTCAGTGACATGTCTTTCCCACTATGCCGTCTCTGTTTCGATGGAATGTGTGGACTTAGCAAGGTCGGTCAACCATAACCCCTCCTGGGAGTCACCTTGATTGTTGTCATGTTGTGCTGCCCCAAACTTTCCCCCAACTACCCCTCCGTGTCACGTTATGGCTCGAGCTTCTAACTACTTGGCTCCCCAATGTCCAAGATGCCTGTCATCCACCCATAAACATGTTATACATCATCCAACAAAATCAATGGTTTCATATTGAGACAGGAGCCCCTGGCTCCGCAGGCCATATTTCTTGCAGTCGTTATTGCAGGGATACACCTTTCCACTCGGGTCACCGCAGTCAGTGTCACTAATGTTCTCTCTGCCCAGCCTTCAGTTGTCACACTAGTTTGTCCTCAGTAATTGGGGTGATCACCAGCAATGCATTCTCTTCTGTCTCATCGTCTGAGGCCACTGTGCTGTCCCCGTACCCGGCCGAGCCTCCCTTTAGGGCAGACCATCTGTTGTTCATCAACCATGGGTGACCCTTTTGTACCTCCAGCACCACTCTTGCCCTCTTCGAAAGTACCTGGTCTTTTTTAGGAGTTGTTCGTGTTCTCTGACGTGTCAAGCGATTCGGTTTCCGCTCTTGCCAGCCTGTCAGTTGAAATCAGTCCCATGAGTCTGGTATTGGGTAGGCTTTGGTCTCCAGCCAATTCCAAACCTCAGCCACCTCAGCAAAAAAGTATGATCCATCTCATGTGTACACCCTTAGCTTGGCTGGAAAGAGCAGGGCGTTTTTCAGATCCAAACCGCGCAGGTGTTGTTTTATCAGCAGAAAAGACTCTCAATGTCACTGGACAGCATTTGTATTGTCTGGGTAGATATTCCCTGGACTGTCTTCAATTCTCCAGGACCTAGGAGATCCTGCCACCTGTAGAATGTGTTTGCAGTCCCTGAAGTTAAGCAACCTGGCTGTAATCAGGCGTGGTGGCACCCTCAGCCCGGCAGCCTCCTTAGAACCCTGTGGGCATGCTCCTCAGTGTGGAGATTCGATGCCTGTCCTCCCAGCACAGTTGATAGAAGCCATTGTTCCACAAACAGCTGCGCACTACGTGCATTGCTATGCCTGAAGTGGCCTTCCACATTGTTGGCCGAGCTGTTCGGGTCTTTACTTCCATCACAGGTGCTGCAGTTTGGTGGTAGTGTCCGTTACTAATGGTGTGGTCTGGGCTATTGATCTCTCGATCTTCGCCACCCTTCCGGCGTGCAATATGCCTATGTTGAGCACTACAGCCTCTATCTTTTGTTCCTGCACCATTTTTTAATCTCTGGTTGCCACAAAAATCCACTACGCTTGTCCTTATGAGTTCTCTGCTCCATTTTACTGTGGTGCAGCAGTTGCATGGTGGACAATGTGTCCCAGTATCCTGGACCATTTTACCTTGCTTCGGCCGCCCCATCTCCACTGACTCTCCCAGGGCCTTAGTAAATAGCTCAGTCCCCAAAAGATGCCCCAGCCACAGATTGATGTGGCTGCCCGCTCATGTCGTGCTGGCGTGTGGGCCATGAGCTATCTATTTGTCACTTCTCCCTTGTTGAAAGATGCCCCAGCCACAGATTGATGTGGCTGCCCGCTGGAGTGTGGGCCATGAGCTAACTATTTGGGGCTCCAGCAGGCCTTTAGCTCTCCGAGCCCTGTTTGCGGACCGGGCCGCACGCCCCAGGGCTCCATGCTCTTAGTCCCTATGGCTCTCTGGAGTGCAATGTGGGCTACCCGCTTGTCCAGTGGTTCCCCCTCCACATACTCAGTGGCTAACTGTGGGGTCTTAGGGCAAAGTGCCCATGTTGCTCTTTGTTCCTTCTTTGGGCTGCCCCTCTCGGACGTCCTTTCAGGCTGGGATGTACTCTCTTCTGGGCTCCCCACTCAGTTGTTTCCTCATAGAGGGGGCCGCTGGGGTATCTTTGGTGGCTCCACCCTCTGCCCAGAGTGTTGACGAGGGCCTGCTCACCCAGGCGCTGTCTCAGCACCAGCTGCAAACACCTCTGTTTTGACCTCTCAAACCCCCGGACTGCACTATGTGGCAGCTCTCCTTTCCCCTGCTGTTGGAGTTCGCTGGCACGTCATCCCTTGCTCTGTGGCCTGTGGCCTCTACCACTAGGCTGCCGTCCCTACCTTCCCCTCGTTGTCTGCGACCAGTGGTCTTTAGGGGCGGCGTGCTGCCATCTTGGGCTTACTGACAGCCAGGGTGTTGCCACTGGAGTCTTCAACTACCCGGGGACTCAACCGATCCCAGTTAGGGCCAACATGCCGCAAATAACTCTGATGCTGGCATTCTCCACAGTCTTGTTGCCACCATCCCAGGCTCCACTGGCGGCGTGGACTCCTTCTTTCCGATGTTCAGGGGTCTCCCCCAGATCGATCATGAAGTACTCCCCACTGCCGGTACCTCCCAGTGCCCCCGGGGACTCCATCAAGACCACCCTGGAATGGAGTACCATAGGATTATTGCGCCTGTAGGTCTCACTGTTGTGGAGCTTAACACTGCGCATCCTCCAACAGTGCCAATCAGGCCACGCTCCCTGTACTTTCTTTCTTGACTGAAATCTCAGTTCTAGTTTTACAATCGAGGAAGACCTCTTGCAACAAAACACAGAATACAGTGTTTATCATTATATCTTCAAACACAGATTTTGATTTAGAGTCTTCTGCTTTGGTTGGACATACCATTTTTTATTACATGTTTTTCTGACATAGGCTACTGGTTTTCAGAAGCATTTGGTTTCAGTTAAACTGAATTTGCAATTGGTGTAGCCAGTTTCAATTAAGGATCAGACACTGGTATGTCAAGGAGCTGTACTGTCTTAGATTGCTGTCTATCAAAAGCGTCTTAGATTTCAGACAGGCAGGTGTCATAGGGTTGGCCAGCTTCAAATCAGGATCAATGGCTGGCATGTCCAGAAATGTTTTTTGACCAAAATCAGAGATGGAAATAGGAAGCACAGTAGAAGCTAGAATTGAATCAAAATCAGTGATTGCATTTGTGCCAAATTCTATGAGGACACTGGATCTGCAAGCTGAGTCAAGGGCTAATTCTATAGACTAACCGCTGTGATAGAGGTAGAAACAGAGGCCAGTATATTAGATAGTGGAGCAGCCTCTTGACCATTATCACTAGGAGGGAAAAGCTGATCTTTTGTAGTCTTTGGAGGGGCATTAGTAGTGCAGGAGCAAGATTTGCTTTGAGCCAAAGCTGGTGGGCTTATTCTCTGTTCAGGTTTGCCAGTTGCTCTTCAGTAGTTTCTGTTAACTTCAAGGTTACTGCTTTTAGCCTGTAGATGAACAGAATGTCGCGTTCTGGCAATAGTGAAACATGGGTAGATAAAAAGAGCCCATGAGCAAGATTCTTTGATTAAGGTCCAAATGTGATCATAATATTCTTCTGTCTTTTAATTTGCCAGAATTGCTCCTTTAGAGTGTGTATTTGTTATTGTTTATAAAACTACACATCAGAAACTGGGCTAACAGGGCTAGTAGGTGTTGAGACTGGGGTACTGTTTTTCAGATTGATAGGGGCATCAGCCATGGTGAAGCTAATGATTCCCACAGAGTTTACTGATCCCTTAGACAGAGAATTTATCATGCTGAAGTGAGAGCTCTGAATGACTTGTAAGGTTTTAGAAGAGGCAGTAGCAGACTTGGGGTACTGATCAGCTAACCAAGCTTGCCTAGAGTACACAACAGAACACCAAGGAATCCCTGATATGTTAACTTGTGCTGTGTATTCTTGTGTGTGAAGAGTTTTTTTGTCATACCTGAGTCTTGGAACTGAACACTGGGTATACTAGCTAGTGGCAAGGAATTTTCTGGTTTATACTAAGGCTGGAGCTCTACTCTGACTGCTTATGCTTTTTTAATATCAGCTGTCACTCACTAGAACATCATTCAATATTTTACATTTTTTAATTGACCGTGGTCCGGGCGCCGTTTTTTTAACTGAAACCTGACTTGATGAGGCCTAAGTGCAAGGCATCGTTGCTGCACTGTCCTTTGAATATCGCATACTTAGAGTGGGTCACCAGGACAGGAAAGGATGAGGAATTGCAATTATTTTAAAAACATAATATGTATGCAAAATGGACAAACTCATGATACTAGATTGTGAGGCCTTGTTGTTCTCCCTGTCCTTAACTAAGAACTTCGCCATGTCTGGCACCCTAATTTATCGCCATGCTGGACCTGCGGGTAATTGGAGTACCTTCATTTCAGAGGTTCTCTTCCTGTTTATCTTAAAATATGCCAACTTCACCATTCTTGGTGATTTTAACATTCACTTTGACATTCTGCCGTTTAAAACTGCCTCCTCTCTGATAGAGGGCTTTATGGCCCGGTTGCCCAGCTTATTACAACACTTCCACTCATGAAGCTGGACATCTGCTTGACCCCTTATTTTCCAACTTGCAGAGCCTGCAGGCAGATCAGTCAATTTCTTTATGTTGGTCCGATCACTTCGCTGTACCTTTTTCCCTCTATATCCCTTTGGTGCCCCAGACGTGGAAGGACCAGCCAGTCTCCTTTGGTAGGGGCTGATCAAAACTCAATGTTTCTGCTTTGAATTCCACCTTAGAGTCAAATTGCTCAACCATGAGCAACTCAGTGGAATTCGACTCACCCATCATTGATAATTGGCTTCAGTCCTCGCTTGACTCTTTAATTCCTATTAAGCGCCCGGAAGCATCACAGAACCCTTCCTGCGACACCATAATTTTATGATTCCTTGTGCAAAAATAAAAAGATCTGTAAATTCTTGGAAAGAGTCTGGCGTAAGTCCTACAGTGAAGAAGACCAAAAGAAGCGCAAATCAGCTTTAAAGAACTATCATAAAATGTGCTGCTCAACTAGAGCCTCTTTTTATTCTGAAAAAATTACTTTGGCTCAAAATTGCCCTAAAACCCTTTTCAAGTAGTGAAAACATTGTTGCCCCCCCCGATCGCAACATCAGTGTGACGAATTAGGTAGCTTTTTCTCAAAAAAAGGTTGTGAATATTCATGCTTCTTCTTCCTCCACTCTCGACTCTAATCGTTGTCAGTTACAACCTGTCCTGCCTTGCTCGCTGAACTCTTTTCAGCCTTTGGACATCCCGACTTTTTCATTGTTTCTTACTGCCACAAATCAGGCTCACCTTTGGACCCCTGTCTACCTTCGGTGTTTCGCAAACTCGCCCCAGAATCTCTGGATCTGCTTACTTAGCTTCTGAATGCATCACTCTTAGAAGGCATTGTCCCTTAAACTTGGAAACACGCAATGGTCATGCCCCTGCTGAAAAAGCCGAACATTGACCCTTTTACCTGGTCCAATTATAGGCCAATCTCCCTTTTGCCTACTTTGGCTAAAGTTCCGGAAAAACCTGTACATAGACAGCGTACATTGCATATGGAACTGAAAGGCCTGCTCCATCCTGCACAATCGGGCGTCAGAGCAGGCCATAGCACAGAGTCAGTTCTTCTCGGCTTCACTGAATATCTAAGGAACCAGCTATATAATGGTCGTACGGCTGCGTTGATTCTCTTAGGTCTTAGTGTTGTGTTTGACACAGTTAACTATAACACTCTTCTACAAAGATTAGAGGAGATGGGTGTGCAGGGCAAGGCCTTGTCCTTGTTAGGTTTCTTCCTGCAGGACCATGTCTTCCAGGTACACACTCATCAGCATCACTCAAAGCCTTGTCCTTTATCATCTGGTGTACCTCAAGGCTTCACCCTCATTTCGACCTTTTTCAATCTTTATGTAAGGCCACTTGCAGTTATTGTGGACAGCTGTGGTCTCACACTCGTTTCGTACAATGACGACACCCAGATTGTGTTTTCTCTGTCATCTAAGGAGAACCAGAGGCTTTGAACATCTGCCTGACTCAAGTTTCATCTTGGATGAACGCCAACTCCCTTAAGCTGAATGGGGATAAGACTGAAGCTCTGTTGGTGGGCAACCTCCCCCACCTTTGGGGTCTCCATCTGTGGCCTGAGGCAATGGGAAATTCTCCTACTTCAGTACCTGTGTTAAGAATCTTGGTGTTTGGCTTGAGGAGAGGTTTTATATGAGTCATCATATCACCAAGTCTGCTTCCACCTGTTTTGACATTCTAAGATGGCTCAGGAAAATTCTTGGATGTCTCTCTGTCTAAGCCCAAAGAATTGTAATCCAGGCCTCGATTATTTCCAGGCTGGACTATGATAATATTCTCTACCTAGGCATTCCGAAGGTCCTGCTTAAATGGCTGCAGATGGTGCAAAATGCCACTGCAAGACTTTTAATACACCTCCCCAAATTTACGTCCAAAGCTATCCTTTTTCATGAACTTCATTGGCTACCAATTGAAGGACAAGTTCAATTTAAAGCACTATACTACATGCATAAATGTTTATATAATTCTGGCCCCATCTATCTCAGATCCTTGGTATCACTCTATTAGCCTAATCATTCTCTGTGCTCAAGTAATCTCGATCTTGTGGTTATTCCCACAGTAAGGAAATCCCATCAAGGAGTACAAGCTTTTTTCAATTTAGGTCCTAAGTTGTGGAACTCTTTACCCCCATCTAAGAGAGCATGTCATTCTCTCTCGGTCTTCCACAAATTGTTAAAAACTTGGCTGTTCTGTAGTGTCCGGAGGAGCATAGCGCTGGGAAACCCTTTTTGGGTAGCCATGCACTCTGCAAATCCATATAATAATAATAATAATATACAGAGCTAGCAAAAGCACTACCAGAGTCATGGGAATCCTCCTTTGTTTGAGCTAATAAAATCTGCAAAAACCTGTTATCTTCAAAATCACAAATCTCATAAAAGTTTGATATTGATGGGTCAGAGATCCACTCTGTGTTATACTGAGCTTGTAATCTTTTATTTTCTTTAACAAGTCTATCATTAGTCTAAGGGTTCCTTTAGAGACTTTCAGAGAATGCTTACTTTTGGAGAGGGGTGCTTTAACACAATAGGAAAACATTTTGGGTCTGTGTGTGCTTTTCCGTCCAGGGGAGCTTGAAAATTTGGACTTATGCAGTCTGTCAAGGACTCCGGGTGGAGCACCCCTGAAAGTCAAGGAATATATGTCTAAGGAAAAGGTGTACTGATGCAGAGGAGCAGGCAGAGGTATATGCCAGAAAACAACAGACATAAACAGCATACAGCAAATGAACAGGATAGAGAATGCAAAGCAACCTTAATGTGAACAAACAGTGAACCGAACCAATAAGGGACTGTAGGACTTGGCCTTTTTGGCTAAAGTTCCCTAAAACTTTTTGCTTTCCCCCTAGACCGTTTTCCTGACATAGAGTGCAATTTAGATCCTTTGGGTACTTTGCCACTGCTGATCAGTGTCAAAGTACAGGAGTTACCTGTGTAAAGTGTAATGGTAATTGGTTGGCGATGATTGGTATGTTTGCCTTACTAGTAGAGTCCCTAGTGATGTGCACTGTGTGTGCCAGGGCTAGTAATGCAAAGGGTGCGCGGAGAAGGGAACTCAGGCCTGCAGTGTAGGGCCTGCGCGCAGTTTGCTAAGTTAGCATGTTGTCCTGACAAGTGCAACCACTTGTCAGGCCTTACTTTCCCTTTTGCGTACACAGTGGGCACCCCTGTGGTAGGTCCCAGGTAACCCCTGGGCAGGGTGCCGTGTAAGTAAAAAGGCAGGACATATACTGAGGTGTGTGTTATGTCCTGACAGTGAAAAACACTCCATTTCGTTTTTCACTATTGAAAGGCCATTCTGCCCATAGAACAGAATGGGGGAGGCTGGGTATTGTGTTTGTTAGCCTAGTTTCCCATAAGTTTAAAATGGAGAGGTGAAGTTTGGTATGTATGAACTTACAGCGTCATAACCCATCTTTCTATGAAAGTGGTTTTGTCACTGTGTGTTCAGAAGCCGCTCTTTTAGAAAGTGGCTGAGTTTTGTGCTTTAGGCATTTCTGTGTGTCTCTGTTGAATGTGGATTGACTGTCTGGATCTGAGAGGGGAGGGGGCGAGATGGCACCAGGCTGACCTGCAGCTGGAGAGTATGAGAGCAGAAGCCCCGGGAGGTGAAGAGGCCTGGGTTGCGGCTATAAAACAATTGACCCATCTCCTGCTGAGTGATTAAGGATCCAGACCCCCAGTATCAAAGGGAGAAAGGTGACACTGGGAGGGAGACACCCAGAACTGATTTAGGCAGGGGTCAGGTACCCCTGAGCACAACGAACTTCAAAGACATTTAGGGGTATATCTATGAGAGCTGAAACCCCTGAACGTTGGAATGAAACAGAAATGGATTGAGACTGAAAAGGCTTGGACCCATTCTGTGGTCAAGAGGAACCTCTGCTAAAGAAGGAGCAACTGAAGAGACTGCTGTGGAAAGACCAATCCTTGCTTCGTGATCTGGGGCTGGTCTGCAGTTTGCTGTTCTAACTAAGGGAGAGGCTGTTGGGACTGTGCTTGGAGGCGCTGGGTCCCCCTGCTTGAAGAAGACTGTGCTTTGTGCTGTGTCTTGCAACCCCAAGGGCCCGAGGTGATCTGGCTCCCTGTTTGGAAACACAGGAACATAAATGTTTCTGGAGAAGTTTCAAGCAACGCGGTGGGCGCGTGTTGTGGCAGCTTGAGACCCTCAAAGGTGTGCCCTGTGATCTTGGACACACGGAGGAGAAGCGAGACTCGGATGCGCTGGGTGCGTGTCGCGGTGCACAGGAGGCGTTGGTGAAGAGCGCCTGGTGAACGTGTGCATCGACGGAGGAGTGAGTCTCGGACGCGCACGGTGCGTGTCGTGGTGCACAGGAGGCGTCGGTGAGGAGCGCCTGGTGAAGTGTGCACCGGAGGTGAAGTGAGACTCGGACGCGCAGGGTGCGTGTCGGGGTGCACCGCAGGCGCTGGTGAAGAGGGCCTGGTGAGCGGGTGCATCAGAGGTGAAGAGAGTCTCGGACGCGCTGGGTGCGTGTCGCGGTGCACTGGAGGCGTTGGCGAGGAGCACCTGGTCAACGCGTGCATCGGAAGTCGAGTGAGTCTCGGACGCGCAGGGTGCGTGTCGGGGTGCACCGAGGCATTGGTGAAGAGCGCCTGGTGATCAAGTGCACCGGAGGAGAAGCGAGGCTCGGACACGGTGAGCGTGTCGAGGTGCGGCCGGAGGCGTTGGTGAAGAGCGCCTGGATATCGGGGTACCGGAATTGGAGTAAGTCTCAGTGAAGCAGTGTGCGTGCTTTGGTGCAACCTGGGACTGTGGAGGTGATCGGCTGATCATCGTGTGCACCGGAAGAAAGTGAGTCTCTGCAGCGTGGTGTGCGTGTCTTGGTGCGAACTGAGACCGCAGGAAGGAGTGCCGGTCGAAAGTGCACTCGGAGTCGACGTGAAGTCCCATCAGCGTTGTGTGTGTGGCTTCGTGCCAGAAGAGACCAGGAGGGTGCGGTGGTGAACGTGCACCCGGAGTAACGTAATCTCAGGGGCGTGGGGTACGATTGCCCTGCGGCCGCTTGAGACCTTCCGAACAGTCGCGGCCCGGATCGGCAGCCCCGGAGGAGCTCAGCTGCCAGGCCGAGCCGCTGAGGCCCATTGAGAAAGTTCTGCACGACAGGCCTAGTTCATTGAAGGAGGAGAGGAGAGTGGGGTCGCGCCCCCAGGTAACGTGGATCACTGTCTGGGCGGGGTGCGGGCTCGGAGGGACACTCTCTCGGCCTCTCCGTCCTTCTGACAACGTGAGCCTTTGCTTCGGCTCAGATTGGGGCCCGTACTGACCAAGGAGTGGTGGTACTGGGGCCCCAGTGGGAAGCTGTACTTTATTTCATTGTGAATACGTGTGGAGGGCAACTGTTATCGAAGAGGCTGACTGTCGTAATACACATTGCCAATAACGAAGTACACGATTGTAGCGCTACGCATTGCATTATTTATCCCTTGCAAAGTACAGGATTGTAGCGGCCCACATTGCATTATTTCATCATTTCAACGTACATGATTGTAGCTATGCATTGCATTATTCCTTAATTGCAAAGTACATGATTGTGGCGACGCGCATTGCATTGTTTCTTCATTGCAAAGTACGTGATTGGGGTGTGACGCATTGCATTATTCCTTCATTGCGCAGTACATGATGGTAGCGGTACGCATTGCATAATTTCTCCCATTGCAGGTACCAGAGTGTATCGTTACGCATTGTATTATTTCTCCTGTGCCCGGCACAGGATTGTATCATTACGCAGAGCACTATTGTTAGTCCATTGCAACGTGTGTGATTCTAGCATTACGACCAGCATAGCGTTTGGAAAGCGGTGGTTGGGATTTGAACCTACCAGCCAGCTGGAACGAATATTACCCTTTATTATATGTTGGCTTTTGTAACGTGTGGTCTGATCGTATATCTTTCTATATAAAGTTTATACTCGTTTTTTATCAAACTCGTGTGGAGTCCATTTGTGGTGTCACCAGGAGGTTGCTGTGGGCGTGGTTGCACATCCTGTACACTCGTGCCTTGGAGATAGGCCTGGCTGCTCGTGCCAAGCTACTAAGGGGGTGAGCAGGGCTATCTCAAACGGTGTCCTTACTTGGCCTAACGTTGAGTGGGGAGTCCCGGGTCGCGCATTTGTGACAGTGACGCGTGACGGGGACTCCGGCTTCCAACAGGGACAAATACACTAGGTTACTATGGGGGGTAAGACTCAGAACAGGGAAAGTCAATGTCTTTGTGCATCTTACTCTTACAGATAGACACCCTGAAAGCAATGCAGGGCTGGGAAAACTCTGCAGCAAGTTGCACAGGAAAAGGACACAGGCTCTTGTTAAAGCAAAGCAGGAACTGGGCAGAGAAATCCCATACATTGAGGCTCAAACTTCAATGCATGAAAAAGGACCTTTTGGCAATGGGAGCATGTAAGCAAATCCAGGTTGCAGCAAGCCCAGGAGAGAGTCACGTTATTGTTATTATTGAGCACCACAAAACTAGTCACAAGTCATGGAGGAAAGAATCCAGTGCTGAGGAACAGCAGGACTAGTCCCATTTAAAGAAATATGCAATGGATGCGGATCCTATTGAATATTTGACAGTGGATCATGGAATGTGTAACCCATGGAAGCAGAGTAGTTTTTTCACCTTGTGCAAGATTGATGTGGAAAGTGGGCAGACGCCATACAAGAACTTTGAAGAAGTTTTGGTGGTGATTTCCAGGCTGTAGTAGGTCCACGTACAGTGCTCCACAGAGGCGGAACAATAGAATCATAGCATGCAAACCCTCACAAACTGTTGATGTGGGATTTACTTTCCTGCCCAAAAATGGAAAAAAGCCATAGAATAATGCAAAATAGTGCTAGCACTGCTTTACATTACTTTGCATCAAGGAGGAATACTATGAATGATACACGGGTGTTCCCGTGCAATCACATATGGCTTTTCGCACAAACCTCTATCTAATAACATTTATAGACAGAGCATTGCATCAAAAATAATGCCTCTTTGAGGCTGGCCTTACCTTGGAGTAATGTTTTCATGGTATTTTGTATTGGAATCGCATTCTTTCAGTACAAAACCTATACTTGACATCACACGTACCCCTGAACTTTGGCGCAAGGGACTTTGATGCTGCCTTAAGTGCACCAGCATATGGAGAGAGACAAAAACAGCACCATATCTTAGCAGATATGGCACTGTTTTGTTCTCTCCCTTTCAGGCAACACAGCACAGCAACATTGGTTGTTGTGCTGCATTGCATAAGAAATTAGTCTCCCTCTATTTTTATTTGTGCAAAGAAAAGATGAAATCAGCTTTGAATTACTATAAAGGGAGGACACTGCTTACTTACAAAAGGATGTCTAAAAAAGGGATACATAATGAAAAAGAAATAAATTGGTAAAAATGTACCACACGAGCTCTAGCAATGAAGTGCACTTCTTTATAGGTATGTGTCCAAATGTGATTAGGCAAAATGTTGTCACTCACAGTGCAACAAGAGACATGGGCTGACCCATTGCCACAAGCCATATAGTGAGGTTGGCGGAAGCAAAATGTGAATGATAGTTGAGCAGACCAGTGGATGAAGAAGGCTGACCCAAAGTTCTGTATATAGGTATGTATTTTTTATTCATGAATTTAATGAGGCTAGTGAGCCAGTAAAAGGTCTTTAGGATAGACCTGAAAAAGCAATAGTAATATGCTTGGTGGGTCAGTCAAGGTCTGTGAAGACAGAATCGGGCTGTTTGCAACCAGGAAAATGCTTTTTCTAATGTACAAAATGCAAAATGCAATTCGGTAACTTCTTACCGGATTGCAATTGCATTTGCGATTCGGTATTTAGAATTTGCATGTTTTGTTCGTCCGATCCAAATATCGAATTAGCATTGTATGTTTTGCAATTGAGTTCCCGTCGCAAAATAGTAATAATTTACCACCATTTTAAAAGTGGTGGTAACCCATTCGCAAATGAGGAGGGATCCCCTTAGGACCCCTTCCCCTTTGAGAATGTTGAAAAAAATGTTTTTAAGAGCAGGCACTGGTCCTATGGGCCACTGCCTGCTCTTGAAAAATGAAACTTCAAAGTTTACATTTTTTCTTTTTAAATGCATCCCGTTTTCATTTAAGGAGAATGGGCTGCATTTTTTTACAAAAAATTGCTTTATTAAAAAGCAATCACTGACATGGCGGCCTGCTGACCTCAGCAGGCCACCATCCCTGGGATGGCTGTGATTCCTAATCGGTCCCAAATTGCAACCTACATCATTAATATTCATGAGGTAGGTCGATTTGTGACCCTCTAGGAATCGCAAATTAAGAAGTAAACATTTCATACATTTAGAATACTGATTACCAAATAGGAATTCTGAAAAAATTACTATTTGGGATCGTTATTCTAAAGACACATACATCTGGTCCGTAGTTTTTACTTCCCTTACCGATTCTGACGAAGGTGATCAAACACAAGCTTATTGGTCTGATGGGAAACAAATGCTAAGAATAAACAGATCTCATTTTGGTGCATTGTAAGTCTTAATCATTCGTATATTATGATCTGCAGCACAGGTAATTTACATGCTTCTTACCTGACCTGTTCAGTAGATTTTGTCAAGATAAAGTATTTTGTCACATCCAAAAAAGAAGGAAAAATGCAAATAGCAATGCAGAAAAATCCTTAAGACATGCTGCTTTCTTAAGTAGTGATGTCTTGTTCCTGGGCAGGTGATTTCAATGACTGGGAATTTTTCTTTCTAGATGAAGGATGTGTTCTTCTTCCTGTTCTTCCTGAGTGTGTGGCTCATTGCCTACGGTGTGACAACTCAAGCCTTGCTTCACCCTCATGACTCTCGAGTGGAGTGGATATTCAGAAGAGTTCTCTACCGTCCCTATCTTCAGATATTTGGACAGATCCCATTGGATGAAATAGATGGTAAGTACCGCAAACCTTTAATAAGTTAGATTGTGAACATGTTTGATGAGTGGCAGATGACGTATCTTCGCTTTCCACTCTTCTGTGGGACAGTGGTGCTAACAGGTCTTAAACACACATGTAATAATGTTGGACAAACATCGACCTGTTAGTGTAGTCCTGCAAGTTACGATGAAACTTGTAATGGTTGTGCAGAAGGAAGCAATGCAAAAGTATTAAATTGCTTTCAGAAATTGTAGCTGGTAAAAGCTTTGATGATATCCATATTTATACTTCTTAGAAACTGGGAATTTACACTGAAAATATCTATGAACAATCTGGTGATAAATTGATAAAAAGATTTCATCCGGGCAAGTCTGGAAGAACTTTTCATAGTCTTCAAAAATTGTTGTTAAAAGTGTTGAATAAGTTACTGGTCACATATGATTCATTTTTCAATTTTCAGTATTAATAAGCCATCTGTACTTTGCAGTGTTGTAGATTGCTTTAATTTGTGTGATGATTGTGATCGTATTTCTTCACCAGTCAGTTATTGCGTTTTTGGTGTACGCTGTGAAATGTTTGTGATCAAATCCTTTGTTGCACTCTGATCTTAGGATATATTGTACAGAAGTTTCACTTCTAATAAAATCTATTTAACCTCGAAAACAAGCATTGAAAAAGCCGATCAGTCTGGGTTTAACCTGACAATGCATGCAAATGCAGGCATGCAGAAATTAGGCTTCCAGGAGGTATCACATGAAAGCTAAATCAGTTGGCTTTGCCCAGGCTATACTGTGCCATGGATACACTCCAATAACACAAAGAGGTCTATTCACAGAGTCAAATATACATGACTATATTTACTCACATGCATATCTACTACTGCACACATGTATCGCTCTACTCTTTTTTGCTATTAACTGTTCAAGTGTAGATTTATATCTAGGAGTACACTTGCATTCCTTCGCCCTATCAAATCAGAGAGTGGAGCCTTCTTCAACAGGATTTATCAGTGTAAAGTAGGCCTTGGTGGAATTTTTCAATTTGCTAGAGGAATCAGAGAAATTTGGTAATTCCGCATTACTCTTGTAGCCGGGAATTAGTGATAAATGCCTCAGCTCCGCCAACGGAATTAATGTGCGGCGAGTGTTTTTTCTAAAACAGGGCTGGAAGAAGGAGAAGTCCCTCTATGTTTAAAACTCACTGCAGATTAACGTTTAATCTACAGTGGTTTTTTAGGTCTCGCTGAGCCAGCGCATGCGCTGCTCTGCGAGACATTTAGTTAGTGGCTTTTCAAAGTGCTACCACAATCTTTTCCTGGCCTCAAGCTTGCGTTCACGTGCGCGTGCACGCGCGCAGCCGCCATGTGGCTTTCATGGCTCATTCAGCCTTGCTCTCCCAAGCGCCTCGCTCTGCCCCTCCCCCACCACAGAGCGCGTCCCTGCCATAACTTTCGCTTTCACGTTACTTTCACAGCCGCGCGGCCAATGCTTGTTTTAATTGACGGTTCAGTGTTATGAAAACGCCCTCTTAGATCAATGGACGCATTTTTTGTTGGGGCGGGGGGTCCGGTAGCAGAGCTCTGTAAATAAGACTATTATAAAGACTTGGAATAAAACACCTTCTGTGTCAGCCATGCCTGCTCTGTGTAAATCCTCTTCCCGTCTGACAGGCCACATGCCAGTGCGACACACCTGGTGTTTATTTCCAACACACTTGAAATTCCCATTTCTTTAGGCTGTGAGAAGCAGATTGGCCTGACACGGATCTTCAGTTTTACTTTGGTAAGGGGACTGGCTGTGGTCTACAAGACGCCTCTGCTGCGAGGCCTGCATTAAAGCTTGTTAATGTGTGCAGGGAATATCGCGTTCCCTTTCTGTAAAGGAAACGATTTACAGCCAACCCCCCCCCGCCCCCAACCACCTCTTTAAAAAAACAAAAAAAAACTTTGGTTTCTACATAATGGTCAGTACTTAAGTGTTATTGGTGGCATATCAATTTTTTTTTTTTATTAGCCCGCTCTAAATTTGTGGTCCAGAGACTGCTTTAAACTGCAGCATAAAAAAACGTACGTCTCCCTCACCCCTCCTCCAAAGCCCGCATTCTTGTGTGCTCATCTCAGCAGCCCTAGGCTTGAGCATGTGATGTGTTCAGGCTAAACTGGAAATTAAGATGCCGGGGGTAAACCCTTGACTGTTTCCACATGTGCTGTGCTACCAGCATTGGTCACATGATGCCCTCTGCACCCCCTCCCTCTCTGACCACTTAAGGGGCTGAAGTGCAGGCTTTGCTGCAAACGTAGGAGAAGTTTACTGCTCGGCCCCTGAAAACAAAATCATCAAATCAATCCAATCAAATGCCATTTATAAAGCGCCTGATTACACAAACGGCGTGTCCCCGCACTAGATTCAGACCTAGGAGAACAGAGAACTAGATCAGAGACCCAAAGCTAGCTACAACAAGCATTGGCATAGCCAATAGGTCTCGCCTTTGGGACCTTATAAGTGTTTAGCCATGCAACAGTTGATGTTGTTGCACCAAGGATATTGTGCTGTATAACTAAACACTTATAAGGTCCCAAAGGCAAGACCTATTGGCTATGCCAATGCTTGTTAACATAGAGGGGCTGCTTCCCCTTGCGACCATGTTTAGAAACCAAACCGTCGCAGTGCACGCCCCTCAGCACCCTTACATACTCTGCAAACTACTGCACAGTATGTAAGGTAGAGGTCTTCAAACTGTGGGGAGCGCCCCCCTGGGGGGCCGTGGCCCTGTTCCCAGGGGGGCGCAAATGCCTCAGTAACAACTTGCAAATGAAAACGGCTTGGAAGCGTGAATTTGTTTATAAAACACACTTCCAGGCTGTCTTTATTTACAAGCAGAAGCTGAAGTACATGACAGGAACAAAGACATCATTAAAAGGAGCATAATACTCTGGAACTATTACGTACTATTTTTTCACCTGCAGGTGAGGTAAATGAAAAATAGTTTCAAGATAATACTTATGAATCCTCAAATGGTTAATGCAATCACAGCAGATCTTTGTGTATGAGACCAAAGAGTTACAGAAATGAATTTTGGTGGGCGCAGTGGGGAAAAGGGGCTTGTGTCTATATAAATCTACGAGGTCCAAGCCTGTAACAGAAAGCGCTGTGAATGTCAATTTTTTAAATCATTTTTTTTAAACTGCATTACAGCCAATATAAGATAGGCTGCTGCAGAATGGTTTAGCCAGAGCCACTGGAATTAGGGTTGACAAAAAAAGAAGAAAAGGCAAATTATGTGGAATAATGTGGCATATTTTTTACAGTATTACTTCATTATTTCGTACTTTTTTCACATGGTAATACTGTTTGGGAAAATATTTTACCTCATTAGTACCAGTTTAACAATCAAATACAGAAATCAGCAAATGAAAGGTGTCAATTTAACCTATGTCAAGGGCCTTCCGTTGCGTGGGACTACATGTCGCCACATTTTAGTAATTATTTTATCCATTCGAGCTAGAAACAGGTTTTTTCTAAAAACTGCAGCTTATGCACCAGATGATGGATTATGTGTCAAATGTGGTAGATCCATAATTATGCGAAAAAAAGCCACAAAATTACATAATTCCGATGGCTCTGGGTTTAGTTTTTAAGACAAAACAAGCGCTTTATATATTTAGAAATAGGTAATCAGACTGTACCTAATGCAAGCATTTTTATAAGTATCCATTAAAAGGACACTTTACAGAACTCAACACTCTTATGTCACGTGCCATCATGAGACTTCCAGTGACTCCATCAATTAAAGCTTATACTGGGTCACAAGCAGCCCTTACATTTGGTAATTAACCAATTGCACACATTTACATTTCTTTCTGGTAGCAGACACCTTGGTGAGAAGGTCTAGTTCTTCTTTACCTGGTCCTGCCCTCTCAACACTTGAGAGCCCCAGCCCCTCCCTTTTCAGTTTCACCCAGAGGTACTGCAAGGTCAACATTAACCTTTCAGGGATGGCTGTTTCTTTTTTGTTTCAAAAAAAGTATGGGAACTACATTTGTGAAGTGAAAAAAAACATAGTCACATCGGTCCCCACAAATCCTGCCCACCTCGACAGGCAGATATCCTTTCTGGTAAGTTGAAGGGCAGCCTACAGGGTCGCATTCAGAAGCAGAGCCCTGATCATCCAGACCCCTGCGGCTTCAGAGTGATGGCCAAGGAGAATGAGGCAAAGAGCGAGATCCATGGATAACATCAAATACATGGCCCATTGGAGGGGTGCTATCTAGGGGCTAATTTTTCCATCAACAATTGGACAGACATATGGGAAACATATGGGGGCTGTTTTGTTTAATGAAAGGGCCAGCACTACCATTAAAGTAGCAGGTGCAGTGGCACTGGGACCAAGAGTGTGAGGGGGCCACTACACTCCAATTATGACTGTAGCGTGGAGTGGAGGCCCATTTTCCTTGAGAGTATTAGGGCCCAGGCCACCCATGTTGCAAAGGGAACAGGGCCCCAGAACTGGGAGGGGGAGATGTGGGACTTTGTTCCCTTTTTTTTAATTACACAAAGGAGCAGACAGTCTACTCTGAGCCTCAGGCCTAGGAGTAATATCTCTGCGTCGTGGGCTAAGGACGAAGCCTGTTTCCTAGGGCTGTAAGTATCATTGGTGCTGCCGGTGCAATGGCATTGATGTCCAGTGGCGTGAGAGGCCAACTAAACCCCAATTATGGCTGTTTTACTATTCTTCCTTGTTTGCATTAGGCCCTAGTGCACCCTTGCTGTGCCATTATTTTTGACTGCATACCAATGGCCCAAGGTAGGTGAATGTTGAAGCAGAGGAGACAGCTTAGCTTGGGCCTCAGAGAGATGACAGAAGGGGTATGATGCAATATTGGCCTATGTTTTTAACAAAGAGCCGATGAGACTGTCTGTTTCGCATGGCAGTAGCTATCATTAGTGAAACAGGTAAAGTGGCACTGGATGCCAGGGGGTTGCGGGGCCTACTGCATTAGAATCATGACTGTCTTACTCTGCAAAAGAGGCATGGGGCCTTGCTAGCATTAGAGCTGAGGTAACCGTTGATGCAAAGTGTGGGAAACATGTGCAGGCTCATTTTTGTCTGAAAGTATCAGAGAGTCTGTGTCAGGGCTGGAAGGATGGCCAGGCATGGTAGGGAAAGGCAGAGGCAGCTTGCTACTTAAGGCTGCAGCTATCATTAATGCCGCAGGCCCATCTGCATTGGGGTCCAGGAGAATGAGGGGCTCACAACACCCTAATTTTGTGAGGCAGTTTTTTGGGTCAATTTTTGCTTGTGTGACATATTTGCTCTTTTATACTGCTATATTTAGTGCAGAATTTGAACTACAGAAAAGTACCCATGAAATTATCTCATACTCCTAGCCCCCTGCGCTCAGCAGGACCACTCCCGCTCCCCCAAGTCTTGCCATAAAGTTTTGGAGGGGGGCCCGACTTCAAAACATTTTCCTTAGGGGGGCTCAGAGCAAAAAAGTTTGAAGACCTCTGATGTAAGGGCACCAAGGGGTATGCACTGCAGTGATCTCCAAACAGGGCAGGAATAGGGAGCAGTCCCTTCTTGTTTAAAAACCACTGCAGTGGTTTATAAACATAGAAGAACACCCTCTTCTCTGCAGTAATCTGCAAAGTATGTAAGGGTGCCGCAGGGTTTGTACTGCAGAGTAATATGCAGTGGTTTCTAAAATAAAGAAAGATAAGTAGCATTATTTACAAGTTCCAAATTAAAAAAGTAATGCTTAAATAACCCTTACCCTACACCGAACATAACCATACGAGAACTTTTTTCAAACCAAGCAGGCGCTGACACTGCTAAATGAAAGTTAAATATATTTGCAGACCAAAGTACAGCTATAAAACTAAAATGTGTGCTGAAACACCAAGAAATGAACCATAATATAAAATGAGTGTAAGAAAAGGACAGTGAGCCCAGCACCAGCTGTCCAAGCATAACACAGGCCATTGCACTCTGTAAATGTGTGCCTTCAAATGGAGTGCACCAAAAACAAGCATTTGTAAGGCAATAGGTCTTGCATTCATGCGAGTTTGAGCTATTGGCATTGTAAATGACAATGCCTTTTATTTATGTTTTGGATTTTAAAACATAAATAAAAGGCATTGTCATTTACAATACTAATAGCTTAAACTCTCGCAAATGCAAGACCTATTACATTGCAATAAAAGGCCTTCTCGACCGCTTGTTAGATTGTAAATATCAGAGGCAGAGACCGGCCTGCGACGTCTTCAAAGTAGTGATAAATAGTGTAGTGAAGAAGATGTGTAAGTGTTGTAAATTACACAGACACAAAGTGTGAAGTGAGAGTTACATATGACCTGAGCTATAAACACTAACAAAGCACTCCAACACCTTTCGCTCTGTGATTACACTGTCTCGGCTCAGGAGGAAGAGCGGGGGGGGCTATTTACTGCCCTCTCCGTGATTTGAGTGTGCAGTGTGGCATTGCCTAATGTCATTGCTAACTTTGGCCTAATAAAAAACACTCCAGCTGTAGTAGGGCACTGGCTTCACCTCCTGGTGCAGGGCGGGCTGTGCTTTATGGCAGGCATGGAGGGAGGGAGGGATGGTCTCTGCTGTAGCTCCGGCCTTGTACAGTGCCCCTGCTGTTATTAGTGAGCGAGAGGCGCTGAGGTGGTGGTATTGGAATTGGTGGTGGTGGTGGTAGTATTGGTATTGGTGGTGGTGGTATTGGTGGTGGTGGTGCTATTGGTATTGGTGGTGGTGGTGGTGCTGGTATTGGTGGTGGTGGCATTGATGGTATTGGTGGTGGTGGCATTGATGGTATTGGTGGTGGTGGTATTGGTGGTGGTATTGGTGGTGGCGGTATTGGTATTGGTGGTGGTGGTATTGGTATTGGTGGTGGTATTGGTATTGGTGGTGGTATTGGTGGTGGTGGTGGTGTAATTGGTGGAGGTGGTATTGGTATTGGTGGTGGTGGTATTGATGGTGATATTGGTATTGGTGGTATTGGTGGTGGTATTGGTGGTGGTATTGGTGGTGGTATTGGTGGTGGTGGTGGTGGTGGAGGTGGTGGTATTGATGGTGGTGGTATTGGTGGTGGTGGTATTGGTGGTGGTATTGGTGGTGGTGGTTTTGGTGATGGTATTTATGGTGGGGGTGCTATTGGTGGTGGTGGTGGTAGTGGTATTTGTGGTGTTGCTGGTGGTGGTGCTGGTGGTGGTATTGGTGGTAGTGGTATTGTTGCTGGTGGTATTGGTGGTGGTATTTATGGTGGGGGTGCTATTGGTGGTGGTGGTGGTAGTGGTATTGGTGGTGGTGGTGGTGGTGGTAATGGTATTGGTGGTGTTGCTGGTGGTGGTGCTGATGGCGGTGGTACTGGTGGTGATATTGGTGGTGGTGGTATTGGTAGTGGTATAGGTGGAAGTGGTATTGTTGGTGGTGGTATTTATGGTGGGGGTGCTATTGGTGGTTGTGGTATTGGTGGTGGTGGTGGTGGTGGTAGTGGTATTGGTGGTGTTGGTGGTGGTATTGGTAGTGGTGGTGGTATTGGCAGTGGTAGTGGTATTGGTGGTGGTACTGGCGGTGGTATTGGGGGTGGTGGTGGTATTGGTGGTGGTATTGGTATTGGTGGCGGTGTTGGTGTTGTGGTTAATAAAACAGGAATTTGAAAACAACCCGTCAGGTGGCTTTAGTACAGATGACATGTAACACAGACGTGCTGTTGTCAGCTTCAGCCCATTAGCACAGGATTATGTGCTACCTGGAATTCACATGACTTAATTCGCTAATCATTTCTAAATCCATTTTACTTGGGGGGTTGAAACAGACATGAGATAATGCTGGGTTAAAGTGATTGAAAGCAGGCGCCTGTGTTACGGGGGCGACCGTGCTGCTTAAAAAAACACAAGCGGTTTCAGCTGAAGCAGCGCATGTCCGGCCTGCAGTAAGAGAAATTCAATTAAGTAAATACTGCTTACAGACTAAATAACTGGTCCCGTGTAACAACCAAAGTAAAGGGGCCAGTAGCCATGGGAGGTTACAAATGAAGACAAGGCCATACTAAGGTGGGACTAACAAGCCTATTAACGAATCCGAAGGCAGCATTTACGAAAGACAATGACACAAGCCAATGAAAAATATGGGAGGAGAGTGGGCACGGCTTCTCTCCTATACTTTACTACAGCAGTCTCGCAGAGTGAGCAGTGCATGCGCGCTTCCGCTAGGTTCGACCTGAAAATGATGAATGGTGGGTCCCGCCCCTTCAGTGTAAGGGGGAGTGAGTTTTAATTTTTTTAAATTTTAAATTTAATAAAGAGAGGTGCTTGGCACCGTTGACCTTCCCTCGCCATCACTGTAATAAGTAAGGCATTCACCCCCACTGCAGCAGTGCAGGTTGTAGGTCCCTGCCACAGCGGCACGTGCCTAGCCTGCCACGTAGCCTGCACAGGTGAATGAGGTGATTCACCGAAGTCGTGCATACATGTAAGGCAAAAGTGTTAGCACATAAGTATGTTCCCCGTGAAGAGCTTAAACCCTTGCTCAAATCTCTCCCATTCACGAGGTCGAACTAGGTGTTTTTGTTTAAAAGAAAGTTGAATTCCTGCTGCATACTTATAGAAATACTCACTGCTGCATGATTCACAACAAAAGACACTATTTTACAGCCAGAAAGCACATCACACTAACGTCCTCCCCCCTTGAAAGGCCAGTTCAATAGTTTACAAAGATCAAAACCCAAGGAGGGGGGGGAGGAATGGAACACTTGTACCTGTTTACCAGGGTTGTCTTACATTAAAAAACCCTCATATACGTACGTATGGAGTGGGCGGTATATCTTGATTCTCCGCCTATACGTCACGTAACAGCATCATCATCGGGTTAGTTTGTTAGGAAAGCTGACCTCCACCCGGAGGCAAACCACTGGAGTAACAGTAGTGTCCAGAGATCAAAATGTTTTTTTCAAAAGTGAAGTGCTCTGTGACAAGTGAAAATAAAATTCTTTCTACCTCCTTAAAAAATTGTATTATTTATTCAACAAAAAAGGTGTGTAGAAGAATATTAAAAGCAGTGAGTGTGCGTGCGGATCGTGTTACATAATCCAATGCACCGAAATAGTCCATATTTAGGGCCGACATGTTTCAGCCCCTAAGTGCCCAGCCGGGTCTGAGGGGCTTTCGTCAGGACCGTTAAAAATAAGCTAGCGCAATTCGTGCTGCCTTCGAGAGCGAATTAAATTATGTCCACTCTTCCCAGTAGGTCAATAGTACCTCGGAGTCCCGATTGTGGGCTTCCTCGAGGCACCAGCAAGCTGCTCCCAAACCTTCTGCGGTCTGACGGGGTACTTGCTTGTGCTTGCTCTGCAGACGGTGCCCTCTCGAAGGCAGCACGAATTGCGCTAGCTTATTTTTAACGGTCCTGACGAAAGCCCCTCAGACCCGGCTGGGCACTTAGGGGCTGAAACATGTCGACCCTATATATGGACTATTTCGGTGCATTGGATTAAGTGACACGATCCGCACGCACACTCACTGCTTTTAATATTCTTCTACACACCTTTTTGTTGAATAAATAATACAATTTTTAAGGAGGTAGAAAGAATTTTATTTTCACTTGTCACAGAGCACTTCACTTTTGAAAAAACATTTTGATCTCTGGACACTACTGTCACTCCAGTGGTTTGCCTCCGGGTGGAGGTCAGCATACCTAACAAACTAACCTGATGATGATGCTGTTACGTGACGTATAGGCGGAGAATCAAGATATACCGCCCACTCCATACGTACGTTTATGAGGGTTTTTTAATGTAAGACAACCCTGGTAAACAGGTACAAGTGTTCCATTCCACCCCCGCCCCCCCCCCCTTGGGTTTTGATCTTTGTACTCTAACCTGGAAGCTGAATGGATCATCGCTTCTCTCTCCCTCCCCATCCTTTATGATGAAAGACAGTTCAATAGTTTGCCATCATTGGTAGTAAAGCAGCACTTCACCAAAACGAACCTGTATGCAAAAAGCGCTATCTTGCACACAGTGCTTAATTTGAGCCGGGGCTTTCCGGTGCTAAGCACCGGCACCTAATTGGTTTCCGGTGCTCTGCACCAGCACCTTATCGTCAACACCATACTTAGAACAGTCCACCACATGGTGGCGCTGCTCATCTAATTTAGAGATGAGCAGAACAACGGTATTTAGGAATACAATATACATTAAAATAGTGCTAATACCTGCCTCCCCCGCCATTCCTTTAGCTTTGGGGACCTGGAATAATCTGAACTGTCGCATTTACATGCGAGAGAGATGGTTACTAGTTGTTTTGGCAGCGATGACAAAGGCGATGGGTGTTGCAAGCTGCAGTGGCCTCCTGGTCAGAGCCCTGGCACTTAATATTTTACAAATTAAGCACTGCGTGACTGGCATACTGGGAAGATATTATTACAAAAGGTGTGGTATGAATATAAGCCCAACGCAAAGGTACACATTTTAGCTGCTTGGATTAACGAAAGCCTGAGCTGCCCTGCATAGACGAAATTCACAGGTTAAAAAGTTAGAGATTGTGCTTTTAATAGAGCTTTCTCCCACAGAAATGCTGCTTCTTAGCCCCGTGAACAACAGTCTACAGACATCTAAAGCATGCGCATCAATTCAAAATGGTATCTTGCTGTGAGATGCTGGCACTACAAATTATAGTACACAGGGGATATAACAAACAATATCATAAACATGCGAAAAGAGCTCCTTCAATATATACACTGAATCATAGTACCGACGTCCTACTTAAATATACCGAAGGCTGTAAACACATCTTCGAATTAAGCTGCAAAAGAAAAAAAAAACATCAGACAAGCCAGCTCTTCGGGAGGCTCATTGGAAGCATTAATAGGACACCCTAACAGCTGTTTCCACTTTAACTGTGAAGTTCTAAAGCAGTGCCTACAGTCGTGGCTCCTAGAATCAAGGAGCTGTGAAGAACCAGAATCATATTATCCCAACTCAATGGAGGAAAATGCATGCCTAGAGATGAAACAGATTGAGTCACTTTAAGGATTCTTTACCTGTGTACAGACAGTTGAGTGCTGGCATACATAGGGAAACTGCTTTACAGCTGAAAGTGACTGTATCACATTGGACTTAGGCTACAGAGAATGTAAGTGAGAAGCACGCTAAAGAGTCAATTTTTAGGCCGAAGAGAAAAAGACAATCCGCAGGTTTCAAACCCGACAGTAGATGCAGATAGTCTTCAACATCAGGTGCACAAAAACACTAACGCTCTGGTGACCTGTTGTTGGATTTAATTATATATTTATTTGCAGTTCTGTATAGCGCAAACCAGACCCACAGGGGAATCGTAGTGCTTTTAAATTAGGATAAATACAGGCAATAGAGGTTCATAAAAAGTGTGTATTAGACAGTGTTTAAAAATATAGAGTGTGGAACTGGTAAGTTACAAATACGTTACTGTTGTATCATGGGCCCGAGGCCCACATGCTGCGGTAATCACGACACAGACACCAGGTAGGTGGTTGGTTAACTGGCCACGAGCACGTGCACCTGGGCCCTTTTATTAACAGCCTCACGTCACTCGTGAAGCCTGTGATGGATGGGTGTGGGGTGTTAACAAACTCTGTGTCTGCTGAGACACTAGAACGTGTCCAGCAGGACACAACATTCATCCCAAATTTTAATGAAGACAAAACCATCACTAGTCCAACCTGTAGGGGTAAACAACAATTAACTATACACCACAGGGTCCATCAGCTTCTCGTGTCAGGCAGCAGGAAGACAGCAGACAAGGGCTGGTGACTCTGATTGCAGCAGGACGATCTCGGCGGGCACTCATAATTTAACCTGAGTGGTTCAGGACACGAACGCTGGCTTGGGGACGTCAGCTGCACTCTTGTAACATGCCGGTGGAAACATGTCTTTTGGTCTGAGATGGCTCCCCTTCGCTGACGTTGAGGACGGAATGTGGTGGGTATTAACAGTTTATTAAACAGGGTGCGTCAAGAGCATGGTTGGAGTCAATGGTGAAAGTTCACGAAAGTGCTGTTGGATCGCCTGAAGTCTCTGTTAGACTATTTTACAGTATCCGGTAACCTGTCGGTGGGGCAATGTCTCGTCCAACTCTCCCGCCTGGGAGGCCCTTTGTCGGGTTTGCCACGGGACGGCTTGTGAGCTGCGCTGGGGCTGCGTGTGTGCCGACGTGGGGCAGCTGCAATACCACCGAGGAGCCAGTACCCAGTCGCTCGCACAAACCTCAGGGGTGGATGAGTCTTGGTCAAGACATGCTCTCGCTGCCACAGTTCAGGTGTGAGCCCGGTTAGCAGGTAGTCTCTGGGTCTTCTTGTCGGCAGGTGTAGCAACGCTGTAGGACTCCAGTCCATTGGTACTCGAGATAGTATTGTTTGACACATTTGATGAGGACTGGCGTGATGGCATTGCCAACCATGTGGTGAATCTGGACAACGGTTGGTGATGACTTGCCTTGACGATTGCAGGCCTTCAGTCTTGAGTCGATCACCTGGAGCGGGGGTGGCCAGGTGCCTCCATTTCCTTTGGGGAGGCAGTTACATCCGTGCACTTGGACTTCTTGGGCTACTAGGACGTTGGTGACAGTGGCGTGATGGACACGCTGAGAAACGTGAGGCATGAGACTCTGTTCGCGCAGGCTTGCGGCTTACTCTCGGTCACCCGCTGGGCGGTTGCCAGTTCCTGGTTGTCACCCCCTTCACTTGCTGTTGGTGTGTCGGGATTCGCTCCTTTAGCAGCTCGGGTTATCTTCAGCGTCCAGCCCGGCCACTCACGACTTCCCCTCCGGAACTTGGTCAGTTGTCCGATTCTTAGTGTAGACCCTCCGGTCACACTTCCACATTTCGTGCTGAGTGCGGTGTCATGCATATGGCAATGATGTTGTAGTTGCCATTGGGCCTGGACGACAGGTGGTGACGATCTGCTAGGAGAGGAGGTTTCTGGTGGGACATCGCAGCTACATGTCTCTGCTTTGCTGAAGCTGTTCTTTCACCTCTGGCATCTGCGGTCAGGAGCAGGGATGCCGTCCGACTTCAATTGCCGACACTCGGGGATGGACGGTCGTACTGGGAAGCGTTGGGGAGAGACGCGGTTCGCGCTTGCTGCGGCTTACGTTTGGTTCTCCCAGGGGGCTGTCTCCAGGGACGTCGTTCCGCCTTGATGGCTGTCTGGTGTCTCTGGGTGTGCTCTTGGCTTGTGGTGCTACGAGTCCTCGTGCTTCGCCTCTTGTTTTCCGTAGAGCACCTGTGTTTGTCCAGCTCTTCATGGTGACAGGATTGTCACTCTTCTTTTCGCTTCTCCTCCGGGTGCAGTGACATGCACCATGTTCCAAAAAGGCCAACAGGGCCTATCAACTTCTATGGTCTCTGGACCATGCGGGCGAGACTTCTGTCGCTCTTCTCAGCTGGGTGGCGAACAGCCACTTGTCTCATGTGCTCCTTCTTCAGGCAGCTTCTGGACGCTCCTACTCCGGGTGTTCCCTCTTCTGGAAATGACTTCCATGGGCAGTAGGGAGCTGTGGTAGTGGCTGGCCACTGGGAGTGTGCGACTCTCCTCTTGCCTGTCTTGGGTCACCGGCGACTCCGTCTTGAGGCAGTGTGGGGGAGGACACTGTGCTGCACGGGCATGGTGGAGATGTAGAGGATCTCCCTTGTCTTCAGCAATGCTTCTTTGTGGGGATGTGTCTATCCCCCGGGCACTGGCCCGTGCTGTCACATGCGCTGGTGCGTCTTCCTGCGAACTTCTGGCTTTGTGCGCTCGGTTTGTAGTTTGCGATGGTGTACTTTCACCATGGAGGGTATACGGTGTATTATTCTCACTTGCAGTGGTATCAGACATCCACTTGGGGGGGGTGAGTAGCATAACACTTGCTGGCCGTGGCATCGGTCAGCCACTAATAGTTGCACGCTCTCCGCCCGCTCCTTTTGTGCTTCAGGGGGGCTTGCTGCCTTCTTAGGCCTTGCTGCTGCTGTGGTGATCTACAGCCACTGGGGGTGTGTTGTGTATTCAGCATCAGTCCTGGCTGTGTCTCTCACAGCCTTCCTCTCCATTTCATGCGGAAACCTTTCATGCCACCACTCTCCCTTTTGTGAGTCTGTGCGGGGAAGGAGAGCGTGACTTCAGTTCACGTTTGCTCCTCTTGCTTGCAGTGGCGGTGGATGGCTGCTAGGGGGGCGTGCAGCGCACAGTATTCTTTGTGGCTCACTATCTAGCAGGGCCTCTTTGCTGTGGTAAACCATTCCTCTCCTCTTCAGGAAGTAGTTAGCCCACTTGGCCAGTATGCTTGTTGTGGCTGCTTGGGAGTGCAGGGCACTGAAGGTGATGATGTGGGGTTTGTACCATGCAATAGCAGGCTCTGCATGGCATGAGTCTCTGTCTTGTTGGCGCTCTTTAATTGCCGATTGCCATCATTATCTGGTACACTGCCACAATTGGCTTGTAGGTGACACTGCAGGCTATTCCTTAGTGCGCTGGCCTGAATTTCCAAAAGTGGTTTATTATGCTGGGGTCACCTTCCTTTCCGTCACTTTATGGGCTCTGGTGCGGTGCAGTAAACTCCTTTTTAACTGTCTTCACGTGCGATGCGTCTTGCTGGCCACTAGGTGGCTCTGCAGGTGATCACAGAGAGGCCAGGCATCTGTTCCCGACTGCTGCGGACCTCTCTCGTCTCTCTCGGGCGCTGCAGGAGGCCACAAAAACTCCACTCATGCTGTGAGCCTCAGGGGGCACTCGAGACGCCGGCATTCCTCTCTGTGAAGGCTGGCAGCGAGGATCGCGCTGTGGGCGTGGCCAGGTGGCTTAAGCTTGGAGGCAAAGAGCTTCATTAAGCGTATGGATCGCTTACTTCTTCCCCAGGGCACTGCTGAGGTGTGGCGCCAGAAACCACCGCTAGGTGGTGGTGCTGCCACTATCCACGGACGCTTCCTACGGCCGCTGTTAGTCTATCTGCTGGCGTGCGGCCTCAATCCTCACCCCTTAATCAGGAGGTTTGTCGGAGACATTCCCGACGGCGTTGCAGCTACTCCTTCCACATCGTGCAGGGGTTTGCGATGCAGGTACGGGGCCTCTGTGTGTTTTTTTTGTTTTTTGTCAGGCACTAGCACTTTGTCCACATTGTTTTGCCCTTCGGGCCACTTGCTTCCAATGCGCCGCGTGGCGCGATTCAGGCCAGGTGGGTGACAGGGGCTCTGGATTTCACGCTGCTTGGTGGGGCGCTTCGGGGTGATCTTTACTTAAGGCAGAGGCCTACTGGCGTAGGCGTGTCGGCAGTCACTTGCGGGCATCGCAGGGACTTCAGCTGGGACCACAACGGTAGGCAGCTGCCGCAACGGGTGGCACCTCATCACGCGAGCTCCGACATGTAGGGTTGCAGCTGTATGCTAGGTGCAGTTCCCTTCATTGTGGACCTTCATCCTCCCCCTTTTCCGTGGAGACAAATGGTGGTATGTGGATGGCAGCAGTTTCACAGCGGTTCAGCAGGGTGGCACCAGGGGCGCGCCCCTCTCACGCTGCGGCTTCCCTTCAGCTTATGAGCGCCTCATCGCATTGAGCATTGTTTAGCCTGGGCCCGGTCATACCTGGAGGGGTTTCAACACATTCTCCCTCGGCGCCTTGCAGATAGCGCTGCCTGCCCCACACCATCAAACGATTGGCAAGGTGTTAGAGACAGCTTGTCTCCATCTCCTCCTCCATCCAGGCAAGGCCAGGGTTCACCCTCTTGTTGGGGGGATGTGCGCACTTCTACGGGCAGTCAGTTGCGACAGTACTCATATCACCCCTTTTCACGGAAGCTGAGGCGCGATGTGGCACGCACGTGGGGCCAGACCCCCTCGTCGCCAATGTTGTATCTTGGGCCCGAGGCCCACATGCTGTGGTAATTACGACACAGACACCAGGTAGGTGGTTGGTTAACTGCCCACGAGCACGTGCACCCAGGCCCTTTTATTAACAGGCTCACGTCACTCGTGATGCCTGTGATGGATGGGTGTGGGGTGCATGTGTGCCCACTCCCCCAAGGGAGTGGGCACACATCTCACAACAAACTCTGTGTCTGCTGAGACACTAGAACGTGTCCAGCAGGACACAACAGTTACCACTCTTGGAGTTCAATGACCGCCGGTCAGTCACGTGGTTTTCCATTCACTTGCTTTTCGATTACTTGTTGGGGGTTGCATTCAGTTGTTTGCAAGTTACTTTGTGGTATCTCTACAGACGTTTTTTTAGGAAAGGTGAGTTAAGGGAAGTAAGGGAATCTTTGGTCGGGAAGAAAGTTCTGAGGAGGGTGGTCAACAAGCAGATATCCAGAGAGTGAAATCATGGCGTTAGAAAAGTAGGGCTTTGAGATCTTTCAAGAAGGCACTTTATGGCGAGTTACTTCTGAGAAAGAGCATATGGTTTTCCAGAATCTAGTGCTTCTTCCAGGGAACGATTGATTATTTGTTTCCTCTTGAAAGCTGGAGTTTGCAGACAGAGCGTGTCAGCACCTCGAATCAAGTGAGAAGCTCTGGAGATGACCAGTTTCTTTGAGAGGTAGTGGGGGAGTCAGTATGAATGGGTTTGGGTACCAAGCAAACCATTTTTAATCAGCTTGAGTAAGATGGACTGGCGGGAGAAACAAGCAACAGACCTTGACCAAATAGGCTGAAAATGTTAAACGCCCACCAAATAAAGATATATGAAACAAATAAGTAGTGAGGAAAACCAGCAACAGTGCAAATCTAACCCTCCACAGTGTACATAGGATCTCAGCCAAATAGTAGTCACGCTGAAACAAGTCATATGAGACATGAAAAACAGAGATATTACCAGACATTGAGGATGTAAGTCAATAAATAAAAATCTAGTTAATACTCAATAGGCAGCAGTTTTACACAGAGTGGATTGCAGACCCAGCTGAAATGCCATAGGAACCCAGCAGCCAATGTGCTCAAGCTGTGTAGGGAGAGGCTGCAAAGATGATAAGACAGCAGGCTGAAGTCAGCAAATTTACCCATGAGGACCGTCTTCAGTTACTCTCCACCCTCATTCCCTCAAACAAACAAGCATTGGCATAGCCAATAGGTCTCGCCTTTGGGACCTTAAAAGTGTTTAGCAATGCAGTACATTATCCCCCACTGACATGCCCACACACTCTTAACATCTTCGAATAATCGTACAAGTTGTTTTTTTCTTTTTTTAAAGTCGATATGAAACGAGAAATGTTAAAAAGTGTAACTATTGCTTATTGTTAGTTGGCATTTTTTGTTTAATTTTCTCCTTCGCACCCCTCTGCTACCGTACAATATGTGATTATTTTGCTGTTTTTTGAGAGAGTGCCACATTTGTGCAGTGTCCCTGTGGCTCACTTCGTGCCAGACTCTCCCTGCTGGATGTCAAATCCAACGTTGACCAGAGAAAAAGGCAGTTTACGGAACCTATGTACAAGAGCGGGCGGCGATCGGCAAAATATTCAAAATAATAATGCAAGCTGCCACTTCGGAGTGCACCTGCCCTAAATGACAAAACACTACTCTTCACTCACTCTTGCTGCAGCCCCAGCTCCCATTGCGTCTGTTGTCATATATGCATTTATTATTCACCTCAAATGCGTTGCACTTTATGTGTAAGGGAAACTCCAGCTGATTGAAGCCTCATACAGCAAGCAAATTCCCGACTTTAGACGTTGTGTGTAACAGGACAACAAACAAGCTCACTGGTGAGAACACTTCAGTCCTGCTTAGTAGCAACTTGCTTTTATGCTCATCCATAACTAGTTTATTTGCAAATATCCCCTTACAGTTTACCTCTTGCTGCGCTCCGCCTCTACTAATCAGCCCAAAGCAGAGCACCTTAAGCTAATATGCTTTCCAAACCTTCAGACCTTTGCATGACCCATTCTGCGATAAAATGCGTGCTTGGTCACGACGATGGGCCCGGGAAGCATTCCGTTATTCTGGCCAAATCCCCCAGTCTCCCCGTGCTTAAAAACTGACTGTGACCCCATGTCATGTAACTGGTGCTAATGTAAAGCGCTCCTCCGATTCAGGCTCACACTATATAAAAGTGCAAAAACAGAAACAAACAATATCAGAGGCAAATCTTGTCAAACACAGAAACTATTAACTGCTCCCTATTGCGCATATTTTGGTCACGATTGTAACTGAAACCATTTTAAAGATTTTTTTAGCACTACAACCGCCTGGTGTTAATTAAAATGTGGACCCAATTACGTTTCAAGTGCAAAGGAGAAGGTGTGGCATAACGGCCAAAGCAGCCGACTTTGGAGCGGAGGGGACCAGGTCTGAGCCTTCTCGTCGGCTCAACATCCTGTGATTCTGGGCAAATCACTTTATCTCCCCATGCCCCCCTGCCAAAAAAACATGAATGTGTCCTTGTGTAACCTAACTGGTGCTCATGTACAGCGCTCCAAGACCTTTGGGTCGAGTTCGCGCTTTATAAATCTTGAGGGGAAAAAAGTGCAAAACACCTCAATGGTGCCGGTGTTTCCCATGTGCATCGTACAACACAGCCGCCCTGAGTCACTGCACTGATAAAAAGTAAAGATAGCGCCACCACATGCTTCACAAAGCAAAATAGCAGCAAACTGGGGGTCAACGACCTGAGTGGGCACACGCTCGCTATGCTTTGTGATGCTGTGTACCTCCCTATAACGTCCTTCTGTGCACAACGAAAGGCAAGAAGAACGAGATGCCAGGCAGCACTCGACAATGAGCGGAATGAAATCGGAGTACTTGCGTGCCTCTGAAGCCGAATGCCTACTTCAGCGCTGTAGCCTTGAGACCCACACCGCCCCTCGTCCAGGCTCCACCAAACAGTCCGCACACTGGAGATTAGTCATCCAACACCCTGGCACACCATAAGTGAGGGAGGGACTTCTTGTCGCCACAGTGCCGTTAACCTGCCTTTTAGCCATGAGTGAGTAATGGGCGTAAGCAGCGTCGAACCAGCGCAACCAGTTAATCTTCTCCGACCTCAAGACTACTCAAACACCCCAGCAGTCAGCAAGGGAGCGTGCCCCGGATTTGGTGGTGGGGGTAGGGAAGAAGCGCATTGGAATGCTAAACGTTCACGAACAACCTAGAGATAAAAAAAAACGAGGAATGCAGCTGCCACCCTGCGTGCCGCTGCTCGCTCCCGAGAGCAAAACGCAGTGGGAGTGAACATTTAAAAAGAGGTGGGACATGCGCCCGCCTTTAGCCATTTGCGTGCTTTCATTATTGAAAGACACACGCAAAAGCCAATCCAATGTGTGGGAGGAGTCAGACCTACACGGAGCCACACGGAGTAAACACAAGAAGCCTCGCAGCTCAGGCTCAACCTAACATCAGTTTATCAGAATATCATAATGAATAACTCAGACTACTCAATAACTGAGTTCTAGAACAGAGGAAAGTTAAAGGGCGTTATTACAGAAATCTCAAAATCAAGCGGTACAGTTTAAATGCCATGAAAGCTCAAAGTGCAAACTTAATACAGAGTAGTCACAAAAATCTGAAATCAAACTAAGTCCTAAATATGCAGCAAAATCAAGAATAGGTCAGACAGCATCCCCAAAAGAATGATAGGAAAATCTCTCTCTTCCCCAGAATCAAGGGGCCCGATTCAGAAAGGTAAAGTGAGACGAAAGTCTAATTTTACGACTTTCGGTATTCACAAAGGGCATTTACTACTTGTAAATGCCCTTTGTGAATACCGAAAGTCGAACTTTACAACTTTCAGTATTCACAAAAGGCATTTACTACTCGTAAATGCCCATTGTGAATACCGAAAGTCGAACTTTATGACTTTCAGTATTCACAAAGGGCATTTACGAGTAGTAAATGCCCTTTGTGAATACCAAAAGTCGTAAAGTTTGACTTTCCTCTCAGTTTTTCTTTGTGAATTGGGGCCTAGGGCTCTTGTACACAATTCTTGCATAAAAAATTAGCTAAAAGCATTGATTTAGCAAGGCATGATCCCATGTAACAATTCTTTGATGAATCAGAGTAATTCACATCAATTACATTATACGTTAACACTATCCCAGTTTCTAAAAAAGCATCCTGTTTTCTTTGATACTGTCATCTGGAGATGTTTTGAACAAGATATTCAACATTAAACAAAGGCAATCATGAATGTGCAAAACGGAAAAACAGCAGAATAAAACTTAAATTTTTCAACCTATCAAGTACACTAAATATTTCATTAATAAGCCTTTGTCTTCATAACGGTTAGAAAAACATTACATTTACAACTGTCTTCACTTTGGCAGAGCATGTAGGGAGAGAAGATGCACAGGGTAACCTTTTGGGAGGGGGTAAATGCAGGAGTGGAAAACAGAGACAGAAACTGCATCCATTTTATTTAACATGGTGTTTTCACCAAAATGTGGCATAACTAAATCATGTTTATAAACGCACTTCTAAACCTCATATTAAACTTGTTTTAACAGCATACATACTAATTTATTATTTGCATACTGGATCCAACATAGAAATCATTAATACTCAATATTATTTGTCACACAAAAAATTTGGACTTCAAAAATACTCTGACAATATCAGGAGATGTAACTTCTCTGTGTTGTGAAATCGGGCCTTCACAGGACCATGTTGGCATGGTTTCACACTTCTGTAATATAGACTGGGATTGGAGGAATAGGTTGCGGGCGAGCAGGGGTTGAGGTGCTTGTGCAGCCCACCAGGGGCTTGCCGGGTCCATTCACTCGCAAGACATCAAACTGTTTCTCCCCAATGCTGCTATATCTAAATCACATTACCCAGAGGTACCTTCGGGTGTAATCTGGTTGTCTTAGAAGTTTTCCTACTCTTGCAGATGATCACTAAATTCAAGTAAGGTGGTAAAACCCTGTTCCCAAAACTGCAACTCTTGCACCCTGCAAGGTATTTTCCAGTGCTTCTATGGTATATCCCCAGTTTCTGGAGATGACAGCGACCGTGGACTATGATTACAAGAATTGCAACAGTGAGATATTATTTCTATTCCCTCCACTGTTTACATTATGCTATGATAATTTTGTAATAACGAAGATACTTGATGCAGTGTTAACTTTTTACACAACCTGTGTCATCTATTCATGACCATTCTGTCTTTTTACCTTTGGCAAGTACACCACTGTTCTGAATGGTGCCACAAAGCTTAGTGAGCACAAGCCCAGAATTCTAGGCAAAGTTCTGTCATATGAAGATTTAGTGAGCACAGAATCTAAACCATTAAGCCCAGCCCTTTTAGATAAAGACAGAAAGAGCATGGAACATGGATCACTAGGCCCTGTATTCCCTTATGAAGATTGAGTTAGACTGCAGCCTGTGTCATTAAGTTGAGTCTTCTTGTATCAAGGTATAAAGAGCCCAGACTATTATTTACTAGGCTTGGCCCTCCAGTTCCGTCACTCAACACATCTGTATTATAAAGATTCTGCATAAGGACAGACTTAAACCTCTTTTCCCAAAACGCCTGTACAATGACTAAGGGGGTCATTACGATGGCGGAAGGACCGCCACCGCCGGGCCGGCGGTGGCAGTCCTTCCGCCATCGCACTGGATTTTCCCACCACCCAATTAGGATGGCGGTGGGTACCACGGCGGACGGAAAATCCATCCGCCACTTCACCACCAAAGGCAATCGGTCCGATTGCCTGGCGGGCGGTGCAAGGTGCCCAAAATGTCCGCCCGCCATCGTAATGTGCCCCTAAGTTAGGACAAAGCATGAGTCATTAGCTGTGCCTGACTTCCTGATGCTTTATTACTAATGCACCCAAGAACACTGAAATAGGACATAATAAAGGCTTCTGTGTTCGAGAGACACAAAGTCAGAGACACAGCCTTTAATTCTCCTTATCTGAATGGTCATTCTGTATTTTTCACCTGTTGCTGGATCCCGTATTTTTGCTGGTGTTAGACCTCTCTGCACTTTAGCCCTACTAATCAGTTGTAAAATGCCTATGCTCCTCCTTTTAACATGGTCAAATTGATAAACTCCTAATAGGTATATTTAACCTACTTACAAGCCCCTAGTATGTGGCCCAAAATGTACCCACTACCTATAAGTTAAATGTAATGAGTGGACTGCAGCACCTTTTGTGCCATCCACTATAGTGACAGTGTAAAACATGGCTTCAGGCTTGCCCTAAGTAACCTTACTGTAGCAGTGTAAAAACTGCAATTCAAAATAAACCCTTTTGACAGGACAAAACCTCCTTTCAAATATTAATAAGTCATATTAGTAAGTCATCCCGATGCAGGCCTTATCACCTACAAGGCAGGGTGCATGGTATTTAAAAGTATGACATGTAGAAATGTAATGTTAACATGTCCTTAAAGTGACCAGCACTCAAAAGCTATTTTTCACTGCTGCATCCCTAGCTGTCCTATGTAGAAAACCAGAGTACAAATTAAAAATCCTAATTCTGTATCTCAGGAATGGGACCGACGTGCAACTATTTTTACTAGTTATTTAAAATCCAATTCAATGGTGAAGTCGGATTGTATTGAATATTAAGAAAAACTAACTTTTAGGAAGTTTTCTTTTCACTGTCTGAAGTTCCTGGAGGCTAATTTGTATTGGCTCTCAAATTTCTCCCAGCCACTGATTACCATTTGAGTAGATGTGAAAAGGGTGTAAAAGCCTATCAGGAAAAAATAAAAGTGTGACCTGAATGGGCAGAAACAACTTCTTAGAACCTCCCAGATTATGCACAGTGGGGGCTGTGAGCATCCTTTTCGACATTACAGGATTAAGTCCTGATTGAATGTCAAACCCTCCTTGACAGGTCTGCTGGGTTTATATAGGCATTCTGGGGAGCACTTGAAAGGAACAGAAAGAGGATGCCAAAATAAGTCTTGTGTATCTACTGTCTGGTTGCCGGAAAACCCCACTTTTGTTTTACCAAACTTCTGTCTCTAGGTTTTACATATAATAGTTTGGCGGGCACTTAAAAGGAAGGGACACAAGATGCCTAAACAATTCCTGTGTATCCACAGTCTGGTTGATAGAAAGCTCTACTTTTGTTGGTGCAGATGGTTGGTGCAGATGTCTGTCTCTCGGTTTATTCAGGGTACTGTGGCTTCCCCAAAATGGATTACAGTGTTAGATGTGAAAGGACACTATCATTGCCATAGTATACTCCCCACAAACACCACCAGCAATCAGAACCCAACTTTCTTGTGGCTGAAGACTCTCTCCATCTTGAAAATGCCCAAAGTGGGTAGGACTGGCCTAGTAACATTTATCCCATTGGTAAGGGCATGCCCCAGACTCATTCCCACCCACTAGCTAGTGGTAGGCATAACTGTTGCACCTCCAAGCACCCACTTAATTTCACTCCCATATCCGAGGATGAACAGAAGAGCACTGCACCTGCTGTCTGTGACCTGAGAGGAGTCCTAAAGGACTCGACCTGCTTCATTTTAAACCTAAGACAAGGAAGTGGGCTCCTGTTAAAGCTAAAGGGACACAACAATCTACAAAAGGCAGTTTTCAGCAACTGCCCAGTTGATCAGTGGCACTTGGACCTCAATTAGATTCTGCTGTTGGGCTCTGCCTGACACCCTGTGATTCTCTCACTGCCTTCGCTGAGGTCCTAGGGGGTTTTAAAAGTGTACTCTTGTGGTGGATTGGGACTTAAAGGACTACAGTCAGAAGGTAAAATCTGTGACCAGGACGAACCTGGTTGGTGTTTCCAAACTGCTCAATTGTGGCCAGTGTCAAATTGTGCCTAGGTCTCGGTCTAGTGCAGCCATTGACTATTACTGGCACTTTGTGCTTCGTTGCACTATTCATACTTAAAATTTAAAAAACTAATCTCGTTGGTTCCCCTTTTTGGATTTCTTTCATTTTGATGCAATTTTGTTTATTATGTTTCACTTTATTTTTCTAATTTGGTTTGGGGTTTTTATTGTTTTGCATTTCGACTTTATTACTGTTTTGGTACTGCATAAATATTTTACACATTGCTCTAAGTTAAGCCTGTCTGCTCTGTGCCATAGCTACCAGGGAGCTGAGCTGAGGTTAATTTAGTGACTTTAAGGCTTCATCCTACAAGGGTTGTGATTATTCCTTCAGGTGGATAGTCACCCACCCCAATTAATAATCCAATTTCTTACATCACTCTATGTCTCATATTTAGTATGAGGGCACTGAGGCCAGGTAAGCAAAGAGCACAAGGTCACTAATCGCAACATGGCAGGCCAGAGATGCGGCCGGTGTTTCTTACTGGATATAAACATAAATCCAGATGATGTACAGATAACTTTATATATACTGTTTATTTGTTCACTCTTTCTCTACTTGTATTAACTTTACAGTGATGTAAAGAAAACTCAATACCCACAATTGTTTGTTATAAAGGACACTAATACCTCATTTATAGATATGCTGGTGGGTTGAACGTGGGGTGATTACCGCTGGGGAGGTGGGTGGTGAGAGCTGAAATAGTACAGATAAAAGGCCACAACATTTACACCTTTTCACACTAGCTTCGCAGAATTAAATGTTCTTTAACCTACCCGAGAAAAGCACTGGTCACTTTGCTGGAATGATTTAAGGCACAATTAGATGCCTCTGACTAATGGCAAACAAATAATAGCAGATTCCTCAACCCAAGGCAGCAAATTTTAAACTTAATTCTGTCACAAATGGGGAGCCAGTGAAGGGATTTCAGTAATGGCAGGTAGGCAGTTCTGGCAGGCTTATTAAGTGCCCCCCGTGCTGCCGTATTCTGAACTACTTGCAACCTGTTTAGCACCCCCTCCGTGGCTGCTCCCAGCAGTGATTTGCAGTAGTCCAGCCGACTGACCACTAAAGCTTGTAGTAGAGTCTTACGGACAGATAAAGGAAGGAGGTGGAACACTCACCGAAGGAGCTTCAGCATTTAAAAACAAGTGCCTGAAACAGCCGTAGTATGATCGTTCATAGATGAAGAGAGGTCTAGATACACACCCAGATTTTTTGCCTTGGATGCAGGCGTGGGGGCAGGGCCTAATTCTAGCGGCCACCAATCGGGGGACCACAGGATTTGTGCTTTGCCAAACAGAAGAACTTCCGTTTAAAATTCTTCGTCATCCAGTCAGAGATCGCTCGCATCCCGTCTGCAAATAGCTGTTTTGTTTCCTCCGTGTTATTATCAAACGAAAGAAGAAGTTGTGTGTTGTCCGCATATGAAAAAGGAACAAAGCTGTGGACTCTGATAATATTGGCGAGGGGGCCACATATATATTAAAAAGAGTAGGACTAAGGCATGAGCCCTGGGGAACCCCCTTAAGCTTTGGCGTTTGACATTCCCACAGCCTATGAAGAATTTGTTAACTGACTACATAAGTATATATTGTAATAGGGCACTTCACACTTCTCTAACGATAAATCACATGCCTATGTGTTTTAGGCTAGACTACCTTGGAGGCAGGGTTGGGTGGGTAAGAAGCTGTTTGGGAAATGGTTACTGTTTTACTGTTTATACTTTCCATTGCATTGTACGCTGACTACAACTTGTTGATGAACACACTACACTCATCTTCTCAATGGCATTATAATACATGCAACTCTTCGGGATACGCCACAGTGTAAGATATATCCTGTATCTAAATGCAATCCTCATGTTTGTAAAATGGAATAAAATATGTTTGGAAAAAAAAAAACCTACCCTGAGGTGGTCACTGTATTTCCACTTTTGATCAGAGTTGAACAGGTGCCTTTCCAGGAGAGATTGTGTTCATTCCCTGGGGTATAGCCTCAAAAATCAGTTACATTTTTTGATGGCTCCTTACCCAAAAATCTATTATGTTGTAGCATTAGTGTAGTGCTTCATACCTATCAGGAGGCCACATGGATCTCCATTTTGCATCAGGGCTACAAAAGTGTTGTAAACCTCTTTCTTGGGAAAACACTGAATCGTGCCTGAATAGGGGTTCGCTGTCCCTTTCAGGCATAAAGCCTTTTTAGCAAACTTATGTAAAACTTGTGCTGGAAGAAGGACTCTCTGAATATATTTTTTTCAAAAACAATTTGGGGAAAAACTGCCACCCCGCCCAAACGTCCTTTGAGGAAGTAGAGCTCGATGGTTTCACTCATTTAATTTATTTATGTTTTAGGTTTATATAGCGCGAACTAGACCCGAGGATATCAGGTATCAGAGCGTTTTACATGAGCACCAGTTTCGTTATAGATGGACACATTCATTTTTGTTAGGCACGGGGAGATTAAGTGATTTGTCCAGAATCACAAGATGTTGAGCGTCGTTGCCGAGACTCGAACCCGGTTCCCCAGCTTCGAGGTCGACCGCTCTTGCTGTAAGGCTACATCCTCTACCCCTTAATGTAATGTGGACCAGGTATTGTGCCTGACCACTTTCATAAGCCAGCACTGTTTGTCAGTTATGTAAAGATATGATCTGTTCTTTAAACTAGCAGCATAAAATTCAAGTCTGAGAAAAAATGAAAGCACTCCTTTAGACACACACCCTTGATATCAACTTCTCCAACCGAACAGCTTGCGGGCGTGCCTAGTAAGACCACCAAAGTCATTAGGTGTTGACTTGCAGGTAGAGTGGCACCAGTAGTGGATGTGGACAGTGCCATTGGTGAAACCTTGAGCACCTGCAACTATTATTTTTCAATTTAAGTACTGAGAGTAGCTCAAACTCTGTGGGTCATTATGTTATCTTCATGCTTTTAACTTTAACTGTGACAAGAGGAATAAATGTTGGCAAAGATAAAAAACAAGAAGGGGCGAGTACAATTACAGTGGCTCAGAGATAGGAACACCTGCTGTGAGGTACTGTAAGTGTCAACGTTTTGTATAATACTAATTTAGGACATTTACATCTGTTGTTGTGGAAATGGGAGCCTATTTCATTTACTGATGCTCAGTGCTTAATATGAAAAATGATAACTGTTGGTGCACAGTGTTTAGGTTTCTTCTGAACAGTGCATGCAGCACATGCGCTGTTGTTGCGAAACCCATTGTAAACACAAAAAAAACTTAAAAGGGGCTTAGAGCCTGCCTCGTACTTTTTATGACTAAGCATTGGCTGGCATGCACGTTGTTCTTGCTTCTTATTGGTCATCAGCTTCCTGGGACTGCTGCTTCCTGCTGGGTTTGAAGATTCAGACCCTGCTGTGAAGCATAGACCAACTACAGTTTCCCCGTCTTCGGCAAGTGTCTCTTCACCTGCCACAGGCTCCTGCAGGTACTTTTTTTAAATTTTGGACATGCACTCTCGAAAAGTACATGTGTCTGAAATGTATGTTCTTGCCCTTCCCCCACTCCCCAGTGTAGCTTTCCCCACCATCCCTCCTCCCACTGGCCATTGTTGGTGTTCCCACCTAAACCCCACTCCCTTGTACCGTCAGATGTCGCTCTCTGCTCTCGAAGAGCTATTTGACTTTTTAAATGTTTTTTTACAGATGTTACACAGAAGTGCAAGCTGCTATGCAACATGGCTTAAAGTAAACGAAAAAGGCACTATGATGCAGTCAATGCTGGCCACACCATAGCGCTTTGTTTTTATTTACTTTAAGTCATTATTGCACAGCATGCCTAAAGAACATTGACAAGCCAATAGATCTTGCATAGCAAAAACCTATTGGTTTTACCAATGCTTATTTTGTCAGAAGCCTGAATCAGATGCTGACGAATGTCGGGATTCCAGTATACACAAGATGCGTAGTCTGGATTCCACCTCATGACGGTTTCTTCCCTGACCATACACTTCCTGCACCTTTATTTAACTGTTGCTGGTTCTTTTTCATCCCTGCTTTCTGCCTTTGTCACTGTTTCTCACTGTTTCTCTTCCTCTTCCATTCATCTTTTGCGTTGTTCTCTCTCTTGCTCTGGAACGGCCTCACCTACAACCACTGGCTCAAATTAAGCACTTCTGGTGCCATAAATAAAGAAGCTGAACTTTATGGGGTCAGTCACAATTGTGTGAGGAAAAACAGGTTCTGACTGCAGTCTGAGCTTAAAGAGTGCAGCCGGTTTAGTATGAAGGTAGGATGGTCTTGAGCTAATCAGTTGGATATCTTCATCAAATTTTAAACATGTATCTATATATTTTACACAAACTGTATTTGAAAACATCAGTGCTGTCACTTGAATTGTCTTTTCACATCTCGGTTAGTTTGGCAAATGAAAATCCACATAGAATTCAGCCTCTTTTAATTGTATTGTGTCTTTTAGCGTCTCGCATGCAGTATGCTAACTGCACGACCAACCCATTCAAGATTCTGCTGGAGGACGTCCCATCATGTCCCAACATATATGCCAACTGGCTTGTTATTCTTTTATTGGTGATATTCTTATTGGTCACCAATGTCCTTCTCATGAACCTTCTGATTGCCATGTTCAGGTATGTAAAATAAAAAGCAACCCGCCTGTGTGTAATTCTTTACTTTCTTAGACAAACATATGACTTCTTTGCTTTATTCATTTATTTATTAAATGTATTTATTTTATTTACTAAAAGAGCCTCTTGGCACTATAGAAAACAGCCACTGTCAAAGTCAATAAGGCTGGCCCTTCCATACAGCAAAAACACACAGACACAGGCACCCATGCACAGACACACACACACACACAAACCTCCTACAAGACTGAAGCAAACACACGTACCATTTACACATAACTATTTTCATAGAAAGGCAAAAACAGTCTGCACATGGAATAAAAATACAGTCACGGGCCATATGTGAGCAGGTTGACTTTCACACACAGGCAATAGGTAATTGTTAGAAATGGGATTACTGGTTGGCTGAGGTATGCGGCCCGGCAGGAATCACCGCTCTAGTCAGGGTAAGCTAGATGAACACTAAAAGTTAACCTGTGCTCACCCTCTGGTATCTTGGCACAGAGCAGTCAGGCTTATCTAAAGAGGCATTGAGTAAAGTATTTGTGCAACACACAGAAACACACACACACACAGTAACACAATAAATACACCACAAAAAGACTCTACACAGATTTAGGAAAATAGTGAATATTTATCTGAGCAAAGTAAGACCAAAACAACAAAAATCCATTTAGTTGAAGTCGAAATATGAATTTTTAAAGATTGAATGCAAAAACAGTGCTTAGAAGTCACTAGAGCTAAAAGATTACTTGGGGTTGCGCTATACCTGCGTGTATCCAAAGTTCATGCCGACTGTAATCGAGGGCAGGCTGGCTACAGGACTCAGACAGGTCCCACTAACAAAGTACCTTTAATGGAGTAAAGTGTCGATGTCGAAAGCTCGAGTCGAGGAGGTGGCGCATCGTCGTCGATCCTGGGATGGAGGCGTGCGTTGGTGCCGATCTGCGCCATCGATGGAAGCTTTGGTGTTGAATCCCTTTACGATGCTACGCTGGTGTTGAGCCACACTGTCGGTCGGCATTGAACCACACGAGCTGTCGAATTGCTGTTGTCAGGTGGCCGCTGCTTCAGCGTTGAAGGTGCTGCGACGGTTCTGATCGGCGCAATGTCACTGTTACGTCAATGTGGAAAAAGCTGTAAGAACCCACTTCTGAGGCCCAGAACGTGGAGAGGGTACCTCAGGCAAGGGTAGGACTCACAGAATGCAGAGTCCAGAAGCACCAGCAGAATTGAAGGAAGTAGTTTGTGTCCCTGAGACTTCAGAAAACAGTTTGAAATCCCTTGGAGATCACTTGGATGGAAAGCAGAGTCCAGCTCTTCTTCAGCAAAGTCAGGGAGCAGCAGGCGGCAGGGCAAACAAGCCGAAAGCAGTCCTTCCAGCAAAGCAGTCCAGTTGAGTCCTTTAAGCAGCACAGAAGTCCTTCTGACAGAGGTTCAGTTCAAGATCCAGAAGTGTCTGATCTCAGGGGTCAATGACTCAGTACTTATACCCAAAAGTGCCTTTGATGTAGGGGGTGACTTCAAAGCAGCTCTCTGAAGTGCACAAGAATCCCTTTCAATCCAGTCCTGTCTGCCAGGCTATCTGTGGGGGGTAAATCAGTGCTTTGTGTGTGGACAGGACACTACCTATTAAACTGTACTTGTCAACCTCTCCCATTCCTTCCTGCCTAGGAAGACCCATCCGAATGCAGATTAATGCACCGAATGCAGAGGAGTCTCACCTTGTTTTGTTTGTGGCTGTCTAGAGTGAATGCACAAAGTCTAGCTGCCACCCACCCCAGACGTGTATTGGAGACTGGCTTCCAGGCACATAGAGCAGTAAGAGCAGAGAAATGTGGAGTTTCTAAAACAGTAATGTTAAAAATAACTTCACCAATAAGGAGGATTTATCATTGCCATTCCAAAGATATGGAACATGAAAAAGCTACTCCTCTCTGATCAGGAATGATAGTTTAAAAGTGTATTAAGAAATTCCCAATGCTGGCCTATGAGAGGAGTAGGCCTCACAGTAGCGAAAAATGAAATGGGCTGTTTGTCACTATCAGGACATGCCAAACATAAAAGTACCTGTCCTACCCTTTACTTACATGGCACCCTGCCCTTAGGGTTACTTAGGGCCTACCTTACGGGTGACTTATATCTAATAAAAGGGGAGTTTAAGGCCTGGCAAGTTGTTTTAAATGCCATGTCGAAGTGGCTGTAAACTGCACACACAGGCACTGCAGTGGCAGGCTTGAGACAGGTTTGAAAGGCTACTTCTTTGGGGGAGACAATCAGTGCTGCAGCCCACTAGTAGCATTTGAAATATAGTCCCTGTGTATATGGTATACCACTTTACAAGGGACTTAACAGTACATAAAATATGCCAATCAGGTATACCCCAATGTCATCATGTTTTAAGGGAGAAGCACATGCACTTTAGCACCGGTTAGCAGTGGTAAAGTGCTCAGAGTCCTAAGGCCAACAAAAAGATTCAGCAAACATGAGAGGCAATAGGCAAAAAGTCTGGGGAAAGACCACCCTAAGGATGACAAGTCTAACAGTAATGCATTAGTGTGTGAGTGAGATACCTGATGCCAGTGATAGACGTTCCTTCTAGAGGTAGGAGCACTTCTGGTGGAAATAAAGCACACTCCTGAGCTGTGTCACCTTGTACACAAACCCCATGGACTAGTTACATTTACCTTGTGCTAACAGACTGTGCAGGACTTAAAGCAGATGGTGACAACAGTGGGGATGAAAGGAACATTCCTGCACCAACCCACACAAGTGAAAATCAAAGGACCCTCCGAGATCTGTGGCTAAACTCGGCTGTAATGAATATGTAAGGCTTGGCCCCATCAGCCATGAAGATCAATAGCTCCTATAGTGGGGAGCTTACCCAAACCTGCAGCATGCTCACGCAGGGAGCCTATCACTGGCCAGCTGCCAGCGTCCACCACTGAGGCAAAGCAACTCTCAGTGTTAATAAGCTCTGCATGTTGTGCACGGAGGCCTTTGTAGCGGTACCACAGGTGGTATTTGATGGCTGTATTCGGCACCTATCTATATTATCTATATTATAGAAATTCATACAGCATTTCTGACGTTAGTGGACGCTGTAAGTAACACGCAATTCTGTTACCCAGGTTATGGCACCCACGAGGATGGGAGGTTTAGTCAGCCTTGCTAAGATAGGAGCTCCTGACATAAGTGGTAAGCGCTCAACTCACTGCAACAACCTGTAGGGTAATAATATATGAAAACAGTTGCCAGTATAGTTGTAGTGGTAGTAGCATAAGATATTTAAAAATATCATTAAGTATAGCACCACTGTGAATGGAGGGTCTCGGAGTGTATTATATTTATTATCACTGATAATAATGAGTATTAATATTACTTATATGGGTGGTAAGTTATTTGCTTTGCCTTCTTTTTTCTTGAGCCCAATAAGACAAATGTGTAACCAAAATTCTACAGGAGGAGAAAAACTCCCCTATACCCAAACTCGAAAACTGAGTCCTTTTGGACAGACAGCGCTACATGGTCCTGCTCCATCTACTCGATTGACCCTTTGCAACTCAAGACACTAAATACAAAATATTGGAAATGGGGGTCTCTAGTTGGCAATGGCTGGCGCCACTGTCCAAATAGGGACCCTTCTCCCCAAGTCAGGGCAAGTGGGCTTCCCCCTTTGATAACCCCTGCTCAACCCTGTGGTAACGTAGCACGAGCAGCTAGGCCTATCTCAGAGGCAGTGTGTGAAGCATTTATAACCATGCACAATAAGGCAGTAACGACACCACAAAAAGGACACAACTCAAGTAGGTATAGAAAAAATAGTATCTTTATCTAAGGTTTGGTACGAGACTCTCAAAAGCGTTTTAACCAGTCATCAGGCAGGTAAATCATTAGGGACTTAAAAAGGCAATACGTGTTCACCAGAACATGGTGCTGACTGAGTTCAAGGCCTGGGTCTACGCGACCCGTTGCACACCAGATACCTGCCGTTGGACGGGGACCCAGCACGTAGCTTCTCGAAGAAGCGGAGACGGTGACAGGCGGACTCCCAGCGACCACAGTTCTCGATGGCAGTGGTCCGCAAAGTGCACTCGCAACGATTCGGGCACTCCGGGACAGGCGGGCCCTCAGCGGCAGCAGCACGCTGCTGCGGCGGCCCGGGCTGGTGGTGGCGATGACTCTCGTCGTGCAGCTCCGTGGTGGGCTCGCGGCAGCAGCAGCGCTCTCCTAGCTGCGGCGGCCCTCAGGACGATTCACGATGGTGCAAGGTTGACAAAGACGTGGGCACTCAGCGGCAGCAGCTCTCTCTTAGCTGCGGCGGCCCACAGGACAAATCCCAATGACGCAAAGTTAGCAAGGGTGCGAGCACTCAGCGGCGGCAGCTCTCTCTTAGCTGCGGCGGCTCACAGGTCAAATCACGAGGATGCAAAGTTAGCCAGGGTGCGAGCACTCAGCGGCGGCAGCTCTCTCTTAGCTGCAGCGGCTCACAGGCCAAATCACGATGATGCACAGTTAGCAAGGGTGCGAGCACTCCGCGGCAGCAACTCTCTCTTAGCTGCGGCGGCTCACAGGACAAATCACGAGGATGCAAAGTTAGCAAGGGTGCGAGCACTCAGCGGCAGCAGCTCTCTCTTAGCTGCGGCGGCTCACAGGTCAAATCACGATGATGCACAGTTAGCAAGGGTGCGAGCACTCCGCGTCAGCAACTCTCTCTTAGTTGCACAATTAACACGAGTGCGGGCATATAGCGGCGGCAGCTCTCTTAGCTGCGGCTGCCCGCAAGGTTGCAGCGAAGGGTCTGAGGATTCAAAATCAGGCGGGCACTCAGCGGCGGCAGCTCTCTCTTAGCTGCAGCGGCCCACACAGTTTCAGCGCAGGTTCTGCAGGTTCAAATTTAAGGCGGGCACTCAGCGGCGGCAGCTCTCTCTTAGCTGTGGCGGCCCACACAGTTTCAGCGCAGGTTCTGCAGGTTCAAATTTAAGGCGGGCACTCAGCGGCGGCAGCTCTCTCTTAGCTGCGGCGGCCCACACATTTTCAGCGAAGGTTCTAAAGATTCAAATTAAGGCGGGCACTCAGCGGCGGCAGCTCTCTCTTAGCTGAGGCGGCCCACACAGTTTCAGCGAAGGTTCTAAAGATTCAAATTAAGTCGGGCACTCAGCGGCGGCAGCTCTCTCTTAGCTGCGGCGGCCCACACACAGAGTTCACAAAGGTTACGAGTCCGCGTTCCTCACAGTAGAACTAGAAATTCCGGATTACTCGACGGAGGCCTCACCTGCAAGTAGAATTCCTAGCGAAGGAATTCGGGCGGCTGATGGGGTGAAGTCTAATGTCCCTGAGACTTCAGCAGGAGGCGCTCTCAATTCAGGCCCGTGGGTAGTTTCTTCAGCAAGCTTGGTGAAAGTTTTAAAGTCCTTTCCTCTGTCCGCTCGGACAGAGTTTCGTCTTGACATCCAGAAGGAACACACTTTAAACAGGATTCAGCGCAGCGCTTTATACCTAAAAAGTCTTTGTTCTCTGCAGTCACAAATCACTACATCCAGTCAGAACCAGTTCGGTGGGGTCGGGGAGCACTTGGTTTACGAGGCGACATCCTGCCCTTTGAGAATCTGGGGGTCTGCTATCAGACGCCCAGTGGGAGATGGAGCCATAATTCACCTTGCCAGGCACGGCCCTGCTTGGATCAAAGAGTCACCCCTCCCCATACTCTAAATGCCGATCTCTCTCTCCAGCCAGGTCTGACCCAGCTGGCCCTGCTGCTCCAAAACCAGATGGCCAATACACACGCTAGCAAAAGCCTACTGGAAAGCTTCAGACCAGAAAATACCTCGTTTCTAGTAGAGGCATTTTCGAACACGGGCTACGCTAATAATCCTTACTAGAAGATGCATCTCCATGTTCTGAATTTAAACATATCAAATTCGACGTTCCTATCAGGTTCCTGGGGATTAAGGCATGCAATACTCAGCCTGCACATTCTGGCCTATGAGAACGGGTGGCCTCGCAATAGTAAACAGTGAAATGGAGGGTAACTCGCTATTAGAACAGGCTACACAGACATACTTTCAAAGCTGCTTCGGTGGGTAGCGCAAATCAGCGTTGCCGGCCCACCAGCAGTATTTGGTCTACCAGCCCTGGGCACACGCAGTGCACTGATACTAGGGACTGACAGGTAAACCAAACGAGCCCATTATGATTATTCCAATTCATACAGTTATCTTTACACAGGGAGCATTCGCGCTGTGTCACTGATTGGCAGTGGCACAGCGCCCAGAGCATCTAAATCCAGCCAACATAAAAGGTCAGAAGAGAAAAGAGGAAGCGAGACCCGCGCCAATGATGCCAGGTCTAACACAAAACAAAGGCAAATAGATAGCAAGCTAAATCAGTAGTGGCTGCAGGAGGGCTTGTGATGTGGTGAGAATAAAGTGCTGAATATGATGTGACAAATGTGACAGCAGTGAGTGTGATGTGTCAGTTGACGGCAGTGAGTGTGGTGGGTAGTTTTATACTGCGAGTGTGATGTAGTAGTAAGTCTAGTGCAGTGAGTGAGATGTAATGTGTGTGAAGGTTTTGAATACATTACTTACAGGTTATCTTCATTACCCTGAATCTTAGTCCTCCTCATCCCAGTCCTTACTTCGTTGAGGCTTGCCTGCTTAAACAGGTCATATCTAAAGTTTGAAAAAGAAAAACTGTAGTCCCTTTTTTATTCCCAATAAACCAGCCAAGTAATACCTCACCCTCCTTTCCCTTCCTCCTCTTACTAACAATCTGAAAACTGATGCCAGAAGGAGCAAATCAAGGGACTGGAGGGGGGGATGGTTGAACTGGGATGAGGAGGACTAAGATTCAGTGTAATGAAGATTACCAGTAAGTAATGTATTAATTATAATGATTCACAAAAGTTTATGTTGATGACCATGTCGCTGCCCTGCATATCTCACTGAGAGATGCTCCCCCAGACTCTGCCCAGATAGCTGAAATAGATCTTGTAGACCTACCCTGCATGTCAATGGTGGATGCATCTGTACTATTGGTATGCTTGGATTATTGACAGCTTAGCCCACCTACTGAGTGTAGAGGTAAAATATTTTTTCCTTTTATTACCAATTCCAAAATAGACAAAAAGGAAGTTGGAAACCCCAAAAGGTTGCATACGGTCCAAATAGATCAACAGAGACCTAGAGGAGTCTAAGGAGGATGGTTTACTGGGATGAACCTTCCAAGAAAAAAATGGGATACCAATCTCTTGAGATAAATTACATTTCGAATTATCATTCGGCACAAACTTGGGGTCTGTCCCGAAAAGACCTCAGCTGAGAGCATCCGCCTGATGATTGAGCTCTCCTCGAATTTAACTGCTTTCACAGATAAGAGATGTCTCTCTGCCCAGCAGAAAATCTCCATTGACAATTCGTTCAACTTCCAGTTCTTTGTCCCCCCCTTGCCGGTTGAGCTAACATCTGGCCATGATATTCTCTGTCATCACCAATAGATTCGTCCCTTCTAACTGAGAGTGGAAAGTTTCATAGGCCTTCCAAATTGCTGCCAATTCTCGCCACTGACCCCTCACCTCCTGACGTGAGAGAACTGCTCCCCATCCCCAAAAGCTTGCATCTGTAGTGAGAAGCAGTGGAGTGGGCAGGTGAAAAGGAACGTCTTTCATTAGGTTCTCCTCCAACAACCACCATTGGAGATCCTGAACCATCTGAGGACTGACATGGATTAAGACATCAAAGCCCTTGGATGCATATTGTCAAGTCTGAAGAAGATGATTCAGAATGAGTTTCAAATTGAACCGTTCCATGGAACCACTGGACATGAAACCATGTCTTGAATGGAGCTGATTGGGCTGATAATAAGCTGCAGAGATTTGACTGCTGAGTAGCAATTCTCCTGTGAGGTAGGAACACTCACCCCTCTTGTGTGTCGAACACTGCCCCTATAAAAGTCACTCGTTGTTGAGGAAGCAGATTGGACTTCTTCAGATTGATGATCAGCCCCATGTTTTGGAGAAGATTGCACACTGATTCCACATCATGATGTTCCTTGGAAAAAAAGAAGCACATATAAGCCATTCATCAAGATATGGAAACACAAAAATACTGCATACGTGCAATTTAGCTGCTACAGGTGCCAATAGCCTTGGGGAAGTCGCAATGCCAAAAGGTAGAGCTTGGAACTGAAATGGTCCCTTCTCACAGTGAACCTGAGGTACTTCTGGCTGTTGATTTGTATGAGTACTTGGAAGTAGGCATCTTTCAAGTCCAGAGTCACTAGAAAGTCTTTCTTGGAGAACAGAGGAACAATGGACTGGACTGATACCATTTGAAAATACTCCACTCTGAGGAAGTTGTTCAGATCCTTTAGGTCAAGGACTAGGCAAAAAGAACCATCCTGTTTAAACACCAAAAGGATGACTAATAACCAGGGGTTCTCTGAGCTGGAGGAACCCTCATTATTGCTCCCTTGCAGAAATGATTGTGTATTCCTTTCAGCATTTTGTCCCTCTTCAACAGATCACATGGTAATGGAGTACATCTGAAATGGGTTGCCAGCGGAACGTCTTTGAATTGCATTTGACACCCCTCTTTCACTGCTAAAAAGACCCAACAATCTTGCACTATCTTTGACCATTCAGGAAAGAAATGTTTTAGGCATCCTTCTACCATTGTATAGTGTTTTCTGCTGGGCTTCTGACTGGAGGGCAGGAGCCAGGATTTACCACCAACGGTGGCTTAATGTCTCTTTGGGACTGTAGGACTTACCTTTCAAGAAAATATTTCTTACCCAGGAGAAATTTAAATGGCCTGAGTATCTTCTTCTCCTCTGCTGACTTCTGCACCATAGTGTTAAGCTCTTCTCTGAATAATTTAGACCCCAGAAAAGGCAATTTTTGGATGAAAGGTCTTTGAAGCGGCATCCAACTTCCAAATCTCATCTACAGAAGTCTGCTCCCTTGGATCGCTGCCCCTACAGCTATGGCTGCTGACCAAAGGAAATCAAAATAGACATCTCATAGAAACTGGACAATATGTTTCATAATTGCCAACACTGAAACATGGTGAGAACTGCTTTGTAAACAATCAAACAGTGCCTGAAAGTGCCTCAAAGCTGTACAAGCATTGGAACAAAGAGACTAACTAGTTGGATGCAGTAACAACTCTTTTCAAAGCTCCCTCCACCTTCTTGTCAACAACCTCAGGGAGTGTAGCATCCTCTCTGAAGGGTCGCGACTGATTTGCATATGGCTGGGTCCAAACTGGAATGGCAAGATGAGCAACAAAACGATAGATTTAGGCCCAGATCTCTGTACTGGGGTGAATGTTTGACATTGTTCAGCATTCCGTCCATCAATTTTTCTTTCTGCATTTGTCGCCATAAGTAGGGCGGGTATGCCCAGACATGGGTCCTGTGCTCTCCATGCCACTGGAGTCAAGCTAGCCTGGGGAATGAGGGGTGATACACTGAAACTGGTCCCAGGATGCTTGTTTCCAGTCCAGGGAGGCCCTGACCTGGCAGTTCGGGCTCGACTGTTCCCGGGGGGAGCAAAGTCAAGATTGATTTGCATATGGCTGGGTCCAAATTCGAATGGCATGGTGAGCAAAAAAAACGATGGATTTAGGTCCAGATCTCTGTACTGGGGGTAAATGTTTGACATTGTTCAGCATTCCATCCATCAATTGTTCTTTTAGCAGGTGTCAGTATGAATGCAGTGTGTGATGTGTCAATGTGAAGACAGTGAATGTGATGGTGGGGCTTTAAAAGTATGATGGTGAGTATGATGTGGTATAATTGCAACAAGAGTGATGGTGTTGGTGAGATGGCAGTGAGTGATCGTGAGAGTATAATGCTGGCAGAGGCATAACGGAGGCCCCCTTGGCTGGGCAGCTGCAAACAAATAAAACACTTAGAAGCAGCAAGGCAGTTAGGGAATGGGTAATTGGGGCACCCCTCACCTTACCTTCTGGGGGGGGGCCTGAGTTTTTGTTACGTCACTGAATGCTGAGTGTGATGTGTTATGATAACAAGTGGCAATAATCAGCCTGAAAGTGTGTGGAGGTAGTTTAATGGAAGGGTGATATGCTGAGCAAGTGTTGTCTGGAGACACTGCTCCCACAGTCCAGAAAAGAGCCCCCATAACTCTGGGCTCCTAAAATACAAGGGCCTTGAAAATCTGCCCCTTATTTTTACACAGCTGCCAAGGTTCCCAGGCCCGCCCATGCATAAACAGCTGCATAAATCCTGTTCTATTTGCATGCTAGGTCTTGTTGTTACTGGGAGCAAGTTTTTCAGCAGTGCAGCAATATCGCCTCCCAGTAACAAAAGCAGCAGTGCTTCACACTTACAACCCCACCACCCAGGGGGGAGGGGGGGGGGAGGGGCAGACCAGACGAAATTGCCAGAGCTGCTTTGGGTTCCCAGTCTGACCCTGACCAGACTGCCAGTACCATAGCAATTGGATAGTCACACCCCATCTTCTACGGAACCTGAGGAGGACAGCCAACAGTGGGGAGATCTCTTAAAAGGTACATAAATATGAAAAAAGGCCGCAGAGGAAACTGGTGTTACATTGTGTGCCTTACGTACATTGGGGTGGAGGTCACTGTGTCTTGAAGAGGAGTCCGTATGATTTTAATTTCGGACAGCAGTGCTACTCGTGTGCTAATGCCACCAATTTATTAAATTAGGGTTTTTTTTATGGGCATATCAGCTCACTAGACAAAGCTCCTGGGCCCGGAGGTTCACCAAAAAATGGTCCTGCACTCCCCGTCCTTGCAGTGTGCCATATCTTTGAATGGGATTTAAAACCATTCAAAGATGGCTGCACGTGCATGTGCATGCATGCAAGCTCACGGATGGGTGACCAGCATTAAATAGCTTTTACTAAAGCTTGTCACTGTTTACTGAGCTTCGAAAGTTAACAGAGTTATGGCAGTGAACAGTTTAAAGGAAGGAGTAGCACAGAAGGAGAGATCAGTGCTGGAGTCGCTTAAGTAATGGGTGCTATGTCACTGAGAAGAGATAGAATATTGAAAAAAATGCTGTGCTCGTTAATTTTAGTTTGTGTAAAAGTTGTGAAACCCTGCAATAATTAAATGCTAATATAGGTAGATCTTTTCACTTCATATGTTATTTTATTCAACCTGGTATGTGCATTTTGTATATCAACTGCAGGCAGTGAGTTTATTTGTCCAGCGTCTACAAATAGTGGCAGTAAGCATCACTTCACCTCATCATCCTCCATTTTAGTGGTATAAAAATATAAACAGTGCCTTCCATTGATGGCAGCGTTTATGCTCACACCCCAGAGCTCTGATTGGCAATCCAGATTACAGAGCTACTGCAGAAGGGGCGGACCTACAGTGTGTTTTGGACTGGCAGGCTGTAATAACTTTGAATCCCTATTAAAGGCTTGTGACTGTAGCACTGTTCATTTCCGCCTTGTTATACTCTGCGGAGTCTAAGTGAAGTTGAGTTTGATGTTGTTCTAAGATTACTGTACGGTCAAAAACCACCGTTATCTTTTGATGCTACAATCCACGTTCGCTCTTGTCCCCTGTGCCAGACATTCCACAACACTTCGCTGAAGCTAGAATCATTGGGTTTCTCCAGAAAGCAAAAATTGAATTTTCTACTGTCTGAATTCCTAATGGGACTCAACAAGTAAATGAGCTGCTGAATGTAATAGTAATACCTGCTGTAACCTCATATAATGGAGATACCTTATGCTCCTGTGATAAAACTTCAAATTTACCCACACAACTTAGACACCGACCATGTGCACCTGTTGCACATGGTGTGGAGTTGTCAAAATAACCAGGTCTAGGGAGTAGTGGTGGATAAAATATTATTAAGTATTGGGGATCTGTTTGAATGCAGTATAAAAAAATGTCTTCTATGATTATATTCTAAGCCCTAGAAATCAAAGTTGAAATATAAATTTACTGTGCTATGTCTGTCTTTGCAAAAGAAGGATCTCAATATACTGGCTGCAATGAGATGGACCCATCTTTACAAAATGTTTTGGAGATGTAGGTGAATGGGCAGTAGCTGAGGAACTCGGAATGGAGTTGGTTCGCTTTGACGATACTCTGAGGGAAGATTGAGTGACTGGAACCAAATCCTTCAGAGATTCGTGGCTCATGACGATTTACCGAATCCTACCTAAAATAGTGCAGATCTCAGATGTTGATCCAGGTTAGCCTGTGATCCTTAAGTTACATATCTGACTCTCTACTGCTTCTCTGCTATTTTTATGGTCTGGCTTGATGGCGCAGCTGTTGCCAGACAATTATGGGTGCATTACCAGCAGATGGGCTTTGGCTTCAACCACGTGTTAGGAACAAGGACTACATGATTTGATTGAGGCGTACATGATTTTATTGAGAAGAAGTTGTGTTCTTCCACAAAAAAAACTACTTGCCTTCTCCAGCTGTGATCAGAGCCGTAGCCACAGGTGGGTTTCGGGGGGAGGGTAGGTTAAGTTTGACAACTGAAACAGTTCATTTGACCTGCTGCCTGAGCCCTGCCTGCATTACCAATTGTGAAACCTAAAGAACCTTTGATCATCGCCAGAGTAAGAGAAGAGAACGAGGCAGGGAGAGAGCCCGAGGAAGGGGGCTGGGCTGAGCTGATGTTGCCATGCACATGTGGGCGTACTGAATGATACTAATATGACTCATGGGTACCTGGGGTCGGAATCGAAAGCTGCAAGCTGGAGCCTCGCTACCATCAATGAAGGCACTGCAGCAAGATGACATGAAGCGTAAACACACTGCTCTGGGCTCTCCTCAAGATTATCTGTGCAGGACAGCAGTGCTGACTGCAAAGACACGGATGGTAGGTGTGTCAGAGAAGTTTTCAGGCATGGGCAAAATGGGCGCTTGCCCAGAGCCCATTCCTTCCAAGGTCCTGCAGCACCAGTTTTGTAATTACCAGCTGTCCTTTAAAAAAAACAAAAAATGTGCTTTTAAAACAAAATACATTAAACAATATACTGTCACTGATAGCTGCAGCCTGAGCCTTGCTTTGTAGCAAGAGCTTTGTAAGGGTTAACAGTTTGGGCTGGGCATGTGCACTATGCTTCTAGTAGTATAATTCTGACTGCCCTACCATAAAATAGTGAGGCAGGGCATCGTGGAGCATCAGTAGAGTCCCAGTCAGGCTGGTGGGTAGGGGCCCAGTTCCCGGTTCAACATGCTATGCCAGCTTGACCAAGAGACGCGTCTCACATCTCTTATTTCTACCTCCTTATCTCGCATGGAGCCTCCGTAAACATTTGACATGCAGTCTGTCGATAGGTGATCATTAAAAAAATTATATGGAGGAAGGAGATAGTCTGTGAATCTGCCTTCTTTCTCGTAACCTCTCTGCGTTCCCAACATATCCTGATTGCCTTTCCATGTTGCCTTTCCTGAAGCTTCTTCCGTAGCATTTTTGTTTTAGTCTGCTGCCCCTTATCGCAGGATGAATTCAGGCCTTGCTAAAATCATGGGAAGGGAGTGTACTATGAACAATGCTTTTCTTTTTGCTTTTTGCTTTTGCATTTATGTTTTTTAAATGTGTAAGAAAGAAGTGATAAGGCCGAATTTTGCACCCTAATTCACTTACGTATCTCCGGCCGATGATCTTTTATTGCCTGCTAAAAATGTGGAGGGAAGAATAAACTTTACCAATTATACAATTTCCCTCCCATCCGTGTCCAATAACAACGAACTCCGAATTTAGCTTTTGTAGATTTATTACAAAGCCAGAAACAACAAAATATCGACACACCTCAAAATCAAGGTATAGAGATACATGAAAACTAATACAGAGCCCAATCTACGAATATAGTTCATACGACAAAATAGGCATACAATGATGAATTCCAATATGAGAACACAGCAGAGTATAGATGCTGCATCCAAATCTCTTTTCATTTGTATTTCGGAATTTAGAATAATCTGTCCCTACTATGCATCTAAAGTGGCATCCCTTTTCTTCCCTTCCTAGTAAATTCCCCAAAAGGTGTCAGCACGTGTTGACTTCCAAAGAAGTACACTCACGTCAAATGGGTCAGGTAGCTTAGAGCTACAGAGCTCATTCTAAGATGCTCTACTCTCTTAGTCAAAAGCAGAAGAAGTCCTCCAGATCTGTCCCTGTGCCTAATTCAAAAAGGCAAAGTTACACCCCTGACGAGTCACATGGTACATTGTTCAGTGAACACCTTCTTCAGTAACCTTCCACAAACTCAATTAAATTTACACGACTGTCCGCCAACCTTGGCTCCCAAGTTCTCCAGGCACAGAAGGTGTTCTCCCTTTCTCTTGTCCGAGCGCTTCAAAGACATTCCTTTCCTCCCATGTATCTTCTTAAATCTGAATGAACGAGGTCAAATTCCTGCACCTGCAGTAGGGGTGAAACGAAAACATTCCACACACATAAATTTTAATTAACTCCTGACCTTAAGAGCAAACGAGGAGAAATGAAACCTTGAAGGAACGAAAGTTAGGCCTACGATTCTGGCTAACTTAAAACACTCTTTAATATGCATTCGCTACACAGGCCTTTATATGAATCTTATAACAGTGAATACACCTGGTTACTTTTAATCAACATATACGTGTACAATTACATGAGTTCTCTAAATACACACGAAATATTAATCAGTTCTGTAAAGCACGTCATGATTTTTCTTCACAGATTTTCAAACGATGATATATAAACTTCTTTTAACATGCACGAAGTTCAACCACACATTGAATATATACGAGTGCAATTTGTTCATGAGTATAATGCACCCCTTACAAATTTTAAAGCGCCGTGCGCTCTATCAGTTCCCCCCTCTGATGACAAGTGTCATCAACACAAAACCTTTCCATAGTATGTTCTCCTCGCATAAAAGACCGACCTAAACAGAAGTTGTAGCCTGCCTTCCCTGCCTGAACTTCTCCAGATTCCTGAGGTTCTGATAGTGACTGACCTGCAGTCTTTCCATCTGCCTTTCTCGTCTCCTAAGGGAACTCTCAGCCTGTCGTGCTCTGTGCCATTTAAAGGCTCTGAAAGCACCCAACAATACGATAATACAGATTACAACTATTATGATGGGCTTCAGAATGTAACCAACAATTCCCTGCCCCAAATTTCCAAACCAACTTCCAATCTTTCCAAATCCTTGGCCAATTTTGTCCCAAATCCCATTTGTTGCCAAATCATGTATCTCATGATGTATCTCAGTGATGTTACTTATATACTTCTTTATATCCTTGCTATTGTCTGGTATATAAGTACAGCACTGTTGAACCCTCAATAATCTACAGACTCCACCTTCCTTTCCTAGTAAAACATCTAACGCAAGACGGTTCTGAAGCACCATGGCCCTTATAGAGACCATCTCCCCATCAACAATAAGGCTTGAGCTGTATTCACTGACAACTTGTCCACTAATGTTGACAACCTTCTAATCTTTACATCATTCAAAACCAACAATTTCTCTTGCACTAGTATCACGTTTCTCTCTACGTGATCGTATCCCTTCCAATGGCCACAAATCTTCCACGTGGAATATTTTAGGAAATACCACAGCCAGATAACATGTTCCATACCAATTTGGAGGTAATCGAACATAAGCATTCCTTCCACATACAAAATATACATTAGGCACTATGGTCAATTTATCCAATAGCGCCTTCTTTATTGACTCCTCAATCAAGAAAATATGTTCACATTCACTCTCTCCTACAAAAATTTTGTCATAATATGTATGTGGTTGTCTAATGCATAATTTCCCTTTCTGCTGCAAATCTAAAGCTATTGGACCAGAACTTCCCTTTGCCTTATGATCTAACTCTTCTTGGGTCCATGGAATTACTTCATGTTTGGGATCAGGCCTAAATAATGTCTGTCTATGTCTATCCTCTATTTGGTCCACGAATTTCTTTTCTGTTTCAGATAACATGCATGTCAAATTATGTCTATGAGCATATGCTGTATCCACAGTCACTGTGGGTACGAAATATTTTGACATCCTATCTTCCTTTTTGTAATAATCATACTTATTCAAATACTTCAACACAGGAACTTCAGGGAGCACTACATCATAATTAGAGAAATAGTACTCAAAATGGGCCTTACCATAAAACATACTCAGAAGCACACTGCATGTAATGCCATAAGTTAGGGGCAAGTGATGATATCTAATGCCCTCTTCAACTGATGCTGGCAATTGCATACACACATAGCAATCCTTCGCTTCCATCGTGTCCACATACTCGTACAACAACCTCGCATATGCATTCAACGTAAAATCTCCCTTTGAAAGATCTACGTGTAACAAACGACTGGTTTCTCTTATCATGTCCTCATCTGATTCTGATGCACCCTCTCTTATGTTTGGTGTAGGAGGTATAGATGTCCCTTTTACCCCTTCTTCCAATTCATTGGACTCAACTATGGATGTGATAATCACTACTGTAATAATTACTATTACTCCCACTATGAGTGTGCCTATCATACATTTCTGCCTACGGCTCGAATTTCCGGACTCCATGTTGAATCAGTTTTCCAATTTTGTGCAGGAATGAAATAACAAAGTCTCTTTTTCTTCCTCTTTGGATTTATACACAAAGTTCGTAACAGATTTTCTTTTTGATGTTGAATTCTTCTTTATTCAGTTTGATAATGATAATCTAAAGTTCATGAATAGTCATCCCTATCCCTCTTTCTTCTTCTATTGATAAGTCCCTAAATTTATTCTTCTTTCACTCGGGCCTAGGTTATCTTCTTTAGACAATGTTCATATGCTTTCTTTCTCTTTATTCAGTTCAGTTTTCCTCATGAATTATATCAGTGCCCAGAACATCAACCACAAGTTCCAGGATTTCCATACGAAATGCTGCCAATTCTTGAGCTGTGGGCTGACAACCAAATGTTGGGAATGTAAGTCGATTTAGAATTAGGAGTCTCAGTCCACTTAGTCTTGGAGGATCAGGTACCGTCAGAGTCAGACTCCCGAGAGCCTCAACTCCTGGTACCAGCAGTTCGATCTTAATAACCAGTGTGTTCTCCCCGCGTAACACTCTCCTGGATCTCAGTCTCCCGGACTTCACCGGTTTCTGCATCTGTGACTAGGTATGTCCACTCGGGAGCAGCGTATTTTCGACACAGCACTCGTTCTCTTTTTGATCTTTGTAAGCCTTCTTGATTCGATTCTGTTTCACTTTGCTCAGATTCAGAAGTTTCAGAGATGGGAGTAAGATCTTTTTCTGATGTAAGCCTCAGATTCAGTCTTTCTTTTCTCACTGGCCACCCTTCACTTCCAGCCTCTGTTCTTCTCCCCACTCCGTCCTGTTCCACTTCTGTCTGATTTACCAGATTTGATTCTGCTTTGATTCCAACGCTTTCGTCACTTTCAATGTTTATGTCAGAATGTAATGCAGCGTGATTTCTTCCAGCTTGACCCAAAGAATGATCTACTTCAGTAGCAACCCTCACAGCTTGGCTTGTCCCCTCTTCCGAGTTTCTACTCTCTGATGTGTTTCTTTGATCAAGGGGATCTGTTTCTTCCGAGGGTGCTGGAACTCTGCGAGTGTGAGAGGCGTGGATCCAGTTTGGTAAGTGTTAGACTTGGCACCATTGGCGTGGGTCTCCCTTCCATTTTTTGCTGTTGCCTCTTATGTTTTGCTGGTTTAAGATGCTTTTGGGCACTGTGCCACTGCTGTTCAGTGCCACAGTGCAAGTGCTCCCTACTGTAAATTGATGTGTTGATTAGTAACTCCATGATTGGGTTATTCGATTTACTTGTCAGACCCTAGTACAGTGCACCATGGGTGCCCAGGGCTTGTAAATCAAATGCTGCTGGTGGGCTTGCAGCACTGGTTGTGCCACCCACAGAAGCAGCTTGTAAAGTATGTCTCAGGCCTGCCATTGCAGAGCCTGTGTGCAGTCTGTGACTGCCATGTCGACTTGGCAAGTGCACCCACTTGCCAGTCCCTAAACCTTCCCTTATCTTCATATCAGACACCCCTAAGGGAGGCCCAAGGGCAGGGTGCATTGTAAGTATAAGGTAGGACATGCCCTGGTGTGTGTGGCATGTCCTAATAGTGAATTACAGCCATTTTCGTTTTTCACTATGGCAAGGCTACCTGTTCCCCATAGGCCAGAATGGGCAGTTTGATTATTACACCTTATAATCCTAACTGACCCAGGGAACATGGTAGAAAAACGAATGCCTGAACTGAGGATGATAAAATACATCTTTTAGTGAAGTTGGTTTTAACATTCTGTGTTTGAAAATACCACTTTTAGAAATTAGGTATTTTCTTGCGTAACCATCCAGCTGCCTCTGCTCAGGTTGTGTATTGTATGTCTGGGTTTGTGAGTGACAGGGGCTGGGGGATTCCAAGAGGCAGGGTGAGTCAGCACTAGGCTGAATAGGTCTGCCTGAAGGAGGATGGGTGGGAGGAGTTGCACCTGGGTCTGAATAGGGCTGTGCCTGCCTTCCACAATGCTGGCTCCACCTCCTGCCGGGCGTCTGATGGCTCTGCCCCTCACTCTCAAAGGAAAGAAGGAGTCATGTACACAAAGTGCTCCAAGACTGACCAGAACTGGTTTGGACTAGGCAAAGGCCTCTCTGCCTTCAGAGAACAAAGGATTTCTGTGTATAAGTACTGGGGCCCAGACCCCATGAAATTAGATCACTTCTGGGAAATCAAGAAACCTGTTGCCAAGGAGAAGAACCGGAGAAGCTGAAGGAGGAGTACTGCCCCTGTGCTGTTTTGCTGATTGGGGTTGGCCTGCAGTGGTTGCTTTCTGCCAAGGACAGGAGAAAAGACTTTGCTGTGCTTATCATCTTGAAGAAGAGAATCTCCAAGGGCTTGAACTGAGCTTGCCTCCTGCCTGAAGTCACAGGGACACAAAGACTTCACCCCTTCTGTTTGCCTGCATCTGAAACTGCTGTTCTAGCTGCTAACAGAGGGAAATTGCAACACCGACGCCGGCGAGCGACGCCGTAACCTGCACCGGACCCGTGGGCACCGCTCGTGAAGAGCACGACGCACCGCCCCGACTTGTACCGTAGGCCCGACGCCTGCCGACGCCATGCGACATCGACTCCGAAGCCGTCACCGAGGCCGCTGCCTGCACCGGAGCTGAGGACACCGCTCGTGACACTCACGACGCACCGTCCCGACTCGCACCGCAGCCCCGACTTCACCGATGCCAGGGCTTCATCATCGCAGAGCCGATCCTCGACGCGGGTGACCCCCGAATCCATCGACACCGCACCATCGTAAGGAACCTCCCCGACACAGTAAGGAACCGACGCCTCACCTCCCCTGCGCTGCAGTAAGGAACAGAGACATCACCTCCCCTGGGGTCGTAAGGAACCGACGCCGCCGGCGCCAACGAAGCATCACCTCCCCGACGCCGTGAACCGTCTTTGTTTTCATCGAATTCCAGGTACTGTTCTTTGTGGGTCTGCTCGACTCCGGGCCCGACGCCGCGCACCTCGCGGTCGGCGCCGTACTATGGGATTTCCACCGGTCACGACGTCGTGATAACTCCAAGTGGAGTTATTTGTTGCTACAAGCTTTATTTGAGTGACTATCCTATTTTTGAAGATAACGTGAACTGTCTCTATCATTTTAAGTCTATTTTTAGATTACAGTATTGTGGATTTTTGCTATTGGGTCTTGTGTTAAGTCTATATAAAGATTACTTATTTTTACATACAACCTGTGTCGTGTCCATCTGTAGTGTTTTCACTGTATTACTGTATGTGTTCACAAATGCTTTACACACTGCCTCTGAGATAAGCCTGTCTGCTCGTGCCAAGCTACCAGGGGGTGAGCAGGGGTTATTTTAGGAGTGTATCCCCCTTATCCTGACTAGAAGCAAGGGTCCCTATTTGGACAAAGGTGCAAACCATTGCCAACTAGAGACCCCCAGTTCTAACAGTAAGCCTCCACACTTTACAGCTGTGCTTGTAACCAGGATCACTTGGTAGGGTCCGCGCCAACGTGCATCAAGGCAGCTCTTCCTCACGTGCTTTCTGACCAAGACCCAGTCCCCCGGACTTAGGTCATGCAGGAGTTCTCTTGAGGTGGAAGCAGTCGCAGCCTCGACCTGGTGGGACTCTGAATTAACCACATCAGCCAACCCCTTGCAATAGTCAAGCACCAAATCATCGGTGATGTTTATCAATGCTGTCGCTGGCAGTGCAGGCAAACGCATCACCCTTCCCATCAATATCTCGTGGGGGGGACAATCCTGTTCTCCTATCTGGAGTGCTACGCAAACTCAGCACCAAGGGCAGCGCATCTGGCCATTTTAAAGACGTCGACGAGCAAACCTTTGCCTCTCTCATTTTAATCGTCCCATTTATCTGTTCCACTAGACCAGAAGCCTCTGGCCTATAACTACAATGCAGTCTCTGATCCACTTGTAAGGCAGCACACAACAGCTTCATGATCTCACTATGAAAGTGAGTTCCTCTGTCCGATCCCAATGAGGTCGGAAATCCGAACCGTTGGATGACCTCCCTAAGTAACAATTTTGCTACTGTGAGACTGTCACACCTCCTAGTCGAATACGCCTCAACCCAACGTGAAAAGACACACACCACCACCAAAACATATCTTAGTCCATTGCACCTGGGCATCTCTATGAAGTCTAACTGCATTCGATTGAAAGGACCTCCTGACCTTCCAATATGACTCAAAGCAATCACTGTTTTCTTTCCTACATTCATTTGCTGACACGTAACACATCTATGACACACTGCTTCACCATACACACGGAACCATAGATTGAACCATGTCTGACGAAACACCCTCACCATGGCATCTCTTCCAAGATGAACTGCTCCATGTATCTTCCTTGCCATAGGACTCAATAGACAGTTAGGTAACACTGTTCTTTCATCTGTTGACACCCAAATGCCATCACCTCTTCTCTCACAACCTGCTCTAACCCATGCTGCTTCTTCCTCTTCAGAAACCTCTTCTTGTAGTCTTTTAATCTCATCCCAGGTATCGGCCATAGCCAACATCATGCTGAGCTCGGTCTCTTCTCTGCTTTCCCCCACATATTCTCCATTGAATATACAAGCATGTATAGCACAAAAACGAGCCACTTCGTCGGCGTAGCAGTTTCCTTTGGTGACAAAATCCTCCCCCTTCCCGTGTGCTACACATTTCACCACCGCTATTTCTTTTGGTTTCTGTAACGCTTCTAACAGCTGTCTCACATATTCTCCATTTCTGATAGGAGATCCTGATGACATTAGGAACCCTCTATGTGACCATAACTGCCCAAAGTCATGAACTACTCCGAACCCATACTGGCTATCTGTAAAGATAGTCACTCAGACTCGATCAGAAATGAAACATGCACGTATTAGGGCAATAATTTCCGCCACCTGTGCAGAATATACTCCTTGTAAACAAGCGGCTTCCACAACTCCAGAAATAGTACAAACAGCAAAAGCTGCTCTCAAACAACCTCCATTGTCTCTTAAACACGAACCGTCAACAAAGAGGACCAGATCAGATTCAGGTAAAGGTTCATCGACAATGTCAGGTCGGGGCTTGGTAGAAAGCTCAGTCACATCTAGGCAGTCATGTTCCTCACAATCTTCACCTTCTACAGGTGGATATGGCATCAGTGTGGCAGGGTTTAACATAGAACATCTTTTCAAAGTCACATTTTCAGATGCTAGTATCACTTGCTCATACTTGGTGAGCCTGTTGTTAGTCAGGTACTGTGTTTTGGTTCTCGTCATCAGGAGTTCCACTGAGTGCGGCACATATACTGTAAGGGGATGACCCATCACAATGCTTTCACATCTCTCAATGCTGACACCAGTTGCAGCAACGGATCTGAGACATCCGGGCAACGCAGAAGCCACTGGATCTAAGGTGGCTGAAAAATAAGCTACTGGCCTACAGGCACCCCCATGTGTCTGAGCTAATACTGCCAATGCACACCCATCCCTCTCATGACAGAAAAGCGAAAACGCTTTATTATAATCAGGCATTCCAAGAGCTAGAGCATGGCATAAGCTTTCCCTTAGCTCCTGGAAGGCCCTCAAACAATCGTCATCCCATGGTACCGGATCACTGATGTCCTTCCGTGTTCACCTTAATAAAGGTTTTGCCTGCAGAGAAAAATTTGGGATCCACTGTCGACAATAGCCGACCATTCCCAAAAACATTCGGACTTCCTTCTGCGTCTTTGGAGTACCCATTTGCAAAATCGCCTCTATGCGATCCGGTGACACCTTTCTCTTTCCTTTTTCAATTCGATGCCCCAAATACTGTACTTCAGACAAACAGTACTGAAGTTTGCCAGGTGACACCTTATGTCCATTCTCTGCCAGATGATTCAACAAAGTCACAGTATCTATCCTACAAGCATCTTCGGTCTCCGAGGCAACCAAAAGGTCGTCTATGTATTGCACAAGAACCGAATTCTGTGGCATTGTCAGACCCTCAAGATTCTTTTTCAAAATTTGATTAAAGATAGACGGACTTTCTGTATACCCTTGTGGGATACGACACCATTTTAACACACGGTTCTCCAGCCGGAAAGCAAATAAAAATTGGCTCTCCTCGTGGAGGGGTATCGAGAAAAATGCTTGACATAGGTCAATGACCGTAAACCATTCAGCTTCACAGGGTATTTGAAACAAAATCACAGTTGGATTCGGTACCACAGGACAACATGGAATCACAATCTCATTAACCCGTCGCAAATCCTGTACTATTCTATACTTTCCGTGGGGTTTCTGCAGCCCCATTATAGGTGAATTACAAGGGCTTCCTCTAATCTCCTTCAGAACGCCTTGCACAATCATGGATTCAATCACTGGTGTTATTCCCCCCCACTGTCTCGGGTGTTAACTTATACTGTGGCGTCCTTGGAAAGTCTGCATTTGGTTTGACCTGTATCTTGACAGGTTCGACTCCTCGAATCAAACCTATCTCCTCCCCTGTAAAATCCCACACCACGGGATTCACAGAGTCCCTCAAATCCACTGGTAGCTCGTCTTTGGTCAGTACAATGAACATCTCTGCACACAAATTTTGACTTGCCATTTTAAAAACAGCATCGTCGTCACAGGTCTGTAGTTCCACTCCCTTCGGAGTACAATAGATGGTACAATTTAACTTGCACAAGAGATCACGTCCTAATAGACAAATTGGACTCGAATCACACACCACAAATTGGTGTCGGTCCTGAAAAGTTCCTATTCTCACAGGTAACTCATTAGTTAGAGGATTAGTCATCTTCTGATTCGTCACTCCTACCACTTGAATTGACTGTCCAGAAAGTGACAAATTTGGAACTACCGCAGACCTCACAGTAGATCGAGCTGCACCAGTGTCAATTAAAAACGTGATCGGGTGACCATTGACATCACCCTCCACAAAGGGTCCCCTCTGATCTACTTCTAATACTGCTCCCAAGGTGCAGTCCTCCTCCCCCCTCTCACACCTTCCTCTTGATGTATTTGGATCATAGTTGTCGGTCAATTCAATGAAAGTCATTTGCTGGTACACATAGTTTTCTGTAGCAATCCTAGGGGGTTGAGGCACCTGCACCTGAACTTGAGGTTCCAAACCTCCCCATACATGGACTTAGGTCTAGTCACCGTGTTTAGTCCATCAGATACCTGTACAGTTTCCTCATTTTGTATTTGATTGGCAGGATTTGAGTGACACTCGCGCTTCCAATGCCCGATTTTGTGACAATAATGACAAGCATTGTTTCTCCTAGGGTTAACCCATTCAGTTCCTGTACCTGCATCCATTCCTCGTCCTCTTCCCTGTCCCTGGTAACTTCTCATGTTTTGTCCCATTCCACGACCACTCCCTTGCCGTCGACCCATTGTACCTCCGTTTCCCTGTAGCTGGTCTGGTCTTTCAGCATTCCTCAACTGCACCATCATCAACTTATCCTTCATTTTCTTATGCGTGGACTCTACCTGATCACTACAGTACTTAGCATAACGCAGAATTTCATCCACCGACTTATTCTGCCAACATATCAGATGTTGCTGAATCATCAAACTTATCTCAGCTCTCAATCCTAACACAAATTTTGAGACAAACTGTCCCATGTCTTTTTGTTTGAGGGCATCAAGGCCACTATGCTGTTTGAAAGCCAACAAGAGCCTTTCATAATAATCATGCACTGATTCCTTTGGCTCCTGTGTGTTACGATCTATCTTGAGCCAATCAATAGTTCCAGGGGCTACTTTGGACTGTAGTCACGTAATTGCCTGTTCATATTTTTTCATTACTTATGCTGATGGGCCATGAGTTACGGGATCCCTAGTTGGTTCCGAAGTGGGCCACTCAATTTCGATCTTACAAGCCACCCACAAATCCCCTGGGACTACTATATCAAATAGGGTATTCAAATCTATCCACAGAACCTTGGAGATTTTCACAAACCGATCAATTTGTTTGTACCGATCCTCAGGCTTTTCCCTCAGCCGAGGGAAATCATTTGTGAAGGATGCCAAATCACCCCTGCTCCAAGGCACATGAACGTACCCTCCATTCTGTACTTCCCGTAACGGAAAATTTCCTACTCTCTCTGTCCCCCCCCAGGAGGCGGGGTATCTCCTATTCCTCTCCTCACGGTCTTTTTCTTAGACCACTTCTCTTCCCATCGATCCAGTGCTTTGCATGCCCTCATTCCTATGACTAATTCTCGAATGTGTGCTTTCAACCCTACTACTCTCTTCTCCTCTAATTCTTGGTCTGTGTAATTCAATCTGTGATTTCCCTGTAACATTTTTGTCAAATCTACATCATACTTCCGCGCCAGCTGGACTAATGCCTCATGAGCTCTTTTCGCCTTTCGAGTGACGTCTTTAGCCACAAACAGCAATTCATCTGGTTCATATAAATCTATTCTTTCCAATGGTAGATTTCAATCTATCACCTCATCGACCTCTGCCTTCAGTTTCAGTACATCCAACAATCTTGCCTTCACTGCAACTTCAATTCTTCTTTGATTTGTCACATTGCATTGTCCCTCTCTATCACAACTTCGGCTTCTCCAACCTTCTCCCGTCGCCTCATCTTGTCTGATGGGCCGACCTTCTCTCTCACAACTCTGACTCCTTAATCGACTTTCCAATCCAACATTCGGGGCACTAGGTCTTATTCTAAACGCCTTGTCTCATTCCTATTTCGGCTGTACTCCTCATACTTTCCCGTACTGGTAGAACCCACATTCGTATTTCTGATCTAGAATTTGCCAGTGCTCCTGACTGTCTCACTTCCGATCCTGTACTCACCCTTGAAGGGTCTGCCGTTGCTGCCAATGGGGTACTAGTCTCCACAGGCCCCAAGGGCACACTTGTTCCCATAGTAAGACTCCCTCCAGAGATGGTATCTTCACTTCACTATCCAACAGACTGTCATCAGTATCGCTGTCATCTCCAGTGTTTCCTGTCTTTGCACTAGCTCCCTGTAGGAACAATGGATACAATCTCTCTCCCTCTATGGTATCTACCCTCCATCTCTTCAACTGTGCATCCCACCTGGCATCCTGATATGACTTCATGGCTTTTCTCATCCTTCCTTGAGAGTTTTCTCTTCGCCTAGATTGTGCTGCCCGCATCCATGCATCTAATGCCTCAAATTGGGTGGGTCTAGGTGGAGGGTTTAATGAAGACATTACACCTCTCAATTGATACACCACATCCAATCGAAATGACCCATATTTGGGAAAGACAATTCTCCTTCCTTTTCTGTAATCTTATGCCAGCTTTGAAGCCACACTATTGTTTGCAATCCTACATTCGTTGCAATATAGTGTGCCGGGGTATCCTCTGGCGGGGCTTCTTCTCCGACTCGAGTCACTACTCCTGAATCTCCTCTACATAAATCTCGCAATACCTTAAAACATCTCATTTTGAACTTAATTTGATACAATACACAATTTTCTTTTCCAAAATTTTTTGACGAGAACCCACCTATCCCAGCGCGACGTTACACCAACCAGCCTATCCCAGCGTGGCACACTCTGACGTCACCGTTCCCTCTCCACAGTGGTTCACCCTCCTTTACAATTTTAGCTCGTACATTCGCTCTCACATTCACACAACCAAGTAACTGATTACAAAAAGCTACTAAACCAAGTAACTACCTATCAGGCAGCCACAGCAACTTACAGTTACATAAAACCAAGTAATCGTCTGCCGTCTAAAAGATCGATAGTATACTCTCACCCAAGAACATTCACACTCCGTGACCCATGACCTGCGTCAGTCACTTGAATCGCTGTGGTCCACCCCTGGCCTGAGGTTTTCCACACGCGGCTCTATAGAACCCACTCACACAAAGTTCCCTACCCCAAGTGAGCCGTCGATAGCGCTCCATGACACCCACATTAATGATCAGACGATTACGCTACAAAACTATCCCGGGATCTTGGACTTCTCTTGAGTCCGTTTACCAAAACCTCCTGATCCGCACGTGTTCGGACCAGTACACCAATAACCTCACTTTCACTCGACTATCATTCCAACTCCGCAAGACATCACACAATCAATTCACCGCAATCTAACACACACACACACACTATTCATACTCACGCTACCGCTGTTTCCGCCGCACCATCAGCTTCCGCCGACCTCCGTCAACGCCCGCCGTCCTCTGCTTTCAATCATGGGTTCTCTTTTGGGCTCTGTAAGTCTAATTCTATTCTAAATTTTCTAAAATCTCCCCTCACTTCTAGAGGCAACCATCCTCGTTCGCTACCAATTGATAAGGCCGAATTTTGCACCCTAATTTCACTTACGTATCTCGGGCCGATGATCTTTTATTGCCTGCTAAAAATGTGGAGGGAAGAATACACTTTACCAATTATACAATTTCCCTCCCATCCGTGTCCAATAACAACGAACTCCGAATTTAGCTTTTGTAGATTTATTACAAAGCCAGAAACAACAAAATATAGACACACCTCAAAATCAAGGTATAGAGATACATGAAAACTAATACAGAGCCCAATCTACGAATATAGTTCATACGACAAAATAGGCATAAAATGATGAATTCCAATATGAGAACACAGCAGAGTATAGATGCTGCATCCAAATCTCTTTTCATTTGTATTTCGGAATTTAGAATAATCTGTCCCTACTCTGCATCTAAAGTGGCATCCCTTTTCTTCCCTTCCTAGTAAATTCCCCAAAAGGTGTCAGCACGTGTTGACTTCCAAAGAAGTACACTCACGTCAAATGGGTCAGGTAGCTTAGAGCTACAGAGCTCGTTCTAAGATGCTCTCCTCTCTTAGTCAAAAGCAGAAGAAGTCCTCCAGATCTGTCCCTGTACCTAATTCAAAAAGGCAAAGTTACCGCCCTGACGAGTCACATGGTACATTGTTCAGTGAACACCTTCTTCAGTAACCTTCCACAAACTCAATTAAATTTACACGACTGTCCGCCGACCTTGGCTCCCAAGTTCTCCAGGCACAGAAGGTGTCCTCCCTTTCTCTTGTCCGAGCGCTTCAAAGACATTCCTTTCCTCCCATGTATCTTCTTAAATCTGAATGAACGAGGTAAAATTCCTGCACCTGCAGTAGGGGTGAAACGAAAACATTCTACACACATAAATTTTAATTAGCTCCTGACCTTAAGAGCAAACGAGGAGAACTGAAACCTTGAAGGAACGAAAGTCAGGCCTGCGATTCTGGCTAACTTAAAACACTCTTTAATATGCATTCGCTACACAGGCCTTTATATGAATCTTATAAAAGTGAATACATCTGGTTACTTTTAATCAACATATACGTGTACAATTACATGATTTCTCTAAATACACTCAAAATATTAATCAGTTCTGTAAAGCACGTCATGATTTTTCTTCACAGATTTTCAAACGATGATATATAAACTTCATTTTAATATGCACGAAGTTCAACCACACATTGAATATATACGAGTGCAATTCGTTCATGAGTATAATGCACCCCTTACAAATTTTAAAGCGCCGTGCGCTCTATCAGAAGGATACAACAGTTGCACCTGTTCTCTTCCCATAACGTAAAAAGTGTGACAAAGCCACAAGGCCCAGCTTGTATAACAAATGTGAATAGTAAAACAAAGCTCATGGGAACCCACACCCATATAGAGCCCACAACACTGTATACAGACAATTACATCTCTAGAGACACGAGTTAATACAGCCCACACACACACACACAGAAAAACAGACATATGGGCAACCATGCACACAGACATACAGACACCTATCCAGACAGAACGGCAAACATAAAGGCATCCATGCACTTAGCGTGACATGCAGTATATATAGTCACCACTACCACCTGTGCAGACAGGCTAACATATACAGGCACCCATGCACCCTTGTTTACAGTGGGATCAATGTGTGCCTGTGTGGCTGCTTATGTTGTATGCCTCTGTTAGCAATCCCTATACGAAGTCAATTCTTTCTGGAGCTGGAAGTCAATTCAATTCAATTTTATTGTTTTAAGTTCCTAAAAACCATCACAATATTTCCAAATACTTAAGATTTCATAAAACTTTTAAAACTCAATTGATTATATGTTTTTGCCAATTATCCTAAAACTTTCAATTTCTACTACTGTTCATTGATTTATGGTAATATTAATATTTGGCAATCACTCCTGGAACTGCAGTTGGCCTGAACAAACTAAAATATAAATACTTAAATGAAGAACAAATTCCTTAGTTTTTATATTGGGTGCTTGGCATTAAAATAACGTCTCTTGAACTACTAAAGAGTAAATGAAATGCCATTGTGCATTTGATACATTACTTCTAATCGTGGAAAATGCTACATATCAATTATGGCCGTCCAGCAGGTTCAGATCCCCATTCATTAAAAATGCACTTGAGCGAAGCCGATGATGATGACCCCCCATCCCCGTGAATTCCAATGAATTGTGATGCTGTATTGTATGTAACCTGATTTTACTGTAACCCTAATTGATTCTGTGATTTTGTACCTTATGTCGAGACTGTTTAATAAAAAAGATGTTTAAAAAAAAAAAATGCACTTGAGCAATAAAATGTTAGTGGTCCCTCTGCTCATCTATGGGTTCAGATCTCACAAACACCTAGAGCTAAATTGTCTTCTCTGTTAAACTCTAACAAATGTTATGGATGGGAGGTGCAGTCTTTGCTGTTATTAGGCTTGCGGTTGATCATCAAACATACAAACACTCCTGCACACAGGCAAACAGACACACAGTTCTGCCCAACCTGAGCCTTCATGTTCTGAGGCATTTCATGATAATTAAATTAAAAGAATGAACTTTCTGTCTCTTTTGATTATCACCTCACCTCTTCTGTCTCATCACTCTCTCTATAACTCTGTGCCAATCACTACAATTTTATGTATGTATCACAGTTCTCTCCCTATTTGAACTCTCCCCATCACCTAGATTTACCCAACCTCATGATCAATACACCTCTCTCACCCCCCCACATCTGTCTACTTCTCTCTCATGACCTCACCTCTATCTCTCCACCATTCTCTATTCCTACCTCTATATCTCTTCCTCCTTACCCCTCTATCTTACTCAACTGTCTATCACAATCTGCTCTCTGCACATACTGTTCTGTTTCCATCTGACATCCTGTGTCTCTCCTCCGTTTACTTGAAGTCTCTCTCAACCATATCATTCTCTTTACCTCACCTCTGTCACTTTCTCAGTATCTATATATTATACCTCTTTTGACCTCGCTCTTAACCCTCTTACTTTCCCACCCCTATTACTCTACTGTATTTCTCTCTTCCTCATCCCTCTCACCATCTCATCTATCTCTATATAAATGTCCACGGTCTTTCACTACCAAACCTCTCATCATTTGTATGCTACCCAACTTCTCCACCTCTCCTCTCTCTCTTCCTATCCATATTCCCTCAATATTTTACTCTTTCTCGCTACCATTCCTTTTCTATCTTTTTTCTCTATCAATACCTCCTCTCTGCTTCATCTCTCTCTGCGCCTTCTCTCTTTTTTAGTTTACCCTCCCTACCTCATCCCACTCTCTCTACTGCCCTCTTTGTGCATTTCTATTACTCACATCTCTGTCTCTACTTCTTTCTTTATCACACAACACACTCTATTTCTACCCTTCTGTTTCTCTCCCTCTCTCTTCCTATCACTGTATCAACCTCTCCTCTCTTTCTGTGCCTCACCTATGTCTCCTTACTTTAACTCTTTTATCTCAACAGCCCATCTCACTTTCTACCCTTCACACTTTTCCTTTCTTCCCTTCACTGGCTCACAGCTCTCTTTACATGACCTGTCTTTCCATATGCCTCTTCTCATTTGCCCCTCTCTTTTCCTCACCGCTCTCTCTACCTTGCATCTCTTTATACATCTCTCACTACCGCATCTATTATCTACTTTTATCTCTCTCTGTCTTTATGTTTTTAGTCACTTTTCTTTCTGCATTCAGTCACTATATTTTCCTACAATGAAAAGAATGTATTTAATAGTAAAAGTGTGCATATTTTTTATAAACTGTAAAATTGAGGTTTGGGGACAAAATGTTAGCATTGTCAATGAGTTATTTACTGCTAATGTTTAAATGACAATCACTTCGGCAGTCTGAGAACATAGGCTGAATGATTGATGTAACCTTTATGTATGTATGTGTATGATATTTCTGTAGCGTGAACCTAGCCAATAACAGCAAAGCACTGTTGGGGACCAAAGGCAAGCATAAAGTCAAAGAGTGATAGGAGTGGATGGTGGGTTGGGGATGGTTAATACATTGTGATGTAATGTTCTTTTTAGAGGTGAGTTTTCAACTCGTTCCTAAATTGAAGCAGTGTTGCGGAGGTTCTGGAGGATAAGACACACTTTTTCCAGATCCTGGGTGCATAGATGGAAAAGCCCTGCTGCTTTTCTTTTCTTTTTTACACTTCTTAGTCTGCTGTCCGGTCATGTCTGGGCTGCCATTGGATAAGAACCACCTGAGTTGGTGAGCTGGTCTGCAATATTAGTGGGGGTGCTGGTCGTGATGACTTTGTAAATGATGCAGCTAGTTATAAAGATGATGCAGGCCTGGAAATGGAGACAATGAATGGAGTTCTATCATGTTGTAGGTGATGGGATCATATTTCTTCATGCTGTGGATGCGATGTGCTGAAGAATGTAGGATGCCCATAAGGAGTACCAGTGTGGGTTCTTGGAGGTAATGGAGCAGGGCATTACTACTGTCCAGATGCAAGAGTATGAGGTCGCATTCCAGAAGAAACAGTTTCTTCAGAAGCAAGAGCTGGTATCAGCTGGTCTTGTTTTTTTGTTGACAATGTGTTCTCCAAACCTGTAAGAGCTCTGTAAATTAGTAACACTGTGTATGAGCCTGTTAAACATGTCTCTGCTGTGTATGTTGTGTATGAATGAAATTGCGAGATGCCTGACATTTTTAGATTCCCACTCTTCAGGGACATTATCTGGCATAACCCCTCAACTCTCCAAATGCTATGGAGGAAGTGAGGTTTGCAAACTTTGCTTGCTTAGTGCAATGCTCGGCACTTAAAACATCACCAGACTCCACTGCTCTGGGTTTAAACATTTGCTGTTTTCACTGCTCTCATAAAGACTGCCTCCCTCTGTTCTATCTCACGCCATTCTGCATTGATGTCTGTTATATATATCTGGAGCACAAAGGGGATGTGTTTGGGAGGGAGTACTTTTTTTGTGATCTTTCAAATCTGGAAGAGCATCAGTGAGCTAAAATTAAGGACACAGTGCTCTGGAAGCATAGAAATATTCAGTCTACAATGTGCCCATTTCAGTACAGGGGGATGGTGTGTGTGTGTGTGTTGTAAACTCAGGGTTATTTATTGCTAAGGCACATCTTTTTCAGGCTTATAACTCTGGTAATTGGAGCATATTGGCAATGATTTGTGGAGCTGATTGAGGACTGAAATAATTGGTCATGGTCTGATTTTCTGAGGATTATTGGTGGACAACTATTGAGTATAAGCATATCCACTAGGTCCTACAGTGATGACACCAATATGTTTCAGTTGAAACCATTTATGTTTATTACATTTAATTGTTGTATTGTGTAAGATTAAACTCCAATTGTAGTGCACTGATGCTTTTGGCCAGAAAAGCTTTAAAATGTATTACCCCCACTCTTCAGAGAGATAATCTGGCAAAGCCCTTATCATTGCTTAGTTGACCATAAGCAAACCTCCCTACGAAGTTATCTTTAATAAAATCCTTAAATCATATATAATTGAACCACATGTCATTTGCCATTATTTCACTCATAAATTAATGGAAATTACCCGAAATCTACTGAGAAACTATATTTAAATTTGATCCCATTTTGATTAATATGATCACTCTAATATGTTTTATGCAACATGCACACAAACTATCACAAAAATCCCTTGTGAGTGACCCTCAGTTCTCCTGTAAAACTGGCTTTAAATCGTATTCAGTTTTGTGTACTGTTGTTAGATAATGAGCTTAAGTAGTAAGACTGGTCGCAAATATTTTCAGTAATCTTTCGGAATATCCATAGCCCACTGTTTACAATTTGTCCCTCATTTCCTCCAAACACCTACGGGAATTTTACTGTAGCCAAATATACAAAATAAAAATAAACTGTCCGTTTTTAAATATCACCAAAATTAAAGACTTTTTTTAAACAGATTCCGCAGATAGAAACCATTATTTCCTGCCAGAACCACCTCTTGTCATTATGTGGGACCATGCCCCCCAAACTTATACTTCCGGCTACAGGCCTGGCTGTGATCATTTGTATTTTATTCATCCAGTTGCCTGAACTTGAACTTTCAGGGGCACACACATGACATTGTAATGCTATGTGGCTTAGATAACTAGATAATTTATTTTGTTTTGCTCTGGCAGCAGCAAAGGTAAGAGGTGGGCAGTCATTCACCTACATGGATTTTTAGGTCTAGCTTAACAGTGCAACTGTCACCTGATCTTTTAACCTACAGCAATATTATTCTACAGTTCTTTTCTTCCACACAAATACTTATCCAGCCCTATGCCTTCTACTTGTAATGCTTCACATCACCATACAACATTTCTTTAAAGCCAGAACTATTGGCATTTCCAATGCTTGTTTCTGTATTTTTGTTAACGAGAAGCATCTGATATTTGTTTGTTCTGTTGTGTTTATTAAAATAAAATAAACATTTTGTTTAAAAAAAGAAAAATGCATTCTGTGAGATGCGTTTAGGACTTGGAGATGATTGTAATTTAATATTTATTATTTTAAAAACTCTTTTGCTCATTATTTCTAAAAATGTATTTTTATGTGTGAAACACTATCTGCCATTGATAGACATATTGTCAGGAGCCTTGCTACAAAGTTACCTTGTGTTATTTTAGTTATACATTCCAGGTTGTTCAGGGAAATGCGGATATCTTCTGGAAATTTCAGCGTTACAATCTGATTGTCGAATATCATAGCCGCCCAGCATTAGCCCCACCATTTATAATCATCAGTCATTTGAACCTGATCCTGAGGAAAATCTTTAAAAAGATGGAACACAAGAAAGAGCATTTGGGTAAGTTGTTGACAGATTGAAACAGGGACATTGGCATACACAACATATGAAATTGACACTCGCCTTTACAACTCAGTTGGGTGAGGCCATATCTTGTTGAACTGAATGAAGATGTAGGTAGACCAGTGCTTATTTTGTAAGCACAGGCACATATTTATGAAAAACCACCACATGGTGGTGCTGTGTGTGTATTTTTAAGCAACTTTCATTTGTGGAGCATTAAACTATTTTAATATAGCTTTAAAAAAAAAGATAAGACTTGAACTTAAACCTGCAGTTAAAAAGAGACGTGGATTGAGCCAGATGCAGCACACCATTGATTACTACCTTAGGCCCTGGCACTTAATTTTTAACAAATCAAGCACTGATGTAGACGCGTTGCAACACAACAGTAAAGTAAGGCTATATCCTATTTCCTATGTTTCATTTGGGGAGTGTTTGAAAGCTACATTGTGGTGTCCTGTCCATCACCCTCCGCCACTGGAATGTCATGCTGACCTGGCTTCACTTGGTGACATTTTAGCAGTAGGTCTTTTGCCCAAAAAATGAATTGCTTGTGTGAAGTGGCTAACCACTGTATCTCAATCATGTCACTTATAAAGCGCACTACATACCCGCGAGGGTCTCAAGGCGCTGGGGGAAGAGGGTGGTGGTGCTGCTACTGATCGAAGAGCCAGGTCTTGAGGAGTCTTCTGAAGGCCAGTAGGTCTTGGGTCTGTCGGAGGTTGGTGGGGAGGGTGTTCCAGGTCTTGGCGGCGAGGTGGGAGAAGGATCTGCCGCCGGCGGTCGTTTTCCAGAGGCGGGGGACTGTGGCGAGGGCGAGGCTGGTCGAGCAGAGCTGGCGGGTGGGGGTGTAGAAGCTGAGTCGTCTGTTGAGGTAGGCTGGTCCGGAGTTGTGGAGTGCTTTGTGTGCGTGGGTGAGGAGCTTGAAGGTTATCCTCTTGTTGACAGGGAGCCAGTGCAGGTCTTTCAGGTGGGGTGTGATGTGGCTGCGTCGGGGGATGTCGAGGATAAGACGTGCAGAGGCGTTCTGGATGTGTTGCAGCCGTCTCAGGAGCTTAGCCGTCGTTCCTGCGTAGAGGGCGTTTCCGTAGTCCAGCCTGCTGGTGACGAGGGCCTGGGTGACTGTTTTTCTTGTTTCGGTGGGGATCCACTTGAAGATCCTGCGGAGCATTCGGAGGATGTTGAAGCAGGATGAGGAAACGGCGTTGACCTGCTTAGTCATGGAGAGGGTGGGGTCGAGGATGGCCCCTAGGTTGCGTACGTGGTCGGTGGGTGGCGGGGCTGTTCCCAGTGATGTTGGCCACCAGGAGTCGTCCCAGGCTGAAGGGTTGGAACCAAGGATGAGGACCTCCGTCTTGTCCGAGTTCAGCTTCAGGCGGCTGGTCCTCATCCATTCGGCGACGGCCTTCATTCCTTCGTGGAGGTGGGCTTTGGCGGTGTGAGGGTCTTTGGTGAGGAGAGGATCAGCTGGGTGTCATCGGCGTAGGAGATGATGTTGAGGTTGTGCTGTCGGGCGACGTGGGCGAGGGGTGCCATGTAGATGTTGAACAGCGTTGGGCTGAGGGAGGAGCCTTGGGGTACGCAGCAGATGATCTTGGTGGCCTTGGATCGGAAGGGGGCGAGGCGGACGCTTTGTGTTCTGCCGGAAAGGAAGGATGTGGTCCAGTCCAGGGCCTTCTCTTGGATCCCGGCGTCGTGAAGGCGTGTTCGTAGTGTGTGGTGGCAGACTGTGTCGAAGGCGGCTGATAGGTCCAGGAGGATGAGGGCTGCTGTTTCTCCGTTGTCTAGCAGGGTCCTGATGTCATCGGTGGCGGCGATGAGGGCGGTTTTGGTGCTGTGGTTGCTGCGGAAGCCGGACTGGGAAGGGTCCAGGATGTTGTTCTCCTCGAGGTAGCGGGTCAGTTGTTTGTTGACGATTTTCTCGGTGACCTTCGCGGGGAATGGGAGCAGAGAGATGGGTCGGAAGTTCTTGAGGTCCTTGGGGTCTGCCTTGGGTTTCTTGAGTAAGGCGGTGATCTCGGCGTGCTTCCAGCTTTCCGGGAAGGTTGCTGTCTCGAAGGAGATGTTGATTATTTTCCGGAGATGGGGCGCGATGGCTGTACTGGCTTTGTTGAAGATGTGGTGAGGGCACGGGTCTAGCGGTGAACCGGAGTGGATGGTGTTCATGATCTCGCTGGTGTCCTCGTCGTTGATGTTGGTCCAGGAGAGCAGGCGGTTGGTGGTTGTGGGGGCAGTGGTCTCGGTGGTTGCCAGGGCGGTCGTGGTGTTGAAGCTGTCGTGGATGTCGGCGATTTTGCGGTGGAAGAAGGTGGCCAGTGAGTCGCACAGGTCTCGCGACGGCTGGATGTCGTTGGTGTTGGAGCTGGGGTTGGAGAGTTCCTTCACGATGTTGAAGAGCTCTTTGCTGTTGTGTGCGTTGTTGTCTAGGCGGTCTTTGAGTGAGGCCCTTTTGGCGGATCTGATGAGGTGATGGTGACTGCGGGTGGCGCTCTTGTGGGCGGCGTAGCTGTCCGCTGTCCGTTCGTGGAGCCAGATCTTCTCCAGTTTTCGGCATGTTCGTTTGGAGGCCTGGAGGTCTTCGGTGAACCAGGTGGCTTTCTTGCTGGTGTGGCTGTTGGGCGGATTCTTGAGCGGGGCGAGGGTGTTGGCGCAGTCGTCGATCCACTGTCTGAGGTTGCGGGCGGCGGTGTCGGGGTCGGAGGGTTCGGCGGGTGGGCTCAGGGCGAGGGTTGTGGTTAGCTGGTCTTCCGTGACTCTGCTCCAGCAGCGGCGAGGCATTTGTTCGGTGCGGTGGTGCGTGGTGGGCTTCCTGTAGGTGAAGTGGATGCAGTGGTGGTCAGTCCAGTGGGGTTCGGAGGTGTGGTTGAAGGAGACGTGTGGGCTTGCGGAAAAGATGGAGTCTAGCGTGTGGCCGGCGGCGTGGGTGGGTGTAGTCACGAGCTGTCTGAGTCCGAGAGTGGCGAGGTTGTCGATCAGGGTGGTGGAGTTGGTGTCCTTGTTGTTCTCGAGGTGGAAGTTCAGGTCCCCGAGGAGGATGTAGTCCGTGGAGGCGATGGCGTGTGTGCTGACGAAGTCAGCGATGGAATCGCTGAACTGTGGTCGGGGTCCGGGGGTCTGTAGATGAGGGTTCCTCTGAGGGTGGTGTTGGGATCGGTGTGGATCTGGAAGTGCATGTGTTCGGCGGTGCTGAGGGTGTCGTCGGTGTTGGTTGAGACTCTGAGGGTGTTCCTGTGGACGATGGCGATGCCTCCTCCGACTCCGTTGGTGCGGTCCCTGCGGGTGATCTTGTATCCGTCCGGGATGGCAATGGCGATGTCGGGGGCTGAAGCGGGATTCAGCCAGGTCTCCGTCAGGAATGCGACGTCTGGGGAGGTTGAGTCGAGAAGGTCCCAGAGTTCGATGGCGTGTTTGCGGGCGGAGCGGGTGTTGAGGAGGATGCATCTGAGGTAGTTGGGTTCTTTCCTGGGCGGTGGTTTGGCGGGGCGGGTGCTGGCGAAGCTGCAGTTCCGGCAGGTGAAGGGCCCTTGGGTGCGCTTCGGGGTGGCCTGGTAGCAGGCGTGATCTTTTCCGGGGTTGAGTGCGTGGAGGGTGCTGGCGTCGTATCGGCGTCTGTTGATGTGGCGGGCGCGAGGGATGCCCGGACCAGGGGGTCTGGCGCTGGGCGCGGTCACGGCGCGGACGGGCGCAGACGGGCTTGACTTAGGCGCGCCTTCGGCGAGCCAGCTGCGCGGCCGCGCAGCGGCCGCCATAAATGGGGAGGTGGGAGGGAGGAGCAGGGAATGGGGCAGCGAATGGGCAGTGAGGGGCGGGGCCGCAGGGCGCAGCGGCGGGAAACAGGCACAGAAGGGAAAACGAGCACAATCAGGGCATCAAGGGGGCACAGAAAGGAAAAGAAAACGAGCACAATCAGGGGCAGCAAGGGGGCACAGAAAGGAAAAAACGAGCACAATCAGGGGCAGCAAGGGGGCACAGAAAGGAAAAACGAGCACAATCAGGGGCAGCAAGGGGGGCACAGAAAGGAAAAACGAGCACAATCAGGGGCAGCAAGGGGGCACAGAAAGGAAAAACGAGCACAATCAGGGGCAGCAAGGGGGCACAGAAAGGAAAAACGAGCACAATCAGGGGCAGCAAGGGGGCACAGAAAGGAAAAACGAGCACAATCAGGGGCAGCAAGGGGGGCACAGAAAGGAAAAAACGAGCACAATCAGGGGCAGCAAGGGGGGCACAGAAAGGAAAAACGAGCACAATCAGGGGCAGCAAGGGGGCACAGAAAGGAAAAACGAGCACAATCAGGGGCAGCAGCAGGGCACACAGACGGAGCTGTGTGGTGGGGGAGCGACCTACCAGTCAAGGTCAGGGGTCGCTCTCTTCACCACGCAGCGGCCGCCATAAATGGGGAGGTGGGAGGGAGGAGCAGGGAATGGGGCAGCGAATGGGCAGTGAGGGGCGGGGCCGCAGGGCGCAGCGGCGGGAAACAGGCACAGAAGGGAAAACGAGGCACAATCAGGGCATCAAGGGGGCACAGAAAGGAAAAGAAAACGAGCACAATCAGGGGCAGCAAGGGGGCACAGAAAGGAAAAAACGAGCACAATCAGGGGCAGCAAGGGGGCACAGAAAGGAAAAACGAGCACAATCAGGGGCAGCAAGGGGGGCACAGAAAGGAAAAAACGAGCACAATCAGGGGCAGCAAGGGTGTCACAGAAAGGAAAAACGAGCACAATCAGGGGCAGCAAGGGGGCACAGAAAGGAAAAACGAGCACAATCAGGGGCAGCAAGGGGGCACAGAAAGGAAAAACGAGCACAATCAGGGGCAGCAAGGGGGCACAGAAAGGAAAAAACGAGCACAATCAGGGGCAGCAAGGGGGGCAAATAAAGGAAAAACGAGCACAATCAGGGGCAGCAAGGGGGCACAGAAAGGAAAAACGAGCACAATCAGGGGCAGCAAGGGGGCACAGAAAGGAAAAACGAGCACAATCAGGGGCAGCAAGGGGGGCACAGAAAGGAAAAAACGAGCACAATCAGGGGCAGCAAGGGGGCACAGAAAGGAAAAACGAGCACAATCAGGGGCAGCAGCAGGGCACACAGACAGAGCTGTGTGGTGGGGGAGCGACCTACCAGTCAAGGTCTGGGACTGTGTCTGCAATCCTTCATGGAGCTACAAGTTTTCTCGGACTCTGCCGCATGACTTCCACCCACAAATAGAAGTCACACCCACCACAGCATATACAGACCATGAGCGCACTAGTCTGAACCCATTTCCAACCGAAGGTGATCAGAACGCGTGCTATCACTTTGACTTCATATAACGCACTTTCACTTGGAGGTTGGTGGGTTCTTATTGGTGCCTCTTTGGAGGATAGCTCAAGATTTGGCTCAGGACTGATCTTGGAGTGTTTATTTCCAACAAACAATATCGGACCTGAGACTCGGCACATGTGCCTCCTCAAACCATTCCATATCTACGTGTGTATTGACGTGTGGTGGAGTGTGTAGTATGCTATTTTATTAGGCAAACAGACTAGCAGGGTTGCGGAGCTCAGACAGATGAGTTAGCTTTCTTCCATCTTGTATTGAAAACACTAAGAACAGTGCTTTCTGTGATAGCTTTAGCAATAAGACAGAGGAAGTGAAGAAAATTTTGTGAGGTGCAGCATGGGATTTCCCAAGAATTGGGTCAGGGATTTCCATCAACAACCACTATGATTCCCTATAACTTGGAGCTCCCACCTCAAAATCAGAACACTCTGGATACAGAGAAGAAAAGTTCAAACAAGAGTACAGTCAGAGTAGTCCTGTCTGCCTGAGGAAGAACTCAGAACTTGTATCCTGCTGTCTCTTGAACCCAAAGTTTGAAGATGATTCTCAAAGGTCAGAGAAGCTAGCCTCTTTAGAGAAGAAAAAGCATCAAAGTGACTTTAGTAGCTTAAGTGGCAACAGATTTCAATATTGTCCCTCTCGGATATGTTTTTACCTAAACTTAAGGCCTCAGTAGAACCTGAATTCACAGGTCTGTCCTTGTATTGAACCCTATTTACCACAGCATCCTGTCTTGTGGCCGTGGAGTATTTTAGCTTCCATTTCATGAGCATTTCTGCAAATGCACCTCCTGGCGCACTACTAGTTGGGGGATGAAGTCCCCTTGGCTCTTGATGGTCCTTGGGGGCCAAATAACCCTCCTGTTACCTCCAGTGAGACCCACACAGCTGGATTGCTGAGAGGTGGTCGGAGGCCATGCCCCCTTTCTCAACCACTCTGCAAACACGCCTCCTAGGCACTACTGGTTGGGGGAAATAGTCCACTTTAGTTCTGAGGCCCTCAGGAGTAAAGTGGAATTCATTCCCCAACCAGAAGCGCACGAGAAGATGCATTTGCAGAGTGGTAGAGAAAGGGGGCGTAGCCTTCAAGTCCTCTCAGCAATCCCGCTGTCTGGGACTTAGTGGAGGTAACAAGAGGGCTTGTTGGCCCCCAAAGACACTCAGCATTCAAGGGGATTTAATTCCCCAACTACCACTGCGCTAGGAGGCGCGTTTGCTGAGTGGTGGTAAAAGGGGCGTGGTCTCCGGCGGCTTGCCAGAGTTTTTTTTAAATATATTTTTTAGGGAAGGGGGGCTGCATAACCCCACTTCCCTTGGCCGATTTCGGCCCTGGGGACTCAATCTCCGGGGCCAGTCTTTTTTTTTTAAATGGGGAGGGGGTGTGCGTGGCCTCCCTTTACGGGCCAATTACAGCCCTGGGGACCCCATCCCCTGGAGCCCAGTCTTTTCCTTTTTTAAAAAAATAAATAAAGGAAGGGGGGCTGTGTGGCCTCCCTTCGCTGGGCCAATTTTGGCCCAGGGACCCCATCCCCCGGGGCCGACTCTTTATTATTATTATTTTTTTTTTAAAAGATCGGCCCCCCTCCCCAGGCCTATTTTGCCCCTGGGGATCCCATGCCCCTGGGCAGGCCTTTATTTTTATTATTTGTTTTTAAAAAAAGGAGGGGGGCCGCGCGGACCTCCTCCCCAAGACTATTCCGGCCCCAGGGACCCCATCCCCCAGGGCCAGGCCTTTACCTTTTTTTAAAATGGGGATGGGTGCCATTGCAACCCCCTCCCCGGGCCGATATTGCCCCGGGGACCACATCCCCTGGTGCATGGTCTCTTGTTGGGGGGAGCCTCAAGGCTCCCACGGTCCCTGCCTGCTGCCTGTCTTCTCTGGGAGCCGACATTGCTCTTGGACAGAGGGAGCTGCAAATATGCAGCTCTCTCTGTCCATAAGCAATTCTGCTCCGCTTCATGGAAGCAAGAGCATTTTTACTGCTCTCGCTTCCATTAAGCGGAGCAGAGTTTGCTATGGCCAAGCCATAGCAAACTGCAATGTCCCAGGGGTGGGCATCCTGAGACATTGCTGGAGACGGCCCTGGGGGGTGGCAGTCCCCAGGGCTACGTAGGGCTCCTGGAGGGGGGCCGCACAGCTCCCCTCCCATCATCTGTATAGCCCCAGGGAGGTGGTGGTCCCCGGGGCTGGGGGTCCGCAACGGACCCCGTCATTACTTCATTTGTGCCCCGGGAAGGTGGCGGTCCCCGGGGCTGCATGGGGGGGGCTGGAGCCCCCCACACATTATTTTAAATATTGCCCTGGGGAGGTGGCAGTCCCCAAGGCTGTGGGGGGGGGGCCGCATGGCCCCCTGCATTCCAGTATGTAGCCCCGGGGAGGTGGTGGTCCCTGGAGCTGTGTGGGGGGCAGGAGCACCCATGCATTTAAATTTACTATATCCCCACGGAAGTGGCGGTCCCCAGGGCTGTGGGGGGGGTGTGCCTCCCCTGCATTTGTTTGGTGTTTAGCCCCGGGGAGGTGGCTGTCCCCAGGGCAGCAGGGGGGCTGTGTGCCCCCCCACATTTCAATCAATTAGCCCCGGGGAGGTGACGGTTCCCGGGGCTGCACTGCCCTGCATTATTATTTCTAATTGCCCCCGGGACCTGGCTCACCCGGGGGCCTAATTGAACAAAAAGCGGCAACCAGCGCTTCGTTTTTTAAAAATGTTCGGCAGGTGGGTGCCCTCAGGTACTGGTTTCCTAACCACAAGATCTTACATTTTGTAATGATGACTTCGTGTCAAAAGGCTCCAATTTCCTCGGAGGCGGCGGCGGTTCAGGCAATAACATCGTACTTTCCACCAACTGCCCGGGGCCAGAAACATTTTTTGATGGGGACCGTGCAGCCCTCCCTCCCGTGCCATAATTGGCCCCGGAGATGACCACCACCCACCACGGGGCATACACAATTGTATTAAGGGAGGGGAGCCCTGCGGCCCCCCTCCTGGGACGTTTTCATCCTTGGGGACCACCACCTCCATGGGGCTGACCCCCCCTCCTGGAGCCACTAATGGCTCTGGGGACTCCACTCCCCAGGGCCAGCTCCTGCTGTCTCCTGAGGTGCCCACCCTTGGGAGATAGAAGTTTGCTTTCGCTTGGTGGGAGCTTTGACAGCTCCTGCCAAGCAAGAGCAAACAGTAAGCAGGCGGGAGAATCAAAACTGCTCCAGCGCTGGAAGAAGAGTATTATCTGTTTCCCTGCCTGCTGTTTCTGTCAAGCAGGCAGGGAAACAGATGAAAGGATTGCTCCCACACACAGGGAGCTGCTTATTTAGCAGCTCCCTGCATGCAAGAGCAATGCCGGCTCTCGCTGGAGGTGGGCAGCCGGCTGGGGCCGTTGGGGCATTGGAGCTCCCCCTTCAGCCTCTTTGTAGTCTCGTTATCATCTTTATAGGAGGATTAATGTTCACACAGATTTCAAGATAAAGACACACGAGGAACAATCATATTGCCGAAACGGACAAAAGGTTGCTTGGTCCATTGTGCAGCTGTATTGTGACATTATACACTAGACATTTACCCAGATAGGCAGCACTTATTAATTAACCAGTAGAAACTACTCCAATTGGGAAGACTTTTGTGCAAAACTGTGGACTCTTGTTGGATAAATGGGCAGGTGAGGTTCAGTTCTGACCCTGATGCTCATTTCACAGATATTAAACCTCAACAGGAAGCACTTACAAATATAAACACAGCAGGTGCCCCAGTTGAAGCTCGACTTCTGTAAAGCACAAATTATCCTAATTTCTTGAACTTGGCAAAGGCAAAGCAAGTGTGTTTTCTCGACAATTACACATTGAAAAATGATCTGAAATCCTTGGTAAAGGTGAATGCATTGTTGGTCTATCAGAGGCAATATGTAGTGACTGTAACTAGTGGATTATTTCTTGGGCTCCACTGGTGAGAGCAGAGTCCATGGTTCTTCCTTTGTTTTACTAGGAGTATGTAAATATGCAAATCACTTGGAAGCTTCACAAGTTTGGCCCCGCTCACCTTAGTAGTATGCAAAAGTCTTCCTGCCTTTTGCCAGGATGATGGACAGCTTAAAAAGAGGCCCCCAGCGCGTTTCCCACCAATTTTGGTGATGTGTTCTTGATGCCTAGGAATATGTGGACATCTCTACCAAACATAGAAGCACTTGCTTCATATAGTTAAAAAGAAGTACCCTTGTTTGGTGAGATTTACCTCTTTGTAGTCTTGTCGTCTTCTGTATACGAGGATTCATGTTATCACAGATTTCTGGATGAAGACGCATGAAAAACAACCACATTACCAAAACGCACACAAGGTCACTGGAAACATTTCTGCATGGTCCATTACACAGCGGTAGTGTAGAATATGCACTAGACATTTACCCAATGAGGTAGCACTTACTAATTAACCAGTAGAAAGTACTTGAGTTGGGTAGACATTTTGTGCAAAGCTGTGGACTCTTGTTGGCTAAAGGAGCAGGTGAAGTTCCGTTCTGGCGCAGTCACTTAAACACCTACTGATACACCCATACAGACACTCAAACACCCACTTACACACTCATTCTGCCACTCTCACATCTACTCACAGACCCAAAACAGTCACTCACACACTCACTCACTGCCCCATACAGCCACTCATAAACCCAATCACCAACCTATACAGTCACTCACACACCCACTCTCAAAGATTACAGGGTTCAATATAGTTAGATAATAACATTTATAAAAAACACAGAAATTCACTGAAAAAAACAAAGGTTGCAGGGATGTTATAGTTAGGAGGAAAGAAGAGAAAGAGCAGCTGGGTCATAGGTCACTGCACCACCACGACTAGTCACTATGTTGTTAACAATATTGCCCACCTCAAATAGTCTGCTGCCTATAGACCATGCATATAACAGTGTTAAATTGGTTGGATGAGAGGCAATATATAGACACAAGTAAAACAGGCAATTCAATACACGAAGCCACAACAAGAGAAAACATCTACATATCAACGATTTCTGGTCTTTTTATTCTCTGATGTGCTTCAAATGATAGAACCAGCCAACGCGTTTCGCCCAAACATGGGCTTCTTCAGGGCAATAACGAGGAGGAATGAAGTATATCCTCAGACGTTGGATCAAGGAAAAATTGGAGCCAGTCCTATAGCAACTGGATGAAGATCACGGTAGAAACTTATCCAGTAAGTGTGCGTAGGGTAGTGTACATCTAACGGTATTAGCCGTGTGTATACGAGGAGCCGTGTCCGGGAAACGTCCTGGAATCATCCTGCTGGTCACAGGACGTTTCCCGGACACAGCTCCTCGTATACACACGGCTAATACCGTTAGATGTACACTACCCTACGCACACTGAAGAAGCCCATGTTTGGGTGAAACGCGTTGGCTGGTTCTATCATTTGAAGCACATCAGAGAATAAAAAGACCAGAAATCGTTGATATGTAGATGTTTTCTCTTGTTGTGGCTTCGTGTATTGAATTGCCTGTTTTACTTGTGTCTATATATTGCCTCTCATCCAACCAATTTAACAATGTTATAGTTAGGACATAGAATAAAAAAATCTTAGAAATTCACTGAAAAATTAAGGATTACAGGAAGGATTAAAGCTCAGATTTCAATCAGACAAAATCAATTAAATTCAGCAGTTATAGTTACCTGATCTAACCATAACTTGCGCCCCCAAAATGCAATGCTTATGACCTCACATATTAAATCACTCATGAAGTGGTCAGTGACATCACTGATGACATCACTGATGACATCATCCACAGAACCCCTCACACTTCCACTCACACAACCACCCACTCACACATACCCTTATTCACCCATACACCCACTCACACACCCACTCACTCACCCATATGGCATCTCAACACAGACACTCACCCATACAACAGCTCAGACATCTACTCACACACCCACACAACCACTTGCATACCCATTCACACAACTATCCAGCCATTCACACACCCGCTCACTTACCCATACAGTTACTCACACAGACACTCACTCTCCAGTACAGCAACTTACACACCAACTCACTGAACCAGACACCCACTCAAACAGCCACTCCCTCACGCATACAGCCACTTACACAGGAAAGCCACTCACACAGCGAATCAGTCAACCATACAGTGACTCAGACATGTACTCACCCACCCATACAGCCACTCACATAGCCACTCATTCACCCATACAGCCACTCAAACACCCACACACTCTCCAATACAGCCACTCAAACAGCTACTCACTCACCCACACAGGTACTCACACACCCACTTATACACCCATACACTAACACACACACACCCACTCACACACCCACACAGCCACTCAGATACCCACTCACACACAGATGCACACAGTCACACAGCCACTCACATAATATATGTTAAAAATAGTTTCACTAATTAGTAGTACACAAAGTATACTAATGTAATTTCTGTAATACTTTAGTAAATATGTTTAACACTCATAAAGTTTATAAAAACACACACAATCACTGGATGTCATGAGTGATGTCATTTGAGATGTCATCAGTAATGTCACTGACCATGTCATGAGTGATGTGATATGTGAGGCCATAAACAGTGCATTTCGGGGGCGTAAGTTATAGTTAGCTCAGGTAACTATAACTGCTGAAATTCACTGGTTTTATACTAGTGAAATCTGAGCCTAACTATAACGTCCCTGCAACCTTTGTTTTTTTCAGTGAATATATTAATATACACATATATATAATGCACTTACCTGCAAAATAAATTTTCATGGTAAAGGCATATTCATTGTAAAAATATGCGCGGTAAAGGCATGTGTGGTAAAGTCGCTTGCGTGGATAAGACTTCATGGTAAAGGCATATCGTGGTTAAGGCTTCTTTGTAAAGGTTGTTTCCCATTTAAAATTAGTGCATCCCATATTTCAGTAAGGTAAACCAAGGCTATGTTTCCCTGTTTAAAAGTATCCATGATTAAGAAAACACTCTTACCTTCTTTGCCACACCATATTATCTCGGTTCATTGCTGCATCTTTTCATCTACCTTTGTTCTGTCTTAGCTGTGCCCCTGAAGACCCACTTGTTTCAGAATTTATATGATGAAAATACCTATAGAACTCTCCGACAATAGCCATTCTGCCCTTCTTAGGTAGACCTATTTTAAAACTTTCAATTTTTTTTAGCTTGTAACAGAATTCAAACATGTATGTGTAATTTCCCTTTTCTCTTACAAAAACAACCCTTGTTGACGACTGTCCTTTCAAGTGGCTATGTGCTAATATAGAATACCAAGCAAATGGACATTTACCTCCATTTAAAGCAAAAGAGTTGTATCTTTGATACAAAAGTAGTCACTGTTTAATGCAATTGCAGTTACGATCATTTAGTCTTCCATTATTAACACAAGCCAAGAACCCTTACCAACCAGTCACTGTGTTTCAGATCTAAATTTTGCTGAGTATCTGGCATTATTAGGGTTTCCAGCAAAATACTGCCAAACTGATAGGCTCACAAGCAGACACTGAAGAAAGACACTGAGCTATTCAGAGGCTATATAGTGACATCTGGACAAAAATGGAAAATGTTTGTTTTACTAATATAGTGCTTGTCCCAGCAGAGAGAGTGTTGGAATGCTGTACCTTCCTAGTGGGATTCACAGTCTCTGCTGATCCATCAAATAGTATATTGTAGTTAAATTTGTCCAACTTTAGGCTCCCCTCTTCCACCATTTTCCCTAAGACTCCTCATGAAGGCTTAGTAATGTGTGAAAAGCATGTCATAAAGCTGGCCACATGCAGAGGTCAGCACTTTTATTTGAGACGTATTATAAAAAAGAGGGCAATGGGTTTAGGCTATGTAATGGAGTTTATAGGTTGCTCCTACCTACATAACCCTTGATACCCCACTGGCCTTCTGCAGTTTTGTCTCCCTGGCCACGCAGTTTGTACAGGCAATCCCAGAATACAATCACGTAGGCTTCAAAGATATCTACTGTCTACTGACTAATATCTGAGTGCTACTCCATAGTTAAGACCTTCAGTCTAATTACAATGACACGTATCTATCAGGAATTTTCAATTGTACTTTGTGCACTAATTGTAAGGGGCATATTTACAAGCCCCTTGCACCACTGGTGCATCACTTTTTGTGACGCAATGGTGTTTTAAAATTTCTTTATGCCATATTTACAAAGTGAAGCATCTAGGGAGTTGCGTCACGGAAGACAGCCCTGCGTGGGAATGGATCTGCGCGAGAACCTGCTGCGCCACGTAAGTTTAAATATATGCAACGTATAATGTATCGCAATACTGACGCAGCAATATTTACAACCATTGTGCATGAAGACGCATCTCCGGGCTGCGTCACGCATCTTTAAAAGTGCGTCAGAATCCCTGCGCCTCACAAACCCACGTGTAGGAAATTACGCATGTGCTATAGAAATAAAAGAGAAGCCTGGCAGAACAGTCTTTTATCAAATTAGACAACATGGACCTCCTAATCTTGCATCTGGGAGTTGGCCAGAGAAGACGACAACCACCAGAAGACCAAATACCACAACCTCCCCCACCTCAAAGGCAGCGCAGGAGAAGGGTGCGCATCTATCGCCAGAGGACCACCCTCATTGGGCTCAGGGATGAAGATGTCATCAGATATTGTCGCTTCAGGAGGGTGTCCATTGTGACCGTGCTGCATCAGATCTCACCACTGCTACAGCCACCAACTGACAGGGTCTGCAACATCCCACCACAGTCCAAGCTCCTGGGCGTCTTACACATGTTGACCTCAGGATCATTCCAGACTACAGCAGCACAAGTGGCAGGTGTCTCCCAGGCCTCTTTTTCAGCCTTCCTTCCATCTGTCCTAGATGCCATTCCTCACCTCACACCACAGTACCTCCATTTCCCCAATACACAACCTCAGCAGATGGAGACAAAACAAGGTGTCTATGGGATTGCAGGTTTTCCACATGTTCTTGGGGCAATGGGCTGTATGCATGTACAACTGGTCCCTCCTGCAGCAACAACCCATCTATACTGTAACAGGAAGCATACCCACTCAACCAATGTACAGGCCATTGTGGACCATCGGGCACTCTTCACCAATGTACTGTCCAAATATTCTGGTAGTGTGCATGATGCATATATTTTCCACAACAGCATCATCAATGACTGCTTCCAAAATGGGCAATATGGCAATGGTCTACTTGTAGGTAAGCAACATTTTAGGAATCCACATACCAATACTCTGTAACAATAGCTGGGCATCTGGCACATCTCAGGGCCTCATATAATACTGACACAATAAGTCATTGTACAAAGAATAACACACATATCCACTATAAGCACACAACATACAGTAGAAAGGTACATACACAATTGGCAGCATAACAGAAAGTGCCCTGGGTGTGCCAAGGGCCTATGTGCCCTCTATATGCCCCCCCCAGGGCACTTTGTAATTACAGAGGTGTCCACAGATGCATGTATCTCACCTTGTGTAATGCTGATAGCGCTGGTGTCCATAAGGCAACAGTGCTGTCTGAAGAGGGCGTCTCCACTCTTGCATGGTGGTGTGAACCCATGCAAATGAGGAAATACCCTTGGCTCTACGCCTGCACTGTATCAAAGGCCCAGGCACAGAGGCCAAGAAGATCTCATTATGCACACAAACAGTGCACCACCTTGGAGGTGGTGCACTGTCAGTGTGCCCACTAAGAGCAGCCATCAGGAGGCTTGAAAGGGTGTCCCATGGCTCTCGCAGACATCTCCTTGCATGCGGGTGCAGCTGCCTTCAAGGGAACATGAAATCCCCTGTCAAATTGCATGTTGATTTCCATATGCACAGTGAAACACGGAGCAGCTGATTTAAAGCTGCTATGCATATCAATTGAATTTGCTGCCCTCATGGCAGCATGAGTAAGTGGCAGCCATGGTTTCAGCACAATCTGTGTAATGGGTCTCACTTTCCGTGTTTGCGTCCAGTGCACCGACTCCAATGGGTGCCATGCGCAAACAGGGAAAGTGTGTAACATACATAATAGGGACCCAGGTATCCATAACAGAATCCAAGCCATTACACATTGCAGTCAGCAACTCAAGGCCAGCAATTTGACATGACACACAGCAAGGTAAGCGACACGTGTCACAAACAATGTGACATTGTATGTTAAACACTCCATCTAATCATAAAATCAGTAATGTTGCAGAAAATAGCAGCATACACCACATGTCATGTATTGTCAAGCATGAATAACAGTTCTCTTACTTGTCACTTACACCTGATCAAGGATATGGCCTACAGACATGGCTGATGACCCCATTTGGACACCCCAGACTGACCCTCAAAAGGCGTACAACCATGCACATTGCCAAACACGAAACGTGATAGAAAGAAGCTTTGGCCTGCTCAAGGGTAGGTTTCGTTGATTGGATTTATCTGATGGCAGGCTGCTGCATTCACCCACCTGAAATGGTCTGTAAGATGATCATGGTTTGTGCAATACTCCACAATATATGTGTGAAAACTAATGTGCCCTGGAATGAACAACAGCCCCAGGAGACAATGGACGATAATGAGGATGAAGCTGAAGCGATGGCAGAGACATCCTCAACACTGCTGCAGGGATCATACGCACACACATTGTCAATCACTTTTTTCAATGAACTAGAGATTTTCAACATGTTCAAAACAGCACTAAGGTTCACAATAAAATCACAAATACTCAGGAAAGAGTTGCAGGTGTGTTTTTTTTGTTCACAGGTCATGAGATATCAACTGTATTAAATGACAAATGCTCGGAATTCTAAAAAAGACCACGGGCCATATCATCCAACTGCCCTGAGGGGGGCAACATGTGTCTCCACACGCCTTTGCTGCATCAGAAAAATGTTTAAAAACAGAAGGTGTTGCAGCCGCTTGTGTGTGTCCCGATAGGCTAGGTGTACTCAAATCGCAAGCGACATCTCCAGATGTCATGTACATATTGGCATGTGTGCATGGCCACATGAAAATGGGTACATACCTTTGCGCCTGTGCCATACAACAGACGTGGGTGCAGAGGCAAATAAGCTCTCTGGTAAAACAATTACAGTATGTAAAACAACATCTGTGGCACTGTCATAGTGCACCATGATGGCAGCCCTGTGGAGGGGAGTAATGTTCTTGCAACCCCCCTCCCCTTTCATGCGGGTGCAGTCACTCACTGCACCCACCTGCAAGGGCATTCACATTCCCTTGTCAAAGTGCTGTTGTGTCGCTGTCTGCACTGTACAATAATGGTGCAGCTTCTAAGCAGCCACTGTGTGCTTCAGAGGAATGTGTTGCTTCCCAGGGCTGGCTACGTATGTGCCATGGGGTCTGCACATTCCATGTAATATTGTTCAATTTGCCTTTTGCTGCAGGTGCACCTTTCTCAAGAAATTCCCGGCACAGACAGATAAAATGCGGCGTTTACATAATAGTGCCCAAGGTAGTGAAACAGTGCGCCAATAGGCAATGTCAAAGCGTAACCAACAGTGCATAGTACGCTATAATGGGATGTGTCACATCAGTGCTTTACACATCTCCCATGCAAAGTGTCATTAGCAAGTACACCAACTCAACATAATTGATGCTTAAGAAATAATGGGGACATATCCCTAGCACGTATGTGAATGTCTGTCCCAAAACTGACTACCTCATACTAAATTATATGCATTTTTTTGTAAGGTAACATAACCTAAGTATAACGTAATGCATCACTTGCAAAAAGCCACGCATCACCGCATATTCAACGCTATTCTTGGTAGAGGGACTTTGGCATACAAAATGTGTTGCATCTGTCAGAAAAATGACACATCAAAAACAGTGGTGGCTTGCTCGGAACGGGGGTGGTGAGGTGGGTTGGGAGGAGTGGGGGGATTAAACAAAAAGAAAAAACTTACCTTCTCCGCCGCACGCCTCTCCAGCCGCCTCACGCCTCTCCTCCTCTGCTAGAAGCACCAGAAGTACTTAGGCTTCTGGGCTCTCCCGGCCAATCTCAACGCTGCAGGACCAGCGTCGTGATTGGTCTGAGTGTCCTGTTTAGACGCTCAGACAGTGCCTGGGGAGGCTGGGCATGTTCTCCATTGGGCTGTGCAACACAGCCCAATGGAGAACATGCCAAGTGCGCATGACGGAGAGGGCCTGCCAATTGTCATGTGCACTTAGAGGAGTGCAAATCACTCCTCCCCTGCTCTCTCGTCAGGGAGCCAGCCCCGCACGACTCCCGAAATAAAAGAAAATGATAATAACATCTTCTTACTATCATTTTCTTTTTCTTTTTTTCACTGCTGCAATAGCAGTGGGGTGACGCTCCTCCGCCTTAGCGGAGGAGCCGCCACTGGTCAAATATAACATTCTCGCATCTCCTGTACAAATGACTGATTCTTCACTAAGCGTAACGCAACATATGGAAAAACGACGCTTCACCGACAAATGTCACGCATGCAGATAATGTGATCTTGTAATGGATGTTGCGTCCACATCGACGCAGAGGCAGAAAATATGACGCAAAATGTAAAAACATGTTGCATCTATACAGGAAATCGAATGTATGACGTTACTACGCATACATTTACAACGCGGTATTTTACATCGCGTTCGTTACAACACAAGTCGTTATAACGACTTGTGCTGGAGGGCGCTGGACTTAGGAATAGTATGATTTACTATTCCAACTCCAGTCTATGTACAGTAGGGAAGGTGTTGGAATAGTAAATCATACTATTCCTTAGGTTAGAGCGCCATCCAGCGCAAGTCTTTGTATGACTTGCGTTATAATGACCGCGATGTAAAGGCATTGCGATGCAAAACCCGCGTTGTAATGAATGTTTCCCCAGGAAATGATGCAGAGACTCAGCCATGCTGCAAACCATGAAGTACACAGTTACTTTCTCTTTCAGTTACTGTTCCTAGGAGTGTGCTTGGTTTTGGAGTCTATTGTGTGGAGCTGAGAGTTTTGAGTCGAATTGTCCTGTTTTTTGTCTTTGTTTTGTGAAAGCATTGTCTAATTTGTCTGTTTATTGCCCTGTTTAATAAATTGTCTTGTATAAATTGTCATGTTGTGGGGTGTGTGTGATTTTTTTGGGATCAGTAGTTGTAGGGTAGAGTTAAGGTTGGGTTATAAGTTTCTGTTATTTTTTATTTTCATTATATAACATTCATAGTGATGTCAGGCAGGTCCAAAAACCTGTGGCCCAATGTGTTTGGGGGTCTACTTTGGCTGATTTTACATTTTTTACCAAATATGATTGGCACTGGTGGCCGTGTGCGCAAGGGTTACCTACCACAGGAATGCTGGCAAAAGTAGGAAAGGGTTCAGCAGCAGATGGCCAGGATCTACGACATTGACAGAATGGTCCACCAGTTGAAGCACCGCTGGCAGGATGTCGTCTGGAGAGAGGCGGATCTGCTGGACCATCTCAGACTGGAAGTCGCTGGCCCTCTTGGTAAGTCAATACATACCTAAACACCCATAGCTAAACTCACACATACATATACACTGTGTGGACTCGTGACCTGTACAGTCAGTGAGTCACTATGAGCCCCATGTGTGAAAAGTGGCGCATTTGTAGTGAAAAACAGCAATGCAAATCTTTCGACAGCGCAAAACTTGAAAAACCTTGGTGGAACTATATTTATTTTATGAAGCTCCATGGCATAGTGAATCAACAGATACAGCTGTAATCCACACTAATTTGTTGGCACAATGATCAAGCATTGTTGGAGTGTCTAGCGCAACATTTGCAACTCCAGTAATGTGTCATTATACAAGGGCGATTCCCATGTGTGAAGCTCTACGTTACTCCTTACACCTGCTTGAAGCATGAGTAAGGATTGTGACAGAGTGAAGGTGTATGAGTGGTGCTGAGAAACTTTACCATTATGTGCGTGAAAGTAACGCAGTGTGGTGTCGCAAGACATATGTATGAGATGTGCAGAATTACTTTCAGAGCACAGGCAGCCATCATATTTACATCTATATGACAGATGCTAGTGCTCTCCCTTGTGCTGCGTACAATTGTCTGCCATGCACCAACGCAGGCATACTTGCACCATGGTGCAGGGGTGCCTGCGTTGCATGGATGTTTGTCTTGGTGCAGGAAGGGAAACCTTCCTGCACAAATAGAATCACATTAGGGGTATTGCTATTACTATGTGCGCTACAGAATGCAGCACACATATAACATTGTAAAAAAATGTGAAATAAATATATTTCTCATCATTGGGCATCCCTTACGCCTCCCTTGGGGAGGCATACGTTTTTTGCACTGCATCATATAAACGATTGCACAGAAATCTGGGGCACTGTCAAAATGCCATGGATGTCGCTGTGAATGTCACCCGCAACATCCATTACACACCCCTTGAACGCAGAAAACTGCATTAAAGCCATCAATATTTACGACGCAGCATTAAAGCAAAAAAAAATGGCTCAGTGCTGCCTTGTAAATATGGAGCATGCTCCTGCCCCACAGAACATCATAAAAAAGTGTGCTTCTGGAAGTGCAAAAGCCCTCATAAAACAGGCCCTTTATGTGTTGTGGATCTCGTTGTGTCAGACAACAATCAACCTGTGAACAGTGGGATGTGTCTCTTACATGTGATCACATGTAAGTATGTGATCAACCATTGTTGCCAAAGTATGCCACATGTGCAACTGAAAAAACCACTCTCCACACAGCCCAGACATCTGTACAACTGTCACCCATGTAGGTAGCCATGCTGCACCTTCTACCTGCACTGAACGCATTGCTCCACTGGGCTGATATGGCCACTATGTACTGGCATGATTGCATATTGACATACCAATTTCCATAACTCTTACATCACAACATGGCTTGCCTAACAAAAGACATTGTATGTCAATTCCATGCTTGTGTAATGTCTATGTACTATGCTCAGTGCATTCACTGTACACATGTCCAGCATTCACAGGTCAATGTACCTCTGTTTATGTGTCATAGGTGGCATACACACGAGGGCAGGTGGACTCGTTCCAGGACCCAAATACTACCAGTGAGTATCAAGTCTCAATATGTTTGATCCAGAAGGATACTAATGATAATTTCCATGGACTGTCAACAATCGCATGTGCCACAACGGACAGCAGTATGTGCCTGTAAATACTACCATACTTGTGCCCTGACATGCTCTCTTGCTAGGTGTCACATCAAAGTATCCATCTGTGTAAAATATATCAATTCACAGTGCATGCCATCAATCCACAATGATGTCGAAATTCACAATGAGTCGATACCCCCACTACATCACTGTGTCAATCGTTCTGCTGGCATTGACTCCTTTACATGATTTACAAGTTGATGGAAAAACCAGTCTACATTGCAACATGCCACCTTGTAGATAATAGCCCTATTCATGTAAATTTAGCGTGGTTGGTCTGTGCAATGGTTGTTGCTTGGAACTTCTACTTCAACACCTATTGCTGGATTTACGCAGCCCAATATTTTCAAGGTGTGGCTCAGGTCCCGAAATGTACCCTGAGTAATCCTGTACTTCAACAGGCTTTACTTGAAGCTACAGTCATTTCACGGTGCATAATGCTCTTACCACATGTGCTACATTGTGCAGCACACATAGCAAGATGAAAATCCCACCACACAATTTGGCTGAGGTGGAGGGTGTACTACCCACACTAACATAAAGTTGACTACAATGCAGACACCCTTACAACATCGTGCACGCTTGGCAGCATGCCACATGGCAGATTCTTGTTCTACCGTAATGTGAACAATTTTACATTTTGTAGGTTCATGTGGCCTAATGAAAGAGTCACCATGTATGAGTCCTCATGTAAGAGTACTTTTTGATGGGAATGGCTGGGACTGAACATGATCAGTATGTGAGGGCAGTTCGTGTATGTAGCTTCGGCCAGGGCTGAAAGCTGTGTGAGTACCAACTCCAAACCTACTTTGCTTTTCCAAATGCATCTATGGAGTCACCTGTAGCAGTGTGCTGAGCAGATTTAGTGAATCTTGCTTCCTGTGTGTGGATTGACTATCAAGGCAATGGCTGCTTAGTTAGTATGTCAACCCCAAACATGTAGTTGGATTTGGAGAATTTGCTCTAACATTAGAATTTTCGTTCATCTGTATGTTCATCACTTACCATGAGCTGTCATTGCACTGTATGTGAGCATCCAGGACAGCTTCGGGAAAAACTGCCATCATCATCACATGTGAGCAAGTTCACATGGTGAAAAATATGGTCTGGTACATCCTGGAAATCTCATATGTTTGGGGGATGTGCCATTGTACCAATCATTCATTCCTGATAGCAACAAATAAACCTAGTACGACTAGTACACCACAGATATCTGTGAATGCCTGAATCCATTGTGGCATGTCATAATCTCATTGGTATCCTTTTTATGCACATATTCAACATGGGTATTGCTGATCTCACCCTACATCAGGGTTGCCTGCACAGCCTTCTGAGTCCTGCCTGTGGGTAACATGTGATTGTGTAGAGCAAGTGATTGAATGGGGCATCAGCCTGAGGCCTATTGTCCTGTCCCCAAAAACAATTGGCACAGAAGATGTGAGTGTATGGATAGGATGTAATTGCCCTAACAGGTGAACAAATATGATTTATTGAATGATGAGCGATATTATGTCCCAGGTAGGGACATGTGTGACTACATCCTTAACACATAGGTTGTTTCCCCTTGCTGGTACATTCTTGCATGCTGTATATCCTTCCCCATGGAGTACCTAGCTGGTTCCTAGGTGGACATTGTATGTACATGTTTCTACACACTATTTCAAACACTAAATTCCGGTTTTGAGTTCATCATGGCTCAGTGTGACTTTTGACCGTCACTTCCATTTCATCTGATCACAAGCCAATTTCGAGGCTGTTCATATGATGCCACAGGATGTGACGGACAACCTGGATGGGTACTTTTGTAGTGTGTTTCTCCCACAGCAATCAGATGTTTGGCACTAGTTTAGCAGTCAGCATCTACAATGTTTTCACGCATTGGACAGCAGAGAGTAGTGTCATCTATAAACACAATGTCTGAAACATGTGTCATTGTTCCCCAACAGGCACCATGACTGCAGAGGAGAAACAGGCATTTAGAATAAGAAAAACAAGATACAGCCACATCAGCCGCATTTCCAAGGGGTTTCCAGAAAATGTCCAGGAGATATGACATGGAGAAGACAGCAAAGACCTGGATTTCTTCTGTTCCTGCAAAAGTTCCAGCTAACAAAAAGGACAACAGGGCTTCCAAGGGAATGGGCAATGAAGGAGGGCAGGATCAGCAGGCAGGCCCTTCATCTGCAGCAGCACCAGGGCCAGGACAAGCTACGCAGTCTAGTACAGGACAATCGAGTGGTCAGGGGGTGACTACCCAAGATGTTTATTTTTTTAAATAAAGTTGGCCGGACTGGAGCTGCAGATGGCTACAATGCTTAAAAAGGCGGACCCGCAGCAGCAGTCAGTGGACCGTATCCTGGATCAGCTGTGGTTAACAGTTGTTAAAAACAGTTTTATAACATATTATTTTAGGTTTAGTGATAGTTATAGTGTTAGTATAGTGTAGGTTAGATTAGGTAGGTTTAGATAGTTGTAGTTGTAGTTTTAGCAGGCATGTAGGTAGTTTTATTGTTACATTTCTGTGTTATTAGATTTAGGGTGGGTGGCAGGTAGGCTCAGTTTTATGTTTCATTCACGTATAAAGGCAATATATATATTATATATAAATTATTGTGTAGGCTTAAATGTTTAGTTAGTTTGTGTATAGTTTAAGTATATGTATGTCCATTGTGCATTGATGTGTTAAGGGGGTGGGGGCAGATGGTTTAGTGGTCTTATGTGATACTTGTGTACCATAGAATAAGTTAAGGTTAGTTAGGTATATTTTTAGTAAATTAGAATAGGTTAGTTTTTGATAGATATTTTAGGTGCAGGTCAATTTAATTAGGATAAGTAAGTTTTATGCATTTCTTTTGAAATGTATCTTTATACTTTATAGTTAATAAAAAAAATAGTTGTGCCAGATATACTCTGTTTATTGTTGGGCAGCATTACAGTTAACATGTATGCTTTTCAATGATTGTGCCCATGCAATGTCATTTGAATGTGTGTATGTGTGAATGTGTATAGCACATTTGTTATGGACCATCGTCACTTGTCTGGCATATTACATGTGATTTCCACACTTGTGACACAACAGTTTAGCACATACACTGGTGGGAGTTGTCCTAACTGATCATATCATTTGGCACCTTGCAGTTCGAAGTGCATGGGCATGTGGCGCCAAAATATTTTGGGAGATTAATGTTGGCGGCTATTAGATTTGTATAATCAGGTGTTGGTTCATACACAGATGGAAACCACATAAACACTCCACATTGGCACGTTATGTCTTGTTTAACTTTTTGTGGTGCTTTGTCAACATGATAGTGTACAACAAATGGTCAATATATGCCACTGCTCATCACAATAGCTGCAAAGAAACATGTTGCCTAGCAGGAATGGAACCTGGTCATCAACGGAACTACTTAGCATGCATCGTGGGTTCTGATATGACTGCTTACTCTCACTGTGGCTATGTTGCTAAATGAGCATGGTAAGATCTTTGCTTCCGATGACTGTTGTTATGTACATAGTGTAGCTGCATGCATATTGTATCAGTCCTTTCAACTGATACAATAGAGTATTGTCATTCCACACACTGGCACAGGTGTTCATCTTTATTTACACGTCTCACATAAAGCAAAGGGTAAGTGGCAGTATTAAAAACAATCATACATGAATCTGGGAGCAAGACTTTGGATGTGCAGTCATGTTTCCAGGGGGGAGATATGTGAAAACCCATGCAGTCAAGTAGTGTTCTAGTGAGGATGTGAATGAAAGTGGCACAATGTGATTTTCTTCCACAAAAATGGGACAACAATGGTGGAGTGTAACATGTGGAAAAAGGAAGAGGAGGACAGTATCTCCTGATTTCACACAGGCACATTTATGAACAAAGTTCAAATGTTTCACATCACATGTGACAGGGAAATGTTAGTGGGCAGTCTTACGCTGTAATTGTGTCTCAGACAAATCCTCTTGCTCAGATGTATGTGTCTGTTGGCTACTCTGTGGGGGCTGTAGTAGGTGACTGGGTTGGATAAGTTACACTGACAGCAGGGACTGAGGATGTTGAAGCCATGGCTCCAGCAGCATTTCCCTGTGACAACAGGTGAGGCTTCAGTGCATTTAGGACAGCTACACCATCCCTGTTCTAGGCAGCCATTGTGTGCTTCCTCTGCATGGTCCTTAGGATGTCACATATTTCCACAAGATGTTTCCCCACCTCACTGGTGCCACTTAGGCAGGACATTTGTTCATACCTCTGCCTCATGACACCAGCGATGGTAGCCAGGGATTGAACAAGGCCAGGCCATGGAGGGTAGATGCCTTGTGCATCCTCAAGGTTATCATCATTGGAGTTGAGGCATCTATGGATGGCCCGTAGTCTACCTACAATGGTATCCATCCCCACATGCACCTCTTGCACAAGCTCACGCAGGAGTCCAACAGCATTCTGTTGGAAAAAAAGTTGTGTATCCTTAGAGTCCAGGGGGAGGGGGATGTGTGCTGACAGATGCAGTGGGTGTACTTGGTTGGGGATAATCTTGAGAACCCACTACATTGGTGTCCCTCACAGCAACCGGAGAAGGTGACTGTATGGAGGGTATCCTGATCAATGGTGGACAGGCTCTCGTCCATGTCAGGAAAGTTCAGTGGATCATCCACCTGGACAGATGGTGTAGGTGCATCCTCTGCAAAGAGATAGAGATGTGTTACTGCTGTTTGCAGAGTAATTTAGGCTAGAATTTGCACTACTACTTCACATGTGTATATTCAAATGTGAGTGCTGTGGGCCAACCCAGAAATCATTACTGTGGTGCAAACCTAGGGGCAAGACTTCTAACCCCTTGTGCCAGCAGTGCATCACTTTTTGTGATGCACCAGTGGTGCAGTGTTGTGCCCCATATTTTCAAGGACACGTAAAGCCACACTGCGTGGCTTTTTATGTTCTTGAAAATATGGCCCCTTTACAGGCAACACTTTGCGTGAAAGGGGTGTTCCATTCGTGTTGCTGTGGGTGTTCCCACGCAACAGCCATGGCTTCTGCAGCATTTACAGATTTTCAAGAAATCGTAAAGCTGGGAATGCGTCAGTAGGCTACGCCTCCCCAGGGGAGGTGTAGGGATGCGCAACTAGGAGATTTTTTTTTGCATTTCCACTAGTTTTTTCCTCTTTTTATGCATGCTGCATTTCTGCACCACACATAGGAAGAGGGAAACACCTCTTGTGCTTTTTCTTGTGCAAGAAGGTGTCCCTTCCTGCACTAAATAAATCTGCCCCGCTACGCAGGCACCCTTGCACCATGGTGCAAGAATGCATGCATTGGTGCACAGCAGCCCATTGTGCGCTGGCGCTGGGACAAAGGACAGGAATGCCTTGTTTCACATAAATACGGCACATTCCTGCCCTTCTCTTTTGACATAGGGCAGGAGTGCTGTGTCAAAAGGTCCTAATTGAAGCCCACAGTGCCTTTTGACACAGCACTTTGCATGAAAGGGAAGTTTCATGGATGTTGCGGTGAGTGTTCACACGCAACATACATGTATTCATCGGCATTCACTTGTTTTCAACGTTTTGTGAACATAGGAGTGCATCCAAAACATGAACCTACACAAATGAGGTGTTAGGAGGCGCAATGAGGAGTGATGTTTTGTTATCTTATAATTAGTATGGGCCTCATTTATGAGTTTTTGTCATGGGGTATCGCCACACGCCTTCCTGCTGTGCTTCCCTACGGCATGAGAAAAGGGAGGACTGCACCATATCTCTCTGATATAATGCATTCTTGACCTTTACCCCTACTCTGACACATAATGGGCTGCCAAGTGCCAACGCAGGCACCTTTGCACCATGGTGCAAGTGTGCCTGCTTTGGCGCATAGCATCCAATTATGGACAGATGCAGGGAAGAGGTCAGGAAGACGTCATATTGTTGTGAAGATGACGCATCGCTTTGCTTTTGCAGTAACGCAGCATGGCGCTGCATAGCTTTCTTTGAAATGCAGTCTATTGTAGTCAGATACTTGTATAAATGGTTACCTTGTTGTACATTTAACGACAGGAGGCAGTTGGCCAAGTGGGACGTGGACTGGTGTTGAACTTTGGACATGGCAGGTTGGGACATGACGGAGCTGATTTGGCCTGTGCAATGTGAAATTGGCCTGTGTCATTTACTTTATGTGTGGATACATTGAACAAGGGCCTGAACCCAAAATATCAAGATTCACACAGCACACTGGGGCACAGGTACATATCTGGCTATAATCAAACCCATGACACACATATTTGCACTTGCTGTGACTTACCCAATGACTCTTGTTGGTTCTCATGTGCTACACTGTCCTGTCCTGAGATTCCAGTCAAAACTCCGCTGAGATGACAGCTGCCACCCGCTCCTCCATGGCATCCAACACCTCCTGGTCTGCTGGGCTTCCTCCTCCAGTCTGCAATGCTGCCTTGAGGTTTGACGCTAATTTGGCCTTTATTCTGCACTTATAATCGTGCCAGCGCTTTTTGCAGTCAGTAACTGTACTCTCTGCTTGGCCGACATAGTTTATTTTCTGCACGATGGACTGCCATATCGCCTCTTTTTCCATAGTGTCAACTTTGAGATCACAAACAGCTGATGCTGATGATTGGTCACCTCAGTGACCAGTATCTCGTTTTCCTCATCACTGAAGTTTGACTTCCTCTTCCTCTTTCTCTGGCTGTCTGGGTGTGCATCTGGACTGTTGTTGGGGTTGGTTGGTTGGGTCTTCTGAGTACTGCAGTGTGCTCCCTGCTCCATTGCAGACTCCTCTAAGGTCCCCCAAATGTTATTTTTTGGGCGATGCGTAGTTATTTCTGCTATTTTTTGCAGTCTCCACTGCTTAACGCAGTGGAGACTGTCGCGGGATGTTCCTACTCATGTTACGTGACGCAATTCTGCCGTCCTTCGCTTTTCCAGCAGTAACGTCAGGTTGACTTGCGGCTATTTTGTGGCACCTATGTCATTTTTTCTGATGCAAGATGCTGCGTTGCGCTGCAGTCTGCCAAATTGTAAATATGGTACAACCATGGCTTTTTGCATTGTTGCATGACTGCGCATTTCTTTTTGATGCATCGCTGCATTGCGCCAGCAATGCATCACTTCTTGTAAATAAGGCCCTAAATGTTTAAATAGTAACTATTCCTCGTATACTAATTGCTGCAGTTTAAGCTGCTGAAATAAAGAATTTCTTTAGTCCAGTTGAAAGTTTTGATATATATTTTTTTGCAAATGTCCTTTATGACACATCCTTTTACTAAAATGTATGTAGCACAAACTATTTCTTTTGGTTAATTGATCCTACCAAACATTTACAAACCCTCTATTGCTGGGATGTTGAAAATGTGACTTGGTATTTTAAAAAGGCTAATTTAAATTGTAACTTTCCAATTGGGTATTTTAGAGTAGTGGTGCCCCGGGTGCACTGAGCAACTATTAAAGTTGGTTCATATCCCTGGCGAGGGCTGGAGGAGGGGGTGGGGGCACCCGATTTAGAATCATTTGTGGTTGCCATGTTCTCTAATATCCTGGGTGATGACCACACTGAGGTGCGACTAGAGAGGGTCCACAGGGTGGGGCCACAGAGGACGGGAGATGGTAACCACACCAGAGACATTTTAACCACGCTACACTACTTCAAGACTAAGGAGAAGATTCTTCTGGAGGACGGAAAACGAGATGCTGTACTGTTTCAGGGAGCATCCTGTTCCCTGTTCCAGGATGTGGCTCCCGCCGCCCTGGCGAGAAGAATGCAACTTAAACTGATCACTGATCATCTCCGAAAGGAACATGTGAAATAAAGATGGAGATATTTGTTTGTCATAGCCTTAGAATTTAAAAACAAATCGCATCATTTCACCGAGTTGGAGGGAGTGGTGGTGCTGCTAGGTTTGGATATCTCTGTCCCACAGGAGGAGAATGGAGCACGGAGAGCACCTTCCTCTGACCGGCCAAGCGCCAAGGCAGGTGGACACTGGCAACAGCAGCGCAGAGGACAGCGCTCTGGCAAATGAGGAGACAATGACAACCCCCCCTTGGAACTTGGCTGCCAACTCCCCGTGTGGGTGCCTGGGGATACAAGACTCACTGGCCTTGATCTGGACCGGGGTACCTTGTCCTTCCAGGCGCACGATCCAGGTTGAATGGCCACTCCAGCATGGAGGATTGATTGAGTCATTGCTCCCTGAGGCAGGCGCCCGTGGGAGTTGCCGGACACTCATTTTTTTTCAACTGGAGCTTGTGATCTTCAACTCACTAACTGACCCTGCACAGTGCATCTGTGGAAATGGACCAAAGTCTCCAGTTAAGTATCAACATAATCTTCGGCTCCTAAGTTCTATAGTATTAATGAGCTATGTTTTGTTTTTTAATGCATGTCCAGAGATAATAGATGAGGTGGGAGGGGAGGACGGGATGGGTTGGGGGGTAAGGGTGCTATGGGGGGACTCGCAGAGGTACTTATCAGTAAGCCCGGGCGGGTAACTATGCTCCGCCAGCGGAGTTTACGTAGTTTTGCATACTCCGCATTCCGTTGTGAACGCGGACTTTAGGCAAAACTACGACTCCGTGGCGGAGCGTAGTTAGCTGGCCCCTCCACCCTCCCAAAGTAATTATAAAGTTAAAAAAAAAGGCACTTACATGCCGTGGCTGCCTCTTCCTTGCCATGGCCGCTCTCCTTCCTCCTCGCCGTCCTTCTTCTTTGATAACCCCTACGTTGTACGTCTTGCGAGTGCGAGGGGAGAGGGAGCGGAGCGGAGTGGAGTTCCACTGAGTTTTTTTCCAACTTAGTGGAACTCCGCGTAGAGGCACTATGCCTGCTCCGCCCGGGGTTACTTATCAGCTTAGCACACATAACAGACTAACCTGACCGCATAGAGCAGTGCCAAGCCGTGTAAACCCATGGCGGTCAACCTAGGCGCCTAGAATATTAAAGGCCTTAATTTCCCACACAAACAGTGCAAATTCAGGAAATATATTTAGACTGCAGGTTTGGGATAGTGGCCCTGCAGGAAACCCAGCTAAAACGCACTGAGGAACACAGGTTAAAACACAAATCCTATCCACTGATTACAGGTCATCGGCAAGTTCTAAACATAATGGGGTGGCCCTGCTATTTCACTCTTCTCTTAAATTTCAACCAACCAACATTATAACCGACAGGGAAGGGAGGATGCTGATCGTCAAAGGTCTCCTATATGGTCGCAAATGCACAATAGCCAAGATCTATGCACCAAACTCAAATCAAGCAGTATCAGACTACAGGAGGCAGCCCATATACCCAAAGGAGACTAGGGCAGTAATCTGTAGCAAACAACAGTGTCTCTACAGGGTGTTATTTGATATATATATCATATAGTACAATAAATTACTGAGGATTAAATCCAAAGGGGAGAAAACCAGGGAGACATTCTCTCGTGAAATAAATTGTATTTAGTAAATATACCTGTTTGACATATTACATTTCATATGTACAAGCACATGGAGCGATAGCACTGCGTTAGATTGAATGTCATGTAACCTATAAGATACTGTGCACAAGTGCTCGTGAAGGCTTGTGACAGCGCAGGTGACAAGTGATGTGGTATGTACAGCGATGGTGACGGGCGCAACATGAACCAAGTGGGATTGAAATTCTTTACATATTAAGATACCTTAACAGTTAATGGTATAGAGTACAAAAATAATTAAATGGGGTATCCGTGAAGGGGGTGCCAGGAGTTCCGCTGTGGAAGTCGACGGCGTTTCGGCCTGTAGAAGTATTAGGCCATCATCAGGACCAGGTTACGGTTACTTATATTGCAGTGTTAAGTTCCACATTTGTGCTAGGTGGCAGAGTCCAAAGTGACTGAGAATATTACAATTTATTTCACGAGAGAATGTCTCCCTGGTTTTCTCCCCTTTGGATTTAATCCTCAGTAATTTATTATACTATATGTATTTGACCTTCAAATAACACCCTTTAGAGACACTGTTGTTGGCTACACCAAACTCAAATCAGACAGATTTCTTCTCTCCTTTTTCAGCCAGCTAGGGTGTTTTGCAGAAGGCTAGATAATGGTACTGGGAGATTTAAACTCATTTGGGAGATTACACACACAGGCACCTTCTCCTAACCCACGAAGCAAGAATTAACACAACTTGGGCTCTTAGACACATGGCATTCATTCCACCCCACCACCAAAGATTAACCTTTTTTTCACATTCACATAGAACATACTCCGGTCTCGACCATGTCTTCGTGAGCCAAACACTACAGCCGGCCATTGTGGCTGCTAATATCCACCCCATAATGATTTCTGACTGTGCTATGGTGGAGGTTACTTTAGACTGGCCGGTCCTGAAAACCTCCTCCCGTAGATGTTTTTTTTCCAAACCCATTGGCACTAGCTATGCCACGACTTGGGACACCTTCAAGGCGGTGTTAACGGGGACATGCATATCGCTTATGACAACTCTCATGAGACAGAGGACCAAGGAGTGCTTGGCACTGGAGGAAGAACTTCTCGAAGTGGAAAGAGCTCACAAGGAATCCCTCACACTTATTCTTCAACGGAAAATGACTGCGCTGAGGTGTAAACTTGCAGCCATATATTCCAACAGAGCAGAACTAACCCTTTTTCACTTTAGACATACCACGTACGACAGGGGGAATAAGGTTGTCACCCATCTGGCACCACAGTTAAGGGTGAAACAGGAAAAAGACTCTATAGGTCCAATTCAGGAATCAAATAAGGCTTTGACCTATACGGAGGAGGGGAATGCGTGGACCTTCTGAGCTTTTTATAAGACTGTATACACAAAAGACCCAGTGCACACCCACATGTAACTGGATTATTTGGCGTATACTAGGCTCCCTCAAAGTTTGCCAGCCCAACAGGAACTCCTAGATGAGCCCATTCAAGCAGTAGAGGTCCAGGAAGTGATTGACTCCCTAAAACTACACAAATACCCAGGCCCGGATGGGCTCACGGCCCAGTTCTACAAAACATTTGGCTCCAACCTGACTCCCCATCTGACCACTCTCTTTAATTCCTTTGCTGAGACACGAGCTGTAACCCTTTCCATGGGAGAAGCCCTCACAATGGTAATCCCAAAGCCGGGGAAAGACCCTTGTAAATATCAGTCATACCGGATGATTGGACTGTTAAATCTTGATGCGAAGCTGTACACTAAAATACTAGCTAGTCAACTGGAGGATGTCATGCCAGATCTGATCCACCCAGATCAGCCAGGCTTCAGTAAAGGGCAACAGACGCATGATAATCTTTGGTGAGTGGTTCACTTGATAGAAAAAGCCACCAAGAAAAGGATACCCGCAGTGCTATTGGCATTAGGCGCCAAGAAAGCATTCAACCATTGGACTGGACCTTACTTTACCACACACTGCTGCAGTTTGGTTTTGGGGATAAATTCATTACATAGATTCAAGCCAACTATGCCTAACCTTGCTCGAGAGTCCTGATTAATGGGAAGGCCTCTGACTAATTGTCGCTGGAGGGGGTACACGACAGAAGGGCCCTCCTTCCCCCCTTTTATTAGCCCTAAGTATCGAACCCTTGGCAGCCAGAATACGGGCCTCCCCTCCCTCCTTATCCAGGGAATTCCCTTTGGATCGGTCAATCACAGAATTTCAGTATTTGCGGATGACGTCCTCAATCCTGACCTTCCCTCTAACATCGCTGATGGCCCTACAGACAGAACTCCGGGAGTTCAAACCGGTGTTAGGATTTAAGGTCAATCTTACTAAATCTTTCCTAATCAATCTGACTGAACCGGTTGGAGAGATGTAGGGATTAGCTTCCACTACACCCTGCCGACTGGTGAAGAAAGGAGATCACATATATGGGCATCAAAATCACAGCTAGGGTGGATGACCTATAAAACACTAACTATCCCCCACTTCTCCACCAGCTGCAACAAGACCTCAAGAAATGGGCCCGCTCTACTTGGCCTGGGTAGGTTGTATAAATGCCATAAAAATTCCTGTTCTGCCACAAATTTTATATCTCTTTCAGGGACTTCCTATCAAAGTCGACAGGCAGTTCTTCATTTCCCTGTGCTCCGTGCTCACCACCTTCATTTGGCAGAAACGCAGAGCCCGCCTCCCAAACAAAATCTTGACCCTTCTCAAAACGTAACAAAGTTTGGCTCTTCCAAACTTCCCCCACTATTATAACGTGGCACAACACTGAGTAAGCATGGTGTGGTCCATGAGGGAGTCGGGTAAAAAACCGGTTCCACATGGATAGAGCGATCATGGGGAGAACAATTTGGGTTGTCTTATGGAAACCTAAAGCTACTCGCCCACCTAACGCCTATCTAAGTACGCCAACTAGCACTACACTGAAAGCATGGGATAAGGCAACCCGCCGGCATGGCTTGATGACCTTTCCTTGCCCATACACCCCTATTCACTTCAACAAGGCTTTCCCACCTGCACTAGTCCTGGGCCCCTTTGACTTGTGGTGGAAGGGGGGTTGTCTCACTGTCTCTGATTTGTTTCACAGCTGGGACATACATTTGACAATTGCCATCATGACTTCAATCTACTTACTACAGAGATGTTCCATTAAACCCAACTCAAACACTGGGTCCCACAACCTGAGATCAGACAGGCAGCCAAAAGAGACTTGATCCCCATAAAGAAATTTGTGCGTAACTGGGGGGACTCCAGGCGGAGTATCTTGTTCTTATATTCTCTCCTGACCTCATCGGCCGATGTTCCTACTCCACGGCACGAATGGCAACTGGGATCAGATCTAGGGGACACCCATTACTGTATAGCAATGGCGGAAATTATGGAGAGACATCCTGAGGCTTAACCGATCGCTAGGCCTAAGAGAAGCCCACTATAAAATATTTTTTGACTGGTATCTGCACGCCACTAAGCTCCACAAAATATATAGCCGGAAACATCTAACAGATGCTGGAGGGGTTGTGATCTCCCGGGTGATTTTCGCCACATATGGTGGGATTGCCCACGATTAGACCCTATTGGAACGAGATTTTAACTCAGATGAAGGACATCCTGGGTTACCCCTTACCTCAAATGCCTGACTTCACCCAGCTGGGGCTGCATAGCCCTTCTCTTAAACACCAAACAGTAGGGGATAGATCCATTATATGACTCTGTTTAGGGGCAGCCAAGATGGCCTTGGCAACCACTTGGAAGAAGCAGACAGCCACCTCCATGTCCCAGCGGCATGCTCGCCTTTGTTAAAGCCTTACCATGGAACGCCTAACAGACAAACTCACAGACTCCCGAAATAGATTTTACTACATATAGAGGACTCTGGTGAGGTATCTGTCCATGGGTTTCTCCCTATTCTCCTGCCCCACACGCACAAGGGCTCTCCACCTCTTCCAGACTTGAGTCCTCCCCCTCACTGATGCCCCTCAACTCCAGCTTTTTGGGCTGTCCAGCGAAGACAGTTCATGGCCCCCAATCCTATCTACCGCATATTAGTCGATACCTTTATTGCTATGTACATGCAAGGTTTTTTTTGTTGCATTTTAAGTTCTCTACCTGTTTTAGGGAAGTTGGGGGAGGGGTTATATATTGAGCTCCATCATAGTCCTTTTGTAATGAACCACAAGACAGCGTTGTTTGAAGGAAATTTACAGTGATTTTCGATGTACGTAACCACTATGTATGACACTGATCTGTATTATGGCAATGCTCTTTGTGGTTTTCTGAGATGTCATGTTGTAATGCTTACTTTGTATGCCCAAGAAACTAATAAAGACAGTTTGAGAAGGAGAAAAAATAAAGTAACAACAGTGACATACCGCTGCTGGATGAATTTATGAAGAATAATCTTCTTGTTATAGGAAATGTGGTCAAACTTCAAAATTCTGCACATCTGATTAGCCCTTTTTGAATTTCACAGAAAGGGATTTGCCCGAGGACCTTGATAAAAAATCATTGCATGGGAAGCAGTGCAGAAAGAAATATATCTTGCAAATCTGGAAAAAAAGAAAAATGAAAGTAATGAAGAAAGACTTAAGAAAACATCTTACAAGTAAGTCAGATGTTTTGCATAATTCTAAGTTTATAAAGGGGTTGCAAATGCCATGGATTTCATTTTTCAGCATCAAAGGCATTTTAAAGAACTAATGCAGCCATTTTACACACCATGCCTCCTAACGTAGATATTTGTTACAGCAAACAAATGATGGACGGAATGCTGACAATGCAAACATTCTCCCCCAGTCAAAAGATCTGGGTTAAATCCATAGTTCTTTTGCCCACTACGCCACCCCAGTTTGGACCCAGCCATATGCAAATCAGTCTTGACCCTGTTCCCCATGGGAACAGTCCAGACCGAACTGCCAGGCCAGGTCCTCCCTGGACCGGAAACAAGCATCCTGGGACTGGTTTCAGGGTATGTCACTGTTCTTCAGCCAGGCTAGCTTGAATCCAGTGGCACAGTGAGCAAGGGACCCACGTCTGGGCATACCCATCCCACTTAGGGCGAAAAGTGTTACAGCAAACAAATGATGGACGGAATGCTGACAATGCAAACATTCTCCCCCAGTCAAAAGATCTGGGTTAAATCCATCGTTCTTTTGCCCACTACGCCACCCCAGTTTGGACCCAGCCATATGCAAATCAGTCTTGACCCTGTTCCCCATGGGAACAGTCCAGACCAAACTGCCAGGCCAGGTCCTCCCTGGACCGGAAACAAGCATCCTGGGACCGGTTTCACGGTATGTCACCCTTCTTCAGCCAGGCTAGCTTGAATCCAGTGGCATGGTGAGCAAGAGACCCACGTCTGGGCATACCCATCCCACTTAGGGCGAAAAGTGTTACAGCAAACAAATGATGGACGGAATGCTGACAATGCAAACATTCTCCCCCAGTCAAAAGATCTGGGTTAAATCCATCGTTCTTTTGCCCACTACGCCACCCCAGTTTGGACCCAGCCATATGCAAATCAGTCTTGACCCTGTTCCCCATGGGAACAGTCCAGACCGAACTGCCAGGCCAGGTCCTCCCTGGACCGGAAACAAGCATCCTGGGACCGGTTTCAGGACATGTCATCCTTCTTCAGCCAGGCTAGCTTGAATCCAGTGGCACAGTGAGCAAGGGACCCACGTCTGGGGACACCCATCCCACTTAGGGCGAAAAGTGTTACAGCAAACAAATGATGGATGGAATGCTGACAATGCAAACATTCTCCCCCAGTCAAAAGATCTGGGTTAATACATCGTTCTTTTGCCCACTACGCCACCCCAGTTTGGACCCAGCCATATGCAAATCAGTCTTGACCCTGTGCCCCATGGGAACAGTCCAGACCGAACTGCCAGGCCAGGTCCTCCCTGGACTGGAAACAAGCATCCTAGGACCGGTTTCAGGGTATGTCACCCTTCTTCAGCCAGGATAGCTCGAATCCAGTGGCACAGTGAGCAAGGGACCCACGTCTGGGCATACCCATCCCACTTAGGGCAAAAAGTTAGAGAACAACTTTTTGAAGCAGAGCGTGTTATCAGGTTTGTTGGTTGTGGCCTTGAGGGTTGATAAATACATTTGCAGAAGCACAAACCTAGATCATTCAGCAGTTGAAGGATTGGTTGAAAGAAGAACCATTTTTTCCATCAGCATCTCCATCAGCAGATGAATCAAAGACTCTTACCCAATGATCAGCTTTCTTTTCAGATTGTGGGACATTGAAGTTTTCTTCCTTGAATGGATATTGGGGTATACACACACTCCTCTTGGATTTATTTCTGTTCTGTGATAATCTCAAGGGACTCTTCCAAAAGCTTTACTCTATAATGCCAAGCATGAGGATATGTACTATGGCCCCATACAGCCTATGAGCAGCTACCTTTGATTGAAAATCAGCTCTTCGGCAATGTGGGCACCAAACATTTACCATATAACAGAATTCCTATTTGCTTCTACCACATTAGTTCTGGCCTTACAGTAGGTAGCAACTGAGATGAGGGGTTTCTTCAGAGCATTGGGTGCTCTGGCTAAGACCACAGAATTATTAGAGTAAAGAGAAGGATTTTCATCACTTCAAGTTGGAACGAGGTGGCAACTTTGCTTTATCCCACGTTAAAAAGGGTAGGAGTGAGAAGGTAACTCTTTTTTCATCCCTACGTTGGTGGTGAACTGCCCTGTTAGCTAATTTTTCATGTTAAACCATACTTGAGATGGTGAATTTTACTGTTGTTTGGAAAGAGAATTTACCACTTGAGGTTGGAGGGTTTCCTTCCTTAGTTTCCACCACAGTGGGTTGCTATCCCTGTGATTTAATAACTGCTAAATTAATAAAATACATAAAGTAGGGTAACAGCATTGTAGCTTGTAGGGTTTCATACCTTTGCTTTTGTAAATGTGGGTTAGTATGCTGCTTCTCCAGGACTTAGACTGAGTCCATGTACCTTCAATCAGTTAGAAGATCACCAAAGACTTGGAATAAACGATTGTTGAGCAGCCTTCTTTAAATTCACAATGAACTACTGATAGGTTGGTGATGTCTTGCATATAGCTTTGCAAATTTAGCAAGACTATTCTTGTGAAAATCTTCAACCTGATGGCAAACAATTCATTGGAGACAACACTTACTGGATGAATGTCAATCAGGCTTCAGAGAAGGTTGTAGCAAAGAATCAGTTGTTTTCCAAATAATTGATGATTCACTTCACATACTAGAATATGATGAGTTATGCCTTATAATACCCATGCACCTGTCAGCAGCTTTTGGCACAGTAAACACGAAAGAATAGTTTTAGAAGGCCCTGTTCTAAACTGGTTCACATATTACCTAGACAACAGATGGCAAAGAGTTAAAATCTCGAACTCCCTTTCAAACATTTCTTGGGTAAGTCAAGGAGTACCCGAAGGTCCCATACTGTCACCAACACGTTTTAATCTATATATGGAACCTTAGCTAAAACACCAACTCAAAATGTTCATACCATTTCTATGCTCATGATAACTAGCTGCATGAAAATCTCATCATTGAACAACATCTTGTCACTATTGCAAACACTGAGGGAAATTCAACCTTGGACAACAGAAAATCACCTTAATGTGAACTACCTCTAAGTAGAATTTCTGCTGATTTCTCCCAGGAACAGCACCATCCTGGCCCAGCAATGGCTCAACACCTTTAGAAAAGTAGACCAAAATATGTAAATTGTAAATTGTGCAAAATCGCTTGGCTTCAATCTGAAAATACCTCACCTACAATCTCACATGAGTACACTAGCTAAAGGGGCCCATGCGCACCAGAAACTACTAAGAGGTAATAAATATCTCAGAGTAGCAGAAAGTTTCAAACAAATGGCTTACTCTCACTCATGATCGGGCTATGGCAACTCTCTGCTAGGTGAGATCTATCCATGCAGCAGCTAGACTAATCTTTGGGGTGAGAAACTTTGATCACATTACTCCCCTTGTGATAAACCACAAATGGTTGCCAATCAAAACAAAAACTAGTTCAAACTATCATGTGTGATCTACTAACTCTACACATGCAAATACTAGGATATCTGGCTTGCACACTGCACATCTGAAGAGGGCAATAAGAGGTTTGGGTACTCTTTAACTCAAAACACCAGCCATTAAGAAACTAAAAACTATCAATCGTTTTCAAGAAATGAGCCTAATATTTGGACCTCCATACTACCTTAAGTAAGAATGCTGCCCTAGCCTGAATCTTTCAAAAAGGAACTAAAGTCGCTACTGTCCCAACACAACTTCTCCATAAAAGGACCTTCTGACAATTAGAATGAGGAAAGACTCACAAGAATGGTGACTGTTGCCCACCCATTCTGCCCACTTATATCGTTGTTAATTGAAACATTTGAACTTACTGTTTATTTTGGCCATGAATTTGGTCATGTTCTGTTTGGTTACTTTTCCTTTGATGAAGTATGTGAAGAGCATAACCTATGTAAAGCTAATTACTCATTTATTAGTAATGTAAAGCGTTCAGTCACCTCGTCTTCTTGGCATTATATATATAAATGCTAAATAAATAAAATAAATAAAGAAGCCTTACAGAGTTGTACCTTGTAGGGTTTTATACCTTTACTTTTTATAAATTCGGGTTAGTATGCTGCTTCTCCAGGACTTAGTATGAGTCCATGGATCTTCAATCAGTTAGAAGATCACCAAAGAACTGGAATAAACCAGTCCTTCAATTGTTTGAACAATTCTATGTGGATCATATTTGAACTTGGTGGTTTGCTGGCTTTAGATCTGTGATATCGTGCTGGATGAAATCTGCAGAAAATTATTTGATGACTTCCAATATTTAATCCAATGAAGTTATATGATTCTTCTTCTTTGCAGGGATATTTGCTTTACAACATGACTTTAGTTCTCCTATGTGGATCGTGGCCAAGATCCACCTTCTCATTCTGTGAAAATGTGACTGGGTCCTTGATAATTCTTGCTGTGCATGAGTAACCAAATAGAAAAATGTTGTTTACATTTTTCTATTTTACTTGACTGATAGGCCAACCGTCTCACTAAAAGCAATGGGAGAAGCCCAGGCTAACATGTATGTAACCCGTTGCTTGAGAAAAAGCTGGGAAGAGCCACTGGATAATGAGGGTATTTCTTCATCCATTCATCAAGGTGAAAGGCAGCACCTGATCCTGCCGGGCTCCCCATTTGCACACACGACGCTGGAGGGACATTGGGAGCTGGCCAGTCACAGAATCCTTCTTTTGTAGGCCTATAATGTTAGACACAGCCAGCATTCTGAGTGGCTGGCCAACTCCCAGTGATCCATCCATGCTAATGTTGATTAACTATTTATAATGTAGACTCCATAACCCACTTAAACTTTTTAGAAGTTTATATGAATTTCAATAGAGACTGCTTCAAGAGCACGCTGTAGACCCCAAATGGTTTGAGCAAGCACTGGCATGTCGTCAACAAGGTGAACAAGGGTTTTCTCGGCGAGTCAGTCTTTAGGGATACACAGCTAACTGCAAGCTAAATTGACGATCAGATACATATAGATTAACGAGCATGGTCAAAGTCAACAGGAGTTGGCTCTGAAAGGCCAAACTATTGACTAGGCCAAAGCTTTTTCAACTGACTGTCAGACACACACACGTAAGATGATGAATGCACACACATGGCTAGCAATCTTGCAATGGTTTTGATCAAATGAAACCCATTTTAAAATGGCTGCTGATGCATATCCTTGCATCACGACGTACATGTGCACATGCATCATAATGCACTGCGGCCATTTGCTCATTTTTAATTTACCAATCTAAAATGGTCGATGGCCTTTTCAACATGGTAAAATAAAAGTAAAAAACACAAAAAGGACGTGGACAGCCTGGTAGCATTTTACAGCGGCTGAGCCCTAGTTTTAAAAAAAAAAACACATTTCAAATAGGGAGCAGGACTAAAAACATTGGGGAATGGGAGGAAAATACAAAGAGATCAGGCGGAGTGAAGAAGAATGAGTGTGGATAAAAAGGAAACACATGCACTCTGAAAGGCAGGTCTCTTAAGCCTCACATTTTGTTAAATAGATTTGTCTGTCCCTAAAGAAGCTTTGTTGAAATTCTAAAAGTTCTTGAATCATGTACTTCTGGTCTTGTCTAACAAAACCATTCTTGAAGGCCTCCAAAAATCCAGAGTAGGTATTAAGTAAATGGCTTCCTGGGAAACTAAGGGCATGGCCCAAGTTAAGGCACTTCTGGAAATATTTCTAATTTTGGCGCCACTGTGGCTCTGTCAGAAGCATAAATATTGAGCTTGAACATAAAGTGAATTAGGCAAGAGTTTAAGTGCCTCATTTATGGGTATTTGGCATAGGGTAGCGCAGCAAGTCACCTTGCTGCGCTGCACTACGTCAAAGTGAAAAGGCAGTAATGCAACGTGTTTGTCCAATACAGTGCATTCCTGTCCTTTCCCCCTGCGCTGGTGCCATTTTGGCAGCCTAGCGCCTACGCTGGCACCCTTGCACCATGGTGCAAGGGTGCCTGTGTTGTCTGTAGGATTTTTTTTGTGCAGGAAGGGGCACCATCGTGTACAAAAACAATCCTGGGAGGCATTTTCCTCTTTCCATGTGTTCTGCAGAATTCAGGACACATGGAAAGAGGAAACAACGAGGCGAAATAAAGTTATTTCTCCTAGTTGTGCATCCCCTGGAGAGGCACAAGGTTTTGGTGCATCCCCAAGTTTACATGGTTTTGTAAATCTGGGGAAGCATCAAATTCCATGGGTGTTGCTTGGGAACACCCACCACAATGCCCATGGAACGTCTCCCTAGAGCAGAGTAAGGCAACGAGGGTATTTGTGCTGCCTTGCCTTACTCCATATCTATGGGGCTATTCAAAGCCATGCAAAGTGGCTTTGTGTGACCTCATGAATATGATTTTGTAGTGTGTGCCGCCGGAGCATCAGAAAAAGTGACACGCTGGTGGTGCAAGGGGCTCATAAATATGCCCCTAAGAATGCTTTTTGCTTTCTTGAACTCCCATCAAATTTATGTTCCGTCAAATTGGCTCAAGGAGGATCCACAAATTCTTTACGGCAAAATTGCTAGTGACTGAAGCAAGGAACAGTTAGATTAGTTACTGCAGTAAGAAGGTCTTGAACTTGATTCAATTTGTGGGTAAAATTCAGCAGAGGGGCAACCTGCAAAAGGGCAGGTCTCTTTGGTGAAGCGGGATGGCTCTTCTTAAAATTCAGATAAGGCCTGGTGCTGTCAGGAGCAATGCCAGCATTCACTTTGGTTATAGGCCAAGGAGTTACTAACAAAGCAGACTGCTGAAAACGTCTGAACGAAGAGGAAAAAAATGAATTCTCAGAAAATAGCCCTGTAGTTATAGGCCGACCAAGAAGAGCTGGACCAGAACCATGACGAACATTGTGGAACTGGAATAGTAGCAGAAGAATAGAAGCTGACTGAATTACAGGAGCAAGGAAAAAGCTGGAAAAATCAACATTGTGACCGTCCCTACTAATGATACTGCCGCCTTATATATGCTGACGGTAGAATCGAAGTGGAATTGGAAGTAACATGCAACAGGCAATACTATTTCCCCATTACACCTTGGTAGAATGAACTGACCTAAAACTGACGAAATATACCCAATCCAATTTCTCAACTAAGTATCCAGACAAGTATTGGAACTTACAAGGTTTAAGAATTCGGAGTCAAAGAGAGCTCATTCTCTGGTAACCTCAGGCCCACTTCTCAAAATGGCATCCTCAGCACACTGCGTGAAAACGCCTACTCCAGACTGAGCACTCCCATTACTGCAACATGGCCTCCAGAGCCAAGGAAGCAGAAGATGCCGGCAGTGAGAGGAATCGCACAGTCATCAGTAAACTGGCTAGCAAAAAGTAAACCGGAATGGAGGTATTAAGTAGATGTTATTTATCTGCTGCCTTCCTTAATTCATAGATTTTGGATAACTCTTGACTTTCTGAATTGTGATTTTGCCTCAATTTAAAGGCTCATGCAAGATCAGACCAATATGTGTGACATGCAATCCGAGGGAGTGCTAAATAATAAAGCAAAAATGAGTCCTCTGACGTAAGCAGTAGAAGGATAAAACTCATCCTATCAGATCACTGTGAAGCTCCTGGGCATGATATATAAAAGAATAGGAAGGAAAGCTATCAAGAGCAGACACTTGAGCTAGACAGCAAAGTCATCCAATCATTTGGAAGGGACTAACCCAAAGCCCACTCTAAGTATATGTAATGTACTGTAACAATTGGACCTTATAATAAATATACATTGTATTATATAGCTTTACCTTACCACAACCTAAACCTACTGAGGAAGGCAACATCACACCGTATCCTGAGGGACACTGGAACTAATTGACAAAGAAAGTGGTATATTTACACTTGTAAATCTACATTTATATCCGAGTGTAGATTTACTACTTTCTGAAATTTACAAAATGTCAAGGAATCTGCATGGAAAGCTGCACCAAGTGTAGGTTTTTATGTGGATTCGAGGAAAGGCATGAGCTTTTCCAATTGGGATCTCATTTTAGTTAGCAATACTAACTTTAAGGATGTCATTTCTGTCGTTGAAGGCTCTACACCTTGATTGAGGGGATGGGGGCTCGTACATCTTACGACTAGGTGAAGATTTCTCTCCTAAATTGAGGAATACCATCCAGATGGAGATCCCATCTGGAAATTAAGGTCAGAACAACGAAGATGTGCATATATTTTTTTGCCCTATTAACATAAGCTATGATTTGGACACATTGAGCTTTATATAATTGGAGATCAGCTTTCAGCAATATTTGTGAGGCTTATGTTTGTGGTGTGAAAGTTATCCAAGAGCCCAGCAACCCAAAGGAAAATCGGGGTATCCTCTAATAATGCTGCTTTTTGGCCATCACACCAAATTACATTGAGAAATGGTCTTAGGGAAATATTGGAAAGAATAGGTGACAACACCTAACCTGAAGCACTCAGAAATAAAGAAGAACTATGACCATTAATTGACAAATGTATCCCTGATCTATAGGAAATATGGAAACAAACACAGTGACTGTTCAAAGATTATGATAAGGCCCTTCAATCTCTCAAAGGGTAGCAAGTGGATGATGTCTATAGCCACAGAGAGATCCGACATTATCAGACAGACCCATCTCATCTGATGCAGCCGTCAAGGTATCAGAAACATCCACAAGAGCTGTTTAGGGACCAGGATCAAAACTGATTTAAGATTGCATGCTCCTTTAGGAAGGCCTATAATTAAATGTAGACTGTTTTTAAAACCATTTTACACAGCCATTGCTGGCCAGCAGCTGGATGATAATTGCTAAAGTCTCCTGGGTTCATGTAGAACTTTTTTTTAAGTTGGTGTTTTAGTGTCATCCTTCAGATTATCTGGACTATGATACCTGAATATCAACCCACAAAATATCGATGTTGTGTTCAAAATATCATTACTATAAAAATATCAAGGGACATGTTATTAAAGATAAGTATTAAAGATAAGTATATATATATGTGTTGCATATGGTATACTTATAATGCTGTACTTGTAATGTTTACTAATATTTCTTTAATAATGTTTTTGTCATGTGTTTCCTTTTTATGTTTTTTTAGTTCTTAACTTTTACCTTATTTTTTTTCAAAGTTGTCAGTTATAGGAGTATCTTGCTAACATACCCGAAAACAGGCCACTTGGGGGGAAAAAATCTTATGGACTGGGGAAAAGGGGTGATATTCCAGATCTATAAGACACTGGTTATTAATTCACCTTATCTAAGGCAGGGACTGAAGACATGCTGGGAGGGGTGGCTGGGCTCCCTAGAGCCAAGGGTGTTATGAACCCCCCACTTTAGCAGCTACAACGGGGTGGAGTTCTTGATAGGTCTCTCCTGTCTGCAAATCGGCAGACAAACGCCCATAATTAACATGAAAGGAGGAAGTGTGGGTAAGTGAGTGAAAGGAAGGATGGATGAATGTGTGAGTGAAAGCATGGATGGATGGGTGCATGAAAGGGTGGATGGAAAGATGGATGAATGAATGTGTGAAAGGATGGATGTAAGGGGGGATGAGTGAAATAATGGATGGATGAGTGAAATAGAGGCTGGATGAATGGATGAAGGGGTGGATGGATGGATAAGTGAAAGGGTGAACAGATAGATGGATAATTGAAAGGGTGGATGCATGTTGAGAGCAAGGATGGCTGGAGGAGTGAGTGAAAGTATATTTGGATGGATGAACGGATGGATGGATGAGTTAAGCATAAATAGATGGATGGATGGGTGATAAGGTGGATGGATGAGTGAAATGATAGATGGCTGAGTGAAAGAGTCGATGGATGGATGGATGAGTGAAGGATGGATTGGTGGATGATTGAAAGGGTGGATTGATGATGGAGTGGATGGATGGATAAGTGAAAGGATGGATGGATGAAAAGATGGATGAATGAAAAGATGGATGTAAGGCTGGATGACTGAAAGAATGGATAGATGAGTGAAAGGCACAGTGGATGGGTAGGTGGATGGATGGTGTTAAGGCTGGATGGATGGGTGGATGAAGTGAAAAGGTGAATGGATGGAGTGAAAGGGTGGATGGGTGAGCAAAAGGATGGATGGATGGGTGGAAGGGTGGAGGGATGAGTGAAAAGGTGAATGGTTAATGGAGGGATGGGTTTAATAGGTTTGGAGATGGATGATAGGTTTGGAGATGGATGGGTGGTCGGATGGATAGACAGATGAAAAGGCGAAAGATTGAATGATGGATGAAAGAATGAAAGGATGATATAATGTAAAGGTGAAATGGTGATATCAGCAAGTGGATGGAAGGATGAAAGGCTGAATGGATATATGCTTGGGTGGAAGCAATAAGAGTGCTCTTCTGGGGAGGGTCACTATGACTTGTTTTGCTTTATTTGTGCCAGAAGAGCTTTGGTTCAAAGGGGGTAGGTATTTTAATTTTTTGGATACTCTCTTGCCTGGAGCCAATACCCTAAATGAGCCTGACGGACAGAGGATTTTAATGGATGAACACTGAGTTAAGACCAAACCAGTGGGGCCAGACTTTTTTCGCTGTCTCTCTCCTTACCCACATTTTCCCCTGGGAGGAGAGCTGCTCCTAGAGTCTCCCTATTTTAGCATCAGTTTTCTCTTCAGGCAGAGGGTAGCTGATTGATTATGGCAGTCTTTGCCACAACCTTGTTTACTAAACCTGACTTGTGACAGTTGGTTTTGAGTTTTAGCTTTCTCCAAGCATAGTTGGATTTGCCTTAGAATAGTAAATCACACCCCTTTTGTTTATGCACTTTTCTTAGTTAGATTGCAGTTTGAATAGGAAATCTCACCCCTCTCACCCCTCTGATTAATGAGCATTCCCCACTGTTTGGAAGAATGGAACTAGAATAGTAAATCTCCCCACTTTCATGTATGCCCTTTATTCAATTACTGTTGGAGTGGAGCTAGAATGGTAAATTGGGCTCTCTTTTAGTTGTATACTTTCCCCTATTTTACTTTGATTGGAGTTGGAATAGTAAATATCATCTCCTGCCATACCCCCTGGTCTATGCACTTTGCCACATGTTTGTAGGACTGGATTTAGAATATAAATCTTACCCTTTTCTTTGTGCACTTTCCAAATTCTATGTGGCTTGGAGTTAGAATAGTAAATCTCCCCCTTTAATTTATACAACTTCTCAAGTTATTGTTGCACTGGAGCTAGAAAAGCAAAGCTTACCCCTTTGATTTATGCACTTTCCCAGATTTCAATTGGATTGATTTAGAATAGTGAATCTAACCAATTTTCTTTATGTGCTTTTCCTCAATTTGGGTTAGATTGGAGTTAGAATAGTAAATATCGCTCCATTGATTAGTGCAATTCACAATGTTTTTGAGGCTGAACTTAAATAGTATATCTCACCTCCATAAATGTAGAAATTTCCTCCAGTTCTTGCAAGGCCCATGTTAGAAGATCAAATTTCTACTCTTTTGCTTATGCAAATTCCCCAGTTTTAATTGGATTGGAGTTACAATAGTAACTCTCACCATCCCCCATTAATTAATTGCAGGATTGTAAAGAATAAATAATATTTCAGAATTGTTTACTTTGATTTGTTCAATTGTTGTTTTTCTTTGACTTTTATAATAATTTTATAGATGTCAATATCATTGATGAAAGAACGTTTGAAATGTAATAAATTATTTCATTATTTTAATGACTAAATGATCATTGAGTATGTGTTGTAAGATATATTTAAAACAATAAGATGATTTAATGTAAGTAAGTAAGTAAGTAAGTAAGTGAGAGTTTTATATAGCGCTCTATTGCCGAGGTGTCTTGGTGCTGGAGAAACATAGAAGAACGAGTAAGTCCATAGGTACAGGCTCCACTACTAGACAGGAAAAAGCCAATTTTTTAAAAGGCCACGGAATTTGGAACGCGTAGGTTGAGATCTTTTTTTAGAAATTTTATGATCATGTTATTTTCTTTTCACTTAATGTTGTTAATATTGTAAGGTTAAATAAATGTGTTAAAATAAATGCACATGTTTGCTACATAAAGTACATTTTCAATGTATTTTTTAATTATGAAAGATATTTACTTTTGATATTTTATAACAAAATGTAAATCTAGTTCGTTTTTGTTTGTATAGACTTTTTCATATATATATATATATATATATATATATCTATATATATATATATATATATAGATATATATATATATATCACAAAAGACGCTCCTTCCGACTTCAATGGACCCGTGAGAAGTGGCGTGCTCACCGGCGGAGCAAGCCGGTAATGTCAATATCAAAAACCACAAATGTGCACGCTCTCAGAAACAAGGAACTCCGTAATAATAATCCACAGGTTGTTTATTCACAACGCGTTTCAGGGCAAAACCCCTTGATCACGTGAAACGTGCACACGTAAAGGGTGACTAATAAAGCATTCAATACAGTCATAGACATAATCGTAGGACTACTGCGTATCTCATTCCCTGCAAGTAAATGGCAGACATATTGGAACGGATAAAATACAAACATGAGAACACAATCATCATGTAAAACGTGTAAAACGTGTAGTTATGCCCACGCCGTTCCGGGCTGTACAGAAATGCAATAAAGCAATAAATGAACATGTACAAATACTGAATTACTAGCAGCCTGTAACTCATGGTATTATAAACATTATCTCCAAATAAAGGAATTAAATATGCAATATATTAAATTAATGGTACAGGATAAACATTCCTTGGTTGGGCAAGTGCCCTGGTGAGACAGAATGTAAGACAGGGGTGACGTGTCCGCAATGTCTGACTGCACGATGACGGGCCAATGCCCAATGAAATACCTTGTGTCAAAAAAGGGGGTTGGGGGGTCAAGAAATGACAGACAACTAGCAGTACTCCCCAACACAAACACAAACAAATAACGGGCAAGTGCCCAATTGTACCAGTTACCATGAGACAACACATAATTTAACACACTTCAGGCAGTAGTCCCAAGTCCAGCAAGATATGTTTCATTTGATTTGTCATCTTAGCAATACAATCATATCTTGCTGGACTTGGGACTACTGCCTGAAGTGTGTTAAATTATGTGACTTTATTACCGTGTGCACGTTTCACGTGATCAAGGGGTTTTGCCCTGAAACGCGTTGTGAATAAACAACCTGTGGATTATTATTACGGAGTTCCTTGTTTCTGAGAGCGTGCACATTTGTGGTTTTTGATATATATATATATATATATATATATAGATTGAAAAAGGCTTCCTGAAAGCTGAAACGTGTATCTCTTATCTCAGGGATTGAGGGTGGACCTGAGAAATAAATATTTGCCACATCTTGATTACCTCGTGTCCGTGCCTTCGTCCATGGAATTTTCTGTGGGAGTTGGATTGTTTGTTCATATATATATATATATACATATACATATGTTACATTAAGTAAGCCAATGAAATCTGGCATTAAGATGGGACTTTTTTAACAACTTGGCAAGCCACCATTGGAAGGTTTTGAACCCGTGCTCACCCATCGGAATGAAATGAGGCATTTGGACATTTTAGTCGGACAAAGTACATCTAGTAGCAGGCGAAGATTACCTTCCTAACATGGCACCTGCAAAACAACTTGGTAGTCCTTTCTTGCCAGCCACAACTCCAAGAAACGATCACGTGGGGTGGATGCATTCGCTATTTAAACGAATTGCAGGCTGGACGCATTGTTCACATTTTGCACTGAAGAAAGCTTATCGCTGAAACGCGTCTGCAAATAAATGTGGCATTTGTAACCTGCGAGTGCCTCGGATCTGTTGAATCTGGATCTGTTGGAGCTGTTAGACATTACGTGAGTCCTACCTTCACGATGTAAAGGCACCTGCCCTAAGAGTTCGGCAGCATCAGGTGGGATTGGAGCTGTAATTTATTATTATGCTGCCTGAACCGTCGCGTGAAAAATTCACCATCGACCAAATGAGCGTGAACCATTCAAGTTCAAGGATAGTGGGGATTGTACTGCTACCTGTGGTGTGGTTTCAAGTTAACATCCAGCAGCAGGGCGAAGGTTACATTAAGTAAGCCAATGAAATCTGGCATTAAGATGGGACTTTTTTAACAACTTGGCAAGCCACCATTGGAAGGTTTTGAACCCGTGCTCACCCATCGGAATGAAATGAGGCATTTGGACATTTTAGTCGGACAAAGTACATCTAGTAGCACGCGAAGATTACCTTCCTAACATGGCGCCTGCAAAACAACTTGGTAGTCCTTTCTTGCCAGCCACAACTCCAAGAAACGATCACATGGGGTGGATGCATTCGCTATTTAAACGAATTGCAGGCTGGACGCATTGTTCACATTTTGCACTGAAGAAAGCTTATCGCTGAAACGCGTCTGCAAATAAATGTGGCATTTGTAACCTGCGAGTGCCTAGGATCTGTTGAATCTGGATCTGTTGGAGCTGTTAGACATTACGTGAGTCCTACCCTCACGATGTAAAGGCACCCGCCCTAAGAGTTCGGCAGCATCAGGTGGGATTGGAGCTGTAATATATATATATATATTTTAAAGTACTTACATTTTGTTTTACATTTATTTAGTAATGAATTTGTTTTGTTTTTTTAGGTTTTCCAACACTGTATTTGTATAGCAGAAATTTTAGTTACATGTATTATTACTTTTAAATACTATCTTTTTGTAGAATATATTTGTAATTACTATATGTTGTTAAATACTATATGTTTGTAACAGTTATGTTTATAATAATTATATATTTACTGCTGATATTTTTGTAGTCGATATTTTGAGTGCAATATAGAGACTATGATAATACAAGGCATTTTTTCAAGTGGAAAGCATGAAGAGATTATCATATTTGTCCTGCAAGGTTTGTTCACCCACAATGAATAGTTACAATATGGTGGTTCCCTTCCTGAAAACGACATAAAAACAACACTGTAAGCCTTGATGCCACCAAGATAGTGGCAACACTCTGCTCAATGGCCTCACCAGTTCCACACTGGCGCCTCTGAAAGGCACCCTACATACTGCAGTATGTCTCATCAAATGGTTGAACCTTTTGACCATATCAACCCAAAAGTGAAGGAGCTACATTGACTACCCCAGTTTACAAAAGCATTATCTTAAAAACCAGCTACATAACCTACGAAGCCATCAGAAGTGACACCCTGGCTTATTAGACTGAGAATTTAGCCACTTCAGACAGTGGGTGCCATGCCATGTGTCAGGACATTGCAAAACTGAGGAGAAGAAATGAAAGAAGAAAAAGACCAGAAGGCAGGCTTCCTCCATCTATGCCTTCAGGATCTAGAGCACATCCTCATTGCAATGTAGAAAGAAAGAAAGACACATCATCTAAAAAAATATCACCACCCTTCACAATTGGAACATACATTGTACCTGCCAAATTGTAAAGACCCCGTATCGTACCTCTAAGCTCAAACTCAACTTTCAGTGCTCCAGCGCTTCTAGCAAGATTTGCACTAAATAATACTTCCACACATACATTTTCCAGAATCTAATGTATTTACTTTGCGTGATGTTAGCCTAATAAATTTGAAATTACAAGTTGTCACTACATTGTTGTGATTGAATTTAGCCATTTTAAACATATTGTGCCCGATTCACAAAGAAAGTTGAAAAATTACGTGCGGAGAGCTCCGCCCCCTCGATGTAAATTTTCTAACTTTCTGTCACTCGCAAACATTCCCAATACATAATTGGAAAGCTGCGCCAGGTGCAGGTTTCCATGCATATGTCCGGGAAGATCATGTGATATTGTCATCGGAATCCTATTCCTGTTGAACAAGTTCTCCATAGCGCAGGCTTTGCAGAAGGGAGACGGGATCGCCTGTGCAAAAGCACATTTTTATTGTTCCTTAGGAAATATTGAAATATTTTTGCCCATTATCATCATCATCAAAAAACTTTACTCCCATTAAGAAACCACCCCCACCAAACCCAGTGGTGGTCCATTCCCCTTCCCTCATGTGGAAAGGAACTGGCTGGATTAAAGATCCTACTGTTTCCATGATGGAAACAGCAATGAGAGAAGTTTGTGAATCCTCACAAACATGCATCATTGTCTATGTTCACTTACCTGCAATGCTAAACATGCCTTGGAAAGCCCATTTTCCCATCCCTTGAGTGGGATTTGCATTTGCGGAGAACTCAGGAACAGAGATCTCCACACACTTAGATAGGTTCACGCCTGCCAGAAATTCCCTTTGACGATTCCTGGCAGACATAAAAAGGTCAAATCTGTCATGAAATGACATTTAGGATTAAATATACTTTTGTGAAGCGAGTCCCTTATGCATTTTGTAAAAGATTCACTGCATATTCCAAAACCCCTTAAAGATACGACTATATAGCTTGAGGGGATAGCAAAATGGGGAAGAGTAGGCAGGAACAAAAAACACAGACTCTGGTGAACAGTCAACAGCAGGGTTCTGACTGGGCTAGCTGTTAGAGCAAGGAAATATATATGGTGGTGGAATTTTGTTTGCCATCAGGGTTAGCAGGAGTACTGGCTTTACGTTACCTCGGAGAATGCACAGAGTGTCTAGAACAACAAGGATAAACAGTAATTAGTAATGTAGTCCTGAGAGTTATTTAGTGAAACGAGTGATGTATACCAAGCACCAAAACTGAACTCTATTTAATGTTTTAATAGGGTTGATTGCCTGCTAAAATACTTCAAAGGTCTAAAAGAGGAGGAAAAACAGCTTGTATCTTTGCAATCACAGGTAAGAGAAATTTTGGTATCAGCATTTCATTTATGTATTAATTGTATTTTAATTCCATTTGGAAGCATGGATGACCTAATGTACTGAATAAATATGATTTTTATGACCCAATTTGATGGTACTCAGTTTATCAAGCTTGTAAAGGAGAAACGACTAAACTGGCCTTTAGTGGAACTTGAACACAGAGCAAACATTTCACAACACATATCAACAGGAAGTGTCTAACCCTTTGAGAAATCTTTAATATGGTGAGATTGGAGAGTATGCTGTTGGGGTTGATATAATTTATTGTACAATCAATCAATGTAGAAAAAGCCAGAGTTTATTATATTTTAGGATAAATGTGTATCTGCTTAATGCCCACAAACTGACCAAGTGGTGCCCCATACAAAGTGATGTGAATCATACTGTACCTGAAGACATCCATATTGCTAAGGTAAAACGTTCAACTCATTTGAACCATGCTGTTATATATTGCAGACATGCTTAGCATCAGATTGAATTAGCTGAAGAGCCCAGGCCACTGACTGCTTTCATAACACCTTTTGGGTTTTTTAGGTACAAGAGAATGCCATTTGGCTTGACATTGGCAGCATCCATCTCCCAATGGGCAATGGACCATTTGCATAGAGTCTTGGATGACAAGGCCAACTGTTTCCAGATTAAATTCTGGAGTTCAGAAAAATATGAAGGAAGGTTCTGATGTGCTATATGTTGTATGTTACAGGTTAGGAGCCAAGAGTCTATTTCTTTCTCCTGAGAAGTGTAACTTGTTCAAAACACAAGTCGAGTATTTAGGGCACACCATCTCCAAGCAAGGGATCGCTCCCAAAGAATCCTTGGTCCATGCCATAAGGGACACACCATCCCCAGACAGTAAGAAATAAACGTTTGTCCATTATAGGCCTGTGTGAGTATTATTCTAACTTTGTGAGAGACTTTGCTACTGTAACGGAACCCCTGAGAAAACTTTTATGCAGGAGGGTGAATATACTTGGACATGGAACAAAATGAAGCACTTCTCCACATTAAGGAACAGATTGGTATTGCTCCCACCTTAAAACAATTTTCTCGTGGAAAAGCTTGTGCCATTTCTGTAGATGTGAGTTCTTATGGGTTGGGTTTGGTCCCTCCACAAAGATCTGTATGTAATGAGCGGGAAGTAATATATTTCTCTCGGACACTGAGTGATACAGAAAGACATAAATGCCATAATAGAACAAGCACTTCTAGTCTGTGTGTAGACTATCAATTATTTTAGACAATTCATTTAGGGCAACTAGTTTACTTTACAAACTGATCACAATTCTCTTGTCCATAATTTATACCCTGAAGCAGGTTTGCCTTCAACTGCCTGCTTAACAAGATTGTGATCCAAATTGCCTAGGGACTTCCTTTGATGTCTTATGTGTTCCTGGAAATTGAAACCATACTGTAGAGTGTTTGTCTCGATTTCCCTGCTCGAATGATGACATGGATGGGTTTTGTGAAGATGAGTTGGAGGATGTGTTGAGTATGTTTGTACTCTACCAAGTAGTACACTAGTGAACGGAAGACATGGAAGATGAAGTACTCAATCAGGATATGAAGCATGTTTGTGAAGGAAGGCCATAGGAAAGGATTCTTGTAGTGGCCCTGCATTCACTTTCCCAAGTATTCTTAGAACTGAGTGTGGCTGATAACATTGTTTTCCACAAGGATGAATGTGTCCCTTTAAAAGGTGTGCAGGACCGAATACTAAAGGTGTACCATCATTGACAACTGTGCATGCCTGCATTGAAGAATTTGTTGAGAACCAATTTATGGTGCCCAAGTATGGATGCGGAGGCTGAACTTTTTGTTAGGGAATGTGATGTGAATGCTAAATGTGACAAGAATTTTAGAAACAATGTTTCCCCATGCACATGGTCGGCTTCAAAATGCTCAGCAAAAGCTAGGGCATGATATTTCTGCCTATTTTGCCCTTGTTTTGATAGACTACCCTTCTAAATGGCTAGAAGTCAAGTTCGTATTAAGTGCTACTACTTCTGAAGTGCTAGATTTTCTTATGGAGGTGTCTAGTAAGAACGGTTTCCATGAAACACTTGTCACAATCAATTGGATGCAATTCATATCCAGTGACATCTCCGATTTCCTGGTGGTACATGGTGTTGAACATATTACCACAGCACTTTATGACTCCCAGTGTAATGGCCAGGTTAAGCGGTTCAATCGTTATCTTAAGAACAGCGTCCACCTTGCCCTGTCAAACTATAACCCTGTGGCCCTAACCATCAGGGAAAGATTAGCGGAATATAGGATCTTCCCTAACGTGGTGACTGGAGTAAGCCCATTTCTGCTTCTGAAAAGAAGAGTCCCAGTCAGTAGCAGCCTGGTTGACGTAGGTGAAGTCAGTAGCAAGTTGAAATCTCAGGAGGATAAGACCAAATGCTGCTATGATAATGCACACAAGACTAAGGCTCAGATTTAGAGTTCGGTGGAGAGGGGACTCCGTCGAAAATATGACAGAGTACGCTCTCAACCAAACTGAAGTTCCACCTGCCTCGTTTAGAGCCAGGCGGAACTTCAGTATGTCAGCGATGGAGAATATTACGTCTTTGCCATATACCTTCAAAGACCCGACAGAGTAAGGGCAGTCAGAGGTTTGGCCATTGGTACTTCCGCCTGAGTTACAGTGGGTGGTCAAATTCATTGCACAACTCCTCAAGGGATGAATCTGTGGCTGAATGTGTAAAATTCTCTGTGAATGTAAGGACACCTTCTTGGAGAATAAATCAGGACTAGACTATTTTTTGTTTTTTTATCTCTTCTGCCTTTTCCTTCCCTCTTTCCCTTCCCACTTTGTTACCAATTGCTTGTCATTTAAAAGTAGAAGATGTGTTAATATATATATGTATATATTACTTCAACCCCCCCCCGATTTTATTGTCATTCTGGGAGCTTACCTGTACAATATTGATTACGAACATTCTTTTTCTGACACTTGAGGCAGTTGGACTGTATTGCGATGTGTCTGCTTGAGTTCAATAAAATGTTATGTTGGCCTTCAGTCTCCTCTCATTTTAATATATGCTGTTCGCCTGGTGGTGACTCCTGGCCCTTTGGAGCCAGTATTGGTCACTGTTGTCCGCATGCTTCTTACTGTCCAGTAAGGAACATGCCTCCTGTAAGGTTCTGCTGACAGAAGAGTCAAGCGTCCATCTTCTCTGAAAAACAATGGTCCCTTGACAATGACTCCTGAAACTTTGCAGCCAACACACAGAGCTGGTGCATATGTACTCTTCAGTTGTTCACCTCAGCTGCTCTGTCTTTCACGAATGAACTGCCCCCATGACAGCTGCATGTTTGTGGCTTTCCCGGGGACAGCATTTTTCTGTACTAGAGTGCATTGCTTCTGTTTGAGCTGTGGCGCAAACAGGCACATGCACCCTCTACATAATGCGGGACTAGAAGTCCACATTCATCCTCAAGAACTTTATCCTAATTCAGAGCCTACTCTACACTGCTGTCAGGGGCGTAGGAAGGAGTTTATAACTGATTGGGCTGTGACGGAATTTGGTTGGGCTGCAAAGGCAGACATGTTCACTAGCCTGACAGAAATTACCAGCATCATTTCACAGAGCTGCAATTCCAACAGACCTAGTGTCATGTGTGACACCTTCAGCCAGTCATGCCATTTCAGTCAACTTTTGCATCATGGTTTGATTTGTTTATTTTTCATTAAACGTATGTGCTTAAGATGGCAGAATGTAAAGTGTGGTTGTCTAAAAACTTTGTCTGCAGAGTCACACATGACATGGAGTTACTTGTCAGCTATGTTTTCAGGGCAAAATGAGGGTTCCTCTCAAAAACTGTGTTAGTAAAACTCCTGGTGAAAAGGGCATTTCAGGCACATTGTTAGTTAAAACTGTATAGGTATTAAATAAAATGTTCTAGAACCTGGGGTGGCATATAGTGCACTTCCATAAGGAATTGTAAATACTAAACCAATAACATTGATCACAATTGGATGGGATTTTAAAACAACTTTACAGTAGTACCAGGAATCCCTGCCTTGAGAGAACTCATATTTTTCTTCAGCCTCAAAGTAAAGTGGGCCCACTCTAGCCTAAAAAAACCTCAAGTGGGCATGTCATCAAACTGAAACAATCAGTTGCAACTCTAAAGAAGACCATGCCTTCACCTATCTTGAAAAAACAAGGCATTGTAACAAAAGGCTTTAATCTTGGCAAAACAAATGTCTACTTATCCTAAATCCAAGATTTAGGATCTGGGATTAAGATGCTTAAAATAACCATAGAACACTCTGCTTGACTTTACAAAGCTTCCTCTCACTTGTCAGCATTGCACCAACCACCTCATCCACCTCCAGACACAGCTCAACCTAGCCTCCACCATCACATGTCCAGTGTGATGCCATCTCCACCACTCTGGCCAAAGAGCATCCCAGCATTCGAGCCACATTTTTGACAGACTTTAGGAACTGCTCCATGCCCAGTCTGTTAAAGAATTCAGTATGAACTACTCCTATAACCAACAATCCTGTACACCACACTGGATGTATGAATAAACAACTACCACTTAAATAACGGGTGCCTAAACCACGAAGGCTAAACAATGACTAAAGCCAAACCACTATGTATTGAACCACGACTTACTGAACCACGAACCGTTTCCCCTTGAGGATGTATGATTAATTAAGGCCGTTTCCCCTTGAAAAACGTTAACTACAACATGAAGCATAAGAATATTGTTTATATGAATCAATGGCCATTCATTGACATATATGATTAAAGCTGTTAACTCGTGAATATTTCGTACTGCATGCTTTGTTCGCTATGTTTTGGATTATACATTTTGGGAGCCTGTCACCATTTCCATTCCAACCACATTTTGCTTTTGCTTTATATTCTATTTATGAGCGTCATTTTTGATATAGGAGGGGGAATGTGAATAAGTTTTAATCAAATAACGTTAGGTCCTCAATTAGAGAGCAGCAGGCTTTTCGTTGTAGAAGCAAAATTCAGTTTCTGTGTTCCGCAATTGGTATAGTGATATTAACACAGCTTTAGAAATAAGTGATACATAACGTAGAAGCACTGTTTCTGCTTGTCTTTCAACACTTAAAGGTGCGTGGCTAGCGTTAGCTAATTGCTAGTTCTAGCACGTTTAGTTTTTCTATGCGGACAAATGGTATTACTACATTTCCTAATGAAATAATACCACTTTTCTCTAATTGCAAACATCGCTTTAAAGGCACAGAAATCAATTTTCCGTGCAATTAGCATGTTATTTCACACCTCCCAACAGTCTCTATATAGATGCCCTTAGTAGTTTTCGGCTTTAAATTTTGTTTTTTAAATTAACATAACATTATTTCATATTACTGCTTTTTGACAATGTGTGCCTTCTAGGTTGTACTACACTACTTAGATCTGCCATATTTTGTTTTGTCTCCTTTAATTTTCGAGAAACAACAATATACATTTAAAAAACAATCACATAACATAGCATTGTAACTCCATGTTTAAATACTTTGCACGGAAGAAAAACAGAAAAAACAGGCAGCAGTTCAACTTGATGAACAAATTGAGAAAGTCTGTAGGGATGTATGTTTAAACAACTACCCCTTAGGAGGATGTGGTTCAGGTCCAGTAGTGGTTAAGGAGGTCGTAGTTCTGGTACAGGTCGTTGTTTAGGAGTAGTTGTTAAGCCCACTCGTTGTTAGAAATTCGTTATTAAGACCGTTTCCCCACCACACTATCTGTTGGAAGTATCAACTAGGTTTCCCTGGCAGATTTTTCACCAGGAAGATCTCCACTGTGAGTCTAAGTGAGGAATGTGCTCCACCTGATGCCCTCTGCTTCTACCAAGCATTTTAAAAAGTGCCCACAACATCTAAATACATCTCATTTACTTTACAGATAGTTCCAGTATTCTGAGTCCATTCTTCCTTGTACTGTCATTAGTTATGAGGTGAGTAGACAGGCACTCTTGCCCTATTTCCCCTTCCGCAAGAAAAAATAGCTTCATCCTCACCTTCCAATAGGTAAATGTAAGACATCCTGTAATTTCCCCCAAACTCCCAGAACTGCCAGATCAACGAACAAGTGAGAGGAAGAGAAGGACTTAATGAGTGTAATGAGGAAGAATGGAGTGATGAAATTACTGGTAAATAATTAAACATTACCTCTTCGTCAAATTCCTCGTTACGGTCATTACAGCTATACCACGAGGGCTACCAAAGCAATTCCTAAGACTAGCTGACTAGACCCACTATGTGACTAAACCAATATCAAGAGAGAACGATCTAATGCCAGACATGTGCACCATCTCCAGCAAAGCACATCATCTGAGAATGTAACTGCACACGCCAGAAAGAACCACCATTCCAATATGGCCAGATCAGATCCCCTATAACTGGAAAGCAGAAGTCTGACAAACATGGAAAAAAATCCAAGTAGTCATCCCATCAATACCCATACAGAAATAAAATGAGTTGCCACCCAGGAAGCAGAGAAGCAAGTAAAGGAACTTATTTGAACCACTGAAGTAACTGCTGAATGTAGTAAGCAATACTCAAGGCAGAGATGGAAAAAATCACCTTGACAAGCCTGACTAGGAGGGTCAAGAACTCAAATGCAGTAGGAAAGTGAAATGTGAACCAGCGGTCATACCACCTCGTGCTCGAGATGAGTTGACTGAGCAGAATCTAATACCAAGAAAGGCCCCACCCTGAGCTGGAGAAAACCTGTACTCAAGCCTAGTAGACCGACAGTATATCATAGTAGATCCTAGTATCTGACAGGAAGGCCAACACCAACCATTGGCCAGAATAGAGAATATCCCAGAGAGAGAAATGAACAGTTTCTTGTCCAAGAAGAGACAATAAAATACACCCTTCAGAAAAGCCTTAATCCATAGCAAACCACAAGGAGCCTAATAGAACCCAGAGATAAAATAGTTACTGAAGGTATAATACGTGCGCACAAACAAAACCTCAAGAATTGCCAAAAAAGCCATGAAAAACCCTGGACAGAGATAGGATGGAACACAACCTGGAAACCTAGTGGGCTCAAAATCTTTCCTGCATGAGTCAGTGGAGAGCCACTGCAGGGTCCCTTGATGCAGGAAGCAATGCCCAAAACTGGACCAAGACTACACCGATCCATAAGTTTCTATTTTGACATTAAGCGGCCGTTTTATTTTCTGGTGGACAGCCAGTTCCTACACGAGGCAACGGAAGGCGACTGGTGGAGGGACCGCAAACCAGATTTATAAAAGAATACCAAGCTTGCGTCATTTATAGAGCATTAGCAGGAACCGGTGTCACTGTGGTTCCTGTCAATAAATGTTTTTGTTTGGTGCAGGGCTCCGTCAACATGACAGAGCCTTGCACCAAACAGTTTTCTTTTTCTTTGTCAAAAAGAAAATCCCAAAATGAGATTTTCTTATTGAAAATAAAAAGATAATGTCCCACAAGCTATGGGATTTAAGGAGAGGGGGTATTATTATTTTTTTTACTGTCCCTTGTTGACAGCGTTTGCTTGGAGCTGACAGACAGCAAAAGAAATGGCTATATGTATGCCCAGTTCTCTGACGGCCTTATTCTGTTGAGCCGTCACAGAAGCCTGGCCTCGGCGGTCAGGGAGTTATCACCGCAGTGGCCAAACTCAAGGTCTGCCCACATCAAAATCAGGCGGGCGGACCACTGTGTTGGCAACGGAGTTCCCTCCCTGCCAACATATTAATCAGGCCCTAAATGTGGATACAGCACAGAGAACAAAAGGCTGGGGTCGGGGATTGACAGCTAAATCTTTTGTCAAAATTTAAGACCCTCCTGAACCGAAATCCAAGTCTTAAAGGAGACTGTCATAAAGGAGGCTGGGGTATTACTTTTGGTGGTTGGTGGCACACCATCCATTAACAAAAGAAATACCAGAAACTGGCACACGAAAGGAAACTGAGAGACAGAAACCTCCCAGAACGTTCAGACTGAAATCCCCATACCTGTAAATAACTACAAAACCCACAGAACTGCCATACACCAGAAGCATGGATTGCTTCACTGTTGATGTCAACGTGTCCCAAATAACCAGAACGAAAACAAAATAGTATCTCAAAAACAGCGCTACCTACAATCTACATAGCCGTTTTGGATATAGGTGAGCCTGTGAATATCTGCTGCGTATCTTCTGAATGCAACAGCCAGCCAAGCTGAAGCACTTAACTCAGTCCAGGAAATCTAAGACAAAAAAGTGTTTTTGCATCCATCATACAGCATGTCTTCCGGAGTGGAGCTCCTTACCTTCGCCTATTAGAAGATGCGGGTGGGGCTGTTTTCTTGCAGAAAGGAAAATCAGGCAACGAAGTGCCTGTATGGAGAGGTGGACTTACCTCATAGCTGTAATGACTGTAATGAGGAACAGCAAATAGGCTTCTGCATTGAGGAATATACATATTGTAAAGTTTATGGCCTTTTGAGTCTCAGGATGATATTTGCACACTGTATCTGTATTTCTTCCAAGATCATCATTCCAAATGGCCAGTTGCAATTATTTCTCAAAATGCAGTACTCTGAACAAAACAAAAGACTCCATTGTTGACTGCCTCTGGTAAAGCCATTCCAAGCCTAAGTAGTCGCTATCTTTTTCATCACCAAGTCCCAAGAGCAGGTCTGACTTGTATTGTTCGCTCTTCTACAGTCCATCCACGCCTGTGTTTCATTCATCACTTACAACTGCTCTTGGTTTCTTGAGTCCTATTAACTATGATTAAACCCTGTGGTGCTTTTGACTTCTTAATTTATGTCTGTTTCTGACATTATAGTCATGTACATCTATTTATCAACCATTTCAGAAAGCAAATTTGCATTATTTTCATGAGACCTATATATGTATTCAGCTTGAAGCTACTTTACTTCCTCTGAGGCAAAATCAAAGGCAGACTTCAATGTGTGCCTTCCAAGTAAAGTCGATGAGTGTTTATTTTTTTGTAATGGGCTGCTTTTTCTTGCCATAGCAGTTTATCTAACGTGCCTTCTTTTGAAGCTCTCATTGTATGGCAGGTCTAGATGAGGGTGCCCTGCCTTGGTACGGTTTGTTTCAGGAGGAGGCTGTGTCTAGGCCAAAGAAACGGCCTCTGAAACAAACCTTGTCTAGGCCAAAGAGGCCATCTTTGGTAGAAGGACAGTTAACTCATAGGTTCTTGCCACCAACATGTCCAAATGCTTGGCATCCCTTCCTAGCAGGATTTCACTGCCAGATGTTATCAGTGGAATCAGTTTCTGCCCCATAACTTGAAGCAATGGATCCAAACTGGGTCCCAAAATATGTTTGGACAATGCTATGCATGCAGATGTTGGGGCAGGGGCTCTGGCTTAGATATTTCTTTTTGTGAGATAAAAGAGACACTTGAGTCTTCCCAGATGCCAAGGTACTTATATTCTTGTTGTTTATTTCTGTCTTTACCATTGATCCACCAGGTTCCACATTTTTTGATTTTCTTACCCAGATTGCAATTAGTTTTTTTTTAAAGTTAATCTCTAATTTATTTTGCACAGTGTATTCGTGAAGCATAACTAGGTCATTAGCGTTTAATAGGTTGGCTATTTGTCTATTCTTAGTTTTGGTGAATGTGCATTAACTATATTTAGTTCCGAGGGCAGGTTTGAGATATACAGATTGAAAAGCAGGGGTGCTAAAACGCACCCCTCCTTCAGGCCAATTAAAGTTAGGATTTTCCTAAAACGATATGAACCACCTCCTAGTTTAATTCTTATCCATATGTCTATGTGCAGAAGTTCGGTAGCTCTTAGAAACTTTGGTGGGATTCCCCAGATTCAGACCTTTTTCCAAAGGATGTCTTGGGGGACCCAATCGAAAATGGATTTGAAATAAACAAAACACGCATATGGAAGGGAGCAGGCACAAAAAGAGTGCTCCATAAGTAAGGAGGTATAATGCCATCAGGTTCGAGACGGTCCCTACTCCTTGTAGGAATCCTCTCTGGTTTTGGGGGTATTATCCCCCATTCATTAGCCCATCTGGTTAGGACTTCAAGTAGCAGACTTGTAAAATATTTCGCCTCAATGTCCAACCAAGCTATTAGACAATAGTTGCATGCCAAGGATTTATTCCTTCCCTTGTAGATGGAATGAATTGTCGAACCCCTCCAGGAACCTGGTATTTCTTTGGTGGAGAGAGCATGTCTATAGAGTATTCATAGCTTGTTAGCCAAGAGGGTTACATTTAAATTAAATAGTGCCTGGGGTAAGCCGTTGGGTCCAGCGTTATGTAGGTGCACTGTAGTCGAGATTTTCTATTTTCCAACTGTCTGAGGAGATGACGTGTTCACTTTTAGAGTTGACCTCTGCAGCCCTCTGTAATTTTGTTAGGCTCATGTCCTTTCTTGGGCTGCGGTTCACTACTTGTACTGAGTAACGTGTGCATATAAAGTTTATCCACTCCGGTTCAGTAATATTCATTTCTTTGCTTGTCAAGTTCCCTGTTCAATCCTATTGACCGCTTGCCAAAAAGTTTTTAAGTTCTTACTTTTACTGGCACATATAAGGATGGCACAATATTTGTCATAATAAAGTTTCTTGGTTACCCAGACTTCTTTTTATATTTTTTCCTGAGTGATTTTATGAAGTAGATTTTTATCCTGAGACTGTTTTGTAGTAATGTTAATTTTTGTGTTTGAGAGGTTTTTTTATAGTTATAACTTCCGGGATTGCCCAGTTATCTTTTCATTCATACGGCATTAGGAATTTTGAAAGGTGCCTTGTGGGGTGCTTTAACAAGAAGTTTTCTATAAATGTGCCCCAGAGTTTGGTTGGATTGTTCTCGCTTTAGTTAGGTGCATTTAAAAACGCCATGCAGTGATCTGCAATTTCTGGTTGTGTCTCATAAACTCCATGCAGTGATCTGCTTCGTTCCATTTTAACCGTTTTACATTTTCAATGTGTACTCCAGTCATTTTGGTGTTGGAAGGTGTGAAGAGAAGGACTCTGGTTGAGAGCTTGATGACTTGTGGATAATAGTTACTTTCAGAACGTTGATCTATTCTGAATTGGAGAATGTTTTGAACATAGTGTGGTTTGCCAATGTAATGTCCAGATAGGAAGTGGAATTTTGAGATATTTGAGTACAAGAGGGTGGATTGACGTACATAAATCTGCCTTTTAGTACCTTTAATCCCACCACTGCACACTGTGCAAGCAGTCTTTCACCAAGTTTACCACAAAGGGAAAGATTGTCTCTATGTTCTCCTGTCTGAGGATATTCAGTGTCATGTGTCCTATCCGTTGATTGAGCCGTGCTCAAACATTGTGTCGTTTGTAAATTCTGCGGTTCTGTTTGCATGGGATTTGTTAATAATCTTTGCATGAGCACCAGTTACATTACACACAGTCAGATTTTTACTAGGCACTGGGAGATTAAGTAATTTGTCCAGAATCACAGATCGTTAACCCAACCCTGAGACTCTACCCCGCTTTCCCTGTTACAAAGCGGCAGCTCTGACGTAAAGCCACATCAATGACTGAGGTTATGTCACAAGCCACACTGTTCGTAGGCACAGACTGTAGCACTGTGTATGTAGCAGAGACATGTATGGAAGATTTGAGAATGAAAATGCACCTGTAAGATTACAAGTGTTTTATTTTCATCTGTTAATGTCTGGCACTAAGACTTCATTAGGAACACAATCCTGTTATTGACTGTGCATTTTTCTATCCATTCAAAATGGTAACATTAATAATACCATTGTAGCTGTGAAATATTAGGTCAACATGAAGTTTCAATTGAAATGAAGGGCTGGGACTGTATTGCAGCTAAAAATAACAATGAAATGGGTGCATATGTGTAAAAGAGCCTCATAATTATTGTACCAGCCGGCGTGCCTGCATGCCTGTCTACAAATTATACTAAGGCCCTCACTGGCAATTTAATTCCCAAGAGGCCGATAATTGCACCACTGAGGTTATGGGGTCTGCTGGGAACACCTTCAATTAAATTGAAACTTGGGCCCAGATTTACTACCGCTTTGCGTCAGATGTGCTTTACATTTGTATACCAAACCTGGTGTAAAGCGTTTTGGTGGGATTTACTTTCCAATGCAAGTCATGATTTGCGTTGAAAAGTTTCCTAAAGTGAGTCAAAATAGCCCTCTGTCCCGCTTTGTGCTACTCTGCATCAATCGGGTGCACCATCGCTGGTATTGTTTATCATCTTTGCATGTGTGCTGCATAGTACAGTACTCATTCAAAGTGAGGAAATTATTAAAACATAGGGGCATATTAGCAAGACCCACGTTAAAATTATCGCCGTTTTAGCGGCAGGAAACTGCCGCTAAAACGGCGATAATGAGCTTGATAATATGCGTTATAGAATTCAATAGAAGCCCAGGTTAGATGTGCAGGACATCTAACCTGGGCTTCTATTGGAATTCTATAACGCATATTAGCAAGTCCATTATCGCCGTTTTAGCGGCAGTTTCCTGCCGCTAAAACGGCGATAATCTTAACGTGGGTCTTGCTAAAATGCCCCATTGTTTTTATACCAGAAGGGCCCCCTTTGAGTGCAAAAGCTATTCTTGAAATGTTAGTAAAGCTGTCCCTTGATGTTTACTCAGTATTTCACAGTTTCAGGGCCATCAGTAATTTTACAGTTTTGACTGAATAGAAAAATGAGCATTAAATATATATATTTATTTGGAAATGACCATTCCGTCGGTGCCTTGTATTGAGCTGGTTAGGTAGCGAGTCCACAACCAGACCGGAACTTGATGCGGTTTGAGAAGTGTGGAAGATATGAAAGTGGAGGATGCTTTCTCTTATTTGTAGTTCTTTATTAGTTGTGTCTCCGGTTGTTTCACTTTCCAAAAGCATAGTGGACTTTATCAATCCCAGTTGCGGTGTGTTTTTACTTGAGGGACTGAGGGTCAGATGTATGAAGTTGCGTGTTTGCGATTTCCTAATAGCAAATTTTAGCGATTCGCTATTAGGAAATCGCTAACTGCAATGTACAACAGTGTGTTTGACACTGCATCATCAATATTCATGAGGCAGGTCGCAATTTGCAACTCATTGTGAATGGCTACAATCACAAGGATGGTGGCCTGCTCAAGTCAGCAGACCACCATGTCTGTGATTGCTTTTTAAATCAAGGAAAATGATTTTTTGTAATGCAGCCCATTTTCCTCAAAGGAAAAACGGGATGCATTTAAAAAATAAAAATGAAAAGCTACATTGTCATTTTTTAATAGTAGGCAGTGGTCCGTGGACCCCTGCCTGCTCTTAAAAAATATTGGCGCCCACATTCACAAATGGGGAAGGGGTGCCTTCAACTTGAAGTTGGTGGTAACAGCGAATGTTTTGCGATCACATTCCCGGTCACAAAACATTCATACATACCAGTGCTAATCGGTCTTCGGAAGGGACGCCCTAAACACCCCCTTTCCTAATACCGAATTGCAAGAGCAAAATGGGATTCAGTAACAAGTTACTGAGTCACATTTTGTCTTCTGTACATGGCAAAATGCATTTTACCGGTCGCAAACGGCCCGATGGGCAGTGTGCTACCGGTGAAATGCTTCGTACATCTGGCCCTGAATTTCGAGTCTAGTGCGATGTCTATGACACCCGGATCGGTTGTGCAGCTTATTCCACTTGTGACAGGAGGGTTCTGGAGCGTCGTGATTTTAAAGAAATCAAATATTTTTGGTGTGGTGAACGGCTTTGCATCACCTTGAATTTTCTGAGCCCCGGGTGGCCCTTCATATTGGTGGCGGCGTGTTAGCTTTCTTCCTTTGGCACCTGACGGGCAGGAACTCTACTTCTGCCTGTCCTCATCATACAGCTGATATGAGTTTGGGCTGTACTCCCTCACATGGTGCAGTTTCTCCTTTTCACAGGGGAAGCAGCGTTTACATTGCATGCCGTACAACGCATGCAATTACAACGTGGTCGTTACAACGACCGCGTTGTTACAACGCTAACCATTACAACGCAAGTCGTTTCTACGACTTGCTGTAGGGGGCGCTCTAAACTAAGGAATAGTATAATTTACTAATCCCACACCTTCCCTACTGTTGCGCAGGCTGGAGTTGGAATAGTAAATTATACTATTCCTAAGTCCAGCGCGCCCCCTACAGCAAGTCGCAGAAACGACTTGCGATGTAATGGTATGCGTTGTAACAACACGGTCGTTGTAATGACCACGTTGTAATCGCATGCGTTGTACCGCATGCGATGTAACAACGCATATTCTTTTCACAGTCACTTATAGAGTTGGTTATGCCCTCGAATTTCTCAATATTAATGTGATGATTTTATAATAACCTTGCGGTGTCACTCTGACTGTGTTTTGTGGCCCCTCTCTAAGGATCATAAGTCTTACTAAGGCCACCTTCACCTCCATTGGTCCTCGTCACCCTGACTGCCACTCCCAACCCTCCTCAGTGGCCTGGGATGGCTCCCTCCTGCCCCCGCAATCCCTACAAGGTACCTTCACAGCTGGGGGGACCTAGGCAGCAGCAGAGAGGACCCAGCCACACGGAAAGTCATAAATGTGAGCACGTGGACATACATGATGAGGTTTCAGAAACTCTGGGACTGGCATGAGCAGCCAGTCACTCCTGCAACATCCGCTACTGCAGCCTTCACTACGGCCCAAACAACTTCTGGGGCATCCAACATTGGGAGCTGTAAGGGGGATTGGGGGACAGACTTCAGATCTCAAGTCCAGAGGATTCCAGGGTCCAGGTAGCCTCGCCAATCTGGTCGAGTCCACTGTTTTACTGACCTGCAAGGGTGTACTGCTTGCCTGCTCACCTGCATGGGGCCTCAAGTGGCCAGCCCACAGGAGCACAAGCTGCATTATTCTAGGCGCCCCCTTCCAGGACACCAACCCTACCACAAAAGGACATGGCCCGGGCCCAGGCGGGACCTTCTTCTGGCAGGTCAGCAATTGGTGAGCAGGCAGCTGGTCCTCCCCTGGAGTGAGCTGGCACCGTGAGGTGGTCAGCGGGTGGCAGGCTGTGGATAGCCTGCTGATGCAGGTGGGAAGGGCCAGAGATGGCAAGTGGGATCAAGCAGGCTCCAGGTGCTTTGTTGGCACTTGATGAATGCCTGGTGGTTGTTAGCGCAGAAGGGGGGCAGAGCCCTTCTTATTTCTGGAGGCCCCACTCCTTGGGCTACGAGCTACAACCCTACAGTGATCCGATGCAGCAGCAGCCAAGGCAGGAGCTGTCGCAATGCAATGAGTGGACAGGGAGGTGCTGCGTCGCAACGTGTGTCAATCAGTTTAACTGCTAAAACACAGGGTATTATTCATTCCAGCCCTGCTTCACTTTTGCACCGCATAAAGTGGTACATGCATGACACAGTGCCCTCATAAAGATTTATGAAGCCACACAAAGCCACTCTGCATGGCTTTTGAGTGGCCTCATAAATCATGAGTAAGGCGACGCAGTGCAAAATGCTGAATCGTCTTACTCTGCTCCCGGGAAGCATTCCATGGGTGTTGCAGTGGGTTTTCCCATGCAACACCCATAGAATTTGACGCTGCTCCAGATCTACAAAGTGATGGGGAAGCGCCAAATCCGTACGCCTCCCGAGGTGAGGCGTAATGAGGAGAAACATGTTTCTTTCTCCTCAACAGTCTGCAGTGCACAAGAAGTGCACATGACCTTCAAAAAGCACGGGCAATGGATGTCAAGCCAGACAATGGGAGAAAAAAAATAAAGAGAAAGTTCACTGACAATAAACTGGAAATACTGGTTGAGGAATGTGTCAGTGAAAGTCTCCCAAGCTGTGCCAGGGCCCACAACAAAGAACTCGGACCCACACCCAGGATCATTGCTGCTGCCTGGAGTGCCTGACAGGACAGTGGATGAGATCCTAGGCTCGCGTTGTACCAATGCGGAAGAGGTTGTACAGCCTGCAGTCACTCACCAAGGAGAAAGTAACCACCAGAAGGCAGGGAGCTTCAGTAACAGGCAGTGACTCCAACACACAACCACTCTCTGCCCCTAAGAGGAGCTCAGTGAGGGTTTTGCTTGGGAACCCACAGTCACAGTAAGTGCTCCCATTTGTGAGAAGCAATGACAACAAAAGGCAGAACATTCAGTTTCCAAATCTCATGGAAATATGTCCAATACAGGAATGCCACATGCAGCGCGCTCAGACACAGCACTGGCACCCTCAGGTCCATTTCCGTGTATAAGTGGATCTCTCTGAGTGCATTCTGGTCATCTCTAGTGGAGGGGATCTTCCCGCAAATATGGAAGGGGACAGTAGTTAAACCTTTGCTAAAAAAAAAAGCCTCACTGAATCCTTCCTTCTGATTTAAATTTCCATCCCACTCCCCTTTTGCTACTTCTGGGCCAAATCTTTGTTTTGAGAAACTGCTTCTTTCACACTTGCAAGCTTTTGCCCAGTACATAGGACCGAACTGGTAGAGCTCTCCGTCTTAGACAAACTGAGAAAGCTTGTCGATTATGGTGGTATCAAGACACTGATCCTGTTAGACCTAATAGTGATATTCAGCATCCTCGATCATGATATTCTACCCCAAACCCAAAGGTAAGGTGGAATATCCAGGATGGCTCACAGGTGGATCAAATCGTTCCTTGTAGGAGTCACTGGCAAAGAGACATTTCACTTCTGAAGAGACAGTCCTGACTTGTGGTGTTTAACACAGTTCCATCTTGTTGCCATTCCTGGGCAATCTTAATTTCCACCTCGTTGCCTCATCATCATATAGGCACTTGCTTTCAGATGCACACAGAAGACATACAACTCATTTTTTCGGCCCTCACACTACAGAGACACAGTGTCATCACAGCAGAACAAGGGCCTCTTTCAGTGTGCTGATAAATTAAATTCCAGCCAAACCCAAGATCCTCCTGACATCACGTCCATTCGGCTGATATGCGGAGTACCTCCAGTAATGGATCCACTGCCGTCCCCAGCAAAGGAATTTATCAATATGATATCTTCATCGACTCAGACTTTCCACTGAATTCACAAGTTTAATGCCTTTGTATGTCTGCTACGTCCAATTGTGAAACCTGAGGAAAATCCTTACATACATTGATCTTACGCTTCAAGTGCCAGTAATGGATGCTCTGGTGCAATCCAGATTGGATCATACTAATGCCATATATCTAGCAATGCCAGAAAGATTGCTTCAGTGGTTACAGGTCGGGCAACACCACTGAGGAACATACAGACATGAACATGTTTTGTCAAAACCTGATGCCCACGCTTGGATACCAATCCACCCCAGGATGTTAATTAAAGCCCTTGTCATTGTTCACAAAGCCATGCACAAAATGGCACCAGGTTTTCCTTCCAAACAATTTCAAGCCTTACAGGCCTCGCCTTTAGCTGCCCTGGCAAACCTTTTGCTACTTCCCACACCGAGGGCAAGAAGAGTGCCCTTGGGAGAGGGGTTCTTCTCCAGTGCCAGGACGAGACTGGGGCAGTCCATCCCACGTACTATGCGAGCTGGAACTAACTCTGCCCTGTTCAGATATGTCTGAAGTTCTGTCTCTTTAATCAATAATGTCCCAGCCCCCTCCCCCAACTTCCTTTCCCCAGCCAATGCATTTCAAGAAATTCCTGTGATGCTTATGTTTTTAGAATGTTGCGTACAGCGTATGTGCGCTTTAAACATTTAATTAATATTTCATTAACATGTAGTTGACAATCAGGTCTCTTATTGGGAGAGATAATTGTTGCTTCATAGAAGTCGCACAAAGTCACAAGGACATAAAAAATCTCTACCCATAAACATGTTTATATAGTCAAAGCATAGTACAAAATGTTTCACCATGCCTCATAATATGAATAAGTCTGCTGTCAAATCAACCCGCCTTTTCTACCCATGCAGTGTGACTGCAATGCCCTCTGGCATATCCACAATGCTCTCCCCCTACCACTAGATCTTACTAGTCAGCAGCTAATGGAGCAGATATCATACACCCTGAACAGCTGGTCACGAAACTGTGGGGAGAAGGGGAAGTAGTGGGGCATTAAACAATGTGTCACAACCATTACTGCACATCCCACAAACACATGGCATAAGCCATCCCCTCCACCTTTCACAACAAAGCCAGGTATGCAACGTCCACCACCCCAGACAGCAGAACAAGGATGTCAACCAAGGCAGCCAGAGCCAATAGCCAGAAACAAGCATTTGCAATGCAACAGGTCTCGCATTTACGCGAGGTTGAGCTATTGGCATTGTAAATAACAATGCCTTTTATTTATGTTTTGGTTTTTGAACATAAATAAAAGGCATTTTCATTTACAATGCCAATAGCTCAAACTCACTTAAATGTGAGACCTGTTGCATCGCAAATGCTTGTTACAACTGCCGGTGCCCAGCACCGGCAGGTCCCGGCCCACTTAAAGCCCTTCCTGTAGCATATCTCACTTATATCTGCCAAAGTATACTATGGAAGTGGCTTTGGATGGATTGCATTCTAGGTGCAATTAGGGCAGCAGGGACTGCACAAAAGGACTGAGTGTTTCTCACATCCATCAGTACTTGTAGGGAGGACCCACTTTTTAAAATAGTCTGCATTGTGAAACCTTAGCAATTATTGCAAACTACAAAAACATAAATATGCACACATTTTGGTTTCAACACGACGTAACCTTTTATGCATTACTAACAATCTTTCATTGGTAATAATACATTGTGATATATTTGTTATCCCTGCAGGTGTTTGAGCACAGGAAAGATTCTAAATAAAAGATGTATTATGTGTTGCCTATTTGCATTTTTTATCCCAACACCAATTCACCTCCCGGTCACAACAAACATAAGATCACTTACGAGACAGTGCTTTCGCAGCATCCAGAACAGAATGCGACACAAACATATTCGGAGCAAGAGCCCTTTTAGATTAAGGCATCCCTGTGCACCAATGAGCCCTTAAGTGAGACATTTGGTATTGTTAAAGAGTTGAGCTGCGTTCATTAATTCATTAAATTCCAGTGACCGCCCTAACTGATATCAGCAATGACAAAGCCAACAAAGTGTGCCAAATCTGCTTTATTCCCAAATATTATTGTTTAACAATACCGCGCTTTAATCTAACACAGCAACTCAAAAACACATTCTCACCCCTACACTCAAAGAAACATAGGGGCAGATTTACAAGCCCCTTGCGCCACTTTTGCGTCACTTTTAACATGGGAAAAGTGACGCAAAAGTGGCGCAAGGGGCTTGTAAATCTGCCCCATAGTTTTTCCTCACATGATGTGACAGTGAATAAAGTTTTAACGTAGTCTCTGGGGCGCAATCGGTTAGCGCGTTCGGCTGTTAACCGAAAGGTTGGTGGTTCGAGCCCACTCAGGGACGGGTGCTTTTGCTACACTACTACCTTTATGGAAATGTATTTCCTTCATATTTTAAAATGACCTTTAAAAATATCTCTCCGTTAAGCAGAAATAAACAAGAAAGCAAAAATGCAAGTTATCTACTAAAGTACCTTGGAAATGGCTGAGGAGTAAACTATGTCAACAGACGACATCCGCACCCTACTGGACAAGGGAGAAACAGTAGCCCTCATCCTCCTCGACCTATCAGCGGCGGAGAAGGCCCTCGACTGGATCTGCTCCTTCCTCTCCGGCAGGACGCAGCGGGTCAGACTCCCCCCTTTCCTCTCGGACCCCACAGCTACCACCTGCGGAGTCCCCCAGGGCTCCTCCCTCAGCCGGACGCTCTTCAACGTCTACATGGCTCCACTTGCCCCCATCGTCAGAACCTACGGACTCAACATTGTGTCATACGCAGACGACACCCAGCTCATCCTCTCCCTATCCAACGAGCCCAACACCGCCAGACGCAACTTTCGAGAAGGCATGGAAGCCGTCGCCAAATGGATGAAAAACAGCTGCCTACAACTAAACACCAACAAAACAGAAGTACTCATCAGGGCCCAATCCCCGACGCCTGGAACGACACCTGGTGGCCCCCCGCCCTCGGAAACCCGCCAACCCCCACAGACCACGCACGCAACCTGGGAATCATCCTGGACTCCGAGCTCAAAATGGACCGCCAGATCAACTCTGTCTCGTCTTCCTGCTTCCACACCCTCCGCCTCCTTCGTAAGACCTTCAAATGGATCCCCCTCGAACACCGAAAGACAGTCACTCACGCCCTGGTCACCAGCAGACTCGACTACGGCAATGCACTCTACGCCGGAATAAACAAAAACCTCATCCGCAAGCTACAGAACATCCAGAACGCCGCCGCAAGACTGGTCCTCAACCTGCCAAAACACTGCCACATCTCCCAGCACCTGCGCACACTCCACTGGCTCCCCGTCGAGGCGAGAATCACCTTTAAGATGCTCACCCACGCACACAAGGCCCTCCACGGCACCGGACCAGCATACCTGAACAGCCGACTCAAATTCCACGCACCCCAAAGGACCCTACGATCCGCCCAGCTCTCCTACGCCGTGGTCCCCCGCACCAGAAAGACCAGATCGGGAGGCCGCTCCTTCTCCTTCCTCGCGGCCAAAGCATGGAACGCCCTTCCGCTCCACCTCAGACAGACAACATCGCTCCCCATCTTCGCAAGAAACCTCAAAACCTGGCTATTCGACAGACCCCCTCCTTGATGGAATGGAACCTGCACCCCCCCCCACCCCTAGCGACTTGAGACCCTTACGGGTGAGTCGTCGCGCTTTAACAAACTCCTGATTGATTGATTGATTTGTCAAATATTGAACTGGGGTGACCAGTACTGGATGTAAAATCAGCAACCCCGAAAAGATTGAGTGGTGTGTGAAACCTATGGTTGTCTGTTTCCCATCTGCTTTCACCTCAGTGTTTATTTCCGGACCAGAGGATTAGGTTTCACAACGTCGGATACAGTGCATAGCACAGCGACACCACGAGGCCATTTATGAAATTGGCATGGGCTGGAAAGGTTGATAATTCTGTGCAAAACGAGAAAGCATAGTAAAATATAATCGGTTATTACGTTATTTTCTTTAAATCATGGAGGTAAAAGTAAAAACAAGCATTTGCAATGCAATAGGACTCGCATTTACGCAAGACCTATTGCTTTGCATTACGGACAACGGGAGGGGGGGAGCACGGACAACGGGAGTGCAGGCGGGGGGAAGAAGGGGGCGAGAAGGCATGGACAAAGTAGTGCTCACAGTATAAATAACACGTAAGTACTGTGTAACACTTGAAGTAAAGGGGCCAGTAGACATGGGAGGGTACAAATGACCATAGTAAGGAGGGACTAACAAGCCTCATAATCAATCAGACGGCAGCATTTACAAAAGACAATGACACGAGCCAATTAAAAACATGGGCGGAGAGTGGGCGGAGCTTCCACGGAGCTTCCACTCCATACTGAATACTGCATGCCTCGCAAAGCGAGTAGCGCATGCGCGCTGCCGCTATAGGCTCAACCTAAAAAGAGGGGCTTCAGTCATTGTCACAGAAGGAAGATGTTGGCACGCCTACTGGAGGGCAGTTCAGAGAGCTTAAGCAGTCAATGCTAGGAGTACAGTGAAAACGTGTGAAAACTACTGAGGTGCTACCAGTAGGGTTAATTTCCTCAACTCTGCTGTGACAAATGATTTGCAGAACCCCACACACAATATGCTTGACTTGTGAAGATGTCACTGCAGTGTATGTGGCTGTACAGGCAGAATTCGGAGCACAGACGTGTCTGCCATGCGAACTGCAACTTGAAGGCACTGCTTGGTCTAGGGACAGGCTGGCCACAGCAATCACTAACCAGACGTAAAAGTCATAATGGTGCAATACAGTGGCATTGCCTCTCGGGTGCTAATGCAGATTCCATCAATATTGGCGGAGATGCAGACCTTCAATGTTGCATTCAGGGCTACTCTGCCAGAAGTTGAAGATGAGGATAACTGAAGTATTTAATTTGTCTTGTGCGCTCACCTATTATCATAGTTGAGTACTAGTCTGGAGTGACACCTTTTATTACGTTTTTAGAATACTGTGAATAATTAGGGACATATGTGTGCAAACACAAACTTGACCATTGCCCATTTTTATTAAATTAATTTTTGTATGCTAATCTTAAAAATAGTTATTAGTTAGAGAGATCTGCCCTAACCCTTGCAGATCTCTCTATATCTTGGTCCAGGTGTGGTGTGTGATGGGGGTTCTCATCTTCAGACTTTTCCTGGTTGCAATGTTACACAACATTACACATTTAAGTATGATTTTTTACTCTCTGAGCCACACACCAGTGCACCCGTTTGTGCAAAGCAGAGGAATCTGCCTTTTACTGTACCCACCATTTGCTCCACCACAGATCTGGCCTGTTTGTGGGCAGTGTTATACCTCAGTTCACTGTGTGTGTGGGCTCAGGTATAGTCTCATGATCCATGGTCATATGGCATACACACTATCACCTGCAAGAGGGATACATGGGAGATAATAAAAGGGGTTACACGTGTACTGGGTGTGCAACAGACTACTTAGTAGGTGTACAGTGGTGGTCTCCTATTTAACAACTACACATCTCCTAGCAATCATCTTGTAAGTCAGTCATGTGGAACACAGCGACTGTGTGTTTATGCTCCGCCCACACTGTGCAGGCTTCCAAGCATCACAGTATGTGCCCTCAGCTGTTCATACAGACTGTTCTAAGCTCAAACTATTCATACTATCTGGCTGTGTCTCAAGCTCCTCTCACTAGATATATTGAGTTCCAAGAGCTTGCAGTGGGGTATGCCTCTTGCCGTTGAAGCCCGGTCATTTATGTTGCCCCTTGCCGTTGAGCCTGTGGATCCATGTGCCCTAAGCACTGGCCGTCTATGTACCATAAACTCCTCACAATCTATGTATGTTTTTCTCCTCACATTGTTAATAGACACAAAGCACCTCATTCTAACTGTGCATGTGCCAGACGCACTTCACTCTGTCTATATACCACAGCTCCTCACACGTCCTTACCCATATGTCAAAAGCATCTCATTCTGTCCACTAGCCCCCAGATATGCCCACTCTCTATATAATCCAAGACCTCCCTCTGTGCTTGGGAAGGGAGTGGCTTCTTATGTTTAGCATGATGGCTTCCCTCGAATCAAAATGGTGCACAATAAGAAACAGAACGCAGGTCCTCCATTTTAGCATTAGAATTGTGCTAACGGACAGAAGCAGCCAGACTGTTCAATGTCACAAAGGGCCCTTGGCCTAGTCTGAAGAGCACTTCTCCAGCATTATTGCTGGTCTGTCACTGGAAATACTGCATTCTGAGTGTCTGATTTTCCTGCCACAAACAGAACTCAAGCAGGGTCCCATATTGTGTCCTTTCTGCTGGCACTGAGTCAAGAATTGGCAGTGATGACACTAACAATGATCGGCATCGGTGGACAGAGATTTTTTAGGGGCATGGCAAAGTGGGCAATTGCCCAGGGCCCCCACCTTCCACAGAGTCCCCTGAGAAAGTGAACTTTCTATGTATTTGATCTATATTTGATTTCTAGCAATTCTATTTTTCTATCTAAACCACTCTCCCTCTCTGACTACGGCTACCACTGACTTTGGGCCTGATTCACAAAGGTAAACTTACACTTTTATTTATGTGCAGAGTTCTCTGTCCCAACTGTGAAGTCTCTGCAGTTGTAAACTTACTATTAACTTTTAGTTTGTGAATAGCAAGAAATGGTAAACTTATACAAAAGAGTAAGTTTACCTTTGTGAATCAGGCCCTCTGTCTTTCTAACCTGTGTCATCTTAAGGATTTTTGGGGTCTGGGCAAGACATTTCCAGTGTTTTTAGTGTGACCTTGTTAAAGTTTGACATATAATTTTGTATTGTTTGGCATTATGTGGACTTAAACTAGCAGAAAATGGGTAATAAAATGTAAAGTTGTTCTGTACAAGGGTCCTCAAAATATATCTATATTATTAAGAAGACACTGTTGGCGGATGTGCTACTGTGGTGGTCAGATCTCTCCGTTTTCTAGAACTCTTTATTTGAACTGCTAATTCTATTCATAGGTTCTATTTGTGGTTCATAGAGACATGTTGATGGAATGCTTGTTGTGCCTTGTCATGACCTGAGAAGGGCGCGCTTTGAGAATTTGTGAGAACCAGTGATTCCCTGCTGTTGCATTGCCACTTGGTTTAGCCCATCTGATTATTGCATTGCTACTTAGTTTAACCCATTGGACGTTACCTAGTTAATAAATAGACACGGAGCACGTGGTGGTGTGTTCAGTAAATAAAGTGTAAGCGTATATTGCAATTACCACCTCTCTGTCACTCCACATTCGACACACCTCTTCGGGTGTGACACAGCAGAAAGCCAGGGCAAATAGCCAAGAAACGAGGCCATGGGTATGCAGAACAATAGTGAAAATCAAAGCAGAGGGTAAAATTAGGCAATTTGGTATTATCCTTCTTCTCAGGATAAGCTGACCATCTCCTTCTGAAACAGCTCCTGAAATACCCACTGTAATACCCACGGTCCTTAGTTCAGATACCTAATACTTTAAAGGAACTTGTTGAACAAAAGGCAGAAACTTACCCACGGGAGGAAACTAGATGATACGTATACTACACCCGACTATGACAGAACCCTACTATTCACTACTTACTCGAGAAAAGAGTAGGTTGCAGTTGCATGAAATGGCGATTGGAAATGCTTGGAAATGAGTACCGCCCATGAACATCAGTATTGATTACCAAATCCGCATTAAAAGGCCACAGTGGAAAGATGCACATCAGCTAGAATTAGATCAAGATTTTTCTGGGCAGTGTGCATTGGCAGAGCTCTGGGTCTCACTGAGTACCGCGATCTGGGAAGAGGCCCAGCCCCGTCCATCCAAAACAGCCATTTCCAAAGAGTGAATCACAGGCTCGCAGTGGGAACGACAGAGTGGGTTGACCAGAACGCCGACTAGTCCATTATCCATATTACTTCCAGTGCTTACTTGAGCGGTGATTTCCTGGTGCTCAACACCGGCACTGATGACAGCCTGCCACATGGTGTCGCTGTTCGTCTACTTTAGGGATCAACTTAACAACAGTTGGTCATTTATTCAGTACACTTTAACAATGACTCATAACTAACCCTGGGCGTAGTTCGCGTAGTAGCGCTACGCGTAGCTACGCGAAGTGCACTACGCACGCTACGCGTAGCTACGCGAACTGCGTAGTGCGGTAGGGAAATGCTGTTCGCACTGATTGCACAGTGCCGGATGCTTGTCCGCACTGTGCAATCATTGCAAATGGCATCTTGCACAGTGCAAGCGGTCGTTTTCTGCCGCTCGAGTAGATTTGTACTCGAGCGGCAGATTTCTCAACGCGGACTGGTAGTTTCTCATTGCGAGCGGTCGCGAGCATACACAACCACTCGCAATGAGAAACCTGACCTCCCCGCGTTGAGAATATCGCCAGGAGGTTTATTTTCCACGCTCGCGATCAGCAACTTGATGTTGCTGATCGCGAACGAGGAAAAAGGCTCGCCGGGATGTTGATTTTGCTCGCTCGCGGTCGCCAACTTGACGTTGAGGACCGCGAGCAAGCAAAAAATGCCCGCTACGCGTTTTTGCACTGTGCTACGTGCAATTCGCGTAGCGTGTAGTAGCGCAAACTCCGCAAACTCCGCGAGCGTAGCGTAGTTTTCCGCCCAGGCCTATCCTACTCATAACTGAGATCCAGGCTACTCTCACAGCTGAAGGGGGCCTGGAAAAGTCTGAGTTGTCACACCTGTAGGAGTGTGATGGTTAGTAGTTGTGTTGGTACTGTCACTGGCAGCGCTGGCAGGGGCAATGGGTGGTGCAAGAGGTAGTGGCCTCCTGAGGAGGGCCCTGGCACTTTTTTTTTTTCTTTTACAATTTAAGTACTGATTACTTTCTGTAATTCTAGTTTGCACAGGGTTTAATGTCTGGTGTTATTATAAACCATTCAGTCAGTCAGACTGCTTTCTAATATAATGATATATTTTAAAGAAACAAGGGAACCCAAGTAAGGTCTGCCAGGGACCTTGGGAATCGAGCTATTTTTAAGAACAGTGGTCCCTGGGAAAACGACAATAAAGAGGGGGGAATGAATATAGACCCAGTCAGTACTATATTTGTATAACTTGTCCAGCCGGACAGAGGTCAGATATTTAATATTTTAAATTCAGATAGGAACAATACAGACAAAACAATTTTGTAAGTGGGACACAAGCCTGCATCCTACTAAACCAAGAGGGACAAACAATAGAAAACACAGAAGGCTCAGGCAAAGCTATAGGTTTGTTAAACACAAAATTTCTCAATGTAGCAAACAAATCGCAAGGAACCACCTTTACACATTAATTAACAATTAAGAGCAGTGTATAAGGTGTATCGGGTGTCGACGGCGTTTCCATCCATATAAATAATAAATGGATCATCATCAGGCCATTTAGAATAAGCATGCCTGTGTGTAATTGCCTGTAATGACTGAGGTACAATTGGGAGAAGAAAAAGGGGGGAAAAAAGAAAGTACAAATAATTAAAAAGGAGCACCGATTCAGGTACCAACATTAGAATAAAATACGGACTAGTCTGTTTCATGTAACAAGGTTTGTGAGCAACTCATATATAGATTACAATTGAACATTTGCCCTAATGCAAGGGAGACCGTGTGAGTAGAGATAAAAACATGAAAGGAAGAGAAAAATGCATAGCCGTTCTACGCTTGGCCGCGTGAAAGTGCCTAAAAGATAAAAAAGGCGAGCGATTATGCTGTGAGCTGGGAAGAGTGAGCGTTCGCGCCTTTACTAAGCTTAGCCGTGAATAAACAATTATAGGGAGACACATACGTGTTGGTAATTCCCGCATGGAAAATAACCAATATATAGCTGAAGGCACAGATGGCGAGCAGCCAAAACCTGAAGAGGAAAAATAGAAAAGCTGTAGTGAGGGGGGAAAAAAGAGGTTAAGATAGATGCCAAATGATGGGCAGGCAGGTGCTTACCAAGAAAGATAAAATCAGAGGTATGGGGGAGCCGGACCGGCTAGGGTGTCAAAGGCAAGGTATAAATGTAGAGAGACCTGTACAAACAAGGGTAATAGGAAATTGTAAGGAGCGTGCTGAGCAACCGCTCAAGAACAGAAATTAGTGAGTAATGGGAATTGAGGGCTTACCCATCCAGTGATGGGAAGGAGAAGGCACGATGGCTTATGTATCCAGATGGAGGAGGGAGCCGCAGCCACGTGCTCCTGATTCCAGATAAAGGGTTATTCTGTAAGGAAAGATTGAGGTCAAGTTTTAAGAATGGTGGTGGCTTCAAGCGTTGTGAAAGGTCATGGGTGGGAGAGAGCACTTACCTAGGTCTGTGTTCCTGGGTGGCAGACAGTGTGTGCCGGCTTCCGAAATGCGGGAGAAAGAGTCCCAGGCCAGCTGGGTTTAAGGAGCATGGGGATGTGCGCAATCGGACAGAAATGGTCATGTGGTCTATGAATTGAAATGGAAGAGGGACTAGGGAAGGAAAGAATGGTGTCGGCCATCTTTAAGCAGGTAGGGAAAGAATGGTGTCGGCCAATCTTTAAGCAGGTAGGGAAATGGCCGAGTGGTAGAGTGTTGAATGCACTTCAGATGGCGAGAGCATTTAGAGAAGATAGGTCACGTAGGTGAGAGTAAAAGAGAATTGATATCCAGAGTTTCAGGAAAAGTGAAAACGGGGTGCCCATTGGTGAAATTCTATATAGTTACGAGTGTCAGGCGCTTACGTGATTAAAGGGTCAGAGTTAAGTACGGTCGGCCAGAGGCAAGTGGCACGATGCCTATAAATCAAGTTGAGTTCATAAAATACGAATTGATATAAAGAGGGACAGTAGAAGGTTGGTGGAACAAAAACATGTAAGCAATAAGCAGGCACGATCACAATGCTAAATATACATGGGTGTCGAGATAGTAATACTGCCATTGAAGGGTTACAGGTATTGTACAATTAAACCATAATTGCGTTATGCTTTATATAAGTGTGGTCCAGTCTTCAAGCCAGTTCAGACCTGTGTGTATGCTGTTAGTCTTCAGGATCCATTTTAATTCTTCCTTGTTGAGTAGTTTGGAGATGTCCCCGCCTCTTGGGGTGGTTTAACCACGCTAATGACAGTCCAGCGTATGTCATTGTCAGTATGACCGGTTTCCTCAAAATGTTCATCAAGGGGGGCATTTTGTGCTTTACAACGTACTCTGCTGCGATGTTGGCAGATCCTGATGCGTATCTTTTGGGTGGTTTGCCCTATGTAGATTTTATTACATGGACATAAAATAGCATAAACAACATTGTGTGTATTGCAATTAGAGAACGATTTTAGTACGATTTTAGTATTTTCAAAAACAAATTCTTTACATTCAATGGTGAAGTTGCATACACTACAGTTTCCACACTTTGCGTGCCCAGTAAGAGGTGCAAGACCCCAGTGATCATCGAGGGTGCTCGAGGGTTTGGTATTGGGTAAGGCTACACGCACGAGATGGTCTTTAATATTTTTGTTCTTCTTGAAAGCAAACATCGGACGTTCAAGATTAAGTGTGCCAGCATTTAGGACCCCCCAATTCTTAATGATAGTTTTGCGTATAATGTTAGAGACCGGGGAAAAGGTAGTAACGCAGACTAAGCGATTTTGGGAGGGTTTTTCCCTTGGTTCAAGGAGGACGTCTCGAGGACAATACCAGGCTCTTTTCATGGCATTGCGGACTAGCCTACGTGGGTAGCCTCTGCTTGTCAGTTTGTTGTTCAGCACTTTGGCCTCATGGAAATAATCTTCTTTGAGTGAGCAGTTCCTCCTAATCTGGAGGAACTGAGAGTATGGTAAAGAGTCTCTGAGTGCGCGGGGATGGTGGCTGTCGTATCTTAATAGTGTGTTGCGCTCGGTAGGTTTGCAGAAAAGGCTGGTGATTAGTATCCCTTCTTTATGGAGGATATTGAGATCAAGGAATGGAATGGAAGCTTTGTCATACGTCAATGTGAATTTGAGGCCTTCGCAATTGTTATTAAGCCAGTGGAGAAATGAATGCAGGGTTGTTTCAGTATCTTGCCAGATCAGAAAAATATCATCTATGTATCTCTTCCACTTAATAATGCCATCCTGGAATGGATTATAAGGTGACAAAATGCGGTTTTTCTCAAGAGAATCCATGTACAATATCGCTAAGTTTGGGGCAAAAACGTCCCCCATTGATGTGCCCTTCACCTGTTGAAAAAACTGCTCATCAAATAGGAAAAAATTCCTCGTGAGGCAGATCTTTAGAAGTTGCAGTATGAAGACTGTGGGGACAGCATGGGGACGTGGACGGTTATTGAGAATGGTCTCCATCACTAATAAGGAGTCAATTTGGGGGATATTTGTGTACAAGGACTCCATGTCCAAAGTACACAAAGTATCCGTATTGGGATTGAAGGGGTGGTTTTCTATGATGTTAATCATGGCCATGCTGTCACGGATATAGCATTCGGTGTAAGGGACAAAGTCCTTAATGAAAAAATCAACGTATTGTCCAAGTGGCTCTAAAATTGAGCCGCAACCAGAAACTATCGGGCGGCCCGGGGGGTTATCCTGACTCTTATGCACTTTGGGCAGAGTGTAGATAACTGGGGTGCGAGGCGATTTGGTGTTTAAAAACTGATGTTCATGTTTGCTCAGGAACCCCTGCTCGAGACCTTCGTTAGTGACTTGTAAAATCAGTTTCTGCAGTTCTTTGGTGGGATTGGTTGGTAGTTTGCAATAATGGTCAGTATTGGCCAATTGTCTGTTAATTTCATTTTTGTATGTGTTAAGTTCCTGAAGGACTATGCCACCGCCCTTGTCGGCGGGTTTAATGATCAAAGTATTGTTTTGCCGCAAAGTTGCGATAGCTGTCTTCTCCTCTCGTGTGATGTTAAATGGAATGAAACGATGTGTCTTTTTTAAGTGTGTGACCTCTTTGAGGACCAGCTTTTCGAATGTAAGGATCTCACTAGGGATCATATTGGAGAAGGGTGAGAAGGTCGATGGAGGGCGTAGTGGTGTATTTGATGTATTACTAGGACGAGGATTAAGCAGAAAATAGCTGTGTAATCTTATTTTCCGAAAAAACCGTAGTAGTTCTGTCTGAAGGTCTAGATAGTCGGGATAGGTGGTTGGTACAAAAGAGAGACCTTTACTTAGCAATGATAACTCATGATCAGATAGTTGGTGTGTGTAGTGACCTGGGGAAGGGCACTAGGACCCTGCCATGGACAGAGGGGTCAGGAGGAAACCGGACACCACATCCGCTCAGGGGTGTGGGGAGGACAGTAGCGACAGGAAGGGGAACAGAGGCGGAGTGTGCACAGCCAGCTCGTGACGACGAGAGTAATAAAGCAACCTAACCCTTACCGGTGTCCTGTGCATTTGTGGGTCCGGGGACGCGACAACTGGCGACGAGGTGGGATCCTCATCTGGCGACCACCGCTGCGTGAGGGACCGACGACGTGTGCAGGAGAAGCTGAACGACGGAGCCAGGAGCCCACCCTGGAAATACATCCGACCGCCAGAAAAGCGGTAAGAAACTGAAGTGCCCTGCAAGAGATCGTGCCTGCAGCCCAAATAGCAGAGAGACGCTCGAAGTTCAAAGGAACTATCGCGAGAGCAAGGCGGCCATCTTAGAAACAGGCAGGTTGGACCAATCAGGAGCGAGGAACAAGGGGCGGCCATTTTGGAAGGTCAGGCAAAGCTCAGAAGACAGAAACATCGTGAGACTATGGCGGCCATTTTGAAGTCAGGCAAAACAGGCCAATAGGAGCAAAGAACAGCGCGACGGCCATTTTGGAGTCAGGCGGCAACTGAAACCAATAGGAAAAGGCAGAAAAAGAAGAAAACAGACAAAAGAAAAGGAAAAACTGTGAAATAAAAGCAGAACACAGTGGAACCAAAAGGGAAATAAAGAAAAAAAAAAGGACAAGGGAGAAAATGAGCGACAATGAGGAGAAGAAGAGCACGCAAGCAATTTTCCGCAGGCCTCTACCATTTAGCTTATCGGAGCCGCAAGCAGGCATCAGGTGGGAAAGGTGAAGCAGAAAATTTGAGCGCTACATGAGCGCCACGGACGTCCCGGACAACAAACAACTGCACCTACTTCTGAATCTCGCAGGGGACGAAATAGAAGATCTACTGTTAACTTTCCCCGACGATCAAACAGCCAATTACAAGTGAGTGATAAAGTGTCTCACACAGAAATTTGACCCTCAACGAAATGTCGATTTTGAGAGGTACACGTTTAACACTGCATGCCAGCAAGGGGAAGAGAGCTTAGATGATTTCGCGATGAGACTGAGGAAACTGGTCGCGTATTGCGAATTTGACAAATTCGACAATGAGCAAGCAATAAGATTGCGCATCATCGAAGGTTGTCAATCAGTGGAGTTCCGAACACGCATCCTGAAGGAACCAACGACGCTGGAAAAGATACTGACAATGGCTCGCACGGAGGCACGGGCCACAGCGCAGGCCAAACAGATGGAGACGGGAAAGGAGAAGAGAGTGGCGTCAGCATATCGCGTGACTGGGAATTTCAAAAAGAAAGAGTTCCAGGCGCCAGTCCCAACAAAGAAGTGCGACCAAACATGCTACCGATGTGGCCTCGAGTTCCCACATGTTGGTGCCTGCCCAGCAATGGGCCAGAAGTGCAGGAAGTGCAATAGGGACAATCATTTTTCAAGCACATGCATGACCAGACAATTCAGAAGCGAGAGAGGCAGAACAATGAGACCACGGATGACCAGCAACAGATATGCACGATACATGGAAACGGCAAATCGCAGTTCCTCTGACGAGTCCGAAGAGACGGCAGCACCTGTGAGAGTAGAGAGACTATATCTAATGTCAGACGAACCCAAGGAGGAGAAAACAACAGAGCACATTCATCTCGTGGAGAAGCAGCAAATAAAGAAAACCGCCACTGTCAACATTGATGTGGGGAACCACCAAGCAAAGTTCGTGCTTGACAGCGGAGCAACATGCAATATCATGTGCAGCTCGGAATACGAGAAAATGAAAGCGAAACCACAGCTGTCACCGTCGACCGTGGATGTGTTCACGTGGGGCTCCAGAAGACCAGTAGAAAACATGGGAAAATTCATGGAAACTCTAACATACAAAGGCAAGTGCTCAAGGGTGATATCCCAGCACCATGCCTGCTAAGCAACGTGACGGCACAGGTGATGGGGCTACTAGCAATGACATACCACATGTCAGAAACGGAGAACATTCTACAAGAATACCCAGCGATACTGAAGGGTCTCGGCAAGCTAAAAGGAAAACAGATAACATTACATATCAATGAGTCAATTAAGCCGGTGGCCCAACATCATAGACGAGTACCGATCCACCTACAACCACAAGTTGAGGAAGAGATAACTAGCTTACTGGCACAAGACATCATTGAACATGCTGAAGGGCCAACGCCGTGGGTATCCCCGATTGTGGCAGTTCCAAAGAAGGACACCTCAAAGATCCGCATCTGTGTAGACATGAGGATCCCAAACACCGCAATCGCAAGGGAACGTCACCCAGGGCCACACCTCAATGATCAGCTGTCTCACTGGGGCCTGCCGATTCTCGAAGCTGGACCTGTGCAAAGGGTACCATCAATTAGAGCTGGATCACCAGTCCCGGTACATCACGACATTCTCCACACACCTGGGCCTGTTCAGATACAAGCGACTGAGCTTCGGAATATCATCGGCAGCGGAGATATTCCAGGAGACAATAAGGCAGGTGATAAGGCCGGTACAGAACAGCCTCAACTATAGTGATGACATTTTGGTATTTGGCAAAACAGACAAAGAACATGATACCGCTCTGCGTCAAGTGTGTTCACAGCTGGAGCAAGCGGGCCTGACGCTGAATGGAGACAAATGCGAGCTGGGGAGAGGGGAATTGGTGTTCTTCGGACACATCTTCTCCAAGCACGGGATGAGGCCAGACCCCAGCAAAGTAGAAACGCTGAAGAACGCAAACCCTCCAACGGATGTTGCAGAAGTGAGATCGTTTCTAGGACTTGCCAGCTACAGTGCTCGATACATACAGGATTTTGCCACGGTGAGCACACCGCTAAGAGAACTGACCAGACAAGGGCAGAAGTTCGTCTGGTCCCAGGAATGCGACAAGGCATTCGAGGACATCAGAAAAGCGGTGATGACTGTGGAACATCTCGCTTACTTTGACCCGCACCTGTGCACTGAACTGACTGTAGATGCTAGCCCGGTAGGACTAGGGGCAATACTAGCGCAACACCTGCCAGGGAGAGACTCACCACGAAAAATCATCGCATATGCCAGCAAAAGCTTAACAGACATTGAGAAGGCATACTCGCAACCAGAAAAGGAAAGCCTAGCAGTGGTATGGGCGTGTGAACACTACCACATGTTCATCTACGGGAAGCCATTCACCATCATAACTGACCACCAGGCACTGGTAACGATCTATGGCAGCCCGGCCGCCAAAATGCCACCCAGGATCGAGCGCTGGGGCATAAGGCTGATGGACTACGATTTCACGATTGTACACAAGCCAGGGAAGGAACACAACCCGGCAGACTACATGTCGAGACACCCGCTGCCGCAGGCACAGACTATGACATCCATGGCAGAAGAGTACCTAAATTTCATACTAAAGCAAAACACACCGGCACCTATAACACTAGCGGAGCTAGCAAAGGAGACTAAGGACGATGCAACACTGCAGCTGGCCATGGAGACAATGAGAAGGCAGAGATGGAAGCACGTCAACAATAACTGCACATGGGGAGAAGGAGTATGCAAGGAAGAAGTATTGGCTCTAAAGAAGATACATGAAGAGCTGTCTGAGACAGACACAGGAATAATGATGCGAGGGACCAGAATAGTGATCCCGAATTCACTCAGGCAGCAACTGGTCAATCTGGCTCATGAATCACACAGAGGCATGGTAGCAACGAAGAAACTGCTAAGAGAGAAAGTATGGTTCCCTGGCCTGGACCGCATGGTGGAAAACACCATCATGACATGTCACCTCTGTCAGGTGACGGGCTCACCAGCCAAGCATGAACCACTACAGATGTCCGAACTGCCAAGAGCGGTGTGGACAACACTAGCAGCTGATTTCTTTGGGCCGCTGGACACAGGCCATTATCTGTTGGTAGTCATGGATGAGTACTCGCGATTTCCTATAGTGCGACAGGTGTCATCAACATCAGCAACAGCAACCCTACCATTATTGGATGACATTTTTGCAGCCTGGGGCTCACCAGAAACACTGAAAACAGACAATGGTCCTCCGTTCTCAGGAGAAGAGTTCCGCAGATTCATGGTCTACCTAGGAGTAAACCACAGAAAGATAACTCCGCTGTGGCCGCAGGCGAATGGAATGGTAGAGAGGTTCATGGGGAGCATCAAAAGGTAGTTCAAAGAGCGAAGCTGGCGCAGATATCGCTCGGCCAAGCTCTGTGTCAGATGCTACGAGACTACAGAAACACGCCACATAGCACCACAGGAAGATGCCCGGCGGAGCTAGTACTGGGAAGGACATGCAGGACGAGACTACCGCAAGTAGAAGCAATCATGGCACCAGAAAACAGCAGCATTGCAGCTAAGGACAGAGAGGCGAAAGGGAAGATGAAAGACTAAGCAGATGCCAGGCGACACGCCATCCCGTCACACCTGAAGGAAGGGGACACAGTGATAGTGCGTCAACGACAGCAGAGGAAATCTGACAGCATGTTCTCCAAAGACCCGCTGACAGTAACGAAAGTGAAGGGCCCAATGATCACGGCGGAGTCAGAACACCAGAGGATCACACGGAATATCTCACACTTCAAAGGGCTGAAGGAGAAACATGAAGAGGACCAAGATGAGGAAACAGCAGAACAAAAAGGGTCGGAAAGCAACGGACAGGAGCAAGGACCAGTGGAAGAGCAACAAATGGAGACCGGCTCAAGAAGAGCATGCAGGAGGCCCAAAAGACTAATAGAGGAAATGTAACGGGCGAAAGCACACCGGCACGTCAGCTGACAGGCTTGTATCTATGACCATCTACCGATCCATGGGTTGATGTGCTCGTAATTTCTTTGTGACCAAAGGGGGAGATGTAGTGACCTGGGGAAGGGCACTAGGACCCTGCCATGGACAGAAGGGTCAGGAGGAAACCGGACACCACATCCGGTCAGGGGTGTGGGGAGGACAGTAGCGACAGGAAGGGGTACAGAGGCGGAGTGTGCACAGCCAGCTCGTGACGACGAGAGTAATAAAGCAACCTAACCCTTACCGGTGTCCTGTGCATTTGTGGGTCCGGGGACGCGACAGTGTGTTGAGAGGTTAAAAATGGGAATGGCTAGGTTGTTGTCTAACGGATCTAATTCCATTGTATCGGTCACCATTGATAATGTTTCTGGCGTGTCTGACGTTCTCCTGGGGGGTTGTGCCAACGTTGTTGCTGTTTGACACGTCCTCTCTTTGGAGGTTCGGGTTGGCGTCGGCCTAAAAAAGGAATGTTAGGGTTTCTTGAGGAGGAGCTGGTGCCCTCTCCCGCGTCCGAATTATCTGAAGAGTCAGCAGAAGTGTCAGTAAATCCGACTAAGTTGTTTCACCTATTAAAGTGGCCCCAGGGTCTGGTGTTTTGTGGGGTGTTATAGGACCTAGTTACATAAAAATCTTTATTCAGGTAGGGGTATGCTCTTTCCTGTGTAAAGGATTTTATATCCTTTTTTACTTTGTTTGACTTTTTGTTCTGTTCCAAATGGTGGAACTCGTCCACAGTTTTTTGGACTTGCTCAAGTAGCTTTTTGCATTCAGGTACAGTGTTATTGTCTTTAATCTGTTTCTCAATGTCACTTATTATGGCAGTGAGTTTTTTGAGCTCTTCGGTAGCTATATCAATACCCAGCACCATCCAATGTCTGGAGCATGTAGTACCGATATAACTGAAATTTGTAATATATTTAGGGATGTCTGTGAAGACACCCGGTATATTTTTAACCTGTAAACCAGCGGGGATGGTATTGGCTTTAAGGTACTCAGTCAACATACGAATCATTAACTGTAGGCGAACAAATTTCTTCTTCTGCTTCTCAAGATCTTCTGAGAGGGAAGTGTTGGTGTTAATAGGGGTGTCGTCAGACTCGGTGAATAAAGAAGGGCCTTCTAGGATTTTTTGATGTAATCGTCAGAGTATAGAGGTGCGTTTTCAGACATAGCCGTAAGGTTATCTGGAGAAAAGGAGGAATAGGAGGAGCTAGGAAAGTGACCCGCTTGCAACTAGGGGGATCAGGTTTAGAACCCTTGCAATCATGCGATTGCGCTAGACATATTTTAAAGAAACAAGGGAACCCAAGTAAGTTCTGCCAGGGACCTTGGGAATCGAGCTATTTTTAAGGACAGTGGTCCCTAGGAAAACGACAATAAAGAGGGGGGAATGAATATAGACCCAGTCAGTACTATATTTGTATAACTTGTCCAGCCGGACAGAGGTCAGATATTTAATATTTTAAATTCAGATAGGAACAATACAAACAAATCAATTTTGTAAGTGGGACACAAGCCTGCATCCTACTAAACTAAGAGGGACAAACAATAGAAAACACAGAAGGCTCAGGCAAAGCTATAGGTTTGTTAAACACAAAATTTCTCAATGTAACAAACAAATCGTAAGGTACCACCTTTACACATTAAATAACAATTTAGAGCAGTGTATAAGGTGTATCGGGTGTCGACGGCGTTTCGATCCATATATATAATAAATGGATCATCATCAGGACATTTAGAATAAGCATGCCTGTGTGTAATTGCCTGTAATGACTGAGGTACAATTGGGAGAAGAAAAAGGGGGGAAAAAAGAAAGTACAAATAATTAAAAAGGAGCACCGATTCAGGTACCAACATTAGAATAAAATACGGACTAGTCTGTTTCATGTAACAAGGTTTGTGAACAACTCATATATAGATTACAATTGAACATTTGCCCTAATGCAAGGGAGACCGTGTGAGTAGAGAGAAAAACATGAAAGGAAGAAAAATGCATAGCCGTTCTACGCTTGGCCGCGTGAAAGTGCCTAAGAGATAAAAAAAGGCGAGCGATTACGCTGTGAGCTGGGAAGAGTGAGCGTTCGCGCCTTTAGTAAGCTTAGCTGTGAATAAACAATTATAGGGAGACACATACGTGTTGGCAATTCCCGCATGGAAAATAACCAATATATAGCTGAAGGCACAGATGGCGAGCAGCCAACACCTGAAGAGGAAAAATAGAAAAGCTGTAGTGAGGGAGGAAAAAGAGGTTAAGATAGATGCCAAATGATGGGCATGCAGGTGCTTACCAAGAAAGATAAAATCAGAGGTATGGGGGAGCCGGACCGGCTAGGGCGTCAAAGGCAAGGTATAAATGTAGAGTGACCTGTACAAACAAGGGAAATAGGAAATTGTAAGGAGCGTGCTGAGCAACCGCTCAAGAACAGAAATTAGTGAGTAATGGGAATTGAGGGCTTACCCATCCAGTGATGGGAAGGGGAAGGCACGATGGCTTATGTATCCAGATGGAGGAGGGAGCCGCAGCCGCGTGCTCCTGATTCCAGATAAAGGGTTATTCTGTAAGGAAAGACTGAGGTCAAGTTTAAAGAATGGTGGTGTCTTCAAGCGTTGTGAAAGGTCGTGGGTGGGAGAGAGCGCTTACCTAGGTCCGTGTCCCTGGGTGGCAGACAGTGTGTGACGGCTTCCGAAATGCGGGAGAGAGAGTCCCAGGCTAGCTTGGTTTAAGGAGCGTGTGGATGTGCGCAATTGGACAGAAATGGTCATGTGGTCTATGAATTGAAATGGAAGAGGGACTAGGGAAGGAAAGAATGGTGTCGGCCATCTTTAAGCAGGTAGGGAAATAATGGTGTCGGCCATCTTTAAGCAGGTAGGGAAATGGCCGAGTGGTAGAGTGTTGAATGCACTTCAGATGGCGAGAGCATTTAGACCTTGCCTTTGACGCCCTAGCCGGTCCGGCTCCCCCATACCTCTGATTTTATCTTTCTTGGTAAGCACCTGCCTGCCCATCATTTGGCATCTATCTTAACCTCTTTTTCCCCCCTAACTACAGCTTTTCTATTTTTCCTCTTCAGGTTTTGGCTGCTCGCCATCTGTGCCTTCAGCTATATATTGGTTATTTTCCATGCAGGAATTGCCAATACGTATGTGTCTCCCTATAATTGTTTATTCATGGCTAAGTTTACTAAAGGCGCGAACGCTCACTCTTCCCAGCTCACAGCGTAATCGCTCGCCTTTTTTTATCTCTTAGGCACTTTCACGCGGCCAAGCGTGGAACGGCTATGCATTTTTCTTCCTTTCATGTTTTTATCTCTACTCACACGGTCTCCCTTGCATTAGGGCAAATGTTCAATTGTAATTTATATATGAGTTCCTCACAAACCTTGTTACATGAAACAGACTAGTCCGTATTTTATTCTAATGTTGGTACCTGAATCGGTGCTCCTTTTTAATTATTTGTACTTTCTTTTTCCCCCCCCTTTTTCATTTCCCAATTGTACCTCAGTCATTACAGGCAATTACACACAGGCATGCTTATTCTAAATGTCCTGATGATGATCCATTTATTATTTATATGGATCGAAACGCCGTCGACACCCGATACACCTTATACACTACTCTAAATTGTTATTTAATGTGGAAAGGTGGTTCCTTGTGATTTATTTGTTACATTGAGAAATTTTGTGTTTAACAAACCTATAGCTTTGCCTGAGCCTTCTGTGTTTTCTATTGTTTGACCCTCTTGGTTTAGTAGGATGCAGGCTTGTGTCCCACTTACAAAATTGTTTTGTCTGTATTGTTCCTATCTGAATTTAAAATATTAAATATCTGACCTCTGTCCGGCTGGACAAGTTATACAAATATAGTACTGACTGGGTCTATATTCATTCCCCCCTCCTTATTGTTGTTTTCCTAGGGACCACTGTTCTAATATAATGAGGCACGAGGTGCACAATTTGGGTGAAAGTTTAAGGGTATATCACACACACATACCACTCACCTGTCATTGGCTGCAAAGGTAAAAACCAACCATTGCACCACTGCCTCACTCACATTACAATATCTGGATTTAGTTTGTGCCCTTTTCATATTGCACCAACCCCGATTTTCATTGTCTGCAAGTATTGGGATTACTTTCCAGTTTTATAAAAATGAAGCTGAGAGAATGATGCCTGATTTGGAACTTTCACAAATACAGTTTCACAGTATATTCTAAATGCTCATCACAGGGCATAAATAAATGCAAGTATCAATTGTTTCTTTACAGATTGACTATTGCTCTGCAGTTATTTCCTGGTTGGCAGATATGTTAACAAAAAACAACCTCCTGCACAACAGACCAGCACCAACATATTCAAGTAAGTAGTAATATTATGTTGGAAATGCCTGTGTACGGCCTTATTTTGAAAAATCAGTATTAAACAACTAAGATTTAAGACACTGATTGTGCTGTCATGTTTTTATCTGAGTGGACGAATTTTAAATGGCATACATTTATATGAGCTTCAAACAGTTTATCAAAACCTCTGTCTGCAGATGTCTGAAATCATATCCATCGTTAATATGGTAACAAGAGATCAGCTTTTGTGATAGCCCTGCGTTGCTTGGTAAATTTGGAGTTACGCAAGGCATCACAAGTTGCAGCCTTGCGTTTCTCTGCACTGGAAAGGCATTACATGGATTGAGCGTGAGTGTTAACATGCATCCACCCATGTATTTTGGTGCATTTCCAAATTTACCGAGGCTGGTAAACCTGAGAATGCGTCAAAATTGTACGCCTTTCCGATAGAGGCAAAACGAGGAGAAATATCTGTATTTCTCCTCCTTGTTTCCTCTTTCTAAGTGTAGTGCATTCTGCAGAACATTTAAAAAGAGGAAAAAGCCTCTAAGGATTGTGTTTGTGCAGGAAAGAGACCCTTCTTGCACAAAAACAATCCTGCCTGCAATGGAAGCACCCTTGCACCATGGCACAAGGGGGCCAGTATTGGCGTAAGGCAGCCACAAGTGCACCAGCGCAATGAGAGAGGAGGAATGAGCCATATTTTCATAGATAAGGCACATTCCTGCCCTCTCCATTTGACACAGCACAACTCAGCAAGTTGTCTTGCTGTATTGTGCTGCTTCGAATTTTTATAAATCTGTCACTGGATCTTCATTATACAGTGTTAGAAAATGGCTTGTTAATTGGGGAGGATGTGAGTCCTTCCCAGGGTATAAATCCAAATTCCTGTTGGGTCCAACACACAAGTTCAGTAAATAAACCTGGGCTCAACCCCTGCGAGCTATGGGACAGAGCTACTAGGCTGAAGAGTGTGTAAAGTAATTAGTAGGACCAAAACAATTAAAATCAAAAACAGCACAACAAAAATCTTAAAGCCACTTTCTAAAAACAGAGAGGAATTTAATGAGAAAAATGACACCAAAATGACTAAAATCCAATAAGGGGAACAGAAGATAGGATTTTTTTTTAAAGTTTGAGGGCAAAAAACACCAAGAAAAAGTAAAGCATCAATCAGAATTCACATTTTGCAGCTGAGTGGGACCAGGCTGACCGTGATGGAGCCAAGGGCAGACACCACAAGCGGATCATCCCAGTCAAAGGGCGAGTTGAAATCCTCCAATGCGGCAAGACTGCAGGTTCTGCCTGGCAAAGTCCTCTGAAAGTCAGATAGCCATTGGACAAGTGTTGGACATGGCCCTTCTTAGGGGAATTTCCCCAAAACATTTTGCTTTTTGTCCTCCTGGATTTTGCTAACTCTCTTTTCCTGACCTTGGGACTCTGGGCACTTTCCCACTCTACTGCAGCGGGAAAGTGTGTGCGCCCTTCCTGCACATGTCAGGATAGGGTGCTTATTTGATTGGTTTAGGTGTCGTACCTGTGAGTGCCCTGTAAAAAAGTACACCACATACCCAGGGTGGGTGCAACACAGGATAATAGGTGGACACCGCACTGATTGTGCCACCCACCTGAATAGTCTGTCAATAATGTCTCACCGCATGTTGGCCGTTCTCACTCTGCAGCCAACCCTGAGGGGGCCGTTCACTACCACCAAACCGGGGTATGTGAGTGGCTGGGTAGGTACATCTGCGTGTGCACTGCCCAGGTAGGAATGAAATCCCATGTGGGTTTTCCCTACCTAGGGTGTCGCCTCTTTCTATGGGACACTTCCGGAGTGTGGTCGATTCTCTTGTTAGGGCTTGGGGTACTTTCCCACTGTGCAAGTGCAGTGTGAAAGTGCTGGCACCCTTCCTACACATGTTAGAAAGTGCCGGTCAGGTCTGCCATGGCTGGCCTGTGGTGCGCACTCGCACCAACGATGTTTTAAGCCCTGGGTCCAGCCTGCCAGTTCAGGCTGGTGTGCACATTTGCACCGATGGTGTCATTGAATATGTTTCCAGCCTGCCATTGAAGGCTGGTGTACGCTTGGCACCAAGGGTGTACGCTCGGCACAGAGGGTGTGCTAAGTATGTGTCCATTGCATGCTAGTGTGCGTACTCGCACAGATGGTGCTCCTAAATATGTGTCCAGCCTGCCATCATAGGCTGGTGTGCACTGTGCACCGATGGTGCTCTTAAATATGTGTCTGGCCTGCCATTGCAGGCTGGTGTGTGCTGTGCACTGATGATGCTCTTAAATATGTGTCCGGCCTGCCATTGCAGGCTGTTGTGCACTGTGCACCAATGGTGCTCTGAAATTCACATCTAGCCTGCCATTGCAGGCTGGGCTGCACTTTGCATCGATGGTTCTCTTAAATACATATCCCGCCTGCCATTGCAGGCTGATATGCGCCATTGCACGTTTACTCAGACTGGCCTGTTTGAGTCACTTGCCATCCTGAGAGGACCCTTTCACTTCCACCCGAGTACCCTGAGGGAACGTCTTATGGGGCGAAGCGAGTGGTAGGTGAAAGGCAGGGCAGATACACCTGTGTGTCTCCTGCCCAGGTAGTGAGGAATACCCATGCGTGTTTTCACTACCTATGAGGTTTGCTCTTCCCATAGGCTAACATGGGGAAATGGTTTAAATCACTTCAGGTTGCAATAGTGGATTGCAATGGAGCAGCCCCATGATGTTTCCGATCATTGGATGCACAGAAACAACCCCTTGCCAGTGGTAAAGATGGTTTTGTCGTAATTCACATAGAAAAGCCACTACTAAAAAGTGGGCATTACGGTGCTCTAAACTCGTTGTGTGCCTTGGTGCCAGTTCACATTGGAGGTTCAGGGAGCACATCTGAACATTCCCTAATAACGGCTATAAAAAACTGGGCATGCAACTAGAATGGCAGACCTCTGCCGTTTGCGGGCTGGCTGGAGAGATTGTAGGTAGAGGTATTGATACTTGGCCTCTGCAGCCAGATCATGGCCCCACTAAAGATAAAGATCTGTATTCCACGGCCTCATGGCAGACACGTCTGAAATGTAGGGGAGACATCTGTGGTTCAAAGGGAGAGCCTTTGAACCACCCCCAGCTTCAAAGGCAGACTCCAATATATACTACTGGTGCCATACTTCAGCATGGGGTGAGATACAATTGTGAATGAACGTGGGAGCGGATAAGTTGGAACTATGTGGCGCACATTGCCGGGGGACTCTGTTGTGCACATGGAGGATTACTGCCATTGAAAGGGACCGAATGTCCTTCCTGAATATTGGCTGGCCTGGGTCGACTACCTGCTGCTATGTGGCACCCTGAAGTGTGCTCTCCAAAGGCTTGTTGAGCTTGCCCCCTGTTCTTTCGGAGGGCTCAGGGACATCAAAGATCTTCTAAGAGGGACCCACACCATTTACCTGTGACACCTGAAGCGTGGTGCCCTCTTAAGTGCCCACATCATCTGCTGTATTCCAACTGATAGCGCAGCGTGGGCGTGGAACTAAGAATTGTACCTGAAGACTGGATTGCCTTGTGCAGAGCCCTGAACTTTGCCCCGCATCTAAGGCGTGTGGCCCCGCATCGTGGGGCACTTGGCACGCATAAGCGTCTCGTTGGTGCTGAGCAGATTTACCGGTTGTGGGACCCAGTGTGACCCGCTTCATTGATCATTCCGCATCTCTCCCGCGTGACACGTCAACTGCATGCTCATTGTGTGCGGTGTTTGATTCACAGGTTGCGCCCCTCGAAGGTGGGAGCATAGCCGTAATAGTGCCCCATTCTACTTTGTGAGTCATTGCTGAACTTGTGCCTGTGTGTATCACCCGAACTGTCTGGTGCGACGAATATTGATGTGCACCATACGTTGTGCCTTATTTCCAGGGAAGCACGGAATTTGCAACTCTTAGTTGTGTGTGTGACTGGAGCTGCCTGGTGTAGCCAAAATCAAAAGGCACCGGACGTTGTGCCTCATTTCCAAGGAGGTACAGATTTTGCAACTCTTCGTTGTGTGTAACCGGAACCATCTGATGCAACCCGTATAATTGCGCACCCGATGTTGTGCCTGGATTGCCTGGGTTTGACTCTGATCAACGTGTACCTGAAGAGGATGCCTCCTCCTTCCGAGATGCCCTCGCTTCATTCTCCATTCATCGACTGTTCCCGTACTTGGCCCTCAGCGGTGTGTGTGTGTGTGTGTGTGTGTGTGTGTGTGTGTGTGTGTGTGTGTGTGTGTGTGTGTGTGTGTGTGTGTGTGTGTGTGTGTGTGTGTGTGTGTGTGTGTGTGTGTGTGTGTGTGTGGTGCGCGTGCGCGCGCGCGTGTGTGTGTGTGTGTGTGTGTGTGTGTGTGTGTGTGTGTGTGTGTGTGTGTGTGTGTGTGTGTGTGTGTGTGTGTGTGTGTGTGTGTGTGTGTGTGTGTGTGTGTGTGTGTGTGTGTGTGTGTGTGTGTCAGTCAGGGAACTGCCCTTGATTCATAAGACTGGACGGCGGTTTGCCCGATACGTTGATTTCTTGACGAAAGAGCACTACGTTTGACATTGGTTTTTCCCGACGTGGGCCGGGGTGCCACTAAAAAGTGATATAATTTTGTGTATATACATATTTCTGATATTGTTGTGACCTGTGGTGCACCCTCTAACTGTGTGGTATTGAATTATAAGAATTTCCAGGGTAGGCCTGGGGTGGACAACGTGTTGCACTGCATAAGGGTGCGGGGGGAGGTGTAGAATAGAATCTTTCCCAAGTGTGCATAATATTACTGAAGTCATTTGAACACGGCTGGGACTAGTACTGCTAGTAATAATTCTAGATGTGATTTATGCCCAGAAATACATGATGTTTATGTAGTGTTGATTAGTATTTGTGATGAATACAAACATTATTTACATACATCACATGTGAAGTCTCTTTTGTGATGCTGAAGGTATTTATTGTGAATGAGTGCTGTGCCAATGCTTTATACGTTGCCTCTTTGGTAAGCCTGACTGCTCAGTGCCAAGCTACCCAAGGGTTAGCGCAGGTTATACAGTGTGTCTAATCATCCGCCCCTGACAGGAGTGGTAGGCTCTGCCTGGCTGGGGTTCTGCTTCAGCCAACCAGAAAGTGACAGTTCCAGCAACAAGGTCCCACTGAAGCCCTTGGTTTTGGTAGGGAAAAGCCTCATTTTATGTTCGCTGAAGTTCTCTAATTGGGGGCGGTTATTTTTTGCCCATTCGCCAAAGATTTCTAACTTCAGACTTAGGGCTTGATTTAGGCTTTGGCCGACGTTACCTCATCCAGCAGGGTGGCAGAGGACACTCCTTCTACCACACTGGCAGACCACCATCAACCAGATTTTGAGATGACAGCCAGCATAGGGTCATTTCTGTAACTTGAAAGGAACCGCCATTACGGCGGTTCCCTTCAATGTACAAATCAATCAATCAATCAATCATGTCATTTATAAAGCGCACTACATACCCGCGAGGGTCTCAAGGCGCTGGGGGAAGAGGGGGGTGGTGCTGCTACTGATCGAAGAGCCAGGTCTTGAGGAGTGTTCTGAAGGCCAGTAGGTCTTGGGTCTGTCGGAGGTTGGTGGGGAGGGTGTTCCAGGTCTTGGCGGCGAGGTGGGAGAAGGATCTGCCGCCGGCGGTCGTTTTCCGGATGCGGGGGACTGTGGCGAGGGCGAGGCTGGTCGAGCGGAGCTGGCGGGTGGGGGTGTAGAAGCTGAGTCGTCTGTTGAGGTAGGCTGGTCCGGAGTTGTGGAGTGCTTTGTGTGCGTGGGTGAGGAGCTTGAAGGTTATCCTCTTGTTGACAGGGAGCCAGTGCAGGTCTCTCAGGTGGGGTGTGATGTGGCTGCGTCGGGGGATGTCGAGGATAAGACGGGCAGAGGCGTTCTGGATGCGTTGCAGCCGGCTCAGGAGCTTAGCCGTCGTTCCTGCGTAGAGGGCGTTTCCGTAGTCCAGCCTGCTGGTGACGAGGGCCTGGGTGACTGTTTTTCTTGTTTCGGTGGGGATCCACTTGAAGAAAAAAGTTTGGCAGAGAGCCACCACTGATTGTGACAACTTTTAACACACTTTTATATTTTTTAAATTCTTCATAGCCCAACTCCCAAAGGGTGGAGTTTGTTTCTGATAAACAGAAACCTAACAACTGCCACACACTGGGAGTTTCATCCAAGGATGTGGGAGGGGGGGGAGAAGGCATTATTTGTTTTCTGTCCCTCACCACCGGATGTTACCTAGCAGTGACTGACAGAAAAAAGGACATTACACTATCTATCCTAAATAGAGCAGGTGGTGTAATGACCTTCCTCTGCTGCCTCGTAATTCATCGGCCTGCCGATGGATGGCTTATGGTCCGCCCGTCTGTAAATGAGGTGAGCAGACCAAGAGTTTGGTGAACAAGGTGCTCCATTTTGCATGCAACAGAGCACCTAGTCTGCCAAACACTAAATCACGCCCTTAGACTTTTTTTTATGGAGCTCAAACTCCTCCAGCAGGACAAGCCTGAAGCTGTAGCAAGTGAAGTTCTCTCAAAATTGGACACTTGTGCCCCAAGGTCCAGCTGATGCTATGAGGTTTTGAAAGTATAAACATTTTCTAAATCTGTCAGACTTTCTAGAACAGCTCCTCGTGATCACTTCTAAGGCACTCAGGACCTCAGGGGCAGCCCTTATGGGTCCTGATTCACTACAGCAGAGGTCACCAGCATGGTCCAGTCCTGGTTCAGTTGTTAATGGTCAGCTTGTCACTTCAGGAAAAAGGCTTTTTGTAGCTGGTTGTGTCCCTGTAGCCACACAGGTCAGTCAACTGATCCATTGGTGTCCACTTCTCAATCCACAAGTGGGGGGGATTAGGCCTGGGTGCAATTTTAATTACTCCAGAGTATTTGGAGTATTTTCAGTAATTGGGCTTTACTCTTGCGCTGCAAAATTATGTGATTACACCAGCGTGAGTGATTAAGAGAAATTTGGGGCAAGAATCCTACCGCAGGAGCAAAGGAACAACAATGAAAGAGAGAGCAAGCGGCTTCTGACTACTGCAGTTCGTGTCCTGTAGCATTTAGTGCTATTTTCTTAGCACAAAATTCATCCCTGGGTTCATTTTGGATCTGAGGGTGCATTATGCACTAAGTAAATAGTGCTAAATACTAAATTACACCTCTCATGTAATTACTCATAATTATGATTAATTTTGCTGTATTTACACTAGAGATAATCACGTCAGTTACGCCCACCCCGAGTGCAGATACAGCCATTCAGGTCTCCACATAGGTTACAGACAGTATGTCCAGTCCTCTTATAATCTTCTGCAGGTCAAGATGTGTTCTGATGAGCTGTGGGTGAGGTACCAATTTTGTTAGTTCCCCTAGCCAGTGGGTGGGATGACTCCTGGGCACTCCCTAACCAATAAGAAAGAAGTTCCCAGGGACAACCCTTCCCACCTTTGCAGCACATTTTGCTTTACCATACTACAGACTATCCCACCCACTTATAGGCAATATGGTGGCATCTTTCTGCCCTTCAAGGCTGCTGATGTGTGAACCATGTGTGTATTTAGGGAAATGCACAGTCCTCTCCTCCTCAACTACACACATTGGTTCTAGTACCAGCTCTCACTCCCATTGGGCTAGTGCCAAGCTGGCTACAGATAGGCCAGCGAACAAAGGGTCCCCAGGTTTCCCTTTACATTTAGCTATGAATGGGTAGGTCTCACCCTACCCCTTTCACGTTAATGAAGTTTCTGAACCCTTTGCAGTTGCCTTTCCTGAGCTGATGAGAGTCACATACCATGCTCCAAGATTTTCCTGTCAAAAGGCCAAAGCCATTGTTTCTTCTCTGAGAGAAGTTTTCACAACTCATTAAGGGTAAGTACTAACAGGGCCTACAACGCTGGCAGGCTAATACTAATTATGCAACTGGAGCTTTAGACAGATAGAGTATAACCTTTTAAAAGTAGTTTTTTCCTAAATGTTTATTACAAATTTGATTTCACCAGTAAATTGAATTTTTAATAAACATTACAAATAGTGGTTTAATCATTCTAGTAGGTTGTCCCAAACCAAAGATAGTCGGGTTATGATTTTATTCAGAACTTTACTTTTTAGGTCGAGCCAAGACAGCGCATGCGCTGTCGCAAGACCTGGAGTAAACACTGCACTGAGTGTAATCCCGCCTGCTGCTTGGGATTGGTTCACTCCTCCGCTACTCTTCTTTCCTGGCTCCGTATTGGTTACTTGTCCCGATACATCATTTCCGGTTTTGCCATGCAGCACCGACCAACTACAGCTTACTTACGCTGTAGCTGGATAGTTCTTCCTTTACGGACTACTTGGTTTATTTCCTGCTTGTGATTCCCCACGGTGCCCGCTTTATGGTATGCTGTCCACATTACTTGTTTTTTTTGTTTCCTGCCTCGGCTTGTGTTCTGATGCACGTGTTTTTGCCCTACGCATTCATTCACCAGATGGGAGTTCGTTTGCAGGCAGTTTCCAGCAGCAACGTGTTTCAATTTGTATGCAATGAAAGTCCGCCTTTACGTCGTGCTTTTGTAATGTATGCATATTTTTGTCGCTTTGAAACAGTTTCTTTATTTTTAAACAGAGCCATGTTGGTTAATTATTTTTCGAATTACTTTTCTGTCCGCTAGATTGTTATAGGTTTCTTTTTCTTTTCGTTGAGCGTATGCTTTTAAAATATGGATACTTACTGTTTATTTATGTTTAAATGGATTGTGCACGAGCCCCACCTCACCCACGCCCACAGCTGCGGACATCAAGACCCCTTGCTTCTCTCAGAGAATTGTGTGATAGGCGCTAGATTTTAGAAAGATCCATGAGCCTAGTAACGCTGCCTCATTGACGACTTGGATAGTAAATCCCTGGACAACATGATCGGTTCCTAATTGATATATGCTGCTTCTGCGCACGCTCATGCTCAACCGCTGCACTATGTAAACAGACTGCCTGAATGGCCTCCTGCCATTGTACATGTTAAATACCCTCCGTGCTGCCTCCCACCCGCGAAAAAACGTAAGTGGTCTGGCATGCCCAGCGCAACTGCTTTTTATCAGCCCTTAGTATCAGTAAATGTGAAGCGTGCCCATCCTTGTTGAAGAAATTAGTGCGCTTGCATGGAAATATTTATTTAAATATAGTACATTATGTGGAAGCATTTCTCAAAATCATTGGGATGTTTACAATCAAACCAAAATACTGACGCACACCACTGCTATGCAAGCAGACTGGCATTCATTTCTGTAATCTATTTTTTAAAATAACTTTCTTAATGTGCTTACTCCCTTGCTTAAATGATATACATATGTACAATAATGCCTTGGCGAACGTGGTCATGTGCCCACATTTACACATATAAAACATACACTAGGCCACACAATGTAGCAGAGCAACCAGCACCGTGATAAAGCCAACAGTGCGAAGCTCGATATATTAGTTTCCGCATTTGACAAGTCGGAAGCAGATAAAATGTATAGCATTCAGCAAAATAATAGCATCGCTTGCTGTACAGTGCTCTGAAGCAGCAACAATGTGGTGACAGCAAGCATTATGAAAACAAGAAGGTACAAATACAGTTTTTTAAACGTTACATTGTTGTTAATTTGTGCAGGGTTCTCGTTCACTAACGCTTCTGCCCATGTTTCTTTTGCTTGCTTACATATACACTTTTAACTGTCTGTGCATTTTTCTTCCTCCTTTTCAGCTCTACTTCATTTTTATGCCTATTTTCCCATTTTCTGTTTTTTTTAATTCCTTTACTTTTCCCCTCTTAACCTTCGGGCCGCTATCATTTTTGTTTTTTAAATCTCGCAAAACAGAGAGCTCTTAGCTGTCTGTAGGGGTAAAGGGTCCTTTGGACATACCAATAAGTTATAGTGAACTTAGAGCCTGCCCATTCCTTACTGTTCATTGGCTTTTTTGCCACTCTCATTTGCTTGCTTCTTCTATGACTAAGCTATTGGCAATGTAAATGAAAATGCCTTTTATTTATCTTTTTAAAAACAACACATAAATAAAAGGCATTGTCATTTACAATGTCAATAGCTCAAACTCTCATAAATGCGAGACCTGTTGCATTGCAAATGCTTGTTCTTAAATGACAGCAGATGCCCTTTTACAGTGACATAGTTTATGAGGATAGCTACTGTAGAGAGATGCCAATTCAAAATCCATGCATGTACCATTTTTAAATACTAGTCACTATACCTTGTGGCCTACAAGGCCCACTTAGGTGTGGATTATTTAATATATAAAAGTACGGTTTTTTCCCATCAAATAAGGTTATTTTGACAGATTTACCTACAGGTTTAAAGGCAGAAGTTGTCAAGCTATACATGTAGATCTAAAATGATGGTTTTCATTGCCAGCTTAGTAGATTGCACAATATTTGCTGCAGTCCACAGGTGACATGTTTTAGGGGTTAGAGAGCACACACTGGGGAATGGACAGCAGTGCCCCATTGTGCAGAGTTAAAAAACCAGCAATACCATTCAGCAACAAATGGCGATTATCACATAAAAAGAGGGATTTTCTAACATGCAGTGATGTAAAAAAGTATGTTCTCTACCGAGTCCAAAGGCCTCAAGCCTTTTTGTACTGGATAAAAACACCACAGAATGGTCATTTTTATTAACAAAAAACTAAAAATAATTTGCGATGTTTTGTGAGCACTACATACAAGTTTTGTCCAATGCAACAAAAAGAGAGGTACTGAAGGAAGAGGGTAAAAACAACTAATCAAGAGCTCTGCATGAATCACATGAACTGTGATGAAAGGCATTGGTTGGAGAACGATCGGCTGCAACACCTGGTCACCCGGGCACACCTTGTCTGAAGTGAAGTGTGTAAAATCCTAGATATGGAAGGTCCTCCATCAATAGTATAGGTAAATGTCCAGAATATTTGTAGAGCCATGTATAGTCATTTAAACTATCCCAGAAGAGACACCACCAATGTTGCCACAGAATTGCCAAAGCAAACAAAAAAGGCGTACTTTAAGGAAAGCAACTGGAAGCAAATGAAAATTAAATTTACCATTCATCTACTAGAAAACCTTTTAGGTCTCGGTATATACTGGAGTTGTGTAGTGTAATAACGTTTATTGTATAGATAAAAATCATTTGCAATAATCATGCATTACATCTTGTACAAAGCATCATTAAAAGTAAGAGCCTCACATCAGCAGAATGATGCTCTAAAAATCACTAAAGTATACAAAAAAGTGATAGATGGAATGCTTGAATTAATCCAAGCCACTGATAATCACTCGGACAGCATCCCAGTGATAGTTCTTCTGCACACCATGCTGCTTCAGTTTGAACCCAGCCATATGGAAATCAGTCTTGGCCCTCCTCCAATGGGAACACTCCAGCCCAAACCACCAGGCCAGCTTCTCCTCGACCCAGACCACAAGTATGATGGCATGGTGTGCACAACAAAGATGGCCTGGTATGTGGGCCGAGTAATTACAAGTGGCTGAGATGAATTCAAGCATTCCCATCCATCACTCTTTGTATACTTCAGTCGCTCTAAAATCACAGCTATGTTCTAATTAAAAAAGCTTGCTCCTCAGGTGGAGCATGCTTTATAACAATGCATAATACATTAATTAATAAATAAATAGTTAAATAAATACACAGCGCCAAATATACAACCAAGCATTAGTACTGATAAGAATAGAACAGCTCTAATGGCGCTCAGGATAGTATTTGCCGATATTTAATGTTTATCTGTTGGTTGTCAGGGTTCAGTGTTGGTATTTGAAGGTAATTTTGAGGAGGTCAGGCCATGATGCGGGTTGCCTCTACAGCGACGGCCCAGCTTCTGCTGCTGCACACTCAGCGGGGGCTTCTCTAGCCTTTCTTTCGAGGAGGCCAGCGAGCCATCATGGCGAGTAGTTAAGTTCCTTTATTGCCCAAGGAGCCCTATGTGTCCCATTTCAAGGGGCACCCGGAAGAGATACACTAACAACAGGCACCCCAAAAGGGAGTCTCCACCTTTGCATGGGGCCATGTAAATTATGGAGTGCCTCCTATGCGCTGTGCAGGTGCTAACTAGCACCCATGCAATATTTACTGCAGCAGGAACGACAGAAGCATTGGAGGGAGTCTTTTGTAACGAGACCTCATCAGAGGGGCCTTCTGTAATTCCAAATGGGTCAAGGAGTAAAAATGAAACACTTTCTGAGCTCCCAGACCCCTTTGACTGTACGGCCCTAAATCTCTCTTGCTAAAACAAAAGAGAATCTAAACCTTATTGAGGACAAGGAAGTGAGTATTGTTTATCCTGATCTCACCCTCTCATATCTTGAGCTGGCAAATCATTGTAGTAAACCAACGACATAGGAGAGGGAACTGGTGTTTTAAAGGAATGTGTAATGAGCTGCATTCAGATTGGCTGATGGGGTTGTTTTTGCAGTCACACGATTTTCGTTCAGTAAAAAAGTGTACAATTGGTTGTGAAAACATTTTCCTAGACACATACGTACTTACTTTATTGCTGATTATTATCGGTAAGAAAAGTAAAACTTGACACAGGCCTTTGTGTTTTAAATAATATATAGTATATATTTTCTCTTTTTAGAGACAGGATCGATGCAGAGCCAACCCACCCTGTGAAATTTTTTCTGTGCTCAATATGGCTGCAATGAGTTCGTATTTGTGTTGGTGATGTCTGTACTAGGGGAAACTCAAATACTTTAAGAGCACACCATGCATCACCCTCATCCCTCTTCTGACTCCTCTCTGCCAGTGACAGAAATAGCTGCAGCTCCCCTGGCTACCCCACCCCGTGTTCTTGGCATACAACGTTTATAACTCAGTGCCAGAGGAAACAAGCATTGGCGAAGACAATGGGTCTCACCCGTGCACCTACTGGCTTTATCAATACATGTTAGTTCCCTAGACGTCCTCTGTGCTTGCAGATGCAGGGGTGGCAACCATTTTGGAATGTTTTTCCGTAAAAAAAAAAATCCATGATGCAATCCAGAAGGCATGTGCATGCACAACTTCCATCTTGGAATAGTTTTCTTTCGGTTTAAGAGAAATCATTCAAAGATATTCACACAGCAGTGTTCTTAGAATGATTTTCTTAAATCAAAAGAAAACCCGTTCCAAGATGGCTTCCTCTGTGTGCACATGCACAGTGTCCATCTGTGAAAAAGAAGCATTGGCAAAGCAATTCTCTTTATTAACTGCAGCATTGCTCTCCCCAAAATGCCAATAGATTTGGCTGTTTAGCATTGTTCTCTCTTCTGAAACATAGCAAATGTTTTTAAAAGGATCATGCTTCATCTCCAACATGAATGAGTGACTACAAATTCCTGTTGACCTGCTTGTGTGATTTTCATTCCATTGCACAATATGACCCACAGCCCCTCAATGCCATGCTGTCCTTCCTTTCTGAATCTTTGTAACCCCCCCCTCCATTACAGCCCTTAATTCTCTTGTTGCTCACTACATAGTCATATTTATGCTCCAAGTAAAAATGATGTTGTCTACTACAATACTGGTCTGATGACATTGTTCTTCCTTCGTGGTTGGATACCTATAGTTATCACCTTTGCCCACAAATCATAGCTTCACAGCCATCTATCTGCACCAACCCCACCTCTGCTATGCACCTTAATCCCTCCATCTTCACAATTAGGCTGTTCTATAGACCTTATGTGTCCCATCTCAAAGACCACTCTGAAGAGGTCAGTAACTGTGTGCCACCGCTTGGGAAGCACAGTCATCGCACTTATTGAGGGCCTATTTAACTGTACGTATTCGCTAATTAAGGCACACCAGAAAAACCTCCACTTTTCAAGTCCTACCACCTCTCACCTCCATAAAGCCTCACCTTGATCAGATTGCTAAGGACTCAGAACATCTCCACAAATCATAAAACTAACCCAATCACTATAACATTCAAGTACTCAATGGAGAGAATGAAGAAAGCTGAGCAATTATGAGGAAATTGCCAGAAACCTGTACTGCAGATGTATACAAAAACATCAAGTAGACCTACTTTTCTTCACACATAGGCCTAACGCTTGTATATAAACCTTCCTATGAAAGCTCACTAAAAATGCTTGGAGATTCAAGGCAGCTTCAGAGTGTCTGCGGCCCCTAACTTCACTTACAGTGAAAACTTCCAATGATCATTTACATTAAAAGTACAGTAAAAATTCCAGTCAAGGACAGAAACATCAGAGCGTTAAGAACTTAAAAATATCATCCTTGCAACATCTCGTCTAACGTTGATGCACCTCCAACCCAACGACAGAACAACAGAGCCTTGTTTTAGCCTTTCGGTCACTTTGTCAATACAGGATCATTCTGAACCCAGCAAAGATAATCAGTGTCTTGCAGTCACAGTAGTCCTTAACCTGCTACAGGCAGCATTCTTCACACTAAAACTTGCATGAAGATGCCACCTGCCAGAGGGGCCCTTTAAAGAGGCCTTTGGGCTGATCAAGATGACCCCACTCAACAAAGGGCTGTGCCTACCGCTGACCAGGTACTACAGCCATTCTAAACCTTCAGCAAATGTCATTATACTTGGCAAGGTGGATTCAAATAACACCACAACAACGTTGATGAATGCAGCCTGATTTCACAAATACAAATGCCATTAAGTCGGCCTGGTAGAAATATGGAGTTGGTGACAAATCCTTAACCATATTGGAGTTCCTCCGTTCTACACGGAACAGAATCCTCTACAGAAATATTGAACACAAGACAGGGGTGCAGTGTCTCAACTATATAATAAAGAGGTGGCCTGCACTGAAACACCGGACAGTTGACTTGCACAGAAACACCTGAAAGGCAATGCTCATTGTTCAAATGGATAGACGTTCATTGTTCAAGCAACCCTAGCGGAAGTAACGCTTCGGGCCACTTTTGTTGCTGGGCGCTGCAAAAATGGCCGATAGTACCAAAACCGGCCCCCACCCTGGCGGCCCACAGGGGAAACGTCCAGTGCCCGCTACGACCTGTCCGGCCCTGAGTCTGAGGGACTTTTTTTGGGCTGTTTGTGGCCCTGTATTATGGTCTGCTTGGCCATTATTTACTGTTAATTTCCCTGATAATAAAACAAACATACCAGTAATAAGCTTAAATCTATGCAAAACACTTGTACAGCGTATCTTTACAAGTTCGAAACTGCCCCAATTTGTGATCATGGTCCTCTTTTTTAGCTTTCTAATTCACCTATGGGGCCACTTTTACTTTGATGCCCAGGACTATTTTCTGTCCCAGCCCGACCCTGTTGTGCAGGGTAGGCTTTTGGAGGTTTGGTGACGTTCATTCACCAGACAAGTAAGTGTTCCACTGTGCCCTACAGTATATCTTATGTAAGGTTTCCACTAGTTTTTCAGTTCACAGAAATATGCTTGTAGCACGTATGGCTTTAGATACCCATGCTCTGCTTACTCCTGCTAGTGTTGGGCTTGGGCATTACAACTTGTTTTTCTTCGAAGAAGTTTTGAGTCATGGGATGTGCTGTGACTCCTCTCTTAGTCCACAATGCGCATGGACACTGACTCCACCATAGATTGTTTTCAATGCCATCGGTTTCGAACTTGCTCAGCAGACCAATCACTGAGACGAATTTGATCCTCACAGTTTTTTTGGTCCTAACTGCTCCATTCAGGTAACAACCGGGTAACAATCAGAGAGCAGTGGGTGCCTATTCTGAAGTTCTCCCGATGGGAACACCACTGTACCTCTACCAACCGCTGTATATAGGAATGGGGTGTTCAAGGTGCAATGCAAAATATCATTAGGCTGACGAGCATGGTGCTTTCAATATTTACTTTCCCCCCCAACCACAGCAAAGACCTCCTGTGATTTGTGCCTCGCCTTCCGGTGCAATAATACCTTAAGGAACTGAAGGGTACAGTGTTGACCACATTCCAAATCATCTTCCGAGACCCCCAACATTTTTAGCAAACCTAATGCTACAAGTTTTGAGGAGGAGGAGGATGAAGCGGGTCCCTCTGGGATCCCAGAGAGGGTACTGACACCCAGTCCCGAGACAATGTTCTTGAGTACTTCAGAGGGAGGAGACCAAAGCGGCATGCCAAGAAAACTCTGAGGGACACGAGTATGACTCCAGCTCAGTAAAGTCAGAGGACTATATCCTGCTCCATCAAGCACTCCTAAGCAATGGGAGTTGGAAGTTGAGCCCCAAGCAGGACAGAAAGAAACTTCCAGCGTCTGACCCAACACCTCCCTTGGGCTCTGATCTGCACTGAGAAAAGGCTCACAGCAAAGGGCTTGAAGCTACAGAAGTGGTCGAATCCTTTTCAACCAAAGGACACCTCCACCACACTCATACTCACCCCCCCTCCAACACCACCAGATTACCCTGACAGGTCAGTGCTCTCATAGTCAGACCCTGGTAGCCCTTGCAGGGAGGGAGACCCTTATGACTAGAATCTTGGGTCAGGGTTTGATCCCTGGGATGATTATAATGTCAGGAGGCCCCCCAATCTGGGACCATACCGGCTAAGCTATCCACGCTGATTCAGCACCCAGCCCACCATCATAAAGTCAACATGCACGTCTTACAGGAGGAGGATGACTTTTTAGTCGAGACCATCAAAACTGAACATATCTTTAATTTCTTCTCCATACTCAAAGACTTGTTGAAGTCAGCCCCAGAGAACCTGTCAAGGCAAAGGTGGTCACCCCACAGGTGGAGAAGAAGTTCACAGCTTCTCCTGATGGCCCACTTTACATCCGTGGTCTGGTGCTCCTAGACTCCCTGGTGGTATACACAGCAAGGAAGTGGGCCTCAGCCACTGAGGACACTCCCTCGCTAGACAAGGATAGTAAGCGCTTTGATGATGTTGGCAAAGGCATGGCGCTACCACCCAATGGTGTATTGCTTATTCTGTAGGCTTGATGTCAGAGCATGATAGCTTTCACTGGGAGGAGTAGAAGGAGCTGGTACAGCAGCTCCTTGAGATCTACAGAAAGCAGGTGACAGAACTAGTTGCTGAAGGGGAGATCCTTTCCAATGTGCATATGTGATGTACACTCGATACTGTGGTAACCACCTCCCACAGTGTAAACACAAGCATCCTGTTCCACTACCACACATGGGTAGGGATCAAGCTGCAGTTCCTACAACACCTCCTCTACATCCCATTCAATGTGGAACACTATTTTGGGCCCTAAGCTGAAAAGATAAAGTAGGACACTGAGGTCGCCAGGTCCAGGGGTGTACTGCAGTCTGCCACTCAGAGGGGCACCTTTTGTAAACGACAACCCAGTGGTAGGACCAAGACCAAACACCCCCGAACAGGCGCAACCCTACCAATAGCAACAGCAGGCCTTTCACGAATTTCAGGCAGGCAGAGAATACACAAGAGAGTGGTTACTGGCGTAAAAACAGCAGGGCAGGGGTAGAGGCGAATTTAGCTAGAGTCTTGCTCCCAAACAACTGCCTGGTAAGAATGTCCACCCCTGTTGGTAGAAAGACATCTCAGATCAATGGGTTCTTGCACTGGTTAAGCAGAGCTCAGATTTCCACACTATCCACCCAACATACCACCAGATCCTCAGTCGAGACCACCTCACTCTTCTTAGGGAAGAGGTTCAAAGGCTTCTTCAAAAGAGCACAAAACAGCTCATGGCCCTGCACTAACGAGGCAAAGACTTCTACTTTCTGGCTCCTCATCCCGAAGAGCATGGCTCCCTCTGGCCCATATTAAACCGGAGGCCACTAAATCGGCATATCTGGTTGGGCACTTTCATGTGGCTTCCTTGCACGACGTTATCTCTCTGCTTCACCAGTGGGACTTCATGATGACACTAGTCCTGAAGGGTGGCAACTTCTGCATCCCCATCCATCCCACCCATCACCAGTACCTTTGGTTCATGGTAACTGGACAACACTACCAATTCAAAGTTCTACCCTTCGTAATCACTACAGCTCCCAGTGTTTTTACCATTTGCTTGGCAGTGGGGGCACTTATCTTCCAGAGTTGGTATCCACATCTTCCTTTACCACAACGACTTGCTGATCAAGACCAGCTGCAGGCAATAGTGCCTAGCTCACACTCAAACTACTGTAGCCCAGCTTCAAAATTTAGGGTTCACCATAAATGCAAAGAAGTCCCACCTCCAACTCCAATAGATTCTGCCTTTTCTGGGCTCAGTGTTGAATGATGTCACAGAGAAAGAATATCCCAAACAGCAAAAGGTGATGGCATTCCAGGAGTTGCTGCCTGTTTTATTCCTCTAATCTAATTACTGTAAGAACTCTAATGAAAATCTTGGGTATGATGGCATCCTGCACAGCAATTGCACTGTATGCTAGGATACATATGGGCTCACTCCAACAGTTACTTGCGAGGACAGAAGCGTATGTTCATTTGGAATATCTAGTGTTGAATAAGGCTAGCACTCTTTGCAATGGTGGAACAGCAATAACCTTTTGCTCTGCAGGCCCTTCATGTACCCTCTCCCATAGGTGACCATCATCACCTACTCGCTGCTCACTGGGTGCGGTGCACATCTCAGCAACATGTCTGTGCAAGGGACTTGGACACCCTACCATCAGAGTTGACACATCAACAACCTAGAGCTCTTGGTCATCCGTCTAGCCCTCAAAGCCTTCTACGGATGTGTTCAGGGCAAAGTGATCCTCATAATGATGGACAACATGACAGCCATGTATTCAGTACAGAAACAGGGGCACTTACTTCCCCCAGCTGTCTGCATTACCACAGGACATCTGGCACTGGGCAACCCACCAACAGGTTCCACTTTCTAGCAGAAAATCTACCAGGGGTGGACAACAACTTTGTGTTCCTGTAAAACAGAACACATTAACAAGTCCATGAATGAGAACTCCACCCACATGCCTGGCACAGGTACTTCCACCAGTGGAGAACTCCAGCCATCAACTTCTTCACCACCCAAGAAAATGCAAAATGCCTAAGCCTTGCCTCCAGTTACCCACAGTCCATGTGCAATGCACTAAGGATGAACTGGTCCGGGATATTTGTGTACACTTTTCCTCCTCTTTCATTCATCTCATACGTGGTGAGGAGGATGATGATGCAGGTGTCAATGACCCTAGGACCCTAACTTTGGCCAGACAGCCCTGGTACTCAGTGTTCCTTGAGATGTCCAATGGTCCCCATGTGAAGCTTCTGATGAGGAATGACCTTCTCATACAACAACGTGGCCATATAAGGCACACCGATCCCAGCAGCTCAACCTAGCGATCTGGCAACTGAGGTCTTAGAGTTTGGCTACCTAAACTTCCCTGATTAGTGTATGGCCATATTGTGTGAAACACCTAGACCCATAAACGCACATGTTATGCATCCATATGGAAAATATTTACCCACTACTATATCTCTAAGCACCTAGACCCCTTCCAATTTAGAGTTCAAGACATCATATGTTACCTTCTATAACTTTAAAATGCAGGTCTTGTGTATACCTCTATAAACGTTGACTTATCTGCTGTTGCGGCATACATGCAGCACAGGGAACACTCCTCTCTTTTCAAGATTCTTGTGGTTAAGGCATTCATGGAGGAACTTAAAAGGGTAATACTCCCAAAAATACTCCCACCCCAGTGTAGAAACATAATGTAGTTCTCACAAAAAGTATTGATCTGCCTGTTGAACACCCCCAATCTTGCAACCTTCAGTTTCTTTCCTGGGATATGTCCTTTCCGGTGGCCATAACCTGACTGAGGTGCATCAGAGAATTAAGAGCACTCACTATTCGAGACCTATTCATTGCGATTCACAATGACAGGGTAGTCCTTAGAACTAATCCAAAGTTTCTGCCCAAGAGAGTCTTAACTTTCCACATCAACCAGATTATTGAGCTAGCTATATTCTTTCCACAACCTGACTCAAGTGGAAAGAGCATTACACACCTTAGACATGAAACTAGCTTTCATGTACTCTATTGACAGGACTATGTTGCTATTGTAGCTTTTGCCAAACCCCAAAATGTTCACCCCATTTCTAAAGCAGGCATTGCTAGGTGGATTGTAAAATGTAACCAAACTTGCTACTCCTAAACATGTACTTACTGTACCTCCCGTGGCACACTCTACATGCACAAAAGGAGTAACCATGACTTTCCTAGGTAACATCCTGATATCAGACATGTGCAAGGCAACTACCTAGTCAACACCAGACATCTTCACAAAGTATTACTGTGTGGAAATATTATCCCATCAGCAGGCTACAGTTGGCCAGACCATAAGCATTGTTTCAAACATCTGCCTGATAACCACCACATAGAAGGAACCTGCTTAGCAGTCTATAAGTCAATACAGAGCACGTAAGCATATATTTGTAGCATGTAGTGTTGTAGATTCATATTTGCCCACCTTCCTCAATGGAAGACGGAAATAACGGAACAGGTTTTATTTTTTTTCTCTCACACTTTACTTCTTTAATAACTTGCACTGCACACGGCACAACACAGTAGTCTTCCTCTACATTCCACTTGCAGCTATCACCATCTGAGCAGAAAACAATCTGGGGTGAAGTCGGTGCCCATGCATATTGTGGACGAAGAGAGGAGTCACAGCACATCCTGTGAATTGAAACTTCTGAGAATGAAAAACAAGTTGTAATGTCCTAGCCTAACACTAGATGGTAGCAGTACGCAGAGCATGTGACTTTACAGCCACACTACTAAGTTATTCAAATCAAATTAGTCTTTATTCGATATTTTTCAATCATAAAAGACACAGATTGATACATGCAATATGATAAAATACCATAATAGCATAAAAAGATAGTCATTGCAATTTAAAATTCCTTAAAATGTTGTTAGAAAAAGATTTTTCCGTTAAAAATGAACAATGCTATAAAAAGAATTTAATGACATTTAATGGCGATAAAATAGTGACTAAAATTAATATCCTTAGGATTAAAAGAATTTTAAATCGCCATATATAAAAACAAATTATTCAGGGGAATATAATACACAGGGAATACATCTCACTAAGTATATATGCAAGTAATTTAATACAGAGTGGTACCTACGGCAGCCTCCAGACTAATTCTTCTAAGGGTCCATGTCCAGCCCAAGAACTTTGCCATAGCTATAGCTACGTCTTCACGTGTATCTGTTTTCAAAATACGCAATACTGTTTGGCAGGATCTAGTGCCAAGATTTAAACAGATTGGTTTGAGCCATTTATGTCGGGGACCCTTATATGTTGGGCACACAAACAATACATGAGCTATAGACTCTTCCATAGTTTGCACATAGGGCATTTAGTATCAAGAACATTATGCCATTTTTTCTTAAAAGTTTTTATAGGAAGGGTACCAACTCTGAATTGGTGATATAGTTTCCTATCGCCAGGTCTCGCAATAAAATCCCAATATGCTTCAGACCTGAATTCATACTTATGTTCTAAAAAGATGCCTGTCAAGGAAGTACTACTCACCAATGACATGGACTTATAACTGACCATGTCCCTATAAAGAGCTTTGTAATCATTTTTACTCGGAAACGAATTCCCTACTGGGTCCTCCCACAAGTTACTAAGCCCCATATCGAATAGTGTACCCTTTATCTTTTGTAGCCAATTAATTTTTGAAGACTTATCTGCTTCTCTAATATGCTTACTGCACTGGCATATGGGGCTAGCTCTGGTGTTGTCCATAATCGTCTCCAGTAAGCCAAGGGTCTAATTCCCGCTGCCTCCTCAAATGAAATACATCCCAAATCTAATAATAGGGGTTTGAGAGGAGTCGATTGAGGGAGACCGGTTAGTGTTCTCAGGAACTTATTTTGGGCAAGGACTAGAGGAGCTAGATTATTAAAACCCCAAAGTTCTGCACCATAAATTATCGATGCCCTAATTTTCCCTTTATAGATTGATAGAGCTGGCCCTACCGGTTTGGCATTGGAAAGTCGATGTTCTTTTAGTAGGGCACCTGCTAGTTGATTGTGCCGGAGGACTAGCAAATCTATCTGCGGTTTCCAATTCATCCTCTTACCCATTGTTACACCCAGATATGTAAAGGTGTCAGTTTGCTCCAGGTACGCATTGTTCATCATTACTCTGCCTTTTACTATTTTATGTTTGTGCAGCACCATGAACTTGGTCTTATCGATGTTAACTACTAGCTCATGGTCGTTGCAGAAAACAGTAAATCTATCAAGGGCACGTTGCAGACCAGATTGAGTTTTAGACAGGATTAAAGTATCGTCTGCAAACATTAGCAGCGGAACCCTTGAACCAGCAAGAGTAGGTGCATCAGTTGGGTAGGCAGTGTAATATGAAATAACCTTATTTATAAACAGAGATAAAAGTGTAGGGGCCAATAGACACCCTTGCCGCACCCCCTTGTTTACTGGGAAGCGGTCCGTTAATTCACCCTGTTGTCCCCACCGTACCTGGGCATAGTTAGACTCATGCAACTTGATGATAAAAAGTAGGAGCTCGGGTGGCATCCCTGCTTCCTTTAATGTGTCCCATAACTTATATCTGGGCACCAGGTCAAATGCCGATTTTAGGTCTATAAAAGCAGCATAGAGAGTCCCCCCGGCTAAGATCACTGTGCTCCAATAAATCATCATGAATCTAAAGACTTGATCAATGGTACTGACGTGAGGGCGAAAACCCGCTTGATAGGTGGATAAAATATCCTGATCGTTTATCCATGTAGTTACTCCACTCAGCACAAGTCTGGCCACAATCTTTTGTAATGTATCAATTAGGCTTATAGGCCTATAGTTACTTGGGCTGGCGCGATCCCCTTTTTTGTAAATCGGGATTATTTCTGCCCCCACGCCAGGATGCTGGTATGGGGGCACCTCTAGCCAGGGCATTGGATATGATATGAATATATTTAGTCCAATTCTTTCTATCATGTTTAAATATGTCTGCTGGTATGCAATCCGGACCAGGTGCCCTGCCAGTAGGGACACCGTCTAAAACTCTTTCAATCTCCCCTATACCAAAGGTTAAGACTGTATCTGAGGTTATATTAGGATAGAGTGTGGGAGAGCCTATTGTGGAAGCAAATTGGGCCTGATAATGCAAAACCCATTGTTCTGGTGGCACATTATTTACTGGTACTGGCCCTATATCTCCACTTCCCCATTTGACTGTGTGCCAAAATTTCCGCCAGTTTTGCCATTACATGCTTGAAGCAGGTCCTTCCATCTATTTTCATCAAAGTTCTTTCTTGCCCTGTGTTGTGCTTTTTTATAATCTAACCTTGCATTTTTAACCTCCTGTGGTATTCCCAACCTAATTGCTTCAGAGAGATGCCTAAAAGCAGTCCTGCATGCCTCATCATACCATTTAGCTGATTTATGGGTTACATACCTAGTAAATCTTTTGTTTTTAGTAAAAAAAACTTTCAACTCAGCAAAAAAGTCCTCATGTGCCTTCATGACAGCAGGGTCTCCACCAAGAGAGTCATCTTGAGTATCTAGAACGGAAAGAGTTGATATTGTACTTTCAAGAGGTAGCTTTATAAGTTCTAAAGTGCTATTATCTTCAGATACCACTGCCCATTTTAACCAACGACAATCTTGGGACATGATTACATCTGCTGTCACTATTTCGGTACTTGCACTTGGCCGATCCTGACCCTTTAACTCTAGTGTTAACAATAACGGATCGTGGTCACTCTCCATTCTACGTGAGATCTTCATATCCAGAAGTCTTGGCCATAATTCTAGATTTATAAGAAAATAATCAATTCTGCTACTTCTTACCCCATTATTAAAAGTGTGGGTGCCTTCACTGTCTGATATCGACCTCCCATTAACAGCCCTTAGACCCCTCTCCAAGCATATGCTTTTAAGCTGTAGAGCTGCCTCAGTCCATTTGTTAATCGGGGGCAGTGTTAGAAGCGGAATCCCCCAATTAGAATCCTCATCACTGCTAAGGCTGCTGTCTTCGTGGCCAAGTGGCTCTAAAGTGCAGTTGAAATCTCCTGCAATTACCAAGTGTTTTACCCCTTTCGTGGCTTCGATAAAGGAATCCAATTGGGAGACAGTTGATGATGCTTTCCCACCCGCTATCCCTCTCGCATACACATTGATCAGTATAAAATCTGGCTCAAATTTTGATCGAACATTAATGGCCAGGATGTCGGGACTGTCAATTATTAACTCTTCAACCTGGTAGCCTGTCTGTTGTCTAACCCAAATAATCAGCCCCCCAGAGGGTCTCCCTTTAGGTCCAGCAATTGCCAGTTTACCGAAGGCTAAGTAACCAGGACGAAAGATCATGTTCAATGACCAAGTCTCCTGGAAAACAATGATGTCATGCCCCTCTATGAAACATGACCAATCAGATGACAATCTTAGATGGTAGACCGGCAATGTTCCAAGATATCAATGATAGTGAGGAAGAAGTCGGAACACCACCCAAAGCTCGGGTTATCGGGATCTCTGTGCCCTCTAGATAGTTGGAACTTATTATCTGTAATCCCGCTTTAGTGACGGGAGAAGGAATAGGCAAAATATCGATATTCTCTGCCAGAATTGGGGTGACTGGTTGTAGTCAGTCGCATGCATCTAGGTCAGACAGAGGAGCAAATCTATTAACAAGATTCAAATCTAAGGCTCTATATATGCTTCTTGGTGGGGCCCGGGGCTGTTTCACTACACTCAGTGGACCCCTCCCTATTGAGGGATGGAGATGGGGTCCATAAAAGAACCCTAGTGGCAAAACAGAAATTTTATCAGAATAACTCCCTGGGTTTTTACCCAATCGATGCAAAAGAAGTCTAACAACATACACATTATTAAAATTGACAACTACACAATCACCCCTCCTTCTTTCCTGGAGGGTCCTATCCAAGCTGCTCGTCTGGCCATAATCATTTGGTTATAGATATCCCCATCCCAAATCCCAACACCCTTCAGTTGTAAGTCCAACCAATGCATAACTTTTAATAATAGTTGTTCAGTAGTTTCAGTCTGTCCTTCCCGCAATACTGGGACATTCCTCAGGACCACCACCAACGGAGCGGCTGCCGGAGGAAGATGTAGGCTCAGCGGACCTTCTGAGGGCGTGCTATGATCCAATCTTCCATACTTCGTCGAGGGTTCTGGGCCATGTGTCCCTGGTACGGAACTATCCTGTCTTCCTATAGCACGGCTATTATTTGGATTTGCCACTGACGCATTAGTTGCTGCCGTCTCTACGGAGGGGCGTTCATCGCCCGGCGGGCTTGGGATAAATTGAGCAAATTCACTCGACGTGTTCCCTAACTCAGCGGTGTTCTCAATCGTAGCAGCTATAGGAACATCTAGATTGGTAGCTGCGATAGGGGTCTTCCTAGAGATTAAGGAGTTCATTGCCGATAGTTTTATAGATTTGGGTTTTGCTGGGACAGTGTTGCTCGACTTGCGAGGTATAAGCATAGGCGCTGGTGGCAGCTTGGTTTGAACAAGTAGTCCCTCAAGGACACAGAGATTGGATTTAGCCTGTAACTCAATGTTGTTAAGTCTTTCTTCAATCTGACTCAATCTATAGTTGATAGGATCTAAGGATGTCTGGAGTAGGTTTTCTAATCTCTTCCACATAACCTCATTAACTTCGGAGCATAAATCACCTTTTGAGTCAAAAGTCAGCGTTCCAGGAATTGGAAGTGAGCGATCTGCTATAATAGATAAATCTAAGGTGGCACCTCCTCCAGTTTTGTTTGTTCTAGGAATGTTTGCGATTCTTGGTCGCTGTGGACTCCCTCCCCTCTTCCTCTTTACTAAGGGTTCTGGGGTTGCTTCAAGGCTTTTGTTTTTAATTAGGGGCGCAGACCGCGTAGATATTCGTTGGAGTGGGCCAAATGCGGCACTCTCTTGGACGATCCCAGCAGGAGGCTGTATGATAGGTACTTCCAATGACCCATTTGGAGGCTGTAGGAGGTCGCTTGCCATATTAACGGTACCAGTAGCAGTATTCAGACAGCGATCAGGGGAACGTGCAGATGCCAGGGCACCCAGAGATGATCTTTTCGACAATAAAGGGTCGAGAGATAGGCGGCGCTCTGTGAGTATTATCTCATGGTCAAGGACAGGGGTTGCTCTAGATAAGAATTTGTCCAGTGACCCGTCCACGCCACCACTAGGTAGCGCGTTTCTCCCCTTCCCATCGCGCTTGTTCATCTTAAAACGTAGATCAAAATCTGGCGGTAGACCTAATCAGTTCGGTTAGTTGCGACCTTTTGGGATAAACGGAATAAGAAGAATATTTGCAGGACTGACCTTAGGTTGATCGGGCGCTCAGAGGGGGGGCCCAGCCCAGTCTCCTTCGGTCACTGACGGGCTCAGACGGGCCCGCCCTTGGCCCGGGCTTCGCCCGGTGCGCGTGCCGCGAGGCGTGATGTAGTCTCTCTCCTAGCACTCAGCTGCAGCGCATCAACAGCAGGCAGGCTTCCTGGGACTTGCAGTCCACCAACTCAGACTCCAGCGATGCGGCTCCCGCGAAGCGGGTGCCGCGAGGCGTGATGTAGGCTCTCTCCTAGCGCTCAGCTGCAGCGCATCAACAGCAGGCAGGCTTCCTGGGACTTGCAGTCCACCAACTCCGACTCCAGCGATGCGATACGCAGAGCATGTGACTTTACAGCCACACTACTAAGTTATTACTAACACATACATACAGGGTAACATTTTCCTTACATTATCCTCAAGTATTGTGATCGTGCCCTAAAATGAAACTTAAATTAATAGTAGTGACAAAACGTTTTTTATTTGTAATTCTGAAAATCTGCATTCTGTCAAGGTCAGAGGGATAACCTGCACATCTGGTTTATGAGAAAAGTTGGAAATAAACACGGCAGCCATGAAAGGACATGGCAGTGGTGTGAGTCAGAATGGCCTCGGAGTTGAGATGCTAACTTAACTCACACAGCACCATATTGGAGACACCTGATGCTGGTGTATTTGAAGCATGTGCACCATATTACAGAGGACCAGAAGAGAAATATAGGAAAGGGAACTGCTTGTCCTAGGCACACGGGAAATGCAACATAATCGCCATATTTAAACTCTTAAGGATTACAGTGAGAGTTAAGTTGAAGGAATAAACAAAAGTGTTAACCACGACTATATGAAGAAAGTAGACAAGTTCACGTTTTGTATAGCTTTAACTGCCTGATCGCTTCGGTATTTTGGGTGGAGACAGTACATTCAGACCCAATGTAGCCATAAGAAAATCATGTTTTAGAGAATCTTAATTACTTTTCTCAAAATTACCCTTACAACTAATACATTGCACGTGTTGCTAAGCCACTACGTATCAACGAGTTTATTTTTACTGTAATACAAAGAACATACTTTATACCCACCCTGGCATTCGTCAAAGGAAACAAGTGACATAATTTGTTCATGAAGTCTCCTTGGCAATTGACTTTCCAAGTTTCTTTTCCAATGTACTTCTCTTGTAATGTTACTTCCATGTTCATACATGTGGATTTTCAGTTTTATTTTAGTCCTTTCTATGTAATCAGTCCGCATGGGCATTTAAGCCTAAATTACAACTAGTGGATTCATGTAGAAAGCTGATGTCTTTTATATGTTTTTCCGCTACATGCATGTGATGTGGCATCTGCAAGAATTATGTTATTTCAACGTCTACAGTTATAAAACGAACGGTTCCTTTTTGACTTTCTATTGTTCTATAATGGTAGGTCTGGAATTGCAGCACACTGTGTGTTTGAAATGTTTAGACAGTTTGTATACAAATAAAGGAGGTTGTTCCAATATGCATTTGAAATCTGGTACAGGGTTATAAAATGTTCAGGGCCCTAGGATTGCTTTCCCAACAGTATTTAGATGATACCGCTCCTGGGTTTTCAGGTTTGTGTTTCTTCCTCACTAAAACACTTCTCTTATATGTGTGGCTTCTCTTTGTTTTGCTTTTTCTAGCGTTTCGTTGGGGCATTCTCTTTATATATATTGCGAATCATGTGTTCTTTCTCCTTGTACTCGTTGAGGGTAGGTACTATTTGTTTAGCTTTCAAAAGCTGAATCTGCGGTAAGTGTTAATTGAGAGGTGTCGGGTGAAAACTGGTGTAGTTAATAAGTCTCTCGTAGTGTTTGGCTTTGTCGCATGCAGAATTTCTGGTTTCTCCTTTTTCTATAAATAGGTAGACGTCCATAAAATGTTTTAGCGCTTTCTTGTTTATCATAAGTGAAGCTTATATTGGTTGGTTCATAGAACCACTCTCTCCTTCAGAAATCTTGTGGACGGGTTCTGGTTGTAAAGTCCTTTAATTCACTGACTCTCCTCACGGAGGTTGTGATACTTCCCCAGAAAAGTATTTTCTAGTGGCTGGATTCACATGGGCTTTTGACAGGTTGGGACAGGGCCATTTTTAGCTCCTGTTTCACTGGCAGAAAGGCCTCTACAAACTCCATGAACTGCAATATCTGTCAATAGCTGACACATGGACTGGCACTGAACTGTACTTGAGCCCCAATTGGGCTACATGCGGTAAGTTTGGTAGTATTTGTGAGGCTGAGACACACTCATGGTATAAGGATGAGGCAACATGGTTCCTGCTTGATCTTGCTGGTGCTATTTGGGATGAAGGGAAGTGGTGGGAAGGCATGTGCAAAGGTCCTGTGACATGCTATAGAAATGTACCCCCTTCCACCTGGGAGTCCAGTGCCCGCTGGCATAAAGTGAAACTGTGTGTTGATTTCACTGGTAAAGAGATCTAGTTCGGGCTTGCCCCAGTTGCATTTGGTCCAGTTCCTATTTGTGACACTGTTAGACCTGGCACCATTGGCGTGGGTCTCCCTTCCATTTTTTGCTGTTGCCTCCTGTGTTTTTGCTGTGTGTTGGACTTTGTTTTGCAGGCCTAGAGTCTTTGGGCACTTTGCCACTGCTGTTCAGTGCCAAAGTGCAAGTGCTCGCTTTGTAAATTGTTGTTATGGATTAGTGATTCCATGACTGGCATATTTGATTTACTCGTCAGACCCTAGTATAGTGCACTGTGTGTGCCCAGGGCCTGTAAATCAAATGCTGCTAGTGGGCTGCAGCACTGATTGTGCCACCCACAGAAGCAGCCTGTAAAATGTAACTCTGGCTTGCCATTGCAGAGCCTGTGTGCAGTCTGGGACTGCCATGTCGACTTGGCAAGTGCACACACTTGCCAGTCCCTAAACCATCCCTTTTCTACATATTAGTCACCCCAAAGGTAGGCCCAAGGTACCCCTGTGGGCAGGGTGCATTGTATGTGAAAGTTAGGACATGCCCTGATGTGTTTGGCATGTCCAGATAGTGAAATACTGCCAATTTTGTTTTTCACTATTGCAAGGCTACCTGTTCCCATAGGACAGAATGGGGAGTTTGTTTATAACATCTTATAAACATAACTGGCCCTGGGAACAAGGTGGAAAAATAAAGTTTAGTGAATGTTAAAATGCATCTTTTAGTGAGTGTGATTTTTACATTCTGGGTTTGAAAATACCACTTTTAGAAAGTAGGTATTTTCTTGCCTAATCATCTAGTGTGCCTCTGCTAGGTTTGTGTATTGCATGTCTGGCTTTTGGATGACAGGGGTTGGAATGGGGCAGTGGCTCCAGAAGTCTGATGAGTCAGGGCTGGGCTGAATAGACCTGGGCTGCATTTAGAGTAGGGGGAGGAGATTTCCTTTTGACCTGAATGGGCCTGGCCTGCCTTCAACAATGCTGTCTCCACCTCCTGCCAGGAAGCTGCACCAGTGAGGACAGAACTGGTTTTGGCTGGGTACAGACAACCTCTGCCTTCAGAGAAAAAAGAATTTTGGTGTATAAAAAGAGGGGCCCAGACTTTTAGATCACTTCTGGGAAATCAAGAGGAACCTTTGCCAAGGAGAAGAGCCAGAGAAGCTGAGGAGGAATACTGCCTCTGTGCTGTTTGCTGTCTGGGGTTGGCCTGCAGTGGCTACTTGCTGCCAAGGAAAGTAGAAAAGGACTTTGCTGCTTGCTTTGTCCCCCCTGCTTGAAGAAAAAGATCTCCAAAGACTTGAACTGAGCTTGCCCCCTGTTCTAGAGGTCTCAGGAACAGCAAAGACCTCACCGTGTCTGTGTGCACAGTCTCTGATCGTCGCCGCAGAAGAAAAGGGTAACCGACTGTCATCGAGTCCGTCGCAGGATTCTGTGTCCTGAAAGCACCGTCGAGATCAACGCCTCGCAACGCAACCATGGTCTCACCGACTCCGTCAACGAGCCGCTGCTTGCACCGCGTCCTGTGGGCACCGCACTCAGCAACGCTTCGCTACATGCTGCAAGGACGTCATCGACTCCGTCGCTGCCCGACCGGAAGATCGACCGGCTCCGTCGCCGCACCGTGACCTGCCAGCACCGCAACGAGCACTGTCTCACCGACTCCATCTATGAGCCGTTGCTTGCACCGCAAGGACACCGCCCGCCGCAACGCTCCGCTTCACAACGCGACCGCGACGTTTGTCCCGACCAATTCGCACCGACGTGTTGGTCGCAACAAGAAAGGTACTGTGTCCGAGTCTGTCGACGCTTTAACTGGCCCGTATCGATGCAGTCGGCTGGAATTGTTAGACTCAGTCGTATTCAGTATCACGGTAGCCCCAGGAGGAGCTACCGAGTCGGAAGAACTGTGCTTTATTGATTTTCCTGCAATTTAAAGGTTATTTTGCACCAGTACTATTTTTCAAGAGTATTGTATGTTGGATTTTTATCGTATTTGGTTTTGTTGGTTTAGATAAAGATTTGCTATTTTTCTAAACTGGTGTGGTGTCCATTTGTAGTGTTTTCACTGTATTACTGAATGTGTTCACAAATGCTTAACACACTGCCTCTGAGATAAGCCTGTCTGCTCGTGACAAGCTACCAAGGGGGTGAGCAGGGGTTATTTTAGGAGTGTATCCCCCTTACCCTGACTAGAAGCAAGGGTCCCTATTTGGACAAAGGTACCTACCTCTGCCAATTAAAGACCCCCATTTCTAACATTGGTGGTCAGCGGTGAGGATCCTGGACTTGCATTTGTCATTCACATACAGTGATTGGTGTACACTACTAGCATAGTGCAGACCATTACGAGACCACATACCTTTACTGAACTTTTTCCATGCAATTGTTTTTTTTCTGCGAAGTAAAGAACTGCAGTTTTTGTCATCCTGACCAAGCCAGCATCCATTGCATCCATTGATATCGAATTTGAGGAGGATAGGGGGGAAACCTACACTGTGTATCAACTGAAAGCTATCTGCAAAAAAATTAAAGTCTCTGTGAAAAGCCTCACCAGGAAGGATGAATACCAAAAGGCGCTGAGGGCCTGGTTTGAATCCAGAAATGCCAGTGGGCAGGATGAAGAGCCTCTGGTGGAGGCAGAGAATATGGATGAGCAACAGGAGGGGCAATTGAATCTGCCAGGAGGGAGGGTACCTTCCGTGGATGGCAGCAGTGTTTCTCAAAGGGGTCTGTCTCCAGAGGAGTTGGAGGACAGAGAGAGAGATAGGGTGCATGAGAGGGAGCTTGCTAAGCTCAGGCTGGGGAAGGAGGGTAACGTAGAAAATAAGAAGTTGGAGTTGGAAAAGCAGAAGTTGGCCATGGAGGAAAAGAGGATGCTTTTAGAGCATGAGAGAGGGTTGAGGGAGTTGTATCTGAAAGCAAAGAGTTTAGAGATCAATCCCTCTGGTGGCAGCACACCATCAGTGCCTGGGGAAGGAAAGGTATACATTCCCAAAGATTTTATTAAGGATTTTATGAAGCATGAGGACATTGGTCAGTGGTTCAAGGCCTATGAGGTAGCAATGAAGTCCCACAGAGTCCCTGAGAGAGATTGGGGAGCAGGGTTGTGGGGCCACTTTCTTAATGAAGGAAGGGAGACACTCCTAGCCTTGCCCACTGAGGATCAGATGTCCTATGCACCCATGAAAGAAGCCCTAGCAGCCAGGTATGGGTTCACCCCAGAGCTTTATAGGCAGAAATTTAGAAACTGTAGGAAGCTGGAGTCAAGTACCTGGGTGGAGTATGTGTCCTATTTTTGCAGAGCACTGGATGGTTGGGTGAAGGGTAGCAAGGTGAATGATTTGCAGGGGGCTCTATGATGTGGTTGCATGGGAGCACTTGTCAGATAATTGTTTTCCAGAGCTACGCCAGCACCTGATTGACAGTAAGCTGACTGATCCCAGAAAGCTTGCTGTGGAGGCGGACTGCTGGGTCAGCACCAGGGTCCAAAAGGGTTGTGTGGGAGACTCCGCCAAAGGTGGGCAAGGTCCCCAGCAGAAGAGTGGGGGGGGACAAGGGTAAACAGAAGGAGTTCCAAAAAGGGCCCCAAAGTAATCCCCAAGGGAACCAAGGTAAGGGTTGCCAGCCTCCCACTGAGAAGAAGCCATGGATCCCGACAGGTAAGCCTGTTGAGAGGAGTTCCAAGGCATGTTATGGTTGTGGTCAGGTGGGCCACTTCCAAGGGGATCCTAGGTGCCCCAAAAATGTTACCACCGCACCCACTGGTGCACCGCCCCGGCAGATAGCTAGTGTAGCCTTGGGGGAGGAGTCGGGTGCCCAGAATGGGTGGGGTCCCGCAGAGATGTCCCTGGTCTCTTTAGGAGACAGTGAGATGGTCCCAAGAGCTCATCTGCCTGATATCACTAAAAAGTACAGGCAGTGGGTGACCATCAATGGCCATAGTGTGGAGGCTCTGAGAGACACCGGAGCCAGTGTGACAGCTGTCAGTTGTCGGCTGGTGTCTGAAGAGCAGGTGGTCCCCAACGCATTCTACCCAGTAGTTGTCGCTGACAATTCAGAGTGCCTCTGCAAAGTGGCACAGGTTCCCTTTGAGTGGGGGTCCCAGGTACCTTGAAAGTAGCTGTGAGGCCAGCCGTGCCTGTTGACTGTCTGCTAGGCAATGATTTGGAGAGCTCCCCTTGGGCAAAGGTGGAGCGGAGGTCTCATTTAGAGATGTTGGGTCTGCCTAAGTGGGCATGCGTGACCACTCGGTCAATGGCAGCCGGTAATGTCATTCAAGAGGACCTGGAGCCTGAAAGAGTGGCCCAGGTGCCTGCCAGAAGGAGAAGAGGCAGGGGGCACAGCAAACCGGCCCCCAAGTTCCCACGGTCCAGGAGGAGGCAAACCTTGAGGGGATGCCCTGGAGCCTACAGGGGACAAGGTGGCTGAACTGGGGGACCTGCTTGAGCTCACCCATTGGCAGCAGGAAGAAGGCCCCACCAGGGAGGAATTCTGCCAGGAACAGCAGAAGTGCCCTTCTCTTGTTGGTTTGCGGCAACAGGCTGCAAACCAGGCAGCAGGTGATCAGTCTGGATCACATTGGATATACTGGGAGAATGGTCTCCTGTATAGTGAGCCTAAGGTTGCTGAGCCTGGATCAGCCCGTGTGCTGGTGGCACCCCAGCGCTTCAGAGCCTTCCTACTGGGTCTGGCTCATGATGTGCCTTTGGCAGGGCAGCTGGGGCAAGACAAGACCTTTGAAAGGCTTGTCACCCACTTTTACTGGCCACAGATGCGCAAGCACTCATACTCATTGTAGGTCTTGCCAGGCAAGTGGCAAGAGTGGGAGGAAGTGCAAGGCTCCTCTCCAACCTTTCCCTGTGGTCAGCACCCCCTTTGAGAGGGTGGGTATTGACATTGTGGGGCCTCTGGATCCCAAGATAGCCATGGGCAACAGGTTCGTCCTGGTCTTGGTGGACCATGCCACCCGGTACCCCGAAGCCATTCCTCTCCGGACTGTGACGGCCCCCGTGGTGGGTCAAGCGTTGATGGGGATTTTCTCCCGTGTGGGGTTCCCCAGAGAGGTGGTGTCCGACCGAGGTACCAAATTCATATCTAAGTATATGAAATCCCTGTGGCAGGAGTGCGGTGTAACCTATAAGTTCACCACTCCTTACCACCCCCAGGTAATGGGCTAGTTGAGAGATTCAACTGGACCCTGAAGGGCATGATTATGGGTCTTGGTGAACCCATGAGGCGTAAGTGGGACGTCCTCTTACCATGCCTGCTGTTTGCTTACAGCGAGGTACCACAGAAGTCCTTAGGGTTCAGTCCCTTTGAGCTCCTGTATGGGCATCCTGTAAGAGGACCTCTCAGTCTGGTGAAAGAAGGCTGGGCGAAAGCTCCCAGTAAACCTCCCCAGGATGTATATAGCTACATGCTGGCCTTCAGAAACCAGACTAAGCGCTTCAGGCAACTCGCTCAGGCAAACCTGGAAGCCAGCCAGGAGGAAATAAAAAAACGCTGGTATGATCAGAAGGCCACTCTGATCGAGTTTCAGCCTGGACAGAAGGTGTGGGTCATGGCCCCAGTGGAGCCTTGTGCGCTCCAGTATAAGTGGACCGGACCATTTGAGGTGGTGGAGCGCAAGAGTGACGTCACCGACTTGGTGAACTTGCAGTCTCCTAGGAACCCATTGCAGGTCCTGCATTTGAACCGCCTGAAGCCCCACTTTGAGAGGTCCGAAGTGGGCATGCTCCTAGCAACAGATGCTGGAATGGAAGAGGAGACTGAGCTTCTTCCTGACCTCCTGTCTGCAAAGGAGCACAATGGGTCAGTGGACGGTGCATCACTCTCCCCGCCCTGACTCCTGATCAGCAGAGTGACTGTTGCCAACTGTTGGGACAGTTTACTGCTCTGTTCTCCCTGACCCCTGGTGTCACTCAGTGGTGTGTCCATGATGTTGACACTGGGGACAATCCTCCAGTAAAGCACAAAATTTACAGAGTGACAGACAGGGTCAAGGCTTGCATCAAGGAGGAGGTCTCCAAGATGCTAGAGCTAGGGGTTATTGAGCCCTCAAACAGCCCTTGGGCCAGCCCAGTGGTCTTGGTCCCAAAGGCTGCCACACCAGAACCCCGGTTCTGTGTGGACTAGCGAGGGCTCGATTCGGTCACCAGGACTGATGCGTACCCCATCCCCAGAGCTGATGAGCTCATCGATCGGTTGGGAGCTGCCCGGTACCTCAGCACGTTTGACTTAACGTCTGGGTACTGGCAGATTGCCTTAACTGATGGGGCAAAGGAGAGGTCAGCATTCTCCACACCAGAGGGGCACTACCAATTTCGGGTGATGCCCTTTGGGTTGAAGAATGCCCCTGCCACCTTTCAGAGGTTGGTCAACCAGGTGTTGGCTGGACTGGAAGATTTCAGTGCCGCCTACCTGGATGACGTGTGACAGAAACAGTGGTTCCTGAGGAAAAGTACTTATCTATATTGATAGTACTATGCACAATCGCAATGGTTACGGGTTACGTAGATGTCAGAAGGAAAGGAGACCAAGAACACCTCCGTTTGTATTTCCAATAGATCTTTTATATTTTTAAAGTGTATATAAATATATACAAAAGCAAAACATTCCAGTAGTGCTTAGTGTCCCCAGTGTGAATGGAACCAAAAACCAAAGACTAGTGAGTTTGTGACATATATAACTTGGTTAAACACAAGGAGATGATGGACGGAGTGCTGAAACTTTTCAAACACTCATCCCCAGTCACAGATCTGGGTTGAATCCATTATCATTCTTTAGCTCACTTTGCCACCCTAGTTCAGACACAGCTATATGCAAATCAGTCTTGACCCTGTGCCTCATGGGAACAGTCCAGCTCGAACTGCCAAGCCAGGTCTTCCCTGGACCGGAAACAAGCATCCTGGGACCGGTTTCGGGCTAACAGCCCTCATCAGTCAGGCTAGCTTGAATCCAGTGGCAAAGTGAGCAAGGGACCCACGTCTGGGCATACCCTGCCAACTTAGGGCGAACAAAGCAAACACAAGGAGATGATGGACGGAGCGCTGAAACTTTTCAAACACTCACCCCCAGTCACAGATCTGGGTTGAATCCATCATCATTCTTTAGCTCACTTTGCCACCCCAGTTCAGACACAGCTATATGCAAATCAGTCGAGTGTCTGAAAAGTTTCAGCGCTCCGTCCATCATCTCCTTGCGTTTGCTTTGTTCGCCCTATGTTGGCAGGGTATGCCCAGACGTGGGTTCCTTGCTCACTTTGCCACTGGATTCAAGCTAGCCTGGCTGATGAGGGCAGTTCGCCCGAAACCGGTCCCAGGATGCTTGTTTCCGGTCCAGGGAAGACATGGCTTGACAGTTCGGGCTGGACTGTTCCCATGAGGCACAGGGTCAAGACTGATTTGCATATAGCTGTATCTGAACTGGGGTGGCGAAGTGAGCTAAAGAACGATGATGGATTCAACCCAGATCTGTGACTGGGGGTGAGTGTCTGAAAAGTTTCAGCGCTCCGTCCATCATCTCCTTGTGTTTGCCATATATAACTTGGTTTCCATCATTTTATAAGACGACCATCTATAATTTTATAATCGTCACAGCCACTGTGTACAATAGTCAGAGCTGATCACAATGGTTCGCTTTACATAGTTGTCGACGACGTTTCGACCCTTCTTAGGTTATAGGGTCTCTTCAGGATGTAGGGACATCTGAAAAAAGGGGTTGCGCAGCCTCGTGAGAAGTGTGAGACACCGGTCAAGTAAAAAGAGAAAATAAAGAGAGAATAGAGAAATACTCACACGGGACCCAGCCGGGTACACAGTGTGAGACAGGGTGAAGGGCTGGCAACCATGGATATGCACAGCAAGGCAAATGCCACCGTATAAAAAGCAGGACTTCCTGTGAGCTTGGCCTGTTATGGGTACAAGAGTTCTCTCTTCTGAATCAATCAACGGTACTGTAAACGCGTGCCTTAGCTACGCGGGATCCACACAGGCCGTCTGCTCTGGTACAATGTACCAGAGCAGACGGCCTGTGTGGATCCCGCGTAGCTAAGTGTGAGTATTTCTTTATTCTCTCTTTATTTTCTCTTTTCACTTGACCGGTGTCTCACACTTCTCACGTGGCTGCGCAACCCCTTTTTTCAGATGTCCCTACATCCATAGGTCCTGAAGAGACCCTATAACCTATGAAGGGTCAAAACGTCGTCGACAACTATGTAAAGCGAACCATTGTGATCAGCTCTGCCTATTGTATACAGTGGCTGTGACTATTGTAAAATTATAGATGGTCGTCTTTTAAAATGATGGAAACCAAGTTCTATATGTCACAAACTCACTAGTCTTTGGTTTTTGGTTCCATTCACACTGGGGACACTAAGCACTGCTGGAATTTTTTGCTTTTTGTATATATTTATATACTCTTTAAAAATATAAAAGATCTATTGGAAATACAAACGGAGGTGTTCTTGGTCTCCTTTCCTTCTGACATCTACGTAACCCGTAACCATTGCGATTGTGCAAAGTATTATCAATATAGATAAGTACTTTTCCGCAGGAACCACTGTTTCTGTCACACACAATTTACCCTGGTTCCTAGTGAGTGGGGTGTCCCTTGTTTTTGTTTGCAGCCTACCTGGATGACATCGCAGTGTTCAGTGCCACTTGGGAAGAACATCTGCACCACCTCTGGGAAGTGTTGAAGGCTCTGCAGAGGGCAGGCCTCACGATCAAGGCGAGTAAGTGCCAGATCGGGCAGGGTTCTGTGGTGTATTTGGGACACCAGGTGGGGAGCGGCCAGGTGGCGCCCCTACAGCCCAAGATTGATACCATTCTGGCTTGGGAACCCTCCAAGACCCAGACAGAGGTGAGAGCCTTTTTAGGACTCACAGGGTATTACAGGAGATTTGTCAAGGGGTATGGCACCATTGTTGCCCCCTTGACAGAGCTGATTTCCAGGAAGCAGCCCAAGAAAGTGAACTGGACTGATGCCTGCCAGAAAGCTTTTGATGCCCTGAAATCTGCCACGTGCACGGCACCCGTGCTTCAGGCGCCTAACTTCTCAAGGGAATTCATTGTGCAGACAGATGCTTCAGAGCATGGTGTGGGGGCTGTGCTCTCACTGCTGAATGAAGAGGGCCTAGACCAACCTGTAGCCTTCATTAGTAGGAGGTTACTTCCACAGGAAGAGCGGTAGAGTGCGATTGAGTGTGAGGCATTTGCTGTGGTCAGGGCGCTGAAGAAGCTGAGGCGATACTTGTTTGGGACTCACTTCCGGGTTCAGACAGACCGCAGGCCCCTCAGATAGTTGATGCAGATGAGGGGTGAGAACCCAAAGCTGTTGAGGTGGTCCATTTCCCTACAGGAGATGGACTTTAAGGTGGAACACCGCCCTGGTACAGAACACGCCAATGCTGATGGTCTGTCCAGATTTTTCCGCCTTAGTGTAGAGAACTCCCAAGAGGGTGGGGAGTTCTCCCCACATTTCAGCTGGAGGGGACACGTGTTAGACCTGGCACCATTGGCGTGGGTCTCCCTTCCATTTTTTGCTGTTGCCTCCTGTGTTTTTGCTGTGTGTTGGACTTTGTTTTGCTGGCCTAGATGCTTTGGGCACTTTGCCACTGCTGTTCAGTGCCAAAGTGCAAGTGCTCCCTTTGTAAATTGTTGTTATGGATTAGTGATTCTATGATTGGCATATTTGATTTACTTGTCAGACCCTAGTATAGTGCAGTGTCTGTGCCCAGGGCCTGTAAATCAAATGCTGCTAGTGGGCTGCAGCACTGATTGTGCCACCCACAGAAGCAGCCTGTAAAATGTAACTGGCCTGCCATTGCAGAGCCTGTGTGCAGTCTGGGACTGCCATGTCAACTTGGCAAGTGCACACATTTGCCAGTCCCTAAACCTTCCCCTTTCTACATATTAGTCACCCCTAAGGTAGGCCCAAGGTACCCCTGTGGGAAGGGTGCATTGTATGTGAAAGGTAGGACATGCCCGGATGTGTGTGGCATGTCCTGACAGTGAAATACTGCCAATTTCGTTTTTCACTATTGCAAGGCTACCTGTTCCCATAGGACAGAATGGGGAGTTTGTTTATAACATCTTATAAACATATCTGGCCCTGGGAACAAGGTAGAAAAATAAAGTTTAGTATGCCTGAACTCAGAATGTTAAAATGCATCTTTTAGTGAGGGTGATTTTTACATTCTGTGTTTGAAAATACCACTTTTAGAAAGTAGGTATTTTCTTGCCTAACCATCCAGTGTGCCTCAGCTAGGTTTGTGCATTGCATGTCTGGCTTTTGGATGACAGGGGCTGGAGAGGCGCAGTGGCTCCAGAAGTCTGATGAGTCACGGCTGGGCTGAATAGACCTGGGCTGCATTTAGAGTAGGGGAGGAGCTTTCCTTTTCATCTGAACGGGCCTGGTCTGCCTTCAAACAATGCTGTCTCCACCTCCTGCCAGGAAGCTGCACCAGTGAGGACAGAACTGGTTTTGGCTGCGTACAGACACACTCTGCCTTCAGAGAACAAAAGATTTTGGTGTATAAAAAGAGGGACCCAGACTTTTAGATCACTTCTGGGAAATCAAGAGGATCCTTTGCCAAGGAGAAGAGCCGAAGAAACTGAGGAGGCATACTGCCCCTGTGCGGTTTGCTGTCTGGGGTTGGCCTGCAGTGGGTACTTGCTGCCAAGGAAAGGAGAAAAGGACTTTGCTGCTTGCTTTGTCCCCCCTGCTTGAAGAAAAAGATCTCCAAGGGCTTGAACGGAGCTTGGTCCCTGTTCTAGAGGTCTCAGGAACAGCAAAGACCTCACCGTGTCTGTGTGCACAGTCTCTGATCGTCGCCTCAGAAGAAAAGGGTAACCAACTCGGTCATCGAGTCCGTCGCAGGATTCCGTGTTCTGAAAGCACCGCCGAGAGCAACGCCTCGCAACAGAACCCTGGTCTCATAGACTCCGTCAACGAGCCGCTGCTTGCACCACGTCCTGTGGGCACAGTACTCCACAACGCTTCGCTACACGCTGCAAGGACGTCATCGACTCAGTCGCTGCCCGACTGGAACATCGACCGGCTCTGTCGCCGCACCGTGACCTGCCAGCACCGCAGCGAGCACGTCTCACCCTTCAACACAAGCCCTGGTCTCACTGACTTCAACGAGCCGCTGCCTGCACCACAACGTGAGGACACCACCCGCTGCAACGCTCCGCTTCACAATGCGACCGCGACGTTTGCCCCGACTGACTCGCACCGGCGTGTTGGTCGCAACAAGAAAGGTACTGTGTCTGAGTCTATCGACGCTTTAGCTGGCCCGTATCGACGTGGTCGGCTGGAATTGTTAGACTTTGTCGTATTCAGTATCGCGGTAGCCCCAGGAGGAGCTACTGAGTCGGAAGAACTGTTTTTTATTGATTTTCCTGCAACTTAAAGGTTATTTTGCACGAGTACTATTTTTCAAGAGTATTGTATGTTGGATTTTTATCGTATTTGGTCTTGTTGGTTTAGATAAAGATTTGCTATTTTTCTAAACTGATGTGGTGTCCATTTGTAGTGTTTTCACTGTATTACTGAATGTGTTCACAAATGCTTAACACACTGCCTCTGAGATAAGCCTGTCTGCTCGTACCAAGCTACCAAGGGGGTGAGCAGGGGTTATTTTAGGAGTGTATCCCCCTTACCCTGACTAGAAGTAAGGGTCCCTATTTGGACTAAGGTACCTACCTCTGCCAACTAGAGAACCCCATTTCTAACAGACACTCTTGTTGATATGCTGGGTGCCTCAGCCCAATCCCCCTTTACACCTGGCAGGTTCTCTACCTTCAGTGTGATTTTGGATGAATGACCTAATTCCAGAGTGTCGGGACCTCCTCCATTAGAACACGTTACGTTGTTTCATTTTAGGATGTAGTTGTTCGTGCTGATTTGCACCGACGAACACTGGATCCAGAGGAAGAGTGACTGTAGTCCTCTTTTGATGGCTCTCGGCTCCAGAACTTTGATGTGCAGATGCTTTCCTTGACATGTCCACCAGCCTTTTTTGCAGACAGCTCCTGCAGGTGGGCTTCCCAGCCTACCATTGACTAGGCCGTTTTCATTACAAAAGGAGTGCCCTGCAGCCAGAACTGCAGACCCACCCAAATGTTGCATCATAGACAACCAAAGAAGGTTTTTCATTTGGGGCATGGCACGATCTGCTCATTGAAGGAACCCGTGTTCATTGGGTATCCAATTCCTCCTGAATTGGTCGCATCTGGAGGCATCAGTAAGGGAAAAGGGGAATGCCGAATGACCTAATCTTCAGAAGCAATTTGCCCAATATACTGTTGTAGACCAGTTTTTGGAACTGGTGATCCTTGGACTGAATTCAGTGGATGCGTTCTTGTCATATTTAGGATGCCACCCAGGCACTGGATGCAGTGAACGATGGGTCTTCCTCTTTCTGCGTGAAACCCAACCTGTCGAAGAGCCAAAGTTAGGCATTTTTGGAGGCCACTGCTTTAAGAAGCCAGTCATTGATGTAAGGGTAGACTTGATCACCATGCTCTTCTTGGGAAGGCTGCCATTGGTGGCATACTCTTTATGAAGATTCATAGCTGAGATTTTAGGCTGGAGGGTAAAATTTTGAATTGAAGCAGCCAGTTTCCTCATATTCCAAGAACATGAGATGTTATGAAAGTAAACATCTTCTAAGCTCAATGACATTAAGAATTCTTCTTGAAGCAATTGGAAGACCGACTGGGGGGTGAAGAATTCAACTGGCATAAACTTGAAAGTGAACGCCAGTCTCCCCTTTTCTGACAATAAAAAACATTTAATGGAAAACCTTGATCACCGTGATTTGAGGATGGGCTTCAGGGCCCATTTCAGTTGCATTGAGAGGATTTTGGCATGCAGCAGAGGAGGATCTTGCTGGTTTGTTTTCTGTCTGAGAAGACCTTTGATGAAATGTAAGGGTATGACCCAATGTGATGGAACATCAGCCCAGGGCTTAGGCAGAAATCCTCCATTCAAACCCACCAGTGGGCTGCGGAAATGAGGGTATGGTAGTCTGTGCCAGTAAAAGGTTCGTCCAGAGGATTACAATGGCCAGTGCCTTTTCTTCTAGCAGGGTGTCCAGAGTTCAATGATCTAAGAGTGTATCTTTGCTGAGACAGATGGTAATCCTTCTACTCCATATAATGCTTTTGTGATTATTATGCTTTGTTTTAGTTCGAGGGCTGTTAGCCCCTGTGAAATGATGTCAACTATGGCAAGAGGTACACTGAAACTATTGCTGGTGCCGACACAGCTGTGCTTCTTGACATCTGCCAGTTTCAGTATCTACCTTGATGTGCTTCCTTGTGTTGTTACCCACATGGTAACTGACAGCACTTCACCATTAAACAGCATAGCCAGTATTCTGTTTTGCACCTCCAGTCTAATGCAGCGACAAGAAGGTCTATCTTGACTCTAGTACGTAGCACCCCTCATTCGTCTGAAGCCATTGTTGGCTACTTCTAACCAGGCAACAATGAGGGGTGCTGAAGTTCGTTCCCTTGCAGGATATCATTCGATGGACCAGGCTGCTACTGATAGAGCGAACACAATGCTAATGACTATGTAATGCATAGGGCCACTTTATAATAGGTCATTCCTAGTGTCTGGTCACAATTTCAATAATTCTTAGTTGTCATTCCATTGGTAATCTCCGTGATGCTACAGGTGATTAAGTATTCCAATAGAATATCGACTACAGAATACAGTGGAGCCAAAATATAAAGGCCAAAATAATGGGACCAAAATATTGTGAAGGTAAGTATATATGTAAGTATAGGTTTACTATACATAACTCAACATACTGGTGATATATATCTTAAAAGATATGTGAAGTTAAGAGTAGAACATCTATACTTACCTACTGATACTTACCTTTACATTACTTTGGTCCTCTATATTTAGGTCCCGATATGTTGGTCCCACGAAATTTTGGTCCTTAGTTTTTGACAAACAACCAGTTAAAGGCCTGTGGAACCTTGCAAGGCTACGGGTAATCTAAGCACAGGGTAAGCACTTGGGCACTCATGAGTGGGTCACACAGGACTAAGCCCTGGTGGAATGTCCCTTAGGACACCGCCTGAGAGAAGTAGGGGAGGACAGGCGGCAGTGGTGAGGGCCACTTGCTGCAGTTTGCCTCATTGTGATGACTTTAAACCGGCAAACAAAAATAATGTGGCAGTCAGTCTGTCCATGAACGCATGTTCTTTCTGAAGTGCTACATATTAAAACTATTAGTGTTCTGCTCATATGATACAGCAATTGGTGTTCTGCTCTCCTCATATCATGTGGCCTAGTTCGTTTTGATTGCACATTTATATTAGTTTTGTTCTGCTGCATCATTTAAATGCGGTAAACAATAATACAGTATTATAACAATGGAGATGGTATCTTTAGCCACCACTTCCACCTCCATCCGCACACCTCCCTTGCCTATTCTGCAATAATGCCTATTCACACAGCTGCAGAGGATAAGGCATTCCTGTAGTTTCCTGACAGGTAACTAATTCCCAATGGAGCGTGTCAGTCATTGCCAGAGATGCTATATACCTTTGTGTTACACTGGTCAGTAAAATAGTATACAATGCAAACCTGCTAACAATGGCAGTGATTTTTCTCCAATCTTTTTTTCTCTTCTACGGTTAGGTTTCAAGGATAAGGACCGGAACCAAACGAGCTTTCAAGAAAGAAGCAAAGACACAGACCAGAAGAAGCACTTGAAAAAACAATAATGTGCAAAACAATCGTTTGCGCTTGTCATTTCTGCGCCCTACGAAATGTTGTGTTTGAATCCTCTGTTTTTTCAGCCATGCATGACAATCCATCAAACAGCAGTGCAACACATTTCACGAAGAACAGCTGTATCACTTTTCTGTACGTGAAACGCAATCCAGAATGCTAGTCAGGGCATTATTTATAACAACGTGTTTTAAAAAAGTGAATATGGCTACATCAGATTCTCTAACACATGGACGTCATTTTTAGTTTGTAAGGTGTGGCATCTGCTACCCCTTCCACTGCCTTGCTTCCCCAATTCTCAGGGGTCCTAAAGATAGCGAGTTGGAAAGAAAGAGAAAGTAAACTGGGCTCAAAACCACTATTTACTTTCTGTTATCTCCTTTCCTCTAGTAAAACTGCAGCAGGTGCAAATAGGTGGCTGTTGAGGGGGTACATCTAGGACAAGGATTCCCCCGTGATGCAATTGGGAAGTCAAAGGGAGAGTGATGTCACTTCCGCCACCCCTGCTATTTTGAAGAATTGATGTCCATGCTCTTTCACAGTACAGACTAAAAGGGCTATTCACAAAGGGAACTTACAAATTTGAGAAATTTACACAAAGTTTACTCTTACACTTTTGAGTAACATTATTACTTTTGGCTGTTCAAAAATTCTGAGTGTAAAGTTACTCAAAAGTGTAGATTTACACACCACCCCCTACAAAAGTGTAACTTCTTACTGACAAAATGAAATAGTAGTAAGTCCAGCGCTGCACGTGGCCAACCACTGATACTGCAACACGCTGCTTTGAAAATAATGGAGGCAGGGACTTTATTATTTTTAAAATAGAATAAAACTTTTAATTATTTCTATACATTACTTTGAATAATTATTCATGCATAATAAAAACAATTATTTTGTTTACTTTGACAATTTGTTTTTATTTAAACTTATGAAAAATAATATTAATTTAATATACTTAAATTATTTAAATATTTAATTCAAAATTAATAGTTCTATAACATTTTTCTTTTGTTCTACATTTAAAATAATTATTTTAAACTATTTGACAATAATATTTACCAGATACATATTTGTACTAATTTACTACAAAGTTTAATTTAAAAAAGTATTTTTCCATCTACTTTACCATAGGGGATCTCCATATTGACTGTAGAGTCTTCCTAAGGAGAAGTATAGGGAAAAGTAAAAAAAAAAAAACTGTACTAAAATGTTTGTAACATTTTTATAAATAAGTAATAAATGATTTATTTATAGATTATTTTGTAACAGTAACATATGTATTTATATTTTAATTATTTTATTATTAATACTTTAACATTATTTTAAGACCCAACCTCCATTATTTTCTAAGCAAGGGTGTTGCAGTACTAGTGGTTGGCTATGTGTGGTGCTGGACTTACTCCAGCTCTGAGCTTGAGTAATTTACTACTGTTTTGGGCCCCTTTGTGGCTGTAGTAACCTTAGACGTGTAGTTTGTAAAAAGCAATGGGCTTACATTTTTGTGGGTAGGAGCAGGTTCCTTCTTAAATCCCTCCCTAGCACTCCCTAAACCCCTCCTTATTCCTCCTCAAACTCCTTCCATTCAGTAGTACGTATGCCCCTTTATTCCAGCCACTCCCCCGGTCCCTTCCACATTTACTACAAAGTAGTAAACTTGCATGTGTGAGGATCTCACCATAAAAAAAGATAGGAGAGTGGGGGTGGAATTTACACTGGTAAGTTTGTGACTAGTATTTTGTAGTACTTTAATGGTACTATTCGAGTACTGCTAAATGTACTACAAAATGCAATTTGTGACTAGCCTCTTAATATGTTCTCATTCATTTAGTCATGTTATGTGAGAGATTTATGCAATCAGTTCATTTTATATTAGCATATATGTAACCCCTTGATTTCTTAGCAGTGAAATTGATTTACAGAAGGGCACTATATTTTTCACTATGTTTGTTGAGTGTTTTTGTCAATTATTTTTCAATACATTCTTCCTATACAATTCAAGGAGTATATGTTTAACTTCATTTTTAGTTTGAAAATGTGAATGTGACTTTTTATTGCATTTCTCATTGTGTCCATTTAGCCAATACAATGCCCTGTCTTCAGAATTCTGTATGTACATACTGTCAAATACACCTCTGGTCATCTCCAGCTCCCTCACCTCTCTAGTGAGTGAGGTAGTAGACTTGCATTAAAATGGAATACTTATGAAAGGTGCTGTACTAGAAAGTGACCCCCACTATGGATCAAACAAAGAATGGGCATAGAAGTATGAGCAACCTATCGTTAACTCAAAAGTGCCTCACAGTGCTATGCAGAGGCCACTGCCAAGTTTAGGGCCTACAATGTACATCGGATGACAGGTTGATTTTGATTTCTGTTCTTACTGCCCTCCTGGGGCCGGCACCTTTGGATGAGAATATGTCTACATTTGTCCTCTGATAAATGAGAAAACGTCCGGCACCTGGATTCCATATGGTGACCCCCACTCGACACATGGACAAATTCCAGGAGGTGGGCGAAAAGCCCTGTCAGGAAGAATGAGTGAGGAGTTAATCGTGGTGATCCCCAAAGCAGGGAGGGACCCTTTGGAGATATGTTCATATCACCCTGGATCCATGATTAGTACAGACACTAAAATTATTAGCAAGCTCCAGGACCATCGGCTGACTAGAGCTATGTCACCACTAATACACAAAGATCAAACAGGGTTCATATTCAACAGAAGCACTATCTTCAGCCTCCGCAGGTTGGTGCCGGTAGAGTATTATCAACGCACACAAGGTTTAGAATATGCAGTGCCTTCACTCGACCTTGTGAAAGCTTTCGATACCAAAGGGTGGTAATATATGTTCCAGCTATTAGAAAAGATTAACTTTGATCTATACTTTTTACACTGGATACCATTATTTTATACCTGCCATGAAGCCAGAGTTAGGACTGGGAATTTGGTGTTGTCAAAGGGGGAACTGAGTCGAGGTACGCGCAGGGGTGCTCTTTGTCTCCCCTGCTGTTTGCCTTAGCTTAGGAACCATTGGCTAACATATTGCGACTAGAAAAGGCAGACTGGGTTATTAAAATAGGTCTCATGACCCATACGTTGTCATTATAAGCTTAGCCCCTCCAGATTTGGAATATTGCTACATAGCATCGCAGATGCAGCACCTTCCATTATGGATGGACGCATGTGCTAACAGATAGGGGAACCTACTGGTAGGATGTTACCCCTCAAAGGCCTGGGCATGACACGCTTAATGTTGAGAAGAGAGAGTCAGGACACCCCTTATTTAATAAAATTGATGTCTCAGATCTGGGAGTGTTCTGCAGCCATGTAGTGAGAGGGACTCTTTTTGTTTCTGACATGGAAATATGGAACTACCCAGGCTTTCATACAGTGAAACGGACGGCAGAGACAGCAGAGTGCATTGTGGGAGGGTGTCCGGAATGGAGTGATTTATATGAAGGTGAGGTGTTTATTACATTTGAGGAGGCACAGCAAAGGTTTTTAAGTGTGCTGTTTGGGGGGGTGGAGGGGGGGTGTTGTGTTCCTGGAGCACCCCTGAGAATCGATCACAATGAAAGTTTATGCTGAGATCACAGGTGGAAGAAGGTGGGTATCTTTAATATATAGGATGATGTTGCAAGGCCGGGTGTCGGGTCCTCTGACAGTTCAGGTCAAATGGGAGCAGGAGTTTGGGATTTGAGGTCCTATTTGCGGACTCAGACTTGGGCAAGGTGTTGATGTACCACAGGATGCGTCTGGCAATGACAAGTTCTGTCTTGCTCAATTTAAGATATTGCATCAGGGCTATCTCACTCTACGAAACCTTAGCAAGATAAACCCAGTGCCTAGATGAGTGTCCACACTGCCAACACGACGCAGTGGATTTTTTACTTATGATGTGGATGGACCTGCCCTGTGGTCTGAGTACTGGAGGCGGGTGGTAGGCGCTCTGTTGTCAGTACCGGCGGAGCAGATAGATTGGTATTTAGCACATTGTATAGTGGGCTTTTACCCGAAACCCACAAAGGCAACATTCACAAACAGTTTGTGTCATTAGTGTTACTGTTTGCAAAATGTAGGACAATGATATTTTGGATACAACCCAAGGCAATTGTGGCTTACAGAGGCCTGTGAATGGCTGCTATCTGAAGAAATTCGAATGAAAATGGTGCGGAAAGTTGGAAGGTTGCAAGCAGATATCCAAGAATGGCAGGAAATGACTCGGAGTGACGGCTAGATAGATAGTCGGGGTCTCCACTTCACAAGCCCTCCACATTTCACGAACTTAAGGCTGCCTATCATATCGGGTAATATGCATACATAAATTGTAGTCTATGCTTGCTTTTCAATGTGCCAACACTTTTACTTCATATGTTATGAAGGCGTGGGGTTTTCTGTAACTACATTGAAGGTCTTTGGTGTTGAAATAAAACAAATAAAATGTGCTTGAAAAGAAAAAAATGCTGATAACAGAAAGCCCCAAAATATGATTTTCTGTGCTATGTCAAAAAAAACAATACCTCTGTATTCGGGCTCTGAAAACAACACCCTCTAAAGCAGGGTTTGTTATTTTCAATGATGTGTGATAGAGGTTTACAGTGATTTGGTTTGTAACTGTTCTTAGTGGGGTGAGAGCCAGTTGGACTTCAGAAAAGAAGCAGAGAGAAAGAGAGGGTGAGTTAGTAGCACAAAAATGGGGGCAAGACTAAGAGAGATACATTGAAAGAAAGAGCTGTTAAGCCATCAAAGTCAAGCAGTGACCAGAGAGGAGGGCGAGTCCTATGGATACTAGATGAGTAGTTGTACTGATGTTTTGGATATGATTATGAGTCAGTTACGTTTTTTCGGATGTGAGGGAACCGGACTCCGTTTTTTTAGCTGGTAAAACAGGCCAGAAAAATCGCATGAAACTTTGGTTGTAGTAGCAGCCAAGTCTCATTTCTTTTTTTCTCACAAGGGGGAGAATTCAATGCACCAGAAAATACTAACCCCTGACCTGCCCTACTCGCCGCACCCTCTCCCCTCATCCCAGACCCAGGCATACACTTAAATGTATGCAATAAAACCCCATGGAATGGCAAATTCCATATGGTTTTATGAAACTGCCTTACATGGTAAATCTCCACTCCATGGAATTTTACTAGTAACTGCATGGAGCTGTTGCAAAATTTTTGCACGGTAATTGTAAAATCACATGCGATTTTATCTTTACCCCAGTTGCATGCAACTCCTAATTAGGGCCTTATATTAACAAGCATTGGCAAAGCCAATAGGTCTCGCTTTTGCAAGATTGGTGATGTAAATGCAAATGTCTTTTATCCATGTGTTATGGAGTGGAGTGGATTTATGTGGAGTGGAAATATGTGGGTTGTATTTGAACTGTTAACTGTGTAATTGTGTGGCATGGAATAGTGTGGCGTGGAGTGGATTTGTGTAGTGAAATTATGTGGCATGGTGTGCAGTGGAATTATGTGGATAGTAATTATGTGGTGTTGAGTGTACTGGGATTATGTGGTGTGGGATTGTGTGTCCTTATGGGAGTGTAATTATATGGAATGGTATTTTGCGTTGTGGAGTGGAATGTAGTGGAGTTTAATTATGTGATGTACTGTTGAATTTTGTGGCATGATGTGGAATTCTGTGGTGTGGGTTGGATATATGTGGTGTGTTGTGTAATTGTGTTCAGTTTAATTACATGGTTTGTTGTTGAATTATGTGTTGTGGAATGGAAATGTGTGGAGTTTAATTGAGTGGCATGGAACTGTGTGGTATTGAGTGAAATTCTGCTGATTGGAATTATGTGGCCTGGTGTAGAGCGTATTTATGTGGTTTGTTGCTATTTAAAACACCATAGACCAGGTGAGGAGGTACAATCAAAGTGGCACTTGGGAATGCCCTAAACGGAAGACAACACTGACTAAGAAGATAGAAGAAAATTTCAAAGAAGTGCAAGATTTTCCAATATCAATGCATACATTCAAGGGCAATCTAAGTAAGGAAAAATGCGAAAGCGGAAACCATAGAAGAAGAAAGGAAGGGAACACAGGGTCATTTATATTAATATCAGGTCGCAAAATACTGGTCGCATTTCATGACCAGTATATTTTAAACCAGTATAGGTTTTTAAGAACCGACCTATGTACTAATAGGTTGATTCTTAAAAATCTGAATCATAGTGGGTTAGAATCTGACCTACCTCATTAATATTAATGAGGTAGGTTGCAAATTGCGAACACTACGATTTTTTGCATCACTGGAATGATGGTTTGCTGGGGTCAGCAGACCACCATGTCTGCGATTGCTTTTAAATAAAGCAATCTTTTTTTATGTAGCTCATTTTCCTTAAAGAAAAACGATTGAAAAAGTTTTGCTTATGCCTAAAAAATTATTTTTCGACCATTCACAAAGGAGGAGGGTTCCCTTGGGACACTTTCTTTTGAGAATGAGTTACCACTAACTTTCAGTAGTCCGCGAATTACAAATTTTTATGACCGGATTTCGGTTATAAAACATTAATACATACAATAAGGAATTGGGATTTTAGAAGGGCACCCTAAACATGCACCTTCCGAATATCAATTCAGTATGGTTTCTTAAGCCTAATTAACGATTTGGTAAACTGTTACTGCATCACTAAATGTGTTTAGTACATTCAAAAAGCGCATTTACTGGTTGCAAACCCTCCAATTGACCGAATCACGGGGGTTTGTGACCAGTAAATGTATTCGTAAATCTGGCCCATAGTGAAACAAAAAGCCAAAAAATGTTTTCTTTTTTTCATTTCAAATGTGTGCCATAGACCTCTAAAGAAGCAAATCATGCAGGCTCATGGTGTGCATTTACCACATATTTAAGCACTAAAGTATTTAACTGTAGGATAAAATCCAAAAACATGGCTGTATAAGGAACTATAGCATGGGAAGAAGCGCAAGGCTCCAGAGTTATGGATCTCCCTACCCTTCACTTTCAGACTAGATCACTTTTTCAACCACTTTAAGGGTGCCTGAAGAATCATCTTCTACATAAATGCCTTGCTGCTCCCCTCTAGTCTCATGTGACACAAAGACGGCTTGAAATTGAAATAGGTAGTTTAATTACTCATCCCAAATTATGCTTTAAAATACTTTGATCCATGACAATGTAAGCTCTGGAAATGCTGAATAATTAATAACAAATTAAAATCTATGAGAGTATAAGCTTCTGAAATGTTGCGAAATTCTTTTTGTCAGCCAACAAAATCTCAGCTGAATTATTTTGTCTGAACACTAATTATCAGCAAGGATGGCTTCTATTAATGCCAGTTCCATACATTATGTAGGCTATTAGATGATTGATATAGATGTGAATATTAGCTCCTGAAAAGCTGCGTAGACGATGATGTAAACTCAAACTCATCTGCCTTCTCTCCGAACAGATGCGAGCCATCAAAGGTATGGTCTATGAGCGAGTGGTTCTCAACCAGCCATGGTGCCTAAGGGCGGCCCTTAGGCGCCACACCTAGTTGAGAAGCGAGTGGTTCCAGAGATGCAAGTGGTTCACAAACAGGCGTCGACCTAATGGCCAGCGATGATGAAATCACTCTGCCAGCAAGTCTGTCATTTCCAGCCCACATCTTATGGTGAACTTAGCTGTATCTCTCCCATCAGCATTTGCTTGAGAAACTATGTCTCGGGCCTCCTCCGAGACCATGGGCAGCAATTGCGCAACCGAGTCCCAGATTGTATGGGAGTATCGGCCCAAGAGGTATGCAGTGCTCATCAACCTCAGTGCTAGGCTGGCAGAAGAGAACATCTTCTCTAAGGTATCCAGTCTTTTGGATTCCCAAGTCGCTGAGTGGCAGGGAATGTTCGGAGGGTTGATTCTGGAGGTGGAAGCCTGGACCAGCAAGCTCTCTGGGGTAGGTTGCTGGGTGAGAAAACTGGAGTCCCCTGTTAGGGGCGATGGTGGTGGACAATTGTCCTATGCATAGGAACCTTTGTGCAGGGGTAGACCAGACCAGAGTAGGACGTTGGTAAGGGCTTCTTTAAATGGGAGTAATGGTTTGGTTGGGGCAACTCTGAGCTGAAGCACCTCTGCCAAGACTTTTGACGTGACTGCCACTGAGGGTAGCGTAAAGTCCAAGAAGCATCTTCCTCCGTAGCCAGGGTGGAGGAGAGATCAGGCCAGTGTCTGGGGAGGTGTCCAGTCCACTGGCATCTGCCAGATACTCATTCCAGGTAGATCTTCTAAGGGCTGGTATCCAGAAGGGTCTGCAGACCCCTCCAAATCATCACCCAATCCAGGACTGTCGCAGAAATAAGGCACTGGCTCCAACAAAGGGAGTCTGTCTCGGTCAGCGCTGGAGCTAGCATTGGACGACTTCCAGCCCTCTCCGTGTTGGAGTCAGGCATGATGGGTGCTGGGGGCGACAGTAATGGAGCAGGCGCCGGAGAAGGTCGTGGTCATTCAACAGGCGCCGCTCTGGATCCATCCCTGGATCACGACTGTCTGTGGGAGGGCAAGCCCACGCATGGGAGACCAGTATGGGCTCCTCCTGGACCCGTGGGCGCTGTAGAAAGGGTCGGACTGCCCAAAGATGAGGTGCATGGCCACAAAATAATCTCTTCCTGTGCATCTTATCGCTGACACCCAAAATTTGCTCTACATCCCCAAATTCACTCTTTTTCTACCAAGAGCTCCAACTGTCTCAGCCATCAGCCACAGTTTAGCCATTAGATTTCTTAAGCTCAAGACCTCTAAAATAGAAATAATCTGCTTTTCTCAAATGTCAAAATCTACCTCCCTTTCTTATCATACCCACTCCCCAATACGCTACCTCCTACACCCTGAACAAAACAACCTTACTATACACTTCAACACATCCCGAGCATGGACTCATTCATATCTAAAACCTCTACAGCAGCCAGATTTCAATTACTGAACATACAAAAACCTGTTCGTATATTTCCTCCACCACAGCAAAGAACCCTTTCCTGTCCACAGCAAACCTGAATATAGCGACTGCCTTTTGGTTGGCTTTCACCTTTACTCTTTTTCCATTACACAAAGTTTTTGTTTTTTTATACTCTTTTTTATTGAAGTTGCCAGTACAGCATATATCAGTATAGACACAACAGCTCACATTAGATAAAACAGTTATGCTTCTCATACCCGTTGGTCACCCCGCAGTCTCTCACCCTCCCACACCCCCATTCATCAGCGATGGCATCTGCGAAATGTATTGAGCATGGTGGGCCACTTCCCGGAGCGGAGGGGAAGTACAAAAGTTGCCCCTATGTATGTTCCATTTCCCTCATACCCGATCCCACTTCTTGGGGCATCCAGTATTCATGTAGACCGCCTTTTCTGCAAACATGCACCAGTCCATATCCCGCTCCCACTCCTCTTGGGTTGGCGGCTCAGGCACACCCCACTTACGGGCAATGTTTCGCTTAGCGATTATAAAACTAATAGCAATCCAGAGTTGATCCATGCGGGTCATGTCAGTGGCCTCCCACACACTGAGCAGCCAATTTGGGTGACAGAGGCAGGGTATCACCACTCACCCCGCTCACTACTGCAGTTACTGTGTTCCAGTATGTCTGGATAGCCGGGCATTCCCAGAGTGTGTGATAAAAGGTGCCAATCCCCCCACATTTCCTTCTGCGTCGCTACTTCTATCCATTTTGACTAGTGATGCACATGAAATATATGTTCTGTGGAGAACCTTTAGTTGGATTAGCCTACACCGTGATGATACTTCTCGCGGGGAGGATAGCATGTCGCGCCAGTCCTTTTCCTCTAGGTCCGCCAGATCCGTCTGCCAGCGCTCATATAGGCGCCTCAACGGGTCAGGAGAATTGTTAGTTATTAAGTGAGTGATATTATCTTGCGGTCTATGTATTCCGTGAGCAGCCTATCCTCCAGAGGTGAGGCCTCCGGTATTTCACCTTACTCTCGGAACGCCGCCCGCAAGGCGTGTCGTATTTGCAAGTATCTGAACGCTTCCCACGCGGACAACTGGTGTTCTTGTGGTAAGTCGGCAAATTCGAGTACTTTCCCTTTTTTTAACCAAGTCTCCTACCTACTTGTGATAGGCCAATGGTATCCCATTTGTCGAACCCTTGATATCTGCTTAAATTACCCAATATCTCTGCATGCCATAGGGGTGTTTTTTGCGACACTTTATTATACCAGCCTAATTTTTTCGTAGTGGTGTGCTATAGGGCAACTGTAAGGGCTGTTGGGTCGGTGAGTTGCTGCCTATTTGGCTTTGTATATAGTGCTTCTCTGAATCCCCCATTGCCCATCAGCCCCTTATCCATGCGGCAAGCTGGTTCCTGCTGCGCGCCGTATATCCATTTATTAATGATCGACAGGTGTGCTGCCCAATAGTAGACTCGAATATCTGGTAAGGCTATCCCCCCCCCCCCCCCCAACATAACATCCCCGAACCAGCTTGAGGGCTGCAATGCAGGGTGGCTTCCCGTCCCAGAGCAGTGTTCTGACTTCGCCATCTATCAATTTGAAGTAAGTTTCAGGGACGCTGTACTGCGTATTTTGCAGGGCGTCTAGGAAACGGGGTAAGGCCATCATTTTGTATAATGCCGCTCGCCCCAGCAGGGATAGTGGTAATGCACGCCAATGCCGGATATCGCCTTGTAGACGAGTTAGAGGGCCTTGAAGATAGACGAGTTAGAGGGGCTTGAACATTTTGTTCGTAGAAAAGTTTTGGATTAGCCGTCACAAATATTCCTAGATATCGAAACCTGTCCGTCACTATAGTTGCTCCGCATTCCGCCGGCAGGACCGTTGCGGGTCTGAGGAGCAAATATATTACCGATTTAGACCAATTGATGGTGTATCCCGAGTACCTCCCCAAGTTGGAACAGATCTGGAGTATCCGGCTAATTGAGGCTCGAGGGGACGCCACATACAACAAAATGTCGTCAGCGTAAAGCGAGATTCTATCTTCCCACTCATTTGCCCACTTTAACCCACGTATCAAAGGGTCCCATCGTATGCAGCTCGCAAAAAGGCTCGAGAATTAGTGCGAATATAATTGGGGACAAAGGGCAACCCTGTCTTTTCCCTAGGTGCAAAGCAAAGGTCTTTGACATATGCCCATTTACCACCACCACCTGCGCGAGAGGTTCTGCATATAAAAGTTGGATCCACTCGACATAGGATTTCCCCAGACCCATACGCTCCAAGACAACAAACATTTAGGGCCATTCTACGGTGTCAAAGGCCATACGAGCATCCAAGGACAGTATGGCGGCGCTTTCCTGAATTGTGTCTTTCCTAGCTAGCACCCCGTTCAGTCGCCGCAGATTTAATGCAGTATTTCGGCCGGTATAAATCCGGACTGATCCGGGTGCACAAGCTTTGTTACAACTGGGAGAAGCCTCGTCACTAATATTTTGGCCAGAATTTGACCTCTACATGGAGTAAAGATATGGGGCGGTATGAGGTGAAGTCCTCCGCCGGCTTTCCTTTCTTGTGACTCACTGCTATAGAGGCCAATCGTTGGTCTCTGGGCAATATTCCCTCTTGTTTACTCTCAAGGTACACATTGAGCAGGTGGGGTGCCACCTTTGTGGCCGTCATTTTGAGGAGTTCTATTGGGAGGCCATTCGGCCCCATGGCTTTCCCAGCTTGTATGCCAAGTATGGCCGCTACAATTTCCTCTTTTGTGAGATCTGCATCAAGTGATTGTTGGTCTTCCGAGGTTAACGTTGGGATCTATATGTCGGCTATTAGTTCCCTTGACTCATCTATTGTGGCTGAGGCCAGTGGGGGAATATAGTTGTGTAAAATAGTCAGCAAAGCCTTCTGCTATGTATTGCGGATCTCTCTTCCATACTCCATCCTGCCCGCGTATAGCCTTGACCCTACGGCCAGCCCTGTCTCGCCTATCTAGCCATGCGAGCAGTTTGCTTGCGCGATCTCCCTGTTCATATACTCTATGTAGTTGTGCCCTGTGTTTTTTCTCTGGCTGCCTCAGTTGCTAACTCTCTATATTCCTGCCTCTTAAGTTCCAGTACTTGGTCAGCTGCTTTGTCTTGGGTATGCAAGGCTGCTTGATCCCCAATTAGAATGTTGCGCTCCAATCCTCCCAGTTTTTTACACTTCTCTTTCTTGTGTTCCACTGCAAGGAGGGGGCCTGACCCTTTATCACGGCCTTGTAGGCCTCCTAAATGACTCGAGATGAATGGACCGATCCCACATTCTCCGAAAAGTAGTTATCTTTGGCTTTCATAGGAGTAGTTTTGATATGCGGGATTTTTAGGCAACAGCGATTGATCGAAATTGTTCCGAGAGTGGGGGCGGCACCTACCACCTATGGGGGCATGGTCTGAAATGCCCCTCGCTAGATGCCTGACCTCCATGAAATAATGCGTTTTGTCCGTCAGCGTTAGGATATGGTCGATTCGGGATCTGCTATTATGTACTGTTGAGTAAAATGTGTATTGTTGTGTTTGTAGGTGTGCCTCATGCCATACATCTGCCAAGCCCAGAGATGTAAGAAATTCAGCCATAGTGTTTTTAGATCGCGGATTGCTCCAGGGTGGGTATCTATCTAGTTGTTCGCTCAGTGTCATGTTGAGGTCCCCTCCAATCACTAGGTCACCCTCTGGCAAGTCCAGTATCCTCTTGCTCATGTCTGGTAAGGCCACATTGTATAGTGCAGGAGGTTTATATACCAACATGATATTCATGCACCTGCCCTCCCAGGTGCCCGACAAGGCCGCGAAGCGGCCATACTCATCGGTACATGAGTGTGTCACAATGAATGGAAAGTTTTTCCGCATTAGTATCCCCACCTCTCTGGACCCAGTGGTGAAGCCAGAGTGCACTACTAATTTATATCCCCATCTGTCAAGCGCCTTACACGTATTTCTGACTCGATGGGTTTCTTGCAACAAGACGTTATCTAGTGCCTGCTGTTTAATGTATTGGAGCACCACCCCCCTTTTGAGTTTATCGCCTAACCCACTGACATTCCAGGAAAGCAGATTAAGTGTGATCTCGGCTCTTCCCACCCCAGTGGTATAGACCAACGCTGGTGCTGGTTGTCTCACAAGTGTTGGGGCAATATTGTCAAGGACAATTTCTCTGGGTGGTTGTGTCATAACTGCATTTGTAGTAGTTGCAATGTTTGTGAACTGTATCGTCTAGAATCCCAATGGAAGGTGCTGAAGCCGTGTAAAAGCGTGAGCTGCTCGCGGATCCCCACAATAAGAATGTAACAAAAACTAAGTAAAACCCCAATAACTTGAACCCCCCCTCACCCCCCCCCTAACGACAGACTTTGAACTACCAGCCACCCCAACACTGCAGAGTGCCAATCGCCCTCCCTTCCCTGTTTCGGGGGAGACGTAGACCCTTAGTTCCACCCTCACAACCCCATTGTCAATAATTAATCATGTAGCCTGGAGTCTATGTAAATGAATTCGTCGTGCATATACTCATCCATTGTTGCTGCAGGGCCTCCTACCCCGTCGCACTTCGCCACAGTACAGTCTTGCCACTTCAGTTGCAGCCTGTACCTGCTTTGCCAGGCCCTTCGATTAATCTATGTATCCTTGGGAAGTGGGTCTCTGAGAAAGCTGCCTGAGTGGCACGGTTTATGGTGGGGCAGAATATCTACCCAATGGTGGGTCTTTATCGATGAGATCTTTCGCTTCTTGGCCAGATGCAGTCCGTTTCTGGTTTCTCCCCATTTGCCTCCTGCGCCTGTCGGGATTGTCCGGGCCTCCTACCTGCCGCCATTTGTCCAACCACTCCCAGGCCACCTCTGGCTCTGGGAAGAACCACGTTTTACCCTCAGCCTCCACCCTAATTTTTGCAGGAAACAGCATTGCGTAAGTCAGCGCTTTGTCTTGAAGGGCTTTTTTGACTTCGAGAAAACTCCTTCGCTGTCTCTGCACTTCCATAGTGAAGTCTGGGAAGAATGTGACTATATTATCTTCAATTTTGAGAAGAGGGGCACAACGTGAGATTTGTATGATCGCATCCCTGTCTCGAAAGTTAAAGACACGTGCTAGTATTGGCCTGGGTGGTTGTCCAGGTTTAGGTTTTCCACCCAGGACTCGGTGTCACCCTAAAATGGAGAAGTAGTTGGAGAGGTTTTTAGGCTGCAAACGCTGAGTGATTAATTCCTCCACAAATAAATCAACGGCATGGCCCTCGGCCCTCTCAGGAACCCCCAGAATTCTGACATTGTTCCTTCTGGCCCTACCTTCGTAGTCATCCAGTTGGTCCGCCAGGGCCTTGCTGGTGGTTTGCAGTTCACAAACTTATTTTTCCAGGGCCTCAGTGTTGGTGGCGAGGCCTTGGGTTACTTCCTCCACCTCTTTCACTCGATCATCCATTTTCCTAAGGTCAGCACGGATAAGGGAGATTTCTGTGGATACCGTGTCTATGCAGGATTCGAACAACGTACGCACAGCAGTGACCGCTTCTAGTAGGTCTTGTAGGGTGGGGGTGCCTTGTTCCGCCGGCGCGCGCTGTGTTTCCTGCACTGTGTCAGGTTGAGCACTTGCACCCTCCTGGGTCTTAAGCCAGGAGAACTTGTCCAGTTTGGGTTGGTGCGAGCCATGTCCTCCTTTGCTCCCCGACATGGCACAGCTTGTAGTGATGGTGCCGGGCTGCGTTACCATCCGAGGGGAGGAGCCTAAGGGTATCCCCACCGGCCTGTCGGCTTACACCCTCTTGGCTTACCTCCACGCCTGGGTTGTCACCGGTACATTGGCCATTTATGCAGCGACGATCTCTGCAAGGCTCAGCACAAGGTCGCTGTGAGCTGTTAATAGTGAAATGTCATTATGGCTGGTGACAGGGCGCGTTAACCGCCACTCACCACTGGGTACAGGGAGCTCTCCCACCGGCACCCTCTGCCAATACAGTGTAGCCTCAGGCGCTGCTCCCACCAAGAAGTCAATGCCGAGCTGTGCCGCCAATGAGGGTCGTCGCCATTAGGTCGCGGCTGTCGACTCCACACGGCTGCTGATGGTCCACTTCGCCTTCCTTCGCATGCTTCACCTTCAGCCCAGGGCAGACGTCACAGCAGATTGTAGTCAGACATGGGCCACTCCCTACCACAGGTCGGGTCTCAGCCGCTAGATCCCAGCAGCGGCCGCGGGCCCGCAATGACCAACAGGCATGCCCCGCCAGCCAAACTTTTGCTGTTTCCGCTCTCGTGCTGGGCCGCTCCCTGCGGCTGCGCGAACACGCAAGTTCGCGGCTCGCCGCTGCGCTCAGGCCGCGAGCCTCGGCGGGGTCTGGGCAGGTATTTGGCCCGTTCCTTCTGGGCGAACTTGGCCGGCGATGTCTACGGCACCGGTTCGGGTCAGATGGTGACTCATAGGCACGGATTTGTTGTTGGATTTTCAGGGTTTTAAGGATTCGGAGCCGCGTTAGTGTGCGCCATCTTCTCCGGCAGTTGGCCACGCCCCCCATTACACAAAGTATTAAACTTTGCCACAAGGAACCTTTATAATATTGCCAAACACACTCCTACATCAAACCATCATCACTAGGCTGGCTCAGTATCAGCTATAGCTCCGTTTGTCACTGATCCTGGTCTGCAAAGTCATAAAGGGTTTGTCCCTAAAGTACCTCTTCTCAAACCAGTACGAATAAATCACAAATCATAACCTATCCTGAATCCCTGGGACCTACCCCTATATGGTCTAGGGCATCCGGGTAGCCCTAACCTATTCCCACAAGGTCCAGGGTGTCCGGGTACCCCTACCAGGCCCCTTTCCACTTTATATTATTTTTATTTTCAGGACATTGGGACCGAATCCCCAAGCCCTGTAATTGGGACCGCAACATTTTTGCCCAGGTTGCGGCCAGCCAATTAGAGCGCAAGCTCCCTCAGGATTCGCAGGATTCTATTGAACATGTGGGAGTGAGGTGGTTGATGGGGAAAAAAACTCTGTCTGCCGATCAAATTGCTCTGTTTCACAAGCTGCGTGCCCGTGGGACTACTGCAAGCTTCTAGTGAGCTCCACCGTCCAGATACCTATACATTTTGAACCTTAATTTATCAAAAACTACTGAACAGATTTACACCAAATCACAAAAAGTACACTTTCTGGCTAAAGATCTAGCTTTCTTCTACATTTGGTGCAATTCTGTTCAGCCATTTTGGATGTAAAGCTGTGTTGATATTGCATAGGCAAACTGCATTCCCCCCCCCCCCCTTTTTTTGTAAGCCATTGTTTGACGGATCACCCTGAAACTTTTTTGGAAAGAGCGGAGGTGGATAAAAGTTTTTTTAAGGTTTTGTGAGATTCATCTTTTGTGAGATTCGTCAAATGGTGTCAAAGGTATTGCAAAACAAAAAATCTAGGTCCTAATTGGAACTACAAAGTGGCAACCAACACTTTGTGATATATGTATAGACAGATATATAAAATAATAGAATATATACACGGAGAAGTTTTTACTGGCATGTGTATGTTAAACATCACCAATCAATCCAATAACCTTCAACTGTTCTCATAATGAGAACAGCGTATGTGCCATGTAACTGTTGCTATTTAAAGTAAATTCAGTGTCTGCAACATTCTCAGGATGGGCTTGCCATTTATGATCTATAACCTGCAACCCATAGTTGAGGAGCATCCAATAATTCTATACTAAAGAATTCATACTGTGAAAGCGGTTTGTTATTTTACGATGAGCTCGTCTCACTATCATACACAATATATGAATACAAGTTAACCTTATACACAGAAAGTTTGCACCAGTGCTTTGTCACATGTATAGTCCATGCATCATTTCTTTCATTAACTCATGGTATTACAACATGAACATTGTGGCCTCATTTCCCTTGAGGGAAGTCACAAGGAGAGTTCTCACATTTCTAGAAGGAGACAGTGCATAAAAAACCTGGGTTTAATAGTAGCTCTGAAGGACTTTTTGTATCTCAGGGTGTTAAATGCAGAGTTTAGTCTGCACAAGAATCTCGATGTCAGACAAGGCTTAAAGCTTAGTTGATGAGCATGGGCAAATTTAGAGATGAGCTGTATTTTCTGAGAAAGGCTTAAAAGTGCAGCCTGTGCTAACATATGTTGCCAAGGATTTTCAAAGCAAGCTAAAAATATTGTTATGTTTCGTTAGTCTATCAATGTTGAGAACATTTCCAGCCGGGGGGGGTGGGGGGTGAATAGGGGGCACGACGTCCTGCCATGTTATGAGCTTATACACCATTCACAAGGACGGAAGCTTCTGGTGGGAAGTTCGCAATCTTGAATGGGTTTATAGGGACAAGCAGAGGAGACCAACATTTGCTGTACATGGACAAACGGCCACATGATCAGAATTTGAGCCAGCACAATTACATCAATGTGTACCCACAGGATCCATGAGAAGGACTGACAACTTATTAGTCATAAAATGCTGTATCTACTGATATTGGTGAGACTTCGACACAAGGTATCACAGTCCACTGTGCAGCCCGAACAATCTCCATCCTGCTACGGTGCCGCCAGCGGTCTCCGGCATTGCTTACAAGGAACGTAAGGGTTCTGATCTGTATTGTCTTCTCTATTATGCTAACATTTGCTTATTCTTATTTTTAATATAAACTTAAAAGGAACTTACATCATGCCTCCTCTTTTTCCTGGCTTCTCATTGGTTTCTGTATGTGCCACTTACTTTCCCTCAATTTCTATTGGCTGTAGCATATTTTCCTGCATTTACCAATGCTTGTTCCTCGTCTGCTTCTATTATCAGTTTCCCGTCGCCGAAATACTGTTAACGTCCGCTTTGGTGTAACTATTTTTTCACGTCCTCTACACTCCTGTGATACTGTTTTTTCCTGCTTTGGAGGTTGAACAAACCATGATAAGAAATAACCGGCATTTGTTTACATATTTCTTATTGCAATTCCCGATTATGCGTTGGCGCTTCAAACTACTTTTTTTTGTTAACGCTGCATACCATTTACTTTCACGGGCACTGTGTTACCGGTGGCTTTGTGTGCCTTTGTTTACATGGTTATTATTGCAATGCCAGATTATTTTCTTTATTCTTAAATGGTTTGTGTGTTTTTTTCCCCACAAGATCGGTAAATGCATTATGTTCTACCTCATTCCTATTTGCGCTTTACACCGATACCAGACTTTCTGTATATAGTTTCCCCATTGAAATTTGCACTTTGCCCTATTATCACCTATCTCCAATAAGGCCCCTGCATAACTGGGATAGCCTTGGGGGCCTTTCCATTCTATTCCCTTGTCGATTTCCATACCTCTTTATGTGCATGCCACCCTCACATTGGTTGAATGCTTGCTCACCCAGTTCCCGCATGGTGCACATCGTAAGCTTTATTGTCAGCCACTATATACATAGACCTGGGGGCTGTTCCTTAGGAATGGCCACTAGCCCTCGTGTGTGTTTCTTGTAGGGCATACCTTCATTTACTCCTGTTATACCTAGGACGAGGTAATTGTCCGAAGCACGATATGCAGTACCGACATTAATAATTGTATGCAGTACCTTTGGCTTACATTGGGTAGGTGCAGCATTTCTTTGTAATTGTCTCATATAGCGCTATAATCGGCCCCACTTATTGATTCTATTTTCCTCTCCTTTGATTGTTTCCATGGTGCAGTAGTAGCTTCGGACACGGTACGATGTAGCAACCTTCTACATTGTGTGCCGTACCTTGGCATGTAGTTCGCCCTAATATATTAGGTAGGCGCAGCATTTTTGTGTTTATACTTTTTCTTTTTTGCAGTTTTATATAACGCGAACATGACCTGAAGGTATTGGAGCGCTTTACATGAGCATCAGTTACACTGCACAAGAACACAATTTTTGGTAGGAATGGGGAGATTAGGTGATTTGCCCAGACTCACAGGATGTTGGGTTGATGCCAAGACTTGAACCTGGGTCCCCAGTTCCAAGGTCGGCAGCTAAAATTGCCCTCCTTTTGATTTACCCCAATTCCCTCCCTTCTTTGTTTATATAGAGCCTATGTGCCCTTGACAGCACTGATGGTTAGGATTTCGCCCTAATACCTTGGGCGGGAGTAGCAATGTTATGCCTTTTTATATAGCTCCTTATTGATTTCTTCATTTTGGTTGTTTACAAAGATTCTGCGTGTCCCTGGCCCTTGATCCTGGACATCACCCTTTGTTCATTCATTGACTATGACTGGTTGCTATATGTAGCCATCGGGTATCCTGAAGGTTTGTGTTTGGGCTCTGGCAGCCACCTGCATTGTCTATGCTGGGCCTAATTTTCCTTTTTGCCTATGAGCTTCCAATAATATTTTGGTTACACACGTACTGGCTAATTTATGGATTCACTTTTCAGTAATGTGATTTTGAAGCCCTTCGACTGAGAAGGCTGATCCCCGGGCTTTGGGCGATCGGATACTTGCAGTCCTTCAACCCCTTTAAAAGGCCCTCATTTGAAGTGGTTTTCTCTTCCAAACTTGGTACCTGGCATTCCATTTATGTGGCAGTATCGCATCGTGCATCTGGTAAAGTGGCTAGTGATAACCTTGGTGGCATGGAACATCGCATGATATGTTTGAGAGATTACAGTGGTAATCACCTTTTTGTTCTCCACAATTGATCGTTCATTGATTCCTCACCTTTCTGCATGCTTCTCATGTTTAGATACTAGACTTATTGCAGACTGGTCTACCCAAGTCATGCGTTTTTCTTTTCCACCCACCATATGAAATTTGAGCATGTCCTTGTCACGGGTGAATCATGGCTGGTTGGACTGAGAACCCCAAGCGTATTATCAGAGCTAATTCTTCCTCCCTTTTTCCTTCTCTCCCCCACCCTTTTTTCTCTCTTCCATTAAAATATTTTTAAATATCTGTAGTCATAATGATGCTCAGCCATACTTAGAACAATGACCGTTTCAAAAATCCTTTAATAGGAGTGAGCCCACACCAACGGCCATCACCCCCACTCAGAAAGTTGTTTCAGCTCTATTGATGGGCACTGCTGAAGACTACTTCTGAGCTCCAGATTCAATGCAGCACTGCCGAACGTGAACCGGGAAAGCTAGTGTGATGTTTTCTTTAATTTAATTATACTGCATTTTTTCCACATTTCTTTTTCCCCGTGCTCTCTTTTTCTGTTCCTCTCTACACCCTTTCTTTGTTTTTTTTGTGATTCTTCATTGATTTGTTTCTGTTTGCGGACCCTCGTTCTGAACCTCCGAGGGGCTACTCTGTGTGCTTCCATTGGTCTGGTCTGTCCTGATCTTAAGCACCTGAACTACTGGGAGGCCTTTCTTTTCTTTAGTTTGTTGCACCCTTGACTGCTTGCTCCACTCCCTAATCATGTTACATTGTGCACAGCCTATTGTAATTCTCCTGTGAATACATATAACCATTCCTACCAGTGAGTCAGAAGGAGGGCCTCTCCTTTTCTTCTTCCCCTTCCGCCTCCTGGCCTACTAACCACCGTACCTCAGTTCCCCCCTTACAGAACCCTCGCAACTCCCAGCAGAGCGGTCTTCTATAAACGCATAATCTATGAATAACAATCACCTGAACTGGGTTTGATTAGCCTTCATTACTAAAATCTAGCTCGAAGACTATCTATTACCCACACTTTACAAGGATTTTACACCCACACAGGGAATCCTCACCCAAAGAAGACTGGACAAGCACTAGCAGTTGTTTTCCAGCACTCCTTAATGACCACAAGCTTGCCAATCTCGAATAAGAATAATTTGTCAGCTGCTTACTTCTCATTGCTCATGATTTAAAGCCCTCCTTCAAATCTCAGAGCATTTGCAGATGCCTTCCTTAACACTACCACCAACATCATCAAAACACACAACAATCTCTGCATCTGGGAATCCTTAAACATTTGCTCTCAACTTGGTTCAAGTGGTCTCTGGACTGACATACTCAACACTATTGATCAACTTGTCTCCCTAGTATGACACATCATAGTGAAGGAATATCACTCCATCACCTAGAGCCAACACATCTCTTTCTATGCCAACCTCACTGCAAGCGCCGTCCCTGATCCATCTGTCATCTACACATTACTTATGAAGCCTTTAACCATTTGCCTTTCTCTTGTGAAACACAGTAAATTGTATGGCAGGTCACTGCCTATTATTTCCATTAGGCTATTGTAATTGTAAGTCATAACACTTTAACAAAGTTTCAGTAACTTATATTGCACAACTGCTCACCAAGTTACAACTTACAATAAAAAACAGCTTATTATTAATCACAGAGGCGAAACCTAATGCATTTACCAATGCTTGTTGACATTGCTGTTATCTCATGAATTACTGTTGTTATCAATTAAACTTCAGTAGGACTTCATTTGGATTGGTTGTTTCGAGTTATTTCTACTTCGCTTTTAATTACACTTGCCCGCATCTAAAAGAACATATTGTTTCAGGACTTACTACCTGTGCACACCTGTCCAAGACACAGGGACACTAAATTAGTCAGCCAAGTACCCTTGCCTATGAAGTCTGAACACTACTCCACAAAGGGTACACTGATCATCATTGACCTGAGAAAAGGTTTTTGCATTTCTAGAAGACTGGAAGAAAGTTATTCACAGTCCTTTGTTTGCCTTGTATACAATGTTATGTATTTACCATTTGTTCATATTTTTAATTCCTTCCTGTGCATTCTTTTTACCAGTTAACTATAATAGCGTTTCATTTTTTATGGACCACTTTAATGTTAAGTAATACTTACAAAATACTTTGGCTTCTCAGAACAAAGAGAGCGATACCAAATGTATTCTGAAGTCTCTCTGGCAAGCCCGATATACTCTTTATTGGTCCACTCTCATGCACTATGTTCACTCGTGGATTCGGTATATATTATAACTTTTGGCTCTAGTCGAGCACAGAAGAAATGTCGGGACTATTGGGAACTATAAACAAAGTCCTGTAGAAAATGCTATCTACCCATTGCGATTAACATAGAATTAGGAGCAGGATATCAGTGGTATCATACGCAAGTCAATTCAATAAACATAACAGAGCATGGCATTCAAAACTGCTAATGAAGACAGAATAAACTGGATTAGAGAAACAACCAATTTAACAATGGTTTTTACTTTAAAAACATTTTAATATCCTGAGGTCTGTGCTTCGTACTAGGGGGGAGTTTCACAATAGGAATTAGTACGGATGGTAGCACATAAAAGTGTAGTGCATTATCTTTCTTTGTTCAGTAAAGTACATAAAAGGTGCAATCTTGATCTATGATAAATCAAGCCCTTATCAAAACTACAACAGGAAGATATACACTCAAAATATACAAATGAAACAATTCATAGAATATTCTATTTCAGGTTCAAGTAAAATAAGTTCTAAATTGCAGAGGGAAACGTATTACTTGTTTAGAAAATACTGAGTAATGTTCATCTTGCTTCCGACTGTCATTTGTAGTGCTTTTCCTCTGTTATTAGCCCCATTCCAGTGTAAGTTCAAGAGATAAAGTGAAAGCAGAGAAGCAAGTCAAACTGAATTAGTCCCGAAAGTCTGAGCAGGAGCAGATGACCATGTATTTGGCTCTGCAGCCAATTGACCTCTGACAATATATATTTGGATCTGTTGGCATTCAGTCTGTTATTTAATTTTCAGAGAATCTTTTTTTTCATACTGTTTATACTTTCACTATCAAAAATGTCACAATCTGCATCTCCATTACACAACTGTGTCTCTTTAGTGTGTGTGCTTTCTTGCTTCTGTCTTCTGATTTCTTTATATCGCAATGTGATATCTCTAGAATAAAAAAAAATAGTACATTTTTTCTGTAAATTTTAAAGTGTTTATTGGAAAGTTAATAAACAAAAACATCATTCACCATATGATGTAGGCTTTTGCAAGGTAACACTAAAAAGCTATGTTATGCCATGCATAAGGACCAGATTCAATACTTTGTACTCGCACGCAGTGGTTACATGTCTATCAAATACGCCATGAAGGACATGTTACTTACCTTCTATAATGCTTTATCTGGTAAAGATTATCAAGCCGCAGATTCCTTACTTTAGAATTATCCCCAGGCGTCAGACTGAATCTGGAAAATTTTGTGAGCAGTACTCCTGCGTGCCGGTAGGTAGCGTCGTTTGGCTCTGCGTGGCATTGTCGTCCGCAGTGGAAGCGACTTGCGCGGTGCTTATATAGGCACCACTGGACAGCACTGACGTCAGTTACTTTTCGCGACTTTCCACGTCACTAGCACGTACGGAGTCACGAAGAATACTGACCACTGGTGTGGAAAACTAGGGCCTTAAATGGGGGAGAACCCTGTCCCTAGCAACCCGATTGCAGAGGGGGAAGGATATGTGTGTCAGTAAGGAATTTGCGGCTAGGTAGAGTCTCTACCAGATAAGGTGTTACTGAAGGTACATAACTTGTCCATCTGATAGAGACTTCTAGCAGCAGATTCCTTACCTTAGAATAGATACTCATGCAATACCTCCAGGGAGGTGGTTCTGCAAAGCAATTTCGTACCAAAAAGTAGTGGAGGATCGAACGGCCAAAGTGCCTATCCCGACGGACCTGACTGTGCAGACAGTAGTGTTTTGGGAACAAGTGCAAGTAAACCTACGATGCTGCCTGGCAGATGTCTAGAACCGTGAATCCGCGTGCTAACGCAGCGGTCGAAATCTTGGCCCTGGTAGAATGAACACGCAAACCCTGCTTCTTGGCCAATGCGTAGAAGATTTAAATACAAAACACGATCCGACAGGAGACGGTGCGCTTCTGCGCAGCCTTTCCATTCTACTCTCCAACATACCCACATGAAGAGTTGGTAGTCTAACCAGAACTCTTTTGTGCAGTCAAGGTAGAATGACAATGCTCTTTTTGGGTCCCGACAGTGAAGTCACTCCTCTTCCTTAGAGGGATGTGGCAGAGCGTAAAAAGTAAGCAGAGTGATGGACTGGCCTGCATGAAAGGGAGGGACAACTTTCACCCAAAAAGAAGTTCTCGCTAATAAAACCAGCTTGTCTGGGTAGATGTTGAGGTATGGAGGCTAGCATGAGAAGGCCTAAAGCTCACTGACACTCTAGGCAGATGTTATAGCAACCAGGAAGGCCGTCTTGATGGTAATGATCCTGGGAGGACCGTTGTGCAAGGGCTCATAGGGCGCGCATATCAGATATGCCAGGACGAGATTAAGGTCCCACTAAGGCATGATAAAGGCAGAAGGAGGAAACGTATGTTGCAAATCCTTCAAGAACCTATGTACAATAAAAGATTTGAAGAGGGGTGGCTGGTCAGGCAACCGCAGAAATGCTGAGATTGTACAAATAGAACTATTTAAGGTGCCCAGAGAAGAGCCCTGCTAGGTAAGGGAAAGAATAAAGAGCTATTTAAAGTGCTTAATGCTTTTTAAACCCTGGAGCTTGCTCTCAAGAAATACATGCGTCACAAGCACTTTGTGATTCTCTGGCCAATCACTTTGAAGACAAAATCAGTGATCTATGAGAACTACCCTAGGCCGTCTAAACAAGAATGTGAATAGATACATTTTATCCCAGTCACCCTCTGACAGTGCCACTAGTTTAGGTAAGGTTAATGCTTTTTCACCGGAGACAATTCAGAAAGATCTTGCATTAGCCAAATCAGGCTTTCCTTTAGGTATCTGCCCTCCTAGGATCTCTTATGCTCATCTATCCGTCAACATCAGGAAAACTCCATCAACCTGGAAGGCGGTTCAGAACACGCCAATTCAAAAAAGGCCAACGTGGCACTGACTAACCTCACCAACTACTGTCTTTTCTTGTTGCTTCCTTTATTGGGCAAGCTGCTGGGAGGACTAATAAATAAACAACTCATGGAGTCATGTAGTACCTAGAGGTCAATAAGATTCTGGACCCGTCCAAATCTGGCTTTAGACCATCACACAATACAGAGAAAGCCTGGTAGCTCTCTCGATGGTAATTTACCATCCATGCTTGTGCTGCTGGACTTGTCTGCAGCATTTGATACTGTGTCTCATCCTAGGCTACTCCGCAGGCTGCAGGAGATTGGAATCCACAGGACAGCGCTACACTGGCTTGGTGATTTCCTTTCCAACAGAACTCAAACCATCACTCTGGGTTCATGTAAGTCTCGCACCATGATGTTGGACAAGGGGGTGCCCCAGGGCTTTTGTCTCAGCCCCATGCTTTTTAACATATATGTCACACCCCTGCCAAGACTGTTAAAGATTTTGATTTCAAAACAATATCTTACTCTGATGATACACAGCTAATAATCTCTTCTGACAAAGCTCTGGTCAAAGCAAAAGAATGCTTCTCAGCTTGGATGAAAGCAATTGCTGCCTGGATGCCGGAGAACTGTCTCCAGCTGAATGCAGGAAAAACAGAAATGATGCTGTTTGGCAAGGCCCAACAGCTTTGGGCCTCTGATTGGTGGCCTTCTGAGCTTGGTACAGCTTCAACATCCAAACAGGTAGTCAAGAACTTGGGAGTCCATGTTGACCAACCAATTAGCATGAAAGAGCAGGTTTTGTCCATCATAGGTTCCTGCTTTCAAACAATGTGCCTGCTGAGACGAGCTTTCTCTCTCTTCCCACTCACAGCGAGGAAAACTTTGGTTCAGGCTCTTGTTATTAGTCATCTGGATTATGGCAATGCCCTATTGGTCTCAGCAAATGAGACGTTGTTATCAAAACTACAAGTTGTGCAGAACACCGCCACCCATTTCATTTGCAATCTTCCATTCAGGGTGGCATTCACTCCCCTCCTGCGTTCCCTACATTGTCTACCGGTCCAGATAAGAGTTCTTTTTAAAATCTGCTGCCTAACTCACAACGCTCTGACAGGGAAAGTTCCCAACTACCTATCTTTGAAGCGTATTCATTATCACCCTTTCAGACTCCTAAGATTCAGTGACAAAGCTCTGCTCACTGTTCCATCAGATCAAAAAGTTCTGCTCTGGGGGCAGGTCATTTTCTTACCTAGCCCCTCTTTACTGGAACGAGCTGCTGTTTCACATTCAAACATGTACTGACCACTTTCTATTCAGGAAAGCACTTCAGACAGTACTGTTCTAACTTAGCTGCCTCCTCTTGACTATGACCTGTTGCTGCACGGAGATATCCCTCCTGGGGTGATTCGTGCACGGTATAAATTAAAACATAACATAACAAGAACCTGAGAAAGTGGAGCAGAAGGGGGGGGGGGATTGAGAGGGGTCAACCTGTTTTCCTTGCACACAATGCCACTAACTTGCCCCAACGGCAGGCGTATACAATTTTGTTGGAGGGGCACCTGGCTACCAAAATAACATCACAGACTTTGCAGAAGGTCGAAGGCGGTCAACTGTCGATGCTCAATCTGCACACAAGAAGGAAAAGTGTTATAGGTTTGGGTAGAGAACCCTCCCCTGCTGCTGCGACAGAAGATCCTCCCGAAGGGGCAGCCTGATCGGAAGACTGATAGCCATGTTCAAAAACTCTGACCTTCTTAAGAACTCTGGGCAGGAGTGATAAGGGTGGAGAGGCGCAAGGAGGCCTAACCTCATCTTGCGACGAAAAGCGTCTCCACGTGAGAACCTCCAGCGCGCAAAACTGCTGACCTTGTGCGATCTCTGCAGTGGCGAACAGATATAACGAAGGCCCTCCTCACTGCTGAAAGAGACCTTGCACCACCACCGGAGGGCAACGCTATTCGTGATCTGCAAGGCATCTTCGGCTGAGTTTGTTCACCCTGGTGTTCAAAGCCCACCAGGTGTTGAACCACAAGGGAATTGCCATGCTGTTCCAGCCATGTCCAGAGACACAGGGCCTCTTGAAAAAGGGTCCACAACCCCACCCCGCCTTGTTGCAGTACCACATGGCGGTGGTGTTGTCTGTGAACACCTGCAACTAATCTTCCCTTGATGGAGGGTAGAAAGGCTTTTAATTCCAACCATATCACCCTGTGCTCCAGAAGGTTGAAGTGGAGTGCTCTGATCACCACCTCTCCCAGATGACCGCCCCATCCCAGGAGTGACACATCGGTCACTACTGTTAGATCTGGTTGGGGAAGGGAAAGGGGTCTGCTCCTGACTCAATCGTGGTTCGTTAACCAGATCGTTAACCAGATCTTGTGCATTACCCTCAGAGATCTGGACCATACCAGAGGGATTTCCCTGATGCTGTGCCCACTAGAACTTCAGGTCCCACTGCGGAGCCCGTATATGCTAGCGGGCATGTGTCACAAGCAGGATGCAGGAGGCAATGAGGCCCAGCAGCCTCAAAATCAGTCCCACCGAAATCCAGGATAGAGGCGGAAGGAAAATGCTACTTACCCAGTATGCATCTGTTCTTGGCATATAGAGCTGTAGAGTCATATGCTATTCATAGATCGCCATTTAGTGTTGGGTGCAGATGTTTGCACTGTGTTTTTCTTCGAAGAAGTCTTTCCAGTCACGAGGTAGGTGACTCCTGCTAACACATCTACACAATAGTGTTTTGTGAATGTGTGAGGTGTAGACCATGTTGCAGCTTTGCATATGTCATCTATGGGTATATTGCCAAAGAATGCCATAGAAGCCCCCATTTTGCGTGTAGAGTGTGCTCTAGGGGAACTGTTAATGTTAGTTTTGCTTTTGCATAGCAGATTTGAATGCACTTGACTAGCCACCTTGCAATTCCTGATTTTGATATGAGATTGCCTTTGTGTGGTGGAGCAAAAGCGACAAAAAGTTGATTTGTGTTATTGAAAGGTTTTGTCCTTTCTATGTAATACAGCAATGCTCTTTTTACATCTAATGTGTGTATGGCACGTTCTACTACTGAATCTGGCTGAGGGAAGAACCCGGGTAACTCAACAGATTGATTGATATCAAACGCAGAAATGACTTTAGGAAGGAATTTAGGATTAGTCCGAAGAACTACTTTAATTTGGGGCATTTGTAAAAAAGGTTCTTCTATAGTTAATGCCTGAAGCTCACTCACTCTTCTGAGTGATGTGATAGCCACCAGGAAAGCAGTTTTCCATGTGAGAAATTGCTGTTCGCATTTGTGCAATAACTCAACGGGTGGACCCATTAGTCTGGTGAGGACAATGATGAGATTCCATATTGGAGCAGGTGGACGTCTCAGGGGAATAACTCTTGAGTCCTTCCATAAACGCTTTAATGACAGGTACTCTAAAAAGAGATAGATGTCTATTTTGTAGGTATGCAGCTATTGCAGCTAGATGTAAACGTATTGACGTGTATACTAAATTGGAACGTTGTAGATGTAACAAACGGCATATAATGTTTTGGACAGAAGCATCAAGCGGGTCGATGTGGTTGTTATTACAGTAAATCACAAACCGCTTCCACTTTGCTGCATAGCAGGCTCTTGTGGTAGGACGTCTAGCTTCCTTGATAATATTCATACAGTATGGTGGTAGGTTAAGATAGCCAAACTAAGACTTTAGGTGCCAGATCGCCAGATTGAGTTGATTGAGGTCTGGGTGTTTTATGTCTCCACGGCTCTGTGTGAGGAGATTGGGTGTAAGACGTAGTTTTTGATGAGGAACTACCGAGAGTTCCAACAGGGTTGTGAACCATGGTTGACGTGCCCATGCGGGAGCAACTAGGATTAGTGTCAGGGACGCTTGTTTGAGTTTCCGAACCACTCATGGAATGAGTGGGAGAGGCGGAAAAGTGTAAGCAAATATCCCTGACCAGTTCATCCATAGTGCATTGCCTTTGGACAATGGATGTGGATACCTGGACGCGAAGTTTGGGCATTTTGCTTTTAGGTGCGTGGCAAACAGGTCTATGTCTGGAAAGCCCCACATTTGAAAGAATGGGAGGAGAACTTGAGGGTTTAGTTCCCATTCTTGGATTTGCTGTGTTCGGCGACTTAGCAGACCTGCCATCTGATTGTCTACTCCTGGGAGGTGTTCTGCTAGGAGATAGATTTTGTGATGAATGGCCCACCTCCAGATGTCCTGGGCTAGGTGGGACAGTTGGAGGGAGTGTGTTCCCCCCTGTTTTTGTATGTAATACATAGCTGTCATATTGTCGGTACGAACCAGGACAGCTTTGCCCACTAGATGGGTTTGAAAAGCTTTGAGGGCTAGAAATATGGCCATAAGCTCTAAATGGTTGATGTGGCGCCTCCACAGGCCTTGTATTGTGTGTTGCTGTAGATGAGCACCCCAGCCAGTTAGAGACGCGTCCGCTGTTAGTACTGTCTGTGGAACCGGGTCTATGAAGGGCCTTCCTTTTGACAGATTTTGTGTGTTCCACCACTGCAGAGAGCGATGAGTACAGCCGTTTACCAACACTAGATCGGTTAATAGACCGTGGGACTGGTTCCACTGACTGGCTAAGCATTTCTGAAGCGGACGCATGTGGAGCCTGGCATATGGGACGATCATGACGCAAGATGCCGTCATCCCCAGCAGTTGCATGTAAGCCCGAGCTGGAAGAGATTGATTGGATTGAAACTGAAGAATCAAAGCCTGAATGTTGCGAATTCTGACTGCGTTTGGAAACCTACACACAGAATTTCTTTTTTAAGGAGGGTCCGAGGGAGAGTTTAAAGACCTGCAACGGATTGTATCCCCAATTCCATAATTAAATACAACACACAGAAATCCTTGGGTCTGAAGTGGAGGGGCAAAAGGTCAGAGATACTGAAAAAATTACACAGAAATATCTGTGGGATGATCCCTTTCAGGACGTAATCCCTCACCCACCATAGGTGGCATGCTTCATCATCTGGGATTCTCCTCTTGGTGGGAAGGCCTGGTCCCACCAAGGGCTACAACCCCCTCTCTGAGAGGGAGGAGCTCAGGGATGTTGTTTTGTTCTACTCTATAAAGGATATTCTAAATCCAACAGATGAGAGCGATACAAGCTGGGGGAGGGCGCAGCGCAACAGAAAAAGTACTGTGTGGGAAGTGATGTTAAAACTAACTAGTGAAAACAAATTACGTGCTTTATTAGTGTGTTCTCACTGTCATGATTAAAAACAGTGCACCTGCAGTATGGATTTGAACTGCATGTGTCAGACGAAACAGAAAGTCAACATGTTTCAGCCGTGATGACCCACATGGTGTCAAGGCTTTCGTCAGGACCTAGTTAGATGCTGAAGTGAATGGTGAACAAATAATTAACATTAATGATACTGAAATACAAAACCATTTGTACTGCTGTTTTCAGTTCAAAGAATAGTAAGCGTACCCGTATTGTGCGGATAAGATACCTCACCTCTACCTGGCGACAGCTCAGGAAAGGGGGGCAGCGCTCTCTCCATCGGTACCCCAAGCTGTGTTGAGGCTGTAACCGGTTGGGAAACGCCAGAGCCTTTTGAGTATCTAAAGTGGCTCCTTGGTAGTTCTGAATATTGGCTGGCTGAAGATGTGACTTTGGCACATTGACTGTGAACCCTAGTCGATGTAGTAACTTGATGGTTATGGAAGTGTGTTTGAGACACTGTTGGTAAGTGCTGGCTTTGATGAGCCAGTCGTCTAAGTATGGGAAGACATGGATGCTTTGTCTTCTGAGATGAGCAGCTACTACTGCCAGACATTTTGTGAAGACTCTGGGGGCAGTGGTGACTCCGAATGGGAGTACCTTGAACTGGAAATGTTGGCCCACTAACACAAACCTGAGAAATTTGCGATGAGCAGAGTGGATTGGAATATGAAAGTATGCGTCCTTTAAGTCTAGAGTAGACCGAAAGTCGCCCTTTTGCAAAAGAGGTAGTACCTGTTGAAGTGTTACCATGTGAAAATGGTCTGACTATGTAAAAATTGAGTTCTCTGAGATCTAAGATTGGTCTGAGAGACCCGTCCTTTTTTGATATTAGGAAGTAAAAGGAGTACACGCCCAACCCTTGGTGTTGTAGCGGTACGGGCTCTATAGCTCCTTTTAGAAGTAGAGACTGTACCTCTTGTTTGAGGAGGTGTAGATGATCCGGTGAGGGTTTGTGTGACTGTGGGGGAATGTTTGGAGGAGTGTTGATGAACTCCAGGCAGTAACCAGAACGGATAATTTGTAGAACCCACTTGTCTGTTGTTATTGACTGCCAAACTGGTAAGAAATTTGACAGTCTTCCCCCGACAGGTGTTAGGTGGTCGGGGGGAAGGAAAGGTGAGTCACTGTTTTGTATTGGAGGGGGAGGTACCTCTTCCCTTACCGTTATTTCCTCTGTAACCCCCTCGGAAGTAGTTCTTAGAGCCAGAGGGTTGGTTATTACCCTTGTAGGTGGAGGTATTTTCTGAGGAAGAATTCTTGGACCCCGCTCGATAGAAAGAGCGTCGAAACAAACCACAGCCTTGTGGTGACTGAAGCGCCCCCATGGATTTGGCCACTTCAGTGTCTTTCTTCATCTTTTCCAGTGAAGTCTCCCACTGGGCCAAAAAGGTGTTCCTTATCAAAAGATGTGTTTAAGATAGAGGTTTGAACCTCGGGTTTGAATCCAGAGATACGTAGCCAGGCATGCCTTCTTAAAAGGACACTGGTATTTACTGCTCTAGCAGCTGTGTCTGCAGCATCGAGGGAGCACCTGATATAATTGTTGGAAATAAGTTGTCCCTCCCTTATCAGGTCTGCAGCTTTAGATTTATGTTCTTGGGGTAGTTATTGGATCAATTGTTCCATCTCGTCCCAATGCGCACGGTCGTATCTAGCTAGCCACGCTTATGTGTTGAATATGCGCCAGAGGTTTGCTGCCTGAGATGCGACTCTCTTCCCCGAAGCATCAAGAAGCTTAGATTCCTTATCTGGGGGTGGAGCATCTCCTGTGGTTTGGGAGTTAGCCCTTTTGCGTGCGTTAGACACTACTAGTGAGTTCAACTGTAATTGTCCCCTAATGTACGCTGGGTCAAATGGTGCTGACTTATATTTTTTGTCTACCCTAGGGGTAATGATACGTGCCCTGACAGGATCACTAAAGATATCATCCACATGTCTGATCATACCCTTGCAAAAGACACACAATTGATGGACGGAATGCAGAACAAATCAAAACATTCACCCCCAGTCAAGAGATCTGGGTTAAATCCATCATTCTTTTGCTCACCATGCCACCCCAGTTTAGACCTGGCCAAATGCAAACTAGTCTAAACTGGGGAGGCATGGTGAGCAAAAGAATGATGGATTTAACCCAGATCTCTTGACTGGGGGTGAATGTTTTGATTTGTTCTTCATTCCGTCCATCAATTGTGTCTCTTTTGCTTCCTCGCCCTAAGTGCGCCGGGTATGTCCAGACGTGGGTCCCGGGCTCACTTTGCCACTGGAATCAAGCTATCCTGGCTGAAGAGGGGTGAAACCCCGAAACCGGTCCTAGGATGCTTGTTTCCAGTCCAGGGAGGACCTGGCTTGGCAGTTCGGGCTGGACTGTTCCCATGAGGCACAGGGTCAAGACTGATTTGCATATGGCTGGGTTCAAACTGGAATGGCATGGTGAGCAAAAAAACGATGGATTTAGGCCCAGATCTCTGTACTGGGGTGAATGTATGACATTGTTCTGCATTCTGTCCATCAACTGTTGTTTTTGCATTGATCATACCCTTGAGCATTGGTAAAGTGTGTGACGACTTTTGAGTAGTGCTAAGAGTCTCGAAAAGGAAATCCTCTTCGAGGGAATCTTTGTGGAGCTGCACCCCATGGTAATTGGCAGTCCTACCCAGCAATTCAATGTAACCTACACTGTCTGGTCGAGTGGGTTTGGTAGGATATAAGTCAGGATCATTGCCTGTGGGCGAGTTAATGTTATAGTCGTCCCATGGGTCTGCAGGTATTGGTTGACTATTGTCATCCCCATCCCCATTATCATCCCCATCATCCTGGTTGTCAGGTGTATGTGGTGAATGCTGAGGTGAAGTAGGCACAGGTATAGACTGTGGAGAAGGAGGAGATGGGATAGGAGGAGGAAGAGGAGGAGGGGAAGGGTTAGTTCCGACAGTTCTCTTCTTCAAAGGAATGTGATATTCCTCTTCAGCATCAGTCCTTTTTAGAGTCACTGTGGTGGTGATATGCCTAGTTTTTGGATGAATGTACAGCACTTTGTTTCGGGTCCGGTTTATCGAGCGGATCGTCGAAACAGTGATTTTTTGTGATTTCGGTGCCTGCGGTTGTTTCGGCGCCGAAGGTTTCGGTGTCGATGGTTTAGGGGCTGGTGTTTTCGGATCCAAAGTGTGTTTCGGCACCAAGTGTTGTGGGTCGCAGCCGGACTTCGATCCCAAAGGTTTCAGCTCGATGCCCGATTTGGCGTGAGGTTTTTCGGAGCCGGAAGGTTTTTTTGTAGGCTTTGGTGCCAGGTCAGAAGGTGTGGCATCGGAAGCGTGGTCTCGGTGCCGACTGGAGGCTGAGGGCGCGGGTTGGTCCGGACCCTTCTTTTTTGGTTGTGGTGGATTTCGGGGCGAGGGAGGATCTGTACTTACAGTACGCTGTCCATGTGGGATGTCTTCATCCTGGTCGGAGCCGTACTCGGAAACGGAGATCGGTTCCTGTTCCTCCTCGGCATAGATAGCATCGCCAGCTTCTTCCTCCAATTCAGTTCCGAAGAGGTCCGGAATGGAGCCTGTGTGCTGGCTCTGCATGTTGCGACGTCGAGCCAGACGGTCGCGAAGAGTCTTCTTGGAGCGGAAAGCTTTGCACGCGTCGCAGTCCTGTTCACTGTGCTCAAGGGACAAGCACAGGTTACACACGTCGTGTGAGTTGGTGCGCGGGTATTTCGCGTGGCACCGAGGGCAGAATTTAAAAGGAGTTCGTTTCCATCAACTGCTAGTCGAAGTGACGCGGGTTGGCCCGACGGCCTACCACAAGCTCTCCGATCGAAAGAGGGTTTTTTGTCAGTAAACACTACATGCGAAGCATGGAATACGCGATCAGAAACAATACCGTCGAGGTAGAATGTCTTGCGCACCGAGGGAAACCGAAGGAACGGTGTCGAGCCGGAGCGCATCGACTAACATCCGAACCCGATGGCGGAAAAAATAATCCAACAATGGAGTCGATGCCCATGAGCACTATCACCGAAAGGAAGAGTCACCTACCTCGTGACTGGAAAGACTTCTTCGAAGAAAAACAGTGCAAACATCCGGACCCAATACTAGATGGCGATCTATGCATAGCATATGATCTACAGCTCATATGCCTCTAACACATTGTTATCTTAGCCTGAAAATCCTGGACTCCCCGTTTGGGAGGATTGGCCCAAAACTGCACCGTGTCTAGAACACCTTGGTGAACACTCATGGGGTGCTGTTGAGGCCAAAAGGGAGTACAGCGAACTGAAAGTGCTCATGCCCCACTGTGAATTGCAAGTAACACTGTGGGCAGGCAGGACGGGAATGCAGAAATATGCGTCCAACGCTACCATCCAGGCTCCCTGGTCCAGGACAGACGAGACTTGAGCAAGCGTCTGCATTTTGAGCTGCTTCTTGAGGAAGAAATTGAAAGGGCCCAGGTCTAGGATAGGACGAACGCCTCTGTCCTTCTTGGGTACCAGAAAGTAGTGGGAATAGCAACCCACAACCTACTTCTGGCATTGGAATCCTATCTTTGGACCCACTGGCCAAGAGAGCCTCATGGAGCAGGGAAAGATGGTCCTCTGTCAGCCTGTTGCAAGCAGGTGGCAGGGGTGGAGGGGTAGTCTCAAAGGGGAGGGAGTAGCTCCTCCGGACAATCTGCAAAACCCATTGGTCCGAGGTGATAGACCGCCAGTGGTGCAGGTGATGGCGGATCCTGCCACCCACTGGGTGCCCATGATGATAAGGGGGCAGACTATAAGGGTTTTGAGGCTGCCGGGAAGTGGTGGACTGGTCCGAACCCGGCTGCCCAACCCACGAGGTCTGTGGGAACCGCGTCCTCTGCCACGCAGAGGCTGTGAAACTTGCGTGCCGTAGTGGCTGGGTAGAGATGCGCTGCAAGCCCCTTCCATGGCTGCCAAAGGCAGATTGGGGGTGACAAGGGGACATGGAAAGGACCAAGGACCTGGCTATAACCCTGCTGTGCTTAAAGCACTCCAGCGCTGAATCCGCCTGGTCTCCGAAGAGCCACCAAAGGGCATGTCCATAAGTGACGCTTGTAAATCCCCAGAAAAGCCAGTTGTCCTCAAACAGGCGTGGTGCCGTAAGGCCACTGCTGATGAAACCAGTCTGCCCAGTGAGTTGGTGATGTCCAGTCCACGATGTATGTTGAACTTGGCTGCAACATCCTGGGAGAGGACAGCCTGGACCTCCTACGGGACTAATGGCAGCACCTGCGCAAGTATGTCCCACAGAGCGCTCGAGTAGCGGCCAAAACGGCACATGGTGTAAACCGACCTCAGCGTCAGACTGGTGGAAGAAAACATCTTCCCTAAGGTGTCCAGCCTCCCTACTCATAAGAGTGGAAGGGAAAGTGCCATGGGAGGTGGAAGCTTGGCCCAGCAAGCTCCCCAGGATAGAGTGTTGCATGAGGAAGTTGGGGATTCTCTGGAGCAGGGGTAGGCAATCATCCTGTTCACAGAAACCCCTATGCTGGCTGGCTGGCTTGGACAAGGTCCCAAGAAAGACGTCAGTAAGGGCTTCATTAAAGGGGAGAAGCAGTTCTTAGGGGGACACTCCCGGCCGAAGCACCTCTGTCAAGATGTTAGTATTGACTGCCACAGAGGGCAGGTTAAGGTCTAGGTCCTCGGCCGTCCTCCTCACCACAACAGCAAAGGACGCTCCCTTGTCCGTAGCCACAGTAGAGGGAGAAAGCATGACGGTATCAGGAGAAGTGCCCAGTCCGCTGGCTTCTGCCAAATCCTCACACTAGTCCACATTAAGGTCAAAGGGCTGGTATTCTCCAAGGTCCAGCGACCCCTCCCAATCCTTCCTGAGTCCTAGCCCATAGGAACAGGGCTCAGGTTCCAGCTGGAAGGCATGGCTTCAGTCAGCTCCAGAGCGGCACCCGGAGAAGCCCATCCGGCTTCATGTCGGAATGGGTATGCACCGCCGGGAGCAGCGGCATCAGGACTGGCGTTTGGGAAGGTTGCAGTGGCACGACCAGTTCTGGTATGAATCCATTTGTGAATCCAAGGGGCCCCACTGGCGATGGAGCAGACGGAGTGGATCCAGCAGGGACCCCGCCTGAATCTATGGAGCCTGAAGGTGCGCCAGCGTGAGCAGGCCCCTCAAATATGAGGCGCATGTCCTCATAAAACTAAGTTGGGCAGGGTTTAAATCTGCTCTCGGAAACTCAGGGAACCGCAGAGTGGACCCAGGCCGGGCTCAACTGCGGAGCCATGCCTCGAATACCGACGCTCTCTCGTCTCACCAGCCATCCTCGAGGTGAAGTCGAAGAACTCTTCAACTTCTTGCTTTTCTTCTTACGATGGGACTTACCGGAGTAGCCCGACAACTTAAAGTGCGATGGAGATTTCAGGCTCCGCAACTGCTCCCTTCCTCTCACCCTGCAACGAGATCGTCGCGGTGTCACACGTCGAGAACCAGGAACTTGAGGGATTGCTCCCTCAAGGCCTTCGGGTTCATGGGGCAGCAATCGGAGCAGGCCTTCGGATCGTGGTCGCACTCAAGGCATCAGAGGCATACAAGATGCGGGACTGTCACCAACATTGGTTGAAGCCGGCCTTCCGGGACGACATCCCGGCAACATCAGGAGAAAATCTAAAAAAACACTTAGACAAACGTTTAGACAAAAAATTACTAAGGGGTACCTTTCTTCAGATCTGCGCTGACTGGCGCGTAAAGAAATGACATCATCGCTGGGGTGGTGTCTATATAGGCACAGCGCACGTCCCTTCTGGCATGGACAACGTCACGCAGAGCCGATAGACGCCACCTACTGCCGTGCAGAGGTACTGTTCATGAAATTGTTCCGGATCTAGTCCAATGCCTGGGGATAATTCTAAGGTAAGGAATCTGTAGCTATAAGTCTCTGTCAGATTATCCAAGATTCAAAAAATTAAAGCTAATATAGCTGCATGAGCACCACATTCTGAAGTTTCGGAACACCATTAAACAGCATCAATAGACTTCATAATTCACTTTACTTGATACCAGAGGGCTTTTACTCAACCAGATTGAAACCTACAAGCATTGGCTACGCAAGCTGCAATGTTTGTCTATATTTTATTTTTTGAAAACCTGTGTAATATATTAAGAGTGTAACAATATTAGAAAGTAAGAATGCTGTGGTCTGAATGTGGCATGCATGCTAAAATTATAAAATGCCCCTTAGCATAAAACATTTAAGCAAAAAACAAGAAATGAAAGCAGAAATAGAAAAAGAGCTAGGACTACCATCTTTGGCACCGAAGTGGACTACATTTTAGGAAGAGGTGCACATGTTAAGAAAAATTCTGTAACTCAAGGTGAAAACAGCCAATGATTGAAACAGGTTGACCCACTGCCCTATACAGCACTTTGTGATGGGTGGAAGCAAAACTAGAATAACAGCTGAATATACTAATAGATAAAGAGGGCTGACTGAATGCGCCTTTCTGTACATATGTATTTCTGTATATATAAGTAAAACTGTCGCTAACCAAGACCTAATATAGAATAATTTAACTGTAAGTGTGTGACCAGAAACAATTAAAACTGCCTTGCTACAGAGACCAGAAAGCTATGATGAAGATAAAGGAACTGGGAGTACAAGTCCAGGTGCTAGGAATACAACAATCTGTTTTCTTAACGAAGCTGTCTGTTCATCTCTGGAACTGCAAAAAGTTGTCTAAATTCACATACCAGTATCAGGGAATACTTTAAGAATAGCCATTCTGTTTAGAAAACTTAACTGCAGCTATTATTTTACAGAAGTTCAATCTAATGGTTTCGCAGGAAATACCAAATTAAATATATTTTACACACCAGTATCTGTTTTTAAAGGTTTTGGAAATGGAAAAGGCATTGAGCAGCAGCATTAGAATCTATACACCTCATCTCAATGATACGGTTGGGCCACCTAACAAAATCAAGCCTCTTCAATAAAAGAAACAGACCTCAAGAGATATAGTGTGTAAAAGTATTGCTCAGGCTGTTTTATACCAGCAGTGGCACAAAATGTGTCATAAAAGTTCATAATCAGAAATAGCTTTCATCTCCCAGTATGTGGTAGGTTGGTTTCTGGAAGAAAACAATGAAAAGGCCAAGTGATACCTACAAAATGACAAAGTGTGCTAGGATTGACATTCTCATGTTGAAAGATCGTGGGAAAGCAAAAGGCTTCAAAGAAAGATTAAAAAAAACATCATAATTTGTTACCGTTACACTTTTCAGCACAGTTCTAAAAGAAGAGAATTTAATGTAACATGTCTAAAAAGTTTAGCTTTTTCTCCTATCGGTTTTTGCTGATTCTCTTTCCGCAGCCATAGACCCTGGACGTTTTCCCACTACAATGCAATGGGAAAGCGCGTGCACCCTTCATTCACATGGTAGGAAGTGGCGCTTACCTGATTGGTTTAGGTGTTGTACCTGTGAGTGCCCTGTAAAAAGGTACACTACATACCCAGCTGCACTGGCTCATGGTGGGAAGCAGGACAGATTGTGCCATCCACCAGAATATCCTTCCAAACATGTATCCAGCCTGCAATTGCAGGCTTTGCAGGCCTGTGGGTGTACGGTTGCGTCTATGCTCATACTGGCATTTTTAACTCATTAGCCAACCCAGAGTGGGTCTTCCACCACCTCTAGAGCACCCCTAGGTTAAGCCCTGAGGGATGAAGGAAGTGGTAGGCGAAAGGTAGGGCAGGTACACATGAGTGTTCTCTGCTCAAGTAGTGAAGAACCCCCATGTGGGTTTTTCCTACCTAGGTGGTCGACTGCTCCCATGGGGAAAACAAGCATATGCAATACAACAGGTCTTGCATTTGTGAGAGTTTAAGCTATTGGCATTGTAAATGACGATGCCTTTTTATTTATGTTTTAAAAACACACACAAATAAAAGGCATTGTCATTGAAAATGCCAATAGCTCCAACTCTCGCAAATACGAGACCTATTGCATTGCAAATGCTTGTTTTTATAGGCACGGGGAGATTAAGTGATTTGCCCAGAATCACAGGATGTGGTGTCGACCTAGAGGCTCGAACCTTGGTTTCCCAGCTCCAAAGTCGGCAGTCTAGCCGTGAGACCACATGGAGAAACCCTATGGGTTTGAGTGGAATTTGGTGGATTTGAAGTGCCATATTTCCCTCTTGCTTATCACACCATGGAGGAATTCACCGAATTCCCACAGGGAATAAAACAAATGCGGCACAGAAAGTCTCATATTCACAATTGCGCCCGCCTCCGTTGAGTGCTGCGTTTAACGGCAGAAATGTAACAGCGGAGCCCATGACGACGCTAAAAAGCCCCCTCTCGGGGCCATTTGGCAACGCGTGGCACATTCCTACTGTGTGAACCACTTAAACGGCAGAGGACAGGTCCAAGAGCTGTTGAATATTCTCCAGCTGAAATGTCATCTTTGTCCTTCCGTGTAACGACTCCTTGCTCCGCGGCAACCACACGCTCCACGGCCCGCAGTAAGATGCGCAGGAATGCGTAGGCCTTTCAGAGCTCGCCTCTTTAACGCAGGAATGGGGGCTCCTAAGGAGTTCTAATTAAAGCTCAAACTTGAGAGACATGGAGTGAAAGAAAAGCATTGCCCAGATTCTGCGGTCGCTAATTAGTCGTCGCCATGGTGAACACGGTATGCGGGTCTCCTTTCTCCGGTTTATGGAGTGCTTACACGCTGCCGTGAGACGGCCCAACGCAATGTCAAACAGGCTTACGAGCTCATTGTACATTATAGGCCTTCCTTTCACCTCGTACAAATCTTTTCATTCTGTCACATCTTCCGAATTTTTCTATCACTTGCTTAATGAACATTCCAGGTTCAGCTTCAGTGTGCTTTGCTGTTGGAGGAGCTCGGCTGCTGTCAGACGCATACAGCGGAGGGCACAGTTTAGCCAAATTTCCATCAACAGGATGCAAGGTAAAAAGCCCAAAAATAATTTGATTCGAGGAGGAAAACCAAATGCTGATTGTATCAAAGTTAAAAGAAACGCGCGGCCGCAAAAGTGAACGCGACCGCCATCTGTTTCCAATTAACGCGACCGCGAGACAGGCAAATGTAAACAAGCGCGGGCGCGATAATTGGAAACAGATGGCGCCGCTGCTCGCTCCCGCAAGGTGTATGCCGTACATGCACGAGTGCTCATTGGAAACAGTGCAGTACATGCACGAGTTTTCCAAAAAGTACAGACCGATTCCAAGAGGTCATCTCCTAAGCAGCCCTTGCGCACTGCGCTAGGCTCGACCTAAAAAGGGTTGCACAGCTTCTCTTTTAGTGGCCTTAGGGCTCTGGGCACTTTCTCACTGTAAATACAGTGTGTAAGTGTGCACGTCCTCCCTACACGTGTTAGGAAGAGGTGCTTAACTGATGTTTTTAAACAGGTCTCCAGCCTGCCATTGCAGGCCTTTGTGTGTGCCCTTGCACCTATGGTGTTTAAACATGCGTCATACCTGCCATTACAGGCCTTGGATGTGCAATTGCACTTATGGTCAGGTATGCCTTTCTAAACTATTGGTCAAGGCTAAGGGCGCCTTTCACTAACGCTAGAGCACCCCTAGGGTAAGTCTTAAGGGGTGAAGCAAGTGGTAGGCGAAAGGCAGGGCAGGTACACGTGTGTTCCCTGCCCAGGTAGTGAAGAATACCCATGTGTGTTTTCACTAACTATGACGTTTGCTCTTCCCATAGGTTAACATGGGGGAGTGGTTGAAATTATTCCAAGCTGCAATTGTGGCTTACAGTGAAGCAGACTCATGTTTCCTATCATAGGATTCACAAAGGCAACCCCTCTTCTGTGGTAAAGAGGGATATGTCATTAATAGTTTAGAAATGCTACTTCTAGAAAGTGGTCATTTCTCTGCTCTAAAACTCTGTGTGCCTTTTAGTTTGACTCTAGAATTGTCACACTTGCAGGAGTGTGATGGTTAGTAGCTGCTTTGGTACGGTCATTGGCAGCGCTGGCAGGGGCAATGGGTGGTGTAGGTTGCAGTGGCCTCTTGATGAGGGCCTTGGCACTTCATTTTGTTAACAAATTAAGCACTGGTGCATTCCTCAGAGACAGCTATAAACATTGGGCATGCAACTGGAACGACAGACCTTTGCCATTTGAGGGCCTGGCTGGATAGATTGGAGGTGGAGGTTTTGACATTTGACTTCTGGGAGTCAGATCATGGCCCCACTAAAGATTAAGATCTGCATCTCATGGCCCCCTGGCAGACAGGACTGAAATATAGGGGAGAAACCTGTGGTTTAAAGGTAAAACCCTCTGAGCCACTCCCACTTCAAAGGCACACTACAGTAGAACTACTGGTGCCATACTTCAGCAGGGTAGAGATACAACTGTGGGTAAGTGGGACCGGATATCCTGGAACTGCGCGGTGCACACTGCCAGAGGAATCTGCTGTAAACAAGGAGGATTCCTGCCATTGGAAGGGACCATGCACCCTTCCTGAATAGTGACTGGCCTCGGCTTACTACCTGCTGCTGTGTAGCACCCTGAAGTGTGCTCTCCAAGGTCTTGTTGGCTTGCCCTCTGTTCTCTTGAGAAGGTCTCAGGGTCATTAAAAGACCTCCCACGAGGGACCCACACCATCCACCTGTGACAGCTGGAAAGTGGTGCTCTCAAGTGCCCACATCATCTGCTGGATTCCCACTGGTAGTGCGGTGTGAGCATGGAACTAAGTATTGTGCCTGAAGACCGGATTGCCTGGTGTGGAGCCCCAAAAGCACCACCCACATCTCAGGAGTGTGGCCCCTGCATTGTAGGGCCTCAATACACATAAGCGTCTTGTTGGTGGTGAGCGGATTAATCTGTTGCGTAACCTTGCGTGACCTGCTAAGTCGATCGTGCCGCATCGCTCTTGTGACATGCAGACTGCATGCTCATTGCATGCAGTGTCCGTTTTCCAGGTTACGACCCTCGGAGGTGGGGGCGTACACGTAGCAGTTCCTCATTCTACCTCGTGTGGCACCACTGAACTTGAGCCTGTGTGTATGATCGGAAATGTTAGGTGTGACTCAAATCAGCGTGCACCAGACAATGTACCTCATTTCCAGGGAGGAGTGGAATATGCAACTCTTCATTGAATGTGACTGCAATTGTCTGGTGCGACTCAGCTCAACGCCCACCAGACGTTGAGCCTCATTTCCAGGGAGGTACGGAATTGATAACCCTTCACTGTGTGTGACCAGAATTGTCTGGTGCGACTCAGCTCAACGCCCACCAGACGTTGAGCCTCATTTCCAGGGAGGTACGGAATTGATAACTCTTCACTGTGTGTGACTGGAATTGTCTGGTGCGACTCAGCTCAACGCCCACCAGACGGTGTGCCTCATTTCCAGGGAGGAGCTGAGTTAGTGAATCTGCATTGTGTGTTACCAGAATTGTCTGGTGCGACTCTGGCTGCGCTCGGCATATCACAGGCAAGCTTTTCTTTATCTACAGCCTGTGGGTATAGGATAGTCCGGGTTAGCTGAGGGGTGGAGGCAGGCCTAGGCCATGGGTCAAATGACCTGCCGGTTATCAGTGCACCATTAGGGTGCTGTGTGCGGGCGCTCCATATGGACCTGCCTGATATCCGTAGCATATCTTATCAGTGCTGAGTGAGTGTGTGGGAGTGAAAGCCTGTGATTAATTACACCACACGGCGGTGTTGCCATACACATTATTTCCTTGCCAAAAGAATATTTAGTTTGACATTGGTTTTTACCCGTGCGGCCTAGGCCCACGGGACTATTTAAAAGTGTTGTAATCATCTGTATGGGCACATTTCTGATATCGTTGTGAACTGGGGTGCACCCTATAACTATGTGGTATTGAATTAGAATAAGTGCCAGGGTGGGCCTTGTTCTGACACCGTTTAGCACAGCTAGATCGTGCTGGGTGGGGGTGGTGGGGGGGGGGGGTAAAGTAGGCTTCTTCCCAAGTGTATAATACTGATGTCATGTTTAACAAGGTTGGGCCTAGTGCTGCTAGTGATATTTCTGAATATGATTTATGCCCAGAAATAAGTGATGTTCATGTCATGTTAATGAGTGAGATGAATACAAATTTTATTTACATACACCATGTGTGATGTCTCTTTTGTGACGCTCAAGAGTATTTATTGTGTGAGAGTGCTGTGCCAATGCTTTACACATTGCCTCTGTGATCAGCCCGACTGTTCAGTGCCAAACTAACCAAGGGTGAGTGCAGGTTATACAGTGAGTGTAATCACCCGCCCCTTACGGGAGTGCTATGTTCTTCCCAAATAGCATCGCACTGTAACTAAATTGCATGCCACTTCACATAGGCAAAGTGTTGCTTTGCTTCCTAAGGTGTTCTTGAAGGACAGATTGACCTCGGGGGTCAGTGATTTTTGTCCTCAAAAATCTCTATTTGTGCTCCCGCTAGTTTGCCACCATGCCTGGGGTCCTACCTAAGGGGGTCTTGTTTGAGTTGGCTGATCTGGACCTGTATAAGGTGATGCAGCTCGAAGGGTTCTACCAGGAGAGAGGGGGTACTTGACAGGGGTAGTGCCACGAAGGCAGATCTTAGAAAACCCTGCAAGCATGGACAGAGGCCCACCCAGAAGGGTCAGTGAATGGTGGGGGAGATCCTGAGTGCGGGGAGGGATTAGAGCTGACACAGGGGTTCCCTAATCTCAGCCAATCAAAACGTGCCAGTTCCAACAAAGATGAATGGAAAGTGATGGAGACCTTGTTCTGGAAGTCGATGGGGGTTTGGATGGAGTTTTTGAAATCGATGTCTTTGACATCAAACATGGTGACTTCAAAGTCGAAGGATGCTACGACAGTGAGCACAGGGGTTATTTCAATGCTGAATGGTGTATTGATACCGAATGGTGTCTCAACAGCATACCTGATGAAGGCAGAATGCCGGTCTTCAAGCACTACTACACACACACACACACATATATATATATATATATATATATATATATATATATATATATATATATATATAAAGAAACCAACATCCTGGAACGCCTGCGTCACGGCGAAAGATATATATATATATATATATATATATATATATATATATATATAAATGTTTTTAAAGTGCTCTGGGACCCCACACGTAGGCAAGACTATTCAGTGATTAGGCCTATGAAAAGGATCCCCTGGAGGAGAACAGTAGTTGCAACCGTTCAAAAAACAGAAGGTGACCTAGAGAAAACTAAACGGTCTCTCACAGGGACTGGGCAAAACGAGTACATCTTGAAAGCAGGGTAATTTGGTTGAATAGTTAAAAAATAAATTGTCCATACATGTGCATACGTCGCGAGGTATGTCTGCACACATCAGCACTGGAATGCTTTTTCTTTCCATTCCAAGATTGCCTCAGTGTATGTGCATGTTATGTGACCCATCAGCAGCCACTTTAGCTTACTTTACAATTGCAACATGGCCGATGGCTGTTTTAGAACTGTAAGGTAATAAAATATAAAATGTGCAGCAACACCAATGCAATAAAGCACTGGCAAAGTCAACAGGTCAGCATTCACATTTTAAACGCAAGACCCATTGTCTTTGCCAATGCTTTTTTAAGCTGAGAATTGAGGTTTCTTTCTTTGGAAGTATAGCTGGAAATTCGAAGCCTTCTACAGAAAAAGAAAAAAAGAGGAAAAGTTTTGAAAAATTGAGAATGTCTATTGTCACAATATTCAGCACTCTTCTGTCTCTAGTTACGCTTTGCCATTCTTCAGCATGATTTGTATATTTCTCCCCATGGGGATGACGTACAGGGCAGTAGGAAAGTCAATGTCTGTTATATTGATGCTTTCTGGCCGTCAGGCTGCTGTTAGGAACCCCAGCCTCTTGAAGGCTACCTCTGATGACACTGTAGAGTTGTTGAAGTTGTTTCTGAGTCTGGTGGATTCATTAACTAATGCATCCACTAAAGGAGTCAGAGTTTGGCCTCATGGCCACCGGTTCATTCCTTGCAGATCTACTCAACCTTTCAGCCATCTGAGGTTGATGAAATGAGTACCTCTGAGGTGGGTAAAAATAAGCAACAGTTATTCAGTGCCAAGGTGCCCCAGGGGATAACGACACATTAAACTAGGTTATTCTGCTAAGTACGCTAAAGGAGGTTCTGAATACAAAGGTTGGTACAGATGTAACTCTGTGCCTGTACTGGTATCTAAAGTAGCTTTCCATGAGACCCAGTGTCTGCAGAATTTCTGTGTTTGGCATCCTCAACTCTTCTTTATGTAAAATGGAGTCAATTTACTTCTGTGCTTTAATTTCTAGGATATATCTTGTAGTTGAATGGTACAAAGATATCCGTCTTGAAGAAGGTGAACTTCTCAGTGTCTGTATTATACAGCAAACATGGCATGAGTGTGCCAATCTTCTATGGCGGGCCCAGCACCCATGTTTGGAGGGAAAATGATTTTTATGCCGCCTCCTCTACCTGGCTCTCCAGGTAAATGGTAAGAGTCTGGTAAAAAGGGCAGTCTTCCCCAGTGTGGGAATCCAGTTGACAGACCACACGTGAGCCATTGGCAGCTTTATTCTTTCTACAACCTGGGCAATTAGGAGGACGTGATCACATTCTCTCACAAAGCAAAGCAGTCCCAGTAATCTCCTTCAAGGGATGCCTTTTCATCAGGAGGCATCTGTCCCTCTCAGAGATTAGGGACAGATGACTGTTAGCCGTTAGCTGGAGGAGTGCATATGATCATCTTTAAATCCAGGGAACATTGTCTCCAAGGGAAATGACTTATCACATCAATCTCCTCGAGCTAAGAGCCTAGCCTAGCGTTGAAGGCTTTTCTCCCGTCCTTCAAGACGGAATCCCTGCTTGTTCAGAAAGACAACACAACAACCATGTACTATTTGAACAAGGTCCAGGCCATTGTCTCATGAAGCCGAGGCAATTTGGAATTGGTTAATTGCCAGAGACCTACGAAATCACTGAAACTCCTCTTCAAGGGGCTCAAAATGTTCAAGCAGACTCTCTAAGCAGTGTTCTTCAAGAAAACCACTAGTGGGTTCTTCACAATGACGTCGTACAAAGCATTTTCAGCATGAGGGGCACTCCCCACATACATTTATTTGCCACAACCGAAAAATAAAAGGAAAATGTTACTTACCCATAAGCATCTGTTATTGGCATGTAGAGCAGTAGATTCACATGCTTGCATACTCCTGCCATCTAGTGTTGGGTCCGGATGTTTGCAAGTTGTTTTTCTTCGAAGAAGTCTTTCCAGTCACGAGTTAAGGAGACTCCTCCTTTCGGTGATAGTGCGCATGGGCATCGACTCCATTGTTAGATTGTTTTCACGCAGAGGGTGAGAATGGAGTTAGTGAGTGTAGAATAGAGATGTCCATGCGTATGAATGTAAATTGAGAACTACAAGCATTACAGGAGACCGGGGAGGGGGGTGGGCGCATGTGAATCTATAGCTCTACATGCCAAGAACAGATGCTTACTGGGTAAGTAACGTATTCCATTCGAGGCATGTGAGCTGTAGATCACATGCTTTGCATAGACTATATAGCAGTATACTCCCAAAGAGATTGCTAACCTGTTGTAGTTGTTTGAAACAGTGTTTTAAGTACTGCTTGGCCTACATTTGCTTGTTGTCTCGCAAACACATCTACACAATAGTGCTTGGTGAATGTGTGCGGTGTAGACCATGTTGCTGCCTTACAGATGTCGGCTAGGGGAATATTCCCAAAGAAGGCCATAGTAGCCCCTATTTTGTGAGTGGAATGTGCTCTAGGGGGTATTTTTAAAGTTCTTTTTGCTTTGGCATAACATGTTTGGATACATTTTACAATTCATCTTGCAATACCGGACTTAGATATGGGATTGCCTTTGTGTGGTGGAGAAAAAGCAACAAATAGTTGCTTTGTTTTTCGAAATTCTTTGGTTCTTTCTACATAGTATAGTATAGCTCGTCTAACATCAAGTGTGTGTAGAGCTCGCTCTGCTACAGAATCAGGTTGAGGAAAAAACATAGGTAACTCAACTGATTGATTGATATGAAAGGCAGAAACTACTTTAGGGATAAATTTAGGATTGGTTCGAAGAACCACTATCTTTATGAAGGAAAGGCTCTTGTATAGTTAATGCCTGAAGTTCACCAACTCTTCTTAGTGAGGTTATTGCTAGGAGGAAAGCAACCTTCCATGATAGGAATTCTAACTGACATTTGTGCATTGGTTCAAAAGGTGGACCCATTAGCCTTGTAAGGACTATGTTTAGGTTCCACTCTGGTGCAGGGGGAACTCTTGGTGGTATCAGAGGAGGGGGCCAGTGTGGGGCGGTTGGGAGGGGCCAGCGCTAGGGGGGGTCAGCGCTGGGCAGGAGGGAGGGAGGGGGCCAGCACTAGGGGGGCAGGAGGGAGGGGGCCAACGCGGGGCAGGAGGGAGAGGGCCAGCGCGGCACAGGAGGGAGAGGGCCAGCGCGGGGCAGGAGGGAGGGAGGGGACCAGCGCTGGGTGGGTGGGAAGGAGGGGGCCAGCGCCTAAGGGGGCCAGCGCTGGGCAGGGTGGGAGGGAGGGGGCCAGCGCTGGGCAGGGTGGGAGGGAGGGGGCCAGCGCTGGGTGGGTGGGATGGAGTGGGTCAGCGCTATTGGGGCCAGCGCTGGGCGGGAGGAAGGGGGCGAGGGGGCCAGTGCTGGGCAGGAGGGAGAGGGCCAGCCCTGGGTGGGAGGGAGGGGCCAGCCTGCGAGGGGGCCAGCGCTGGGTGGGAGGGAGGGGGCCAGCGCACCAGCGCTGCGAGGGAGGGGGCCAGCGCTGGGAGGGAGGGAGGGAGGGGGCCAGCGCTGGGAGGGAGGGGGCCAGTGCTGGGCGGGAAGGAGGGGGCCAGTGCTGGGCGGGAAGGAGGGGGCCAGCACTGGGCAGGAGGGAGGGGGCCAGCACTGGGCAGGAGGGAGGGGGCCAGCACGGGAAGGAGGGGGCCAGCACTGGGCGGGAAGGAGGGGGCCAGCACTGGGCGGGAAGGAGGGGGCCAGCACTGGGCGGGAAGGAGGGGGCCAGCACTGGGCGGGAAGGGAGGGGGGTGAGGGGGCCCGCGCTGGGAGGGGGCCAGCGCTGGGAGGGAGGGGACCAGCGCTAGGTTCGCCAGCACATAGGGGGCCAGCGCTGGGTGGGTGGGAGGGAGGGGGCCTACGCTAGGGAGTTCTCAGTTAATTGGTGGTGCTGGTAAAATACGAGTTGTGTGGCAACCTACACTCAAAACAAGGCAACAGGCTGGATATTTAAGACTCGCAGAGATAAACACAGCTTAGCTTTGCGAGGCAGAGGAGGTACTTAAATAGAGAAAGGACTTGAATGAAGACGCTGCCACTTAAGATATGGAAACACGAAATCTTGCCACACAGCAAAGCAATGAGTAACTAGATGCAACAGAAAAGTTATTTACTTCCAGTAACATCTTTCTGGTGGATACCCTACCTGTAGATTCTTCAACTTTGAATATCCTTGACACAAGACTGGAGCCGAAAAACATCTGCAATAGCTCTCTGGAGCTGCCACAACATTAGTTCTACTCTTTTTGCTGCACTTTTTGCGGCATATTTGAGAAGACTTGTACCTTAGTGAAGTGCGTAACCAACGTGATATCTTATTGAAAGAGAGGGATAGTAACACTTTCTTCAGAAGAGGGGATGGTCGGTGGGGAATCTGTATGTAGATAGAGTATGCACCAGAAGGAAAATGCTACTTACCAGTATGCATCTGTTCTTGGCATGTAGAGCTGTAGATTTGTATACTTGTGCATAGATCGCCATCTGGTGTTGGGCTCGGATGTTTGCACTTTGTTTTTGTCTTGGAAGAAGTTCTTTGTAGTCACAAGATAGGTGACTCCTCCTTAGTACGATAGTGCGCATGGGCATCGACTCCACCCTCAGATTGTTTTTTTCGCCATAGAGGGTGATGGTGGAGTTTGTGAGAAACAGAAAGAAATGTCCATGTGTGATGTATCTAAGTAAGATAGTACTGGAACAGATAGAGGTATCCGGGGAGGCGGGTGGGCGTATACGAATCTACAGCTCTACATGCCAAGAACAGATGCATACTGGTAAGTAGCATTTTCCGTTCGAGGCATATGAGCTGTAGATCATATACTTGTGCATAGACTATACAGCAGTTACCTCCTTAGCGGTGGCTACCTGTATCTGTTGCAGTGGTTTGAAAAAGTGTTCTTAATACAGCCTGGCCCACACTAGTTTGTTGTTTTGCTTGCACGTCTACACAATAGTGTTTTGTGAAAGTGTGTGGTGTAGCCCAAGTTGTTGCTTTGCAGATGTCATCTAGGGAATGTTCCCTAAGAATGCCATAGAAGCCCCTAGTTTGCGTGTGGAATGCGCTCTAGGGGAATGGATAATGTATGCTTTGCTTTTAGGTAGCATATCTGAATGCATTTAACGATCCACCTGGCAATTCCAGCTTTTGATATAGGATTGCCTTTATGTGGTGGTGAGAAAGATAGAAAAAGTTGTTTAGTTTTCCTAAAAGTTTTTGTCCTTTCAATGTAGTAAAGGATAGCTCTTTTAACGTCAAGTGTATGAAGAGCCCGTTCTGCTACGGAGTCTGGTTGAGGAAAAAAGACTGGCAGCTCAACAGACTGGTTAAGGTGGAAAACAAACGACCTTTGGTAGGAATTTGGGGTTTGTCCTAAGAACCACTTTATTGTGATGTATTTGCAAAAATGGTTCTTGTATGGTTAATGCCTGGAGTTCACTAACTCTTCTGAAGGATGTGATCGCTACAAGAAAAGCTACTTTCCATGTGAGAAATTGTAATTCACATTTATGTAAAGGTTCAAATGGGGGACCCATGAGCCTGGTAAGGACAATGTTTAGGTTCCACTGTGGAGAAGGTGGAACTCTGGGAGGAATTATCCTTTTAAGGCCTTCCACGAATGCTTTGATGGCAGGTACCCTAAACAGTGACAAGTGTTGTCTGTTTTGTAGGTAAGCGGCTATGGCGGCAAGATGTAACCGTATAGATGTGTATGCCAGATTACATTTTTGTAGATGCAAGAGATAACAAATAATGTTTTGGATTGAAGCATCTAGTGGATTGATTATGTTATTATTACAGTAAATAACGAACCTTTTCCATTTTGCTGCATAGCACGCTCTAGTGGTAGGACGTCTAGCTTCTTTAGTGATATTCATGCAGTCTGGCGGGAGGTTGAGGTAACCAAACTAAGACTTCAGGAGCCAGATTGCTAGGTTCAGTTGAGCTGGATCTGGATGCCTTATTTCTCCATGGTTCTGTGTGAGAAGCTTTGGAGAAAGGTGCAACTTTTGATGTGGAACTACTGAGAGTTCCAGCAGGGTTGTGAACCATGGTTGTCGTGCCCATGTGGGAGCAACCAGGATCATTGTGAGAGACTGTTGTTTGAGCTTGCGCACCAGTAAGGGAATGAGCGGGAGAGGCGGAATAGCGTACGCAAATCTGCCTGACCAGTTCATCCATATCGCATTGCCTTTGCACAATGGGTGTGGAAACCTGGAGGCGAAGCTTGGGCATTTTGCGTTTAAATGTGTGGCGAACAGATCTATGTCTGGTTGGCCCCACATCTGAAAAAATGGACGAAGAACTTGCAGATGAAGTTCCCATTCGTGGATCTGCTGTCTCTGACGACTGAGCAGATCCGCAATTTGATTGTGGTCCCCTGGAAGATGTTCTGCTAGGAGGTATATTTTTTGAGGAATGGCCCATCTCCATATGCTTTGCGCTAGGCATGAAAGCTGTAGAGAGTGCGTCCCCCCTTGTTTTTGTATATAGTACATTGCTGTCATATTGTCTGTCCGGACGAGGACAGCTTTGTGTAAGAGGTGTACTTGGAATGATTTTAGTGCAAGAAAAATCGCCAGTAATTCGAGGTGATTGATGTGGAGCAGTTTTTGCTGATGGGTCCACATACCTTGAATGGTGTGGTTTAGGAGATGAGCTCCCCAGCCGGTGAGTGATGCGTCTGTTGTGAGCACTATTTATGGAACCGGGTCTAGGAACGGCCGCCCTCTGGAAAGATTTTGTGTGTTCCACCACTGCAGAGAGCGATGTGTGTGGCTGTCTACCAACACCAGATCAGTAAGCTGTCCTTGAGCCTGGTTCCACTGACGTGCTAGACACTCCTGTAAGGGACGCATTTGGAGTCTTGCATGAGGTACGATTAAAATGCAAGAGGCCATCATTCCTATTAGTTGCATAAACACTCGAGCTGGTAGTGAGTGTTGAGGCTGAAACCTTGTTATGAGAGTTTGCATGGTTGCTACCCTGACTGGATTGGGGTATGCAAGGGCTTTGGAAGTATCTATTGTGGCGCCTAGATACTGTTGGGTGTGGGACGGTGGAAGATTTGACTTGGTGAGGTTTATTGTGAATCCTAAGTGGTACAGCAGCTGGATTGTTTGGTGTGTGTGGTGCACACAATCGCTGCGTGACTTGGATTTTATGAGCCAGTCATCGAGGTAAGGAAACCCATGAATGTATTGTCTTCTCAAGTGAGCTGCTACTACTGCAAGACATTTTGTGAAGACCCTGGGTGCTGTAGTTACCCCGAAGGGGAGCACTTTGAATTGGTAGTGCTGGCCGTCTACTACAAACCGCAGATATTTCCTGAGAGCAGGGTGAATAGGAATGTGAAAGTAGGCATCCTTGAGATCTACAGTGGCAAGGAAATCGCCTTGTTGGAGCAATGGGAGGACCTGTTGGAGAGTGACCACGTGAAAGTGGTCGGATTGTATGTAGCGGTTTAACGGTCTGAGGTCTAATATTGGTACCGTCCTTTTTTGGGATGAGAAAGTAAAGGGAGTAAACCCCTGTGCCTTGATGGTGTATGGGAACTGGTTCTATTGCGTGCTTTTGCAAGAGAGAGAGAAGCTCTTGTTTCAGAAGCGTGGACATGGGACGCTGTCTGGGTGGTATGTGTGGAGGAGTAGAGGTGAGTTCCAGGCAGTAACCATACTGGATAATTTGTCTCACCCACCTGTCTGTGGTGATGGAATTCCAAACAGGTAGGAACTGTGATAGTCTTCCCCCGACTGGAGTGGAATGTTGGGGGGGGAAGTGGTGGAAAGTCACTGTTTTGTGTTAGGGGAGGCGCGAGTGTTATTACCGCTGCCTCTTCCTTTGTTGTTATTGCCTCTGTACCCCCCTCTAAAATATCCTTTATTAGAGGAAGTTTGAGTGGGGCTTTTGTATGAGGACGAGTTGTCTGTACCAATGGTTTTGGAGGCGCCCCTATAAAAGGAGCGACGAAAAGAGCCTCTAGCTGTTGGTAAATGTAGGGCCCCCATAGATTTAGCTGTCTCAGTGTCTTTCTTCATCTTTTATAAAGATGTGTCTACAGTAGGTCTAAACAGGTGTTCTTGATCAAAAGGCTGATTAAGAATTTGAGTCTGCACCTCCTGTTTAAAACCAGATATGCATAGCCATGCGTGCCTGCGCAGTAAAATACTTGTATTAATGGAACGAGATGCTGTGTCCGCTGCATCAAGAGTGCATTTGATTGAGGTGTTTGTGATGAGCTTTCCCTCCTGTATGAGGTCGTTAGCTTTTGCCTTATATTGTTCTGGAAGATGTCTCCAGTTCATCATAATGCGCCCTGTCATACCTGGCTAGTAAAGCTTGGGCGTTAGCAATGCGCCAGTAATTTGCCGCTTGTGACGCAACCCGTTTACCAGATGCGTCCAGTAGTTTAGATTCTTTATCTGGAGGAGGGGCATCACCCGTTGTCTGGGAATTTGCCAGTTTACGTGCATTTGTAACCACTAGAGAATCTAGAGGGAGGTGCCCTTTGATATAAGCTGGATCATTTGGAGCTGGTTATATTTCTTATGAACCCTGGGGTTGAGAACTCTAGCCCTGACTGGGTCTTTAAATACATCAGGGGCATGTTTAATCATACCTTTGAGCATGGGTAGAGTACTTGTTGACTTTTGTGTTTGTGTAAAAGTCTCTAGCAGAAAATCTTCCTCGGAAGGAGGTGAGTGTAATTCTACCCCATGATATTTGGCTGCTCTATCTATGAGTTGCGCAAAACCTATGTTGTCGTCTGGAGGGGATGGCTTAGATGGGTACGAGTCTGGCTCAGGTATATCTGGGGTGTCATTATAATCCACCCAGGGGTCAGGTGGTGGGATGCTGTGGTCGTCATCATCATCATCATCATCATACCCTTGTGGGTCTCCTCCCCCCATCCCCATCCCCCAAGTCATCCTCATCATCCTGTGGTGGAGGTGAAGAAGGAGGCAGTGGAGAGTGTGCTGGAGAAAGTGGTACAGCTGGAAGAGTTGGAGGGGGAGAGGAGGGTCTTAGAGGTGAAGTTGCCATGTCCTTTTTCTTTAAGGGTACCTCAGGTACCTCTGAGGTGTCCAATTTCCTCTTTGTATGGGGCAATGCTGTCAAATGACCTGTAACAGGGTTAATATGTAGAGTTTTTTGTTTGGGACCCAGTGGATCTGGGTGAAACAGTTCTTCGGAGCTATTGTCTTTTTTCGGCACTGAGGATCTTGGTTCCGAGGGGTGCTTGGACTTAGCCTCTGTAGCTTTAGGAGGGGTTTTGGTCTCCTTATGCTTTTGTGGAGTCTTTGAGTCCGAAATCATCTTCGGTTCCGAAGATTTATGTGACTTTTTCGGGTCCGAGGGCTTGTTCGGTGCTGAAAGACTCGGTATCGAAGCCATCTTCGGTGCCGATGTAGTAACTTTCGGCTTTGGTTTAGGTGCCGGGGATTGTTTTTCGGTACCTGTACGTGGCTGTCTCGGTCCCGAGCCGCCTGAAGGCTTTACTTTCGGCTTTGGAGCCGGGCCCGAGGGCGGGGCATCGGAAGCATTCTTCCGGTGTGGACCTGAGCCCGAAGGCGAAGGTGTTACCGGAGCCTTATCCTGTGATTTAGATGGGGCAGGGGCGTCGAGGGCGGTACTCACGGTCCGTTGCCCTGGAGTAACTGTCTGATCCTCGGCATCCTAGTCTTCTTCCTCGGAGACGCTGATGTCTTTATCCTCCGGTTGTTCTTGTTGTGGAGCATCGGGACTTGCATCGAAGATGTCTTCCGGCGCCGAGGCAGTTGATCGGGACATTACGTGACGTCGAGCCCGGCGATCCCGTATAGTCTTTTTCGATCTGAAGGAAGCACAGGCCTCACAGTCTTTGTCCTTGTGTTCCTGAGAGAGGCAAAGATTACAGACCTCGTGGAGATCAGTGTGTGGGAATTTAGCACCACACAGGGGGCATTTTTTAAATGGAGTTCTTTCCATTGACTGCAGGCCCTAATGGCGCCACTGGGCCCAACGGACCGCGTGAACGACCGGAATCGAAGTTGTCTTGGATGCGCGTCGGAGGGGAACGCGATCGAAACAATACCGTCGAGCGGTGAGAGATTGCGCTTCGAAAGGGGATCGCATACGACACCGACCCGGAGCGCAGCAATACACATCCGAACCCGATGGCGGAAAAAAACAATCTGAGGGTGGAGTCGATGCCCATGCGCACTATCGTCCTAAGGAGGAGTCGTCTATCTCGTGACTACAAAGAACTTCTTCCAAGACAAAAACAAAGTGCAAACATCCGAGCCCAAAACCAGATGGCGATCTATGCACAAGTATACGATCTACAGCACATATGCCTCGAACAGAATGATATGGAAGGTAAGTACATTTTTCTTCTGATGGAGATTCCTCATCTGTGATTAATTACCAAGCAATCATCGAAGAAGGAGGGTCTGGAGAAAACATTTTGACTAAAAAAGCCTTGAAATGCAGAAGCAGGAAAAGTGACCGCCTCTTCTTACTTCAGGATCCAAACAATGGTTGGCAAAAGTGTGGAGAGAAGACAGTGTAGCTGCCTTGCTTATGTCTGCCACAGACATGCCTCTAGCTAATGCTGCTGTGGAAGAGTTCTATCTGGTGGAATGAGCTATTATTCATTCAGGTGGGCCTTGCTTAGCCAAAGCTTAGCAGATTTTTATACAAAGGACAATCCATCCTGAGATTGTTTGTTTCTTTGGTTACACTGGTTAACAATGAAGAGCTAGTCATCCGATCTTGGGTCCTTAGAGAGGTTAATGTAAAAGATCACCAGCCTTCTAGGGTCTAACCTGTATAGCCTTTCTTCTTCCTTCAAAAGATGTGGAAACAGGTCATTTGTCAGTAATGTGATGAACTGTTCCAGATGGAAAGGGGGCAGCAAGTTAGGCAGGTAAGCAACCTTAGTTTGCATCAACTTGTGTGGGAAGAGCATAAAGCGTGCTAACTCGTCAAAAAGCTGGCTTTAGGGGATCAAATGGAGTGCCCATTAAAAAAGCTAAAACCAGGTTAAAGTCCCTTTGCGGCATAATGAATTGAACGGACGGATACATGCTTGACAACTCTCTCAGAAATCTTAAAGCCACCGGAGATTTGAACAGGGTGACGGGGTTGGTCTGACAGACAAAAGAATGCTACCGAGCTACCCTTGGCCATAGCTACCAGACAGCCTTGATCAGCCACAGACAGTGTAGTCTGTAGTACAGTGGACAGGGATACTTTAAGAGGATCAACTCCTAAGCCAGCCCACCAGGAAAGAAAATTGTCCCCCGTTCCTGAATACACTGATTTAGTGGAGGGGCGACGTGCTGAAAGGATCACATCTACGACTTCTCGTGGAAGTTGAAATGTGCTCAGATTGCGCTGCTTATCTCCACAAATGAAGGTGTAGGCTTCAAAAATTGGGGTGCAGTTTCTGCCCTCCGGTTTGGGACAACAGATTCTCTCTGAACAGAAGAGGGGCTGTTACATGGAGGTCCCATAGGTCTGTATACCACACTCTCCTCAGCCAGCCCGAGGTGATAAGAATTACTTGAGCCTGGTCTTGGCGGATCTTCTTCAGACTATGAGGAATCAAGGGTATGGAAAGAAAAGCCTAGAGTAGCACAAACTTCTATGTCAGCTGAAAGGAACTCCCCAAAAGCACAGAATGTCAGGCAGTGAGTGTTGCTTTGAGTTGCTAATAGGTCCTCCTGAGGTACACCCTGAAGGGCAAAGAAATCTTGGACTACTTCTGGGTGAAGACGCCAATCATGGTCGGCAAGATGGCACCGACTCAGGCTGTCAGCTCTGATGTTTAAGGATCATGCTACATGACTGGCCACCAGCCAGAGGCCATGTCGATGCGCCCATGTCTAGAGGCTCAGGGCTTCTCGACAGATAACCTTAGACCCCATTTCTTCTTGTTTGTTCCACATCGTGGTCACATAGTGGTTCAAATCTGGACTGACTGATCTCAAAGGAAAGCTTTGACCGGCAGCTGGATAGCGCTCAATTTCAGAAGGTTAATATACAACCTCTGCTCCACTGAAGACCAAAGGCCTCTAGTCTCCAGGTCATCCAGCTGTGCACCCCACCCGAACGTGGAGGCATACGTCACTACCGTGTTCACAGCTGAAGGGGAACAGCAGGGTCTCCCTCAAGTCAGGTTGTCCTCTTGCCCCCACCAGCTCAACACTGTTGCAGCATCCCTGGAGATCACAATTGATTCCATCAAGTTTCACTGATACTGGAACCACTGCCTGCAAAGGCACCACTGAAGAGCCCTCAATTGCCAGCGTGAATGTGTGACCAAGAGGCTAAAAGAAGCCAACAGACCGGGCCAATAAAGGACCTTCAGTACCAGTACTTGAGTTCCTGTCCGAAATACTGAGACCATGTCTTGAATGTCCCAGAAATTCTGTGGAGGAGGGAAAGCTCAAAGCATGATGGTATTCAGTAATGTACAAATGAACAGGAGGCGGTGGGAGGGTTCTAGGTGAGTTTTGGGATAACTGATTGAAAATCCTAAGCCGTACAGCAGTGAAGGCATCCACAGAAAATGGTGAGACACCAACTCAGCTTTGATGAGCTAGTCATTCAGATTTCTGTATACTGCAATCTCCGTTCGTCTGAGATGGACAGCCACCACTGCCTCACCTTTACGAGGACTTGAGGTGCTGTGGTCAATCCAAAAGGTAATACTGTAAAGTGGTAATGGGAAGAACCAACCACAACAAGAATGTACTTCCTCTGGGCCTGCATGATCAAAATGTGTACAATATCCAGTCTTCAGAGTCCAATACCACTAAATCCAGAGCCAAGGACAGCATCCAGAACCTGGCCTTTCGTAGTAGCCAATTCAAGAACCTGAAGTCGAGGATTGGACAAAGACTGCCGTCCTTCTTGTGAACTAGGAAGTACAGAGAGCACCACCCCTGCTCAATATCCTACATTGCCACTAGCTCCACTGCTCCTTTATGCAGAAGGACTGCCACTTCCTGCTGTAAGATGCCCCAATGGTCACAGGGATTGAGGGAGAAATGGAAGGACAACAGGGGGTTGCTGGCAGAAGGGTAGAATGTCCTCCTTTTTCACAAGATGAAGGACCCAGGTGTCTGAACTAATAGCCTTCAAGACCTCTCAGTTGGATTATGCCAACAGTCTCTATCTGGGGTTTCCTGCCTACCTGATTTACAGATTACAAATAATTCAGAATTCGGCGGCGAGGATAATTCAACAGGTACCCTTCCAGCACCATCTCCCCTTATTTGAGGCAGTTACATTTGCTCCCAGTGGCCAGGCAGATAGAGTTTAAGGCTCTGACTTTTGCCTTTAGAGCCACAAGGGGCTTTGGCCCATGCTATCTTAAGCAGAGGCTTAGTCTTTATCAACAGGAGATCCAACCACCGGCGACTCCTTTGCGACCACGATATTTCAAAATCCGTCAAGGTGGCAGGTCCTTCTCCGTAAGGACAGCTAAACTCTGGAATGAACTGCCTGTCCACCTGCGCCTGATCGCGACAGGACAGGAGTTTAGCAAGGCCTTAAAAACCTGGCTCTTTAATCAGGTGTAGACTCCTGGCTGGTCTTTTTCTTTAGTCTTGGTATTAGCGCAGGAATACCTCTGCAAGGTAGCTGTGTGCTCTACAAATGACTGATTGATTGACCTACAGAAAAAGGGACACTCTCTCACATCGGCGTAATGTGCACCTTCATAGTCAAGCTATTGCCGCTTCCCTGATGGTGCTGGGGAAGAAGAGGAGGGAAATGGAAACTGCCTGGCACATCCTTTTCCTCGTCCTCTGTAGTAGTGAACGAAAGGGTTTCGCTGCCGATTCTGACCTGGAGCTTAGACTTGGCATTGTTTCTAAAAATGTCTGGCAAAGGAGACTAGTTTTCTAAAAAGCGCAAAAGCAGCCAGTCAAAGATTGTAGGCCTAGTGATCTGGTGGCGGCACAAACTTCTTTAAAACATTCCAGGGCAGCATCTGTCCTTTGGCCAAAGAGACATTCTCTATCAAATGCGATGTCCATTAGGGTATACTGGACGTCTGAGGAGAATTCCCTAGATCGAAGCCTGGCATGTCCACATAAGTTAATTAACAAATCCATAGCCCTGATTACAAAGTCAGCAGAGTCGAGGTCGGCTTTTATAATATGCCTGCATGCATCCTGCCCATCTTTTATAATTTCCATAAAGTGGTGTAGTCAGTAGCACTGTAGGTTGTGCGCGACTAAAGCTACCATGTCCCAAAGGACATGTGAGTAGCAACTAAGCAAACAAGCTGCATTTAGAGATCTGAGGGCTACACGTCCCAACATAAAGGATTTTTTACACCTTGACCGCTCGTTTTTTGGATTCCTTATTCAGATGTTGTATAGGGAGGGCACATGGGTTAAGTCTCGAGGTGGAAGAGATTTGGACCACCAAATTCTCTAGGGATGGGTGCGAAAAGAGGAAGGCTTGGTCCCTCAGAGCCGGTCTGTATAAGCAAGCGATGGTTCTGTGGACTGCTGGCGAAGATGGTCTCGTACAGCGCTCCTTGATTGCCTTCCATAATGTCTCATTGACTTCACTTGCGACCTCGACCTCAACCATGACCATGACCATAATCTTGTTTGTCGACCGCTCCTACGACTGTCTTTGGAACACAAGTTTCCTTAGTGAAAGTCTTGCGCCTGAAATAATCAAAGGAAAGGAATCTGCAGGTAAAAATAGCCACCAGAAAATGGCAGTATAATAAGTTCCATTAGTGTTGTTGCAGTCTATTTTAGCAAAAGTGTGCTCTCTTTAGCGAGTACTGAAGGTGTAAGAGTCAAATAAGGAGTAAGTCTATGACCTACAATTCTGTTTAGGTTTCAATGCCGATGAAGCCCTATTTGGGTAAAGCCTCGTATTGAAAATACTCCCAAAGAAAACTTACTACAGGTGTATGCAGTCGTCGGTTCTGTTCATGTACTAAACCAATACACTCACTGATTCAATGTTTGGAGCACTGATTCTACTACAGTCGACAAGCATTTGGGAGTACATTTGGAATGATTGTGGCTTGCACGGCAAGAGTGCAAGCCATGGCTTGCCCAGCTAAGATTTCATTTAATTTCACTTCAACTGTTTTTTAAAGTAATTTTGAAGTTGTTTTTTAAATATGTATTATCTCATGATCAGAAGAAACCATAACTTACAATGAACAGTTACAAAATTAATGCTTCAACTTACCTTATGAAGAAACGCCACAAAGTCCAGGTGAATAAAAGTATGATTCCAAGTATCCAACACTGAGTGACGTAGAAAGGAAGGGGGAGGGTTATTGTATAAGGATCATATTTTACAACAATAAGAAACTCTGTAACTGTAATAGCAGCAACCATCCATGCTTGCTGCCCAAGCTTCTTATGGAATTTTCTGAAACAAATGAAAATAAGGTATTAGTACACAAACATTGCAGGACGAAAGATGTGCATTCTAAAATAACGACAGGCATCATTTGAGGATAAGTTGGGATCAAATTTGAAATACATTTTGCAGGAAAACTTAAAGACGCTTTGTGTGTGGTTAGAACAGCAATGTTCATTATTATCTTACAATCAAAGCATACTTCGTAAAAGCAAATAAGTAACTGAAAAAACAGCTTCACAACTGATAAAAAGTGCACTGTAACCTCCCAAGTGTTCAAGATTGCCAACAAGAACTTCTTTCTGTAGGCTAATGTTTTCTCATTCATGGGCAGGTTGTTGTTTTATATAGTGCAAGAAACAGCAGAGTTGAAAAACTGACTCAGGGAAGAGACTTTGTGACCAGCAAATGGTTGAGATATGTGAATAACTCTTTCCTCAAAAGGAGAGGGCTATCATTACATATTCATTCTCTGGAAGCCAACCGATGCTGAAAGACAATCTTTGCTTTTGTAGTGGATACACCCCATTATAAAGCTGAGATAAAGCCAATGGTGTGACCTAAATAGGATTATAATGTAGGAATTCTGCAGGTCCACTGCTGACTATAAATAACCGTGCTGAACTCATTTCATTATGTGTGCCATTGTGAAAATATTTAAAGGAACAACAGAAACGTACAGAAGTGGAAGCAGCCCATAAATGCATAAAGACCCCTGATTTCTTGTCCACACCAAACAAAATGCATCACGGAATTCCAACTCTGAAATGGGCTCTTTGGCACAAAGCATTAAGTTTCTTTCTATTAAAGGCGTTTGACTGAGCTTGATTAATTGAAGACAGAAAGGTGGTGGGGAGATGATAGGAACATGAAAACTCAGATATCAGGGCAACTCATCTTACCGCTTTTTGTGGTTGGCAAACCTGCTGACTGACTGACTGAAATATTTATAAAGCGCTCTTATGCCGGGGCGTCTTGGCGCTGAGGAAATAGCCAACCACCAGATTTAACAGACCTAGGGCTTAGTGAAGAGCCATGTTTTAATCATCTTTCTAAAGAGATCCCTACTTGGCTGCAGTCTCATGTGAGTTGGGAGGGAATTCCACAGCTTAGCAGCTTGGTAGGAGAACCCCCTACCGCCCCATCTGACTCTGCTTATAGTTGAGAGCAGGACCAATCCGGTGTTTGCTGACCTGAGGCAGCGGACCGGTAGATATCTTGGGAATAGAAGTTGGATGGCTGACGCCCCTCCTCCGTAAAGGGCTTTATGGACTATACATAAAGCCTTAAAGTCTATTCTTCTACGAACTGGTAGCCAATGGAGGCTTTTTAGGCTTGCGGATGTTGGGTGATATTTAGGTAACTCTAACAATACCTGCTCTACCCTAAGACATCTTGCAGCACACGACATACATAGAGGATACACATTATAGCAAAAAAAGGAATTGTTGACACTGTAGTCTCCCCCAAAGCAATGTATCAAGACAGTGAGGTTGCTCATTTACATATATCTTAACAAGCTTTTCATTAAGCTGCTTTAGCATTTTAACCTGCTCGTTATTCTTGTGCAAGATTTATTCATGGCATGGCTTGAATACATTAGAAATGAATTTTAGGTTTGGGAACTACAAGTCCCAAGAACACATGCAAAGCTACCCTTCTGATACTTTCATATGTAGTGAGCCTTTTCCTGTCCAGACTGCTTTTTGGTGATTTACTTACTGCAGCGAAAGGAAACTCTTGTGAGCTACGGTTTTTCAGCACTGAGTGGGGCCAATAAAAGCCTTAACATTTAAATGGCATCTACATCTTTGTGCTTCCCTAACCCATCATGTTACTTCTCTATGGCTGTTAGAACCGATGACACCAAGATGTTGTGCTCATCTCAAAGGTTATGATATATAGGTCTGTTTCCTTCAGTATAACTGCCTTTCTTTGTGGTGACGAAAAACGGGTTTTCTTTCTTAAAGTAGAGGGCAAAAACATAACTTTCGTAATTCATAACTGATGCAAATACGAGCATGTAAGTGTCACTGAATAGCACACTTCAAGCCATTTATTTCTGGTACTGTACTTCTATGTTACAACTATTACAATTTCTGTCGAATATAAACTTTTTTCTGATGAAAACATGAGCGCAGCCAATGAATCATAAAGAAGGGTAATGCGGTCTGTGCCTAGGTGATGGATGAATTCTTTAAAAATGAGCATTCACTGAAATGCTATAGACTTGATAAATCCATTCTCAGAAACAGCGAAACATAAAATGTGTCATTCGGCTTTAATGAATATTGAACTGATACTTCTTTTAATAATCAAATAGAACTTACTTTCTCAAAAGGCTCTCTCAATTTTAAAGATAAAAATATTAATTTGTGTGCCTGGATAACCCTTAAGAACGCATCAAGGTGCTTAAATTAAACCGCAAACTGACCTCCATCCCATCATCAAAGCCATCAGACCTGTGAATAAACAGCAAGCTCTGCTACCCTACCTTTATTTTCCTGATTGGGATTATCACCTTCTAAGATTGCAAATACATGTACTAAACAATATATGTACTATAAAAGTGTTCTCATCCAACCACACTGTAGTGTAGATGTCTGTTTTACTGAAATCACCAGTTATGGCATGCAATACACAATGAACACCACACAATGTTTTGCTCTGTGTTTTTTTTATAATAGCATGCCATGGAATGTTGGGTGTACTGAGAATGGCCGAAATGTACAGCATTCACCTGCCATATTACCATTCCGCAGTGCACAGCCTTTGGCAAGACCCTGCACAAGTTGTTACAGGGTAATATTTTCTGGTGGCAGCACAAATGCTCTGCGTAGATTATAAATCAGTACCTCTCCAAAGTGGTGGAATAGCTAGAAGATGATGAAAATGTATGAAAAACAGTTCTTAATACAACATGGCCAACTAAAGTGTAACAACGTGCTAATATGCCTACAGAGTAGTGCTTGGTAAAAGTGTGTAGTGTTGACCAAGTGGTTTACCTTTGGTAATGGTTTTTCTGGTGGATACTTGATCTAACTGCAGATTCCTCACCTTGTGAATATCTCCAGGCAGCAGACTGGATCCAGACACTTGAAAAATAGTGCTCCTACGCACTGGTAGGTGGTGCTATGCGGCTCCACACCGAAGTTGTTATGCTCCAGGAGTGATGAATGGAGTTGCATAAAAGATGAGTTGCTCTTCTGATGGATACTTCTAACTGCAGATTCACATCAACAACTTTAGAAGAAAGGCATCAACTGCTGCCGCTCATTCTCTATGCCTGGAGGAGTAGAGCAGCAGCCTGCTAGGAGTACATACGCTCAGGCCCAGACATTCTGGGTTCCACACTCTCCATACCCAATATGAGGATAACTTGGGCACGTTGTTTCTGAGCCTCTGCAGAACTCAGGGCAGGAGAGGGAGCAGCGGGAAGGCGTTCAGGAGTCCAGTGCTCGACTGCACAAGGGATGCACCTCCAAGGGACAGCCTTCTTGGGACGTTCAATGTGAATCATTGTTGACACTAAACATTATGGGTGATGGCAAAGAGATCAAGCCAGGATTCTCCCAATTGCTGGACTACACCTCACACAACCTCTGGGTGTAACAGTTATTCACGATCTGCTGGTGTTGGTGGCTGAACTCGTCTGTCCTGGCATTTAAAGATCTCGCCAGGAGGTGTGCCACAAGGTAAGTGCATCAATACCTCAGACAGCTCCAAAGGCGCTGAGCCTTCTGGCACAGGACCAGAAACCCCACCCACCCCATGTTCTGCAGTACCAAATGGCGGTGGTGTCGTTCATGATAACCTGAATTAGCCTGTTAGCAGGAAGGACTTCAATGTGAACCAAATCACCTGCATCTCTAACAGATTTATATGGAGGCGGGACTCCACCAGAGACTAGAGTTCTCTAATCTCCACCTCTTTCCAGAGGATGTCCTCAAACAGTGGTGATGCGTGCGTCATCAGAGTCAAGTCTAGGTGGGGTAGGGAGAGGGGTCTTCTGCTTGTTTAATTGCAGAATGGGCAGCCACCACTGCAGATCTTTTTCTGTCTCCTTCGTCACCTGGATGGAACCCAACAGGCTTCCCTGGTGCTGGGCCCACTGAAACTTCAGATCCTACTGCAGAGCACGCAAATGCCATCGGGCATGGTTGGCAAGCATGTTACAGGAGGCAAGCAGGCCAATTAGCCCCCGGAGTCATCCTCACTGAGACCCAGGACAGAGATTGAAACATCAGGATCATAGCCCAAATGTCCTGGACTCGTTGGACAGGAGGAAAGGTCTGAAAATGCACCATATCCAGGCTGGGTTCGATGAAGGGAAGCCTCTACAAGGCAGCAACTTGTGAGTTCAACAAGTTGTTTGAAAACCACTATGATGTCAAGAGATTCGCTATCATGTGGAGGTGGTCTGCGACTGACTTGTAGCCTTCAACAGCAATTCGCTGAGGTAGGGGAAAACCGGTACCTCAGACGACTGGTAGCGACCACCGTTATCACCTAGGGGGCACTGGTGAAGCTCAAACGGAGCACAGCAAATTAAAAAGGATTGTGGCTCACCCTGAGCTGCAGGTAGCACATGTGGCCCTGCAGAACGGGGATGTGAAAATTAGCATCGTGTAGGTCCAGTGACGCCATCCAGCTTCTGGGATCATTGGTAGAAAGAGGTTGGGCCAGCACAAGCATCTTGAATTTGTCCTTGTGTAGGAAGACATTGAGAAGGTGAAGGTCTAAGATAGGATGAAGGCATCCGTTCTTCGATACTAGAAAGTAGCAGGAATAACATCCAGTCCCTACTTCTTAGGCCGGAATCCTCTCCATGCCTTGTGTTGCTAAAAGAGCCTGTACCTCCTGACACAAAATGGACAGATGGTACTCCAAGAGTCGCTCTGATGTAGGTGGCAGGTGTGATCGGTCGAAAAGGAATGGCAGGGCATAGACTTCTTGGACAATTTGGAGGGCTCACCTGTTGGACGTAATGTGTTGTCACCCTGATGGAAGTGGCTGACCCTACCTCCTACAAGGTGGCTGCATGCCACTAAGGGTGCACAAAATGGGTCTGGAGGTTTGGCGGGGCTTGGAATGTACCCTTGATGGCTTGGTCATTGTCTGCAGGCATGATGCTGTTGATGCGCTAAACCCCTCGCATAACCCCAAAAAGGGCAAAGGTGTAGGGGGAATTGCTGGACGGATGCAGAAAAGCCCAAGGAGTCAGAAGCAGCTCGGTTCTCCTTAAAAATCTCCTGGGCTCAGTCCACCGTTTTGACAAACAGACTGGTACTGTTGAAGTGCATATCCACCAAGAACGCGTGCAAGTCCCTTGAGAAGCCTGTGGATCTCATCCATGCGTGGCACTGAAGCAACACACTTTTCCTAGTGTCCCTTCTTATACAATCCATGGGGACTAGGCCTGAGCGGATAACTAACTTAGCTGCATCCCAGTCGTGAATATTTTAGGCCAGGGAAGCATCTAGGTCTTCTGGGACTTTTGTTAAGGTCTCACCAACCATGTCCCAAGGAGTAACTGAGTAAGTGAAAGAGAAAGACAGAGAAAGAGAAAGAGAAAGAGAGAGAGAGAGAGAGAAAGAGAGAGAGAGAAAGACAGAGAGAGAGAGAAAGACAGAGAGAGAGAGAAAGACAGAGAGAGAGAGAGAGAGAAAGACAGAGAGAGAGAGAAAGACAGAGAAAGAGAGAGAGAGAAAGACAGAGAGAGAGAGAGAGAAAGACAGAGAGAGAGAGAGAAAAAGACAGAGAGAGAGAGAGACAGACAGAGAGAGAGAGACAGAGACAGAGACGGAGACAGAGACAGAGAGAGAGAGAGAGAGGCAGACTGTGTGTTTCTGTAATGTCTAATACGGCTGCTGGTGTTTACCTACCTCAAGGCAAGTCTGGCCGAGGAGAACATACATCTGTCAAATGTTTTCATGCATTTGGACTGTCAGGAGTCGTTGTTAGAAAGGCATTCGGCTTGACCCTGCTGGTGGACATAGCATCACCAAACTCTCACAGATTGGGTGTTAAGTTAAAAAGTCCAGGTCAGCTGGAGCAGGTCCAAGGAAATGGGAGACCTGTTGAGTGACAATGGCCAGAGCACTGTTTTGCCCAATTGCCCGGTAGTGTATTCATGAGGGCTTTGCTGTAGGACAGACAAGGTTTTGTAGGTGCCTGATCAGGCTGAAGGATCTCTGTGAGGATATTTGTTTTTTCAACTCCATAGTGTGGAGGTGGAGGTCACAGACCTCAGCAGCCCTCCGAATCACACTGGCAAAAGATGTATTCTCTTCTGTAGCTGGTCCGGGGGTGACACCAACTCGGTATAGGGCGAGGTATCCAACCCACTGCCATCCTGTATAATCCATGTACCAACTGTTAACATCATAAAGGGGGGGGGAGCAAACTCTTGCTCATCCCCTCCATTGTCATCTATATATGGCTGGGTCTGGTCAGAGTTCGAGCCAAACATTTGGGGTACCATCTGTTAGCAATCTTGCAGCAGAGGAAAAGAGTGTGAATCTGAGGTGTTGAGTATTGGCTGTAACACATTAGAATCTGGGCATGGTCTCTGTCGATATGAATTTGACTCAAAGTCCGAGACCAAGAAGGGTTGTAGCTCCCCTTCTGGTGCCGATGGTGTTGGTGCGGTAGTATGTGAGATGAGCTCAGAGTTTCACAGCAAGCCCGATTTTAGCACCGACACTGTTGCAGAACCTGAAGCAGATTCTAGGAGCACAGACAGTACCAAGGGTGGACCCATTGGGGTAAAACGGTCAGGGACTGTCCGGGACTATGTCTGGAACACAGTCAGGGGCTTGGGCAAGGACTGGCGACTGGGTAGAAAACGTAAGCAGAAAGAGGAGTACAGCGCTGCCTAGGAGCACACAGGAACTCAGAGGAGAAAAGGGATCCAAAGGGGAATCCTGCACAAGTGAACAAGATGGCTAAGACTCAGAAAGGATGGGCAATTTAGCATTCAGAATAACTACACCCAGGACGGACGTGGAAGACAAATATGAACAAGTTACTTACCTTTGGTAACGAAATATCTGTAAGAGACATAGATTATTTATGGATTCCTCAACTTAGAATTACCCCCAGGCGTCAGACTGGATCCGAAGAATTTTTCTTCAGCAGTACCCCTGCGCATCGGTAGGTGGCATCGGTCGACTCTGCGTTCGTCGTTGGCATTGTGCTCGCCGGAATGATGTTGCGGTATCTACTTAGACGCCACCCCTGCGTGCTGACGTCAGTTCTTTACCCGACATTCCATGTCAGAAGCACAGAGCCATGCAAGACACTGACCACTGGTGCACAAAACTAGGGCACTGCAGGGACGTCCCTTACCCTAGAAGTCAGTTCGCAGAAAGAGGAGGATGGGTGGGGCGGTGAGGAATCCATAACTAATCTGTCTCTTACAGATATATCGTTACCGAAGGTAAGTAACTTGTTCATCTGAAAGAGACAATAAGTTATGGATTCCTCACCTTAGAATAGATACCCCAGCAATACCAACCCCGGAAGTGGGTCTGCGAACCAAGTTGACACCAGAAAATCCTGAAGAACTGAACGGCCAAAAAAGCCGTCTCTCCGGACTTGGCTGTCCAGGCAGTAGTGTTTGGTAAACGTGTGCAATGAAGCCCACGTAGCTGCCTGGCAGATGTCATGAAGGGGACTCCACGTCCCAAAGCAGTAGTGGCTGCCGTCGCCCTGGTGGAATGGGCATGCAACCCCACTGGAGGTTCCTTTTTCGCTAAGGAGTAGCAGATTTTGATGCAAAGAATGACCCATCGAGAGATGGTTCATTTCTGCACGGCCCGACCTTTCTTGGCGCCCACATAGCCAACAAAGAGCTGGTCATCCACCGGGAATTGTTTTGTGCGATTCAGATAGAAGGAAAGCGCACGTTTTGGATCCAGACAGTGGAGCCTCTCCTCTTCTTTAGAAGGATGCGGGGGCGGGAAGAAGGTGGGCAAAGAGATGGTCTGTCCTATGTGGAAAGAGGTAATCACTTTGGGAAGGAAAGCAGGCCAACTTTGTCCGGATGAACAGCCAAGAAAGGAGTTTTTGAAGAAAGCGCCTGAAGCTCACTCACCCTGCGAGCAGAGGTGATGGCGACCAGAAAGGCAGTTTTAGGTGTCAGAAGTCTGAGAGGACAGTTATGTAGCGGCTCGAAAGGAGCGCACATAAGATAGGTCAGAACCAGGTTCAAGTCCCACTGAGGCATTAAGAAGGGAATTGGAGGATTCAAGTGAGTAATGCCCTTAAGGATGTGATTTTCAATAGGGGTCTTGAAAAGAGAAGGCTGGTCAGGAAGCCGAAGAAAGTCCGAAATGGCAGAAAGATAGCCTTTTAGAGTGCCCAGAGCAGAGACCTGCTGGGCCAAAGAAAGAATGAAGAGGAGAACCTCGGAAAGGGAAGCAGAAAGGGGATCCACAGCCTTTGCTGCGCAACATGCCACAAACTTGTTCCATCTACAGGCGTATATCGTTTTGGTGGAGGGATGCCTGGCTGCCAAGATAAGGTTACAGACTTCGGGAGGAAGGTCAAAAGCGGTCAAATGTCGCCGCTCAATCTCCACGCAAGGAGGTGGAGGCTCGACAGGTTCGGGTGGAGGACTGTCCCCTGCTGCTGCGACAGAAGATCCTCAAAGGGGAAGTCTGACCGGAGGATCAATGGCCATGTGCAAGAGCTCAGAATACCAGACTCTTCGTGCCCAGTCCGGGGCCACAAGAATGACTTGGGCACGGCGCGCTTGATCTTCTTCAGCATTCTGGGTAGAAGTAGTATAGGCAGAAAGGTTAGGAGACCGCAACTCCACTCGCGACGAAAAGCGTCGCCGAGCGAGTGCCGCCTTGGAAATTCCAACGTGCAGAACTGCTGACATTGCGCGTTCTCTTCGGTGGCGAATAGATCTAACCAAGGCTCTCCCCACCGCTGAAAGAGACCTTGCACCACCTCCGAGTGAAGATGCCATTCGTGATCCATCATGCACCGGCGGCTGAGTTCGTCCGCCCTGGCATTCAGAGAACCTGCCAGGTGTTGAACCACCAGGGACATGCCCTGATGTTCCAGCGACTTCCAGAGACGAAGTGCTTCCTGACATAGGGTCCACGACCCCACCCCGCCCTGTTTGTTGCAGTACCACTTGGCGGTGGTGTTGTCCGTGAACACCTGCATTACTCTCCCTTTGACAGAAGGAAGGAATGCCTTCAGTGCAAGACGGATCGCCCAAAGCTCCAGAAGGTTGATGTGGAGCCCGGATACCGCCGGAGACCAGAGGCGTCTGATCTCCGCCTCTCCCATGTGGCAGCCCCACCCCAGAAGTGATGCATCTGTCACCACTGTGAACTCTGGTTGGGGAAGGGAGAGGGATCTGCCGTTGACCCAATCCTGGTTCGTTAGCCACCTCTGCAATTGGTGTGCAGTGCCCTCCGAGATCTGGACGCAATCGGAAAGATTCCCCTGATGCTGTGCCCACTGGAACTTCAGGTCCCACTGCAGAGCCCGCATATGCCACCTTTCATAGTCCACCAGCAGGATGCAAGAGGCCATGAGGCCCAGTTGCCGCAGGGTCATTCTGACCGAAACCCGGGATAGAGGCTGAAAGATCGGAATCATAGCCGGAATATCCCGGACTAGCTGCTCGGGAGGATAAGCCCGAAACTGCGCTGTGTCCAGAACCGCTCCGAAGAAAGAGTTTCTGAGAGGGAATCAGATGTGACTTCGGCACGTTGATGGTGAACCCCAGCGAATGCAGGAGGTCGGCCGTAGTCTGGAGGTGGGAGACCACAGCCTGGGGCGAGCCCGCCTTCAACAGCAAGTCGTCGAAATAGGGGAAGACTGGAACCCCTGATCTGTGCAGATGAGCTGCGACCACAAACATCACTTTCGTGAACACCCGAGGGGCGCTGGTAAGGCAAATGGGAGCACGGTAAACTGAAAGTGCTCGTGACCTACCGTGAACCACAGATCACGCCGATGGGCCGGGAGAATGGGGATGTGAAAATAAGCGTCCTGCAAGTCCAACGCTACCATCCAGTCTCCAGGGTCAAGGGCAGACAGGAGCTGAGCCAGTGTCAACATTTTGAACTTCTCCTTCCGGAGACGGTGGGTCCCACGTCCCCGGCCGTGCAGAGGTTGGACAGCTTGCGCAGGCCTGTGGCTCTGGATGAAACGTGGCGGGGCACCCCTTCCCTAGCCACGAAAGGGGCGAAAAGCAGACTGCGCGGGGCGAGAAGTGGAAGCGAAGCCCAAGGACCTGGCCGTAGCCCTGGAGTCCTTAAAATGCTCGAGCGCCTTGTCTGCTTTGTCGCCAAACAAGCGACGGCCATCAAAGGACATGTCCAAAAGTGTAGCTTGGACATCACCCGAAAAGCTAGTGAACCTCAGCCAGGCGGAGCGTCGTAGGGCTACTGACGTTGAAATCGTCCTGCCTAGCGAGTCGGCGGTGTCCAGCCCACACCGTATGGCGAACTTCGCTGTCTCTCCCCCTTCGGCCACTGCACGGGAGAGCACGGACCGGGACTCCTCGGGGAAGTGAGGCAGCACCTGCGCGACCGTGTCCCACACAGAATGGGAGTAACGGCCCAAGAGACATGCAGTGTTCACCGACCGCAGTCCTAAGCTGGAGGAAGAAAACATTTTCTTCCCAAGATGGTCCAGCTTCTTGGATTCCCTATCAGGTGGTGCGGTAGGGAATGAGCCCTTGGAAGTAGAGGCTTGGACCACCAAGCTCTCAGGGGTGGGGTGTTGGGAGAGGAAAATGGGGTCGCCCGGGGCCGGGCGGTGGTGGTGGTGGTGTCGGGCAATCATCCGATCCACAGGAGCCCCTGTGTTGGGCTTGGACCAAGTGCCCAAAAGGATGTCCGTCGGGGCCTCATTGAACGGCAGCAGGGGCTCCAAAGAGGCCGCTGCCGGTTGAAGCACCTCGGTCAGGAGGTTAGTCCTAACCGCCACCGTAGGAAGCTCGAGGTTTAGTGCCTCAGCCGCCCTATGCAACACCACTGCGTATGATGCACCCTCCTCCGTAGCCACGGTAGGGGGAGAAAGCATGCCAAGGTCTGGAGAAGTGTCCAGACCACTGGCCTCACCCAACTCCTCTCTCCAGTCCGGTTCTTCCAACTGGTCTGACAGAGGGTCCACAAACCCCTCCCAGTCCTCCTCACCCTCCTCTGGTAGCCACTCAGGGCGATAGGGAACACCAGGGGAGAACAGGGGTACAAATGTACCGGTCGGCGCCGGTCCCGACGTCGGGCGACGTCAGTCCGGCTCCGTGTCCACGTTGAGGGGGAGACCGGGGACGACGTCGGTTGGGGACACAACCGGCGTCGGAGGGGGCGGAGGTGTCGCCAATGGATTCGGCGCCAGAGGAGGTGTCACGAGGTCGACCGGCGCCGATCCGGATCCAGGCCTGGATCCCTGGGGGCCCTGCGGCACCGAAGCCGCTGGCATCGAAGGCCTAGAGCCCCCGGCCGAGTCCGATGGGCCCGAAGGCACGCCGGTGGAGTCGGGCCGCCAAAAATGGAATGGAGGTCTTCGTAAAAACTACAAAGTTGGACAGGGGGCCCTCTGGCTCCCGGAAAAGGGAGGGAGGCTCGGAGTCGACCCAACAGGCTCCGCGGGCAGAGCCGGACGACTACCTTCCGCATCCCGCGTCGCGGCCGCCGACGGACGGGGAGAACGCGAAGAGCGACGGTGCTTCTTCTCCTTTTTGTGCTTCGACTTACCCGAAGACGAAGACTTCGACGAGGAATGGTGGTGATGGCTCCGCGACCGGTCCCGCGACCTTCCTCTCGACCGGGACCTCAAGCGGCGCAGGGCCGACTGCCGGGCCTCCAGAAACTTTTGGGACCGCTCCCGCAAAGACTTCGGGGCCATGGCCCGGCAGTCGGAGCACTACTTTGGGTCGTGGTCGCACTCCAGGCACCAGAGGCACACATGATGGGGGTCCGTCACTGACATCAGCTTGTGGCACAAGCCACAAGGCTTGAAGCCGGTCCGCCGAGATGACATCCCTGTGCACCAGGAGTTGTAACAACAAAAGACGTTGACAAAAAGTTGCAAAAATGGAGTCAAAAAGTGACTCGAGGTACCGCTCTGTCCGGATCTGCGCTGGCTGGCCGTAAAAAGAAAGAAATGACGTCAGTGCGCAGGGTAGATACTGCAACGTCATTCCGGCGACCACGACGCCAACGACGAACGCGGAGTCGACTGACGCCACCTACCGATGCGCAGGGGTACTGCTGATAAAAAATTCTCCGGATCCAGTCTGACGCCTGGGGGTAATTCTAAGGTGAGGAATCCATAACTAATTGTCTCTTTCAGATATATATATATATATATATATACACACATAACATTAACAAGCATTAGAAATGCAATAGGTCTCGCATTTGCTTAAGTTAGAGCTATTGGCGTTGTAAATGACAATGTCTTTTATCACATACAAACATTTGAAATGAAAGACCATGACGATTAACCCTTCGCTGTCAAGCTCTTCCCAAAGTACAACGTTTAAAACTTGGCCTACTTGGGAAACGTTGTGTGTTACAGGGTAACAACCACCACGATCGCCCAGTGGGTTTGTGTGCCTGCTTCAGAGGTGTGTTTGTAATTTGAAGAGCACAGGGCACAATCTTGACAATTTACTCTGCCTTTCTTCTTTCCCAGTAAATAAAAGGAGTACCACTGAGCTGGTAAAATGGCATGATAAAGTCTGCACACCATGCAAAACAGAGTCCAAGAAGTGACAAACAACCCCCTTCACACCCCCTCCCTCCTCTCACTCTCTCCCCCCCCACTCCTCTCACTCTCCCCCCCCCCCACTCCTCTCACTCTCCCCCCCCACTCCTCTCACTCTCCCCCCCCACTCCTCTCTCTCCCCCTCCCCCCCACTCCTCTCTCTCCCCCACTCCCCTCACTCTCCCCCCCCCACTCCCCTCTCCCTCTCCCCCCCCCACTCCCCTCTCCCTCTCCCCCCCACTCCCCTCTCCCTCTCCCCCCCACTCCCCTCTCCCTCTCCCCCCCCACTCCCCTCACTCTCCCCCCCACTCCCCTCACTCTCCCCCCCACTCCCCTCTCCCTCTCCCCCCCACTCCCCTCCCCCTCTCCCCCCACTCCCCCCCTCTCCCCCACTCCCCCCCTCCCCCCACTCCCCTCACTCTCCCCCCCACTCCCCTCACTCTCCCCCCACTCCCCTCACTCCTCCTCCCCCCCTTCCTCCTCCGCTCCCCCCACTCCTCCTCCCCCCACTCCTCCCCCCACCACTCCTCCCCCCACTCCTCTCACTCTCCCCCACTCCTCTCACTCTCCCCCCACTCCTCTCACTCTCCCCCCACTCCTCTCACTCTCCCCCCACTCCTCTCACTCTCCCCCCACTCCTCTCACTCTCCCCCACTCCTCTCACTCTCCCCCCACTCCTCTCACTCTCCCCCACTCCTCTCACTCTCCCCCCACTTCTCTCACTCTCCCCCCACTTCTCTCACTCTCCCCCACTCCTCTCACTCTCCCCCCACTCCTCTCACTCTCCCCCCACCTCTCTCCCCCCCACCTCTCACTCTCCCCCCACCTCACTCTCCCCCCACCTCTCACTCTCCCCCCACCTCTCACTCTCCCCCCACCTCTCACTCTCCCCCCACTCCTCTCACTCTCCCCCCACTCCTCTCACTCTCCCCCCACTCCTCTCACTCTCCCCCACCTCCTCTCACTCTCCCCCCCCACTCCTCTCACTCTCCCCCCCACCTCCTCTCACTCTCCCCCCCCACTCCTCTCACTCTCCCCCCCCACTCCTCTCACTCTCCCCCCCCACTCCTCTCACTCTCCCCCCCCCACTCCTCTCACTCCCCCCCCCACTCCTCTCCTCTCCCCCACTCCTCTCACTCTCCCCCCACTCCTCTCTCTCCCCCCCACTCCTCTCACTCTCCCCCCACTCCTCTCACTCCCCCCCCACTCCTCTCACTCTCCCTCCCCCTCCCGGATCCTGCAGAAGGAGCCCATTGTTCTCCACGCTGCAGTAAACAAGTTGCAGCGCCCTCCGGTGGCCAGCGCCGGGCACTGCAGCGTGCACTGGAGAAAAACAACTTTGATTGGCAGTGATAGTATAGCGAGGGGGCACATTCACCATCCAGGTTAGGACGTGCCAGGTGGAACAGTTCTTTTCGGTCTTTCTCGGGCACTCTGGATGATGGAAATATCAGGTTTGAGCTGAGGTAGGCAGTTGTTCACATTGAGATTTTCCCAGGCCGGTAGACGGTCACATGGTCGTTTGCAGGCTTCATTGTGCAGCAGGAGAGCTGGGCTCGGCCTGCACAGACCCTGTAGGAAACGGTGTGTGCTTGGCAGCAGCCAGTCCCAGATCGCGCCCCCTACAGGTCCATGCGCAGAGCTGCACCGCGTTTGCAGACTGCAATGCAACAAAAAGGAGGGGGCGGTGGCGGGTTCTATCACAGGCCCAGAATCCCACAATCACTGGAGAAATAAATATATCAAAGATCCATACCGGCATCCTCCTGCACCTATTGAAGAAGTAGGGCCTTGGAAGAGCAGAACTACACCTTATGTGTGATGAGCAAGGGAGTATAGGTGGTGCAAGTTGCTTTAAAAGGAGTTGTGGGAATCCGATGTACCAGCTATGTCGCTTTCTCCACCGCAGCGACTGTGCAACCCTCGATCTGTGCACTCAGCCGGCATCAGGGCTTGTGCACCAAAAAAGAGACGCAGTGCACAGCATCACTAGAAGAGAGCTGTACACAGGGGGGTCCGAAGAATCATTGACAGAAGTGAGCCACTGTGCCTCAACAAGTAGGCAGTATTGAGGGTTTCATCCCTCTATTCCGAAACACCGCAGGAAAAGGGGGCTGAGCCCCTCGATGACAGCTGCCCTCGCTTTCCTGCACTCTGACCCCACAGCTGCTTGGCTCAGCATCCCATCGGCGGTAGGATAGAACTAGCCACCTCAGCATCTTGTGTCACTACCACCACTCTCAAAAGCAAGGGCTGAGTACACTTTTCAAACCCTCGGACCACCCCATCAACAGTTACTGCAGCATCCAACCCCGCGTTCCCAAGCATAAAAGTAACAGGAAGAGACCCCACCCCCTGGGGCAGTGGTGATGAGAGGTAGCAGCAGACTGTGAGACACAACCCCTTCCTTCACACACCCTCACCCCAGTGGGCCTGGCGCCTACCTGTGGGTGCCGGTGTTGCTCGGCGGCTGCTGCAGGGCAGGGGCCAGCGCTCCTGTGGCTGTGTCGGGCTGCTGTTTCCAAGGCTTCTGGGGGTTCCCAGGGACCGGCGGGGGCTTTGGCCGGTCGCTGCCACCAGGAGGGAGGACGCACAATGGCCTCTACTTCTCTGGCTGCCGCTCGGCTCCACCGGAGCTGCCGCCGCTGGCAGGCAGGGGGAGGCGCGGACAGCCCGGGGCTCCAGCACATGCGGGAGCGCCGGGGCTCAGGCGGCGCCTGTCCAGGGATGGATGTGGGGGGTGGGAGGGAGAACAGTCACCGGAGCGAGGCTGCAGGGGGGGCGCGAGCTCAGCTGAAAGCGATCCCAGAACAGACAATGTAAAAGCAGCACACACGATTCGGAGCCCACAACGCCAGCTCAAAGCGATCCCAGAACAGACAATGTAAAAGCAGCACACACGATTCGGAGCCCACAATGCCGCGAAAATATAAAAAAATAAGGTGAGCGCGGTGTCCCTAGCGGGCGCCGCGCTCATTAAAGTAATAAAAAAAAAACATACAACTTAGAGCCAAGCGTATAGTAACAATTATAATTAGTTAAACGCTACACAATAGTTACGCCAAACCCACATAACAGTTATGGTTAAAAAAAAAAAAATCATTTTTAGTTAAACGTAACCCAATACTAAACGCACAACCCACATGCAAGTAATGGTTAAAAAAAAAAAAAGTGCCGCCACAGTAATTATAAAACACACCGTGTCACGCCGCCAGTAAAAGATCCAGTCCAGGTGGGCGGGGCCAAAAGAGGACAGGGTGGTAACCAGGAGGGACTAAAAAGCCTCAGTTACAATAATAAGACACTGTTTACCATAACCAATGACGCGAAATAATGCACACCAATGGAAATTACGGGCGGAGCCGAAACTTAACTTCTTAAAGTATATTGATTCCAAGAAGCCCTCGCAGAGCGAGCAGCGCATGCGCGCTGCAACGCCAGGCGAGAGCTAATAAAGGGGATGTGGGGTAAAGCACTCAGGAGCTCCACACGGTAAGACTGAAGCTTAGTAAGTTCCTCACCCACAATTGCTGTTAGAGATACTGACTGCAAATACCCACATATAGGATATACATGCAAAGGCAGGGTTTGTGGAGCTGACACCTATGGTGAGGTTATAAAAGTAACTCAAAGACAATAGTCACAGTAGACAAGAGACACCACCGAGGTAGTCAGCTGTGCCCACGGATAGCTGCAGCTCAGGAACAGAAACAAATAACTATAGCTCAGGAACTCAGGAAACAAGGTAGCACTGCAGGCAGGGCTAATTCAGGCACAAGGTATAACTATAGCTCAGGAATTCTGGAATCAAGGATAACAAAAGTTCAGGAAACAAGGGTCAGTCTCACCGGTACACATCTACAATGACCAACCCTGGACTGAAGCGAGCTGGGGCTTAAAAGAGCTCACAGTAATCACATGCGTCAAGTGTGAGCAGACTAGCAGCAGCCAGCCACAGGTGAGCTGAATTCATCCACCCATCCTTGGCCTGCAGGGGTGGAGACGAGGCAGTGAGCAGGTAAATCTAGGTAATGGAGTTTCAGTCATGAGCAGGCTGACTTCCACAAAACCCAGCATGGATTGGGAATGGATGCCAATTTCCAAGTAGCGTCCAAATGGCTGGAAGTCAGTATATGCATGAAGAGGAGGGTCCAGAAGCTTACTATGACAGTGGAAAGTCCCACACCTTGGCCTCCTGGTGGTGGGCACGAGAGCACAGTAAGCGAATCGTGACAAAAACTACTGGTGTCCCCTGTGGATCCTTGGACCCTAAAGGCACATCAGAGGGAGCCAGCAGCATGCTAACGATGCATAGCATGGCTGTCTGATAGGCTTCCATCTGCTGCGGTGTCGCCTAAAGACACAAACACTCAGTAGATTGGGACCAAAGATTGAAACTGCTCCTTAGCAGATTGGAAGTGAGACCTGGAGGCTTAGTAGCACCTTTGTGCCTTCAACGGAGAGTGGTGAGAAGGGGCCGAGTCCTACTTGAACTTCTTATGTTTTTTCTTCAACTTCCCTGAAGACTTCAAACGTGAAGATGATCTACTGCCAGATCAGCTTTGGGCGCGGGTCTGCACTTTCAACTTTGACCTGGGGCAGGACCTACATGGAGTCTTGCAGGGCTCTGCCACAAGGAGCTTCACCTCGAGTTAACAAATGGCCTTCAAGGTCATCTGGGCGCAGTTGTCGCAGGCCCTGGGGTTGTGCGCTGAACCCAAACACCAGAGATACACCTCGTAGGAATCTGTTACAGACATCTGTGTGCAACAGTCCCTACAAGGCTTAAACCCTGTGATCCTAGGGGTGACATTCCCCTGCACATTAGTAAACATTTTTGAAGGAAATGTTACTTCACAAAGTAAAGAAAAGGAGAGAAGCAGAGATCTGGAACAGTGTTTGAAGGTGTGGAAAGAAAGGAGTTGAAATCAGCACGTGTAAGTGACACATATGTGGCTCCGTTCTACACTTCTTAAACATAACTATGTCAACGCTGAGGCGAACAGTGCCACATACCAGCATGGAGGAACAAAGCTTTTTGAAGTTTCGGATTGTAACGTGCCTGGCGATATTCAAAAAGTAAAGAATCTGCAGTTAGAATTACCAATCAGAAAGTAGTCATACAGATATCCATGAGCGCATACGGCACTGGCATATGTAAGTCACCCCTCTGGAAGGCCTCTCAGCCCCAGGGCAGGGTGCAATATATCTATGGTGAGGACATATCTGCATGAGCAGATATGGCCCTGCGATATTAAGTTTATTCGTAGTATTGTAAGTGACAGTGAAGCCATATAGAGTCATCGGCTGTTAACTCCACCCACTCTAGTTTCACAGCACCATGATGACTTCACTGAACCTAGGCATGTTTGATATCAAACTACTCCTTATAATAAACACACTATGATGCCAGGGTGGTATTTATTAAAGAAGGCACTCAGGGGTCCCCTTAGAGGAGTCCCTTAAAAAAACCAACAGCTGTAGTGTATTTCTTGACTGGTCTGAACCAGTCTGCTGCCCTGAGACACTGTTCTGAACACCTGGGGTGAGAGCCAGGGCTCTCAGCGCCCAGAACAAAGCCTGTGCTGGGCGGAGGGCTTCACCCCCTGCAAGCCAGGATGGGTTATCCGAGGCGGTGAGCTTGAAAGGGCTCAGTAACATTTGGTTACCTCCCCCAGCCTCTCTTGTAGCAGGAGAAGCCCCCCCCCCCCCCCTATCCAAGCCTCTTTTGGGGGGAAGTAAGGCGGAAAACCCCCAATAGCCAGGAGGTGTGACTACCTATGCCAAGTACAAAATTCACTTTCCACCATCTTGAAGATGGGGGAAGATAGACAAATAGGGGTTAGGGAAATCCCCCCTTCCACTGAAGGCTGGCATTTAGGGAGTGTAGCCACATCAAGGTCAGGGACCTATTGGCCTTTGCCCTCTACTCCCCTGAAATGCCCATAAAGGTAGTATTTAGGGGCCTCCGCAAACCAGGAAGCCAGATTCCACAGACAAGACACCGAAGAAGAGGAGGAACTGCTGCTGGAGCGAGAACAGAAGATCTTGAGAGGAATTTTGGCGCCAAACCCCTGCCTACCACTCTGGAACTCGAGAATCGCCTCCCTCAGCCACTCTTGCAGCTGTGTGGCCTCTACAAAACCCAGAGTGCTGCTAGCCATCGAGGATATCCAAAGATCTCCCTCTGGACAGTACCCCCCTGCCCTGCAGAGGTACTGCGTTTTTGCTCTGCCCTTAGGATGGCCAGATCGACCACCACACCAAATTTGGTGTTCCCAGGACCTTCCCAGCACTAATACCTCAGGTACCGGGCCACTGATCCCAAAAACAAGGTTAAACGAGTCCTAGCAGGCTCCCACTTGCCAGCATGCCAGCACCCCTCCAGGAACATCCAGCCACTAGAGACCCACTGCCTAAGTGGCCCGGAAGACCCGGAATCCCAATGAGAATCGTGCCGGCTCTGACCGCAAGGCGCACCTTTGTGCACGGTGCTAAACTGTCCTATTTGTGCTGCTCTCTGCCCGTACGGCCGGGATCTCCAGAAACCTGCGGTGGCACCGAGGTCTCACTACCCTTGTAACCTCCTTCCTTTTTGGGGAGACCTCGGACTTCCTTGGAAGTCCCTTTCTACCGCCTTCATCCAGGTGGCCCCCCTCTAAGTGGTGCACCAGCAATAGTGTTCCTTAGTCCCGCTCTCCCGCCAAAACTCAGGCGTTTCTCATGAGGCACTCCTTGGAACCTTCGACCTGAGCCCCGCATCTGCCAGCTCCTTGAAGGTGAACTTCCGAATGCTGTGCATTGTATGTTTTCTTACTGTGCCAAATTTCTTTTTAGGGAACGCATGGTGTGCCATTGCGCACCCTTGGGTAACATTATCTCAGAGACCGAATTGCCTTGTACAAGTGTTTTCACTTATGTCCAAAGCCTTACACAGCCTTCCTAAATTGAATGGCCCTAGGAAAAGTATTTCCAGTATATACCTGTTAGGAGGTCAAGGATCAGCCGGAGTGAGACTTCCTTTTTGAGGACGAACAAAATAAAGGGAGTAGACCCCTACCCTGCGTAGGTGTAAGGGAACAGATTCTACTGCACCCCTTCTTAGGAGAGCCAGTACTTCCTACTTCAGGCAATGACACTTGTCTTAACTTATTTGAAGGTAGGGTGGGACATCTACACAAACTGCCCAATCCACTGGGCAGGATCGAATTGGAGGCCCAAACTAAAAGTTCTTCTATGCAGAAGCACAGCTGCAGTGGCCCATGAAGTGGTTGTCAGACAATCCCAGTCCTGAGAAAGCAAGCATAACTGGAGCACTGCACGGATGCTGAATACTGGAATAGTTAATGGGGCCATGAATCAGAGATGCTCCTATGAATAAGCTGGCAAGGGCGGCAAAATATTGTTGGCATAGGTATGTGCTTACCAGGTCACCCTCCATGCCATATTCCCCAAACCTACCACTATGGATGCTCTCAGCCTTTTACGAAATAACCCGTCATCACAACAGGAAACACTGGGCGGAATGTGGTCCGACCACGCTGGTGGATATGTACACACATAATATCTTGTTTCCATTCCAGGAGGTGACTGAGAACTATGGCACAAGTCGGGCACATTTTTTGACATATAATGCTCTGATGCACGCAATCATGGAAGTAGGACCGGGCTGAGCCGCAACCCTGTGACACCCTGGGGCTTCTACTGGAGCACGAGGGGTGATGGGGACTTGAGAGGAAGGGTGGAAGGCGGAAAGCGGTAACTCTAATGTACACCAGGTATCCAAAAGAGAGAGATAAGTAGAGCACAAGAGTAAGGCAAGCACTGACAGATAAGCAGTGGACCGCCACACTAGAACATGTTAAGACGGCGTCTAGGAACCAGAGGCTTAAGTACATCCACTTCAACTCTGTACATCAGGTATACCTCACCCTGCCCGAATTGGCTGCCTGTTTCCAGACATGGTGCCGAAATGCCCCAGAGCAATGTGCAAGAAGTGGGCATCCAACACATGATCTGAGCCTGCCCTGTGATTGCCCGTTATTGGGCGGCGATAGTGGCACCCACGGAGGAACTCACGAACAAATTTATTATAATGAACCTGGCGCAATCCCTACTGGGACTTCTCCCACCCATGAAAAACGATAAATAGGTCACAAAATTCATTACCTTAGCACAGGGCTTGGCTAAGAAGCAAATCGCAATGGTGTGGAGGCAATGGCGGGAGCTTCACAAGTAGGCAACTGCAGAGAGCAACGTTTGGGCAAAGCTACAAGCAGAGGGTGTTAGAGGCCCCACCAAGTGACATTATGGAACACATATCTCAAGGCAGTATCATCCAAAACAGATGACAGACCTTCCTGAGGTATAGGCAAGTGCACTTCCTGTTCACCTAAAGGCCGTGGGGTGGGGTGGGATGGGAGGAGACACTTTGGTACACACCACTGAACTGAACCACACACACTAGGAGAGGGGCACAACCATGCCTCATGCTGAATACGTATTGCAGGAACGCAAGCGATACGCACATTCACAAAGTGGGATGCTCGCAGGAGACTGCGAGACTGGTGGATGTGCAACGGGATTACGCAAGACCACTGATCACTGCCGACATTGGGAGGTGCAATTACAGAGCATGAGGCAGAGACCATCCACGAGTTGCTTTATGTTTATAAAGTTTATGTTACTTTATTGGTGAAGGAAGGCAATGTTTTTGTAGTCTTGTCCTCTCTTCTGGCTTTATAATCTCGCATCTCCCAATTGCTAAATGCCAGACCTCCATGTAAAGAGCATGGCATCTTGTATTTTCATGGCTGAACTGCTGATATGAAACTTAATAAAAAGAGGTGGGGTTGGACAAGTGTGTGAAATTCGAGGCAATACCCTTCCTGCAGTGATCCAATGTAATGCTTTCGCAGTGTCACAGGAAGTGTGTTATCTTTCACCAGACAGATGAAGTGAGATCAGAAAAAGGTAAGTGGAGTTACTATGTTGTAGCATAGTGGCCCTTTGCAGACCCATAGTTCACCTGCCTATTTCCTCTGTAGGACCCGCTTTGAAAGAAGTTACTTTGTTGGGGGTCCTGAAAAGGCAGATGATAATGAAGGTAAAAGGGTCCTCTACCCCAAGCACCTTGCTTGTTACCTCCCCTGTTGTGCTGCTCGCGAAAACTAGGCTTTGGAGTGGGGCCATAGATTTGGCAACCAGTATCTTTTTTGATTTTCTTGAGCATCTGATTAAACTTAGGGTCGAAAAGATGGTCGCCATCAAAAGGTGCATTTAGGAGGTGCGGTTACACCTCTGGCGTACACCCCAACATTCTAATCAAGCATGGCTGTGAAGGAGATCGCTGGCACATATCCCTCTAGCTGCTGTATCTGCCTCACTGGCACTGATAAGGTTTTTCCCTCCGCAATGAGCTCATGTCCCCTCTTTTGAGGAGTCTCTGGAAGATGCTTTATGAGCTCATCCACAACTTCCCAGTGGGATCAATAGTACCTGGAGAAGAGGCCTATCGAGTTGGCAATTTGCTAATGAATGGCTACCCCCAAATACCACTCTTTTGCCTGCTGCATCAATTTTCTTTTTATCAGAGGAAAGAGTATTCCCTGTGGCTTGTGCAGAGGTCCTCTAACAGGCAGTGTGACCTACAAGTTAATCTGAGATGAGATTCCCTCGAATTTAAGTCGGGTATTCAGGGGCAGGCTTATACTTTTTTTCCAGTGCCCTTAGAATGGGAAGTGAACTAACAGACAGCTAGCATTTAGAGAAGGATTACGTACTCTACAGTATGGAGATTGCCCTGGTGGTGTTGAGCAGCCTGCCGTATTATTACAGGATGCGCAGTAGTATGATCTGATGGGGATGGTTTAACAGGTTATGACTCGAGATCCGGTTCATCCTCTGGGTCAACTTCATAATCATGCCAAGGACCATCCCCCTTTCTACAGCCTTAAAGGCTCTTCATTTGGTACTGTGGGAAATAGAATAGGTGAACTGACATCTCTCTTCCGCTTCAGTGTGACTTTGACCTCGCCTTGCACTTCTGGCTCTTGTTGGTGCATGCTGTTTTTCCTGTTCGATGATAGTTCTGCCCCCGACTCGGTAACTGCTCTTTCTTTCTTTGTGCTGTCAATTCTATCTGCCCGTCTCTGCTTAACTGTTCCTTTTTACATCCTTTGTCCCTCTTAACTTCCCCTTTTTGCGTCTTTTGCTCTTCTTACTGCTCTGTTTTGCATCATGGTCTCTTCTGTCAGTTCCCTCCCCCCGCCTTGCTCTGACAATCACGTTTTCCCACCTTGCTGCTCTCGCCGGACTTTTCTGCTCTCCGTGCTGGACTTCCTCGCTCTTGATGAGCCCTTGTTGGGCTAGGGAGTTCTGCAGGCTGGGAGAGGAGTTCTGTCATGTTGGAAGTGGACAGCATGAAGACTTCTGGGATAGCTGAATGTCACCCTTCACAAGGAGTAGTCATCAGGAGGGAGGGAACCCGGTAGCCCATTGGCTAGTGACTACGACCTCCCCTGAGGGCATTTTCTGGGCATAAAAAAGACACCCCTGGCACCCAGAACTGAGATTACATTGGACTGGAGAAGAGGATCGAAAAAGGACTGCCCTGTTGCACCAAGGACCTGGTGAAGAGAGGCTGCACCAACATGGATTGCACCTGGGGCACTTGGTGGCTAGAAAAGGAAAGGACTGTGCCTGCTTTGTCCTGCTCGTGGAGAAGTGAACATCCTGATCCCAACATGAGACTCCAAGGGTCAGTTGGGTAACCTCTTGTTCAAAGCACAGGGCCACAACAGCCGATGAAGCCTGCTGGGGCGAGTTGATGGCTCCACACGCCATGCAGCACCAGGGACCAGGACACTTCACTCTAAAGTTGCTTCCGAGTCAAATGGACCCAAGAGAGTCATCAGAGTGCAGCTTGGTTGGCCAGAAGGCAAGTTACCACCAAAAGAAGGGAACCGCTGAAACCATTATACCGGGTGATTAGTAGCCCAGTGGCAACCGGACTTCTGCAAGCTGAAGAGGACTCGAGGGACATCAACCACTGTGGCCAGGATTACCTCTCCAAGGCTGTGGACTGAGGAGCAACCCCAGGAAGACCCCTGTCGACCACACAGCATCTTCAGCATCCTGTATCCCTTGGATCAGGACCACCCCATATAAGTCAATGGCAAGGAGCAACTGATGCTGGAACTGGATTGGAGACGGTCTTTCTCGTTGAGGCAACTGTTTCTGTGGACCTTGCTGGTCCCCTCTAACTGGCTCCCTGCCGGAGTTGTCTGCCTAAAGTAACTGTAAATAACCACGTTGATACTCACCAAAGTTTTTCTTGAAAAAGTTTTTCCAAGTGTCAAATTCGTTGAATTTGCTAATGCCTGTTAGTTATTAAGTAAAAAGCACTGATTTACAATACCTACTAAATTCTGCAAAGCCGGAACCCCCCTGTGGATCTTTTTCACTCTGGTGTAAAAAAGTATAAGAAAATGTAAACTATTTTTATGAAGTTGTCGGATTTGAGTATCTCATGTATTTCATCTTCAATTGTTTTGGTGCTGTTTAAATACTTTACACTTGTTCCTTTATGTAAAGCTGACTGCTCAGAGAGACAGCTACCCAGGTGCTAGGGGGTTGGTACAGTATTACACAGTGAAGTCCCAATCACACCATATAATACACCCCATTACAGTGACCAAGAACTGAAGCTTAGTTTGCGGCTCCATAAAGGATCTGTCGATGTTTATCATCAGTCCCACCCAGTGACACAGACTTATGCAGGCAGCTATAGAAGCTTGTGCCTCTTCCCTTGACTGAGCCTTGATGAGCCAGTAGCCCAAGTATGGGTATACTTGGAATCCCTGTCGTCTGAAGAAGGCAGCAACTGGCACTAAGCACTTGGTAAAAATCAGTTGAGCTGATCTGAAGCTGAATGGAAGTGTCTTGAATGGGTAGTGCATAACTGCCACTCAAAGCGGAGGTATTTCCTGAGCTTTCGGAGTATAAGGAATCCCTGGTTTCTTGGGATCTTCGGATAGTCTCTATCACTCCCTGGAGGAGGATAATTTCCTATTCTAGCCCCCTCAAGTGAAGATTATGTTCTTTCTTGGGCAGGCAGAGAGGTGGTTTCTGTACAGACTTTAATATATGTCCTGAGAGTACAATCTGCCAAACTCATCAGTCTGATGTTATGGACTCCCATGCAGGAGCAGAACGGGAAATTTCATGGCACTTGCTGAGACTGAGATGGTAAGGAGGGCAGCTATGGGCAAGGCAAACCCTTGTTTGGTTGTCGTTGGCGAATGTTTGACAGGTGCTCCTCTTCCATCCAGATGATCTGCCATATTCTTGTCTTTGATTTGAGTAGGGTATATATCCCAGTCATATCGTTTTGTTGTGGGGGGTAATATGTTCAGCTTTGACCTCCATACGGATTCAAATCTCTCCTGCAGGCCTGGGAACTCGGAGAGCCTCGAAAATTGGCTGCACTGGGACACCGATTCTGCAGAACTCCTAGGGATTCTTCAGTATCCATGTCTGTCTTGATATTTTGCATGTCATCATCCACATGTTTTCAAACAGGGTGAGTCTGTTAAATGGCATATCGAGGACCTTTGCTTGGATCTCTGGATGCAAAGTAGTCCACCTCAGCCTTCCATACCTTCTCAAAGCAGATGCTACTGCTAGCTGACGGAAGCCTGAGTTGCAGATGTCCAATGTAGCATTGCCCATCCAGTTTTTTTCTGGTCTTCCAGGATGCCACATCCGTCAATAGTAACAGTCTTATATTGCCAAGGCATTTTCAGCTTTGATTGATGTTGCAGCCACTGAACTGATAGTACGGCCCAAGATATCTGAAGTTTGTTTCTGTCTGGAGTTATTGATAATAGCATGATTGGATTCTTTGATTTGCGTTTGGCCGCCAAAGTTCTAAGAGAGTCAGGCTTAGGATGGTACGTGAGGCAGGCAGGGGTCCTGTACTTTCACTCCAGACGTGATACCACCGCTGGAATAGTAGCAGGCATCCTCATTAATTTTACACTTTCATATCAGAAAAAGTTTACTACAGGTATGTATATTATGGATTTGCGTGGCTACTCCTTAAAGTCCGAAAGAAAGCTATGCTCTCCCCCGAAGCCATTGGGAGATTGAACATCATAGCTGTGCACTCTCACAGCATGGACCCAGGCTACGCCGTAAAGGGGACTGGTTGGATGGGTGATTTGTCAGCCTTCTAGGTTATGATGTAGCCATCCCATCCTCATTATTTCTGTCATCTCTCTGTGGGAGTTTACATTCTTTATCCAAACCCGAACACACATCTGATGAGTCTTCTTCCCCCATGTCCGTAGGAGTTGGTGGGACCACCAGTTGTTTGACAACTCTCTGAAGGTGGGGGTGACGGAGGAAGCATAGGTGGCGTAAGTAGAGGTAGACTAATTAAGATAGGTACTGAGGGCGGGCGAGTGTAGGTTGCAGAGGTAGTAATCTTTTAAAGGTGTCCATTGCTTGCAAAATTGACAAAAACGCTACTGGCACCTACATGAAGAGTTCCAAAAAAGGAGGGTTGTCAGCTACGAAAATGTATAGCTGATAGATGTAATCCTGGTAGGTCTCCTCTTTATATAGGACAGCTTCTTCAAACTCAGGGATGTAACACAGATCCAGTTGCATAGGACTGTAGGCAGTCTCTGAACCTTCTTGGTCACTGAAATCGGCCGCCAGTTCAGAGTCCAGAATCAGGATGAAAAAGGTAGTTGGCATAGAATAATCCATTATCAACAATGGTGTTGCTATGCTGGTAGGCCTCGTTCCTGAACTTGCTGTCGATGGTGGAAGGAGCAGAGGACTTGGAGAGGTCATAGACGGTGTCATTGTCGACAGTGGTCTCACCATCGACAGTGCCGTCATCCTCGACAATCTCTCCACTTTTGTCGGCATGGCTTGTCCCATAAGTGAAAATGGGAATGCAGTTGATGACAATGTTTTTTTTCTCATCATCAAGGAGAACGACTTCAACGACATGAGTGTGGACGACAGTTTAAGTAAAATGTTAAAGGATTTGGATTTCCATGCTGTTTTTGTTCTGCAGGTTGGTTTTTGCCCTTCCTAGAGTGTTTTACAAAGCAAACTCTATTTTTGTTGCTGTGAGGAAGCGGCTGCAGGCGCTTTAGATTGCAAGTCCAGCTCTGGAAACCCTACTTGTTTCCTTTTTGGGGCTGCCTTCATGAAAAAGCTGGGCGGATAATTTTTCACTATATCAGCCCCAGAGGAGGGGGCAAACCCCTTAGATGAAGGGTATTTCTTCCTTTTCAAAACATACAGTCTCAACCTTCTCTCCCCATCCTTTATGGTCTTAAAAGGTAAAGGCTTACAGATGTCACAGCATGAAGCCTTGTGTGCTGGATAGAGGCAATAAATACATTGCTCATGCGGATAATCAGTATAGACCCTTTTCTGTCCAAAGGTAATATTAGGATTTGAAAAGAATTTTTTTCTGTCCGTCATATAGACGGACAGAGGAGAGGTCTCCCTGGCGCAAAAAATTGAGATTATCTGGAAAATCTATCTTAAAGACTACTCACAGTACTCTGAAAGCTGAAGGTATGGCTGATTCAGTTCTTGGGTAGTTAAGAAAAGTAACAAGGTAAGGTGCCTGAGAGGTAGCAGCAGAGCTTGCCTTTGGTACTTCCTCACACATGACATGCAATAGAACTAGGAGCTATGGTAGCCTCTAGGGATAGTTTAGCACTTTCACCTCATTGGCTGAGCTTGGGTTGATTCAAATGAGGTGTATGGGCTACTAAACAAACACGGTTGTTGAGGTCTATTGCCATTTTAACACTTCATTGCTATTTAAACTTACCGGGGATTCCCAGCATGACGACGGGGAATGATTCAAGGGTGTGAATAAATAAAAGATTCAATGCTGGAGAACCAGATTCTGCCCCTTCACTGCCGCGCATGACCATGGCTGGGGAATCAAAGTGGTTTGGCTGTAGTCACTGCAGTCAACGAAGAGGACAGCTGTCATTCCTTGTGACTACAGCCTCTGCAATCATGTCCTCAGGAGCCAAAAAAGGCACTAAGGACGGGCTGCCTTTGGTGAGACCCTATGAGTATCCTCTGAATATTCTGCATTTATGGTGAAATTAATGGACTGAGAATAGCAAGTCTAAGGAGCAGCCATAGCCTGGCTGTCTTTCAAGTGATTCAGGGCAGAATTTTCTGTGTCTACTAAAATCTGGAACTATTACATCGCATGCCCACAAGGGACACCTACATGACCCCAGAAAAACCGTAGGCATCTATCAGACTGGTTACAATGGTATGATCTAGACAGTCAGTAGCATCTAGACCGGCTCTAAGCACATAGTTAGCCGTGCCCTGTTGAACTTGAGTTGTTTAAGTAAAAGCATTTCTTAATTCTTCTGGAATGGCAGGCAATATCACAGTGGCCCTATCCTAGAGGGCATATGTGCATCACCCAAGCAGACCGATATCGTTCTGGGATCTCACAGTCACACTGGCAAATAAGAAGACCCTCTTCTGGAAGTAGTCTATGTGCTTCGATGTCTTTTATGGCAGAACAGTGGGGAATGTATTGGGGTTGACCTCGCTGGTGGAATCTTGAACGAACAAGCTCTCAGGAGGGTGTGGGTAAGAAGGGCCAGGTCCCACAAGCAGACCTACAATACCTTGCCACAGGGCAACCTACTGGAGGAGCAAACTAAACTATCTGGATCAGATTAAGATATGAGTGCAGCTTCAAATGTGTTGAATTCCTACATATTGACAGGTGTTTCAATTTGTACAACAACCCTGATATCTTAATCTGACTTGGATAGTTTAATTTGATTTAAGGGAGTTTATCATGCATTGGATAATTGTGGTAAGTCTGCCCTCCACTTTGGATATGTACGCTTTTGTGACTGCATCATGTACTTAACCTGTTCATTCTTGGTTACTTAACTTACCATTAAGACAGAATCAGACGAAAGCATATGGATATTTGGATGTAGATTTATTGTATATTATGTGTAGCTTATAATTAGAAGATAGCAGGATTTTCAATAGAAAATGCTTTGTTTTAGACCCTAGATGTACTTGTCTGCACATCTGAGAGGCCTCTTGTATGGCTAGGAATTATGTTTGGCAAGTGAAGTTACTGGTGAGGTGTGAAATCGTATTGAAGGGGAAAAAAACAACTTGAAAGGAGGAAGAAGTGAGTCAGCTATGTACTTTTCTTAGGTTGAATTTAGAAATTATTTGGTTTGGGACTTATCAAATTTATATTTAAAATGCTCATTTTGATTTAGTGACGATCAACAGGTCCCCTATATGATTCTGTACCTGGTATTTTAGCAGGGACCAGTAAGTAGCAACAAGGGATGAGGCACATCGCAGTTCTTAATATGTTGAGGATTCTTTTTAGCACTTTCCTTTTCGTGCACTATGCATACTGCATGAGATTACATGGAAGCTCATAATTTTATGCATGAAATAAGAAGTGTGAAAAAGATGTCATGCATGAAATAAATGTGACATAGTTACCATGCAAGCATTAGGGTGTTTTGTTAAAGAGCTCTTAGTATCAGCTTAAAAAGACCCGACATTGCAAAATGCTTGGCACCATTTTATTACGTCTATGTTCAACATACTTTGAAATATCTTTATACAGTCTTGTCTAGCTCCATCAGCTTTATTGTTCAAATAATTGAACAGTGGTTATTTGGTCCTGGGGAAGGTGGCAGCAAAAATAAAGTTGCCACTGACACATGCATCGACTGCTGTTATAAACCCATGCGAAGTCAGACAAAAGTGCTGAAATAACAGATGAAAAATATATAAACACTATAAGACTGGGATGTGCATAAGTCGGGGTCTTATTGTTTTTATGGTGTTGTGATGTGTAGTATGATAGTGTGTTGGATGGAATGCATGAAGTGTGGAAAGATGGGGGATGTCTTTGTATTTGAATAATGTACTTTACAGAGTTTGTCTGTCTTTGAAAATGTATAAAACGTTATGAACGTACCTATGATTCAATTAAATTTAAATTAGGATCCTTTGGAATTGAATATATGCAATTGATGTAGGACCGGCTAGTTGAAATCCCACTGAGGGCCCCTGCAGGTCCATGGGGCCGGAAGGTGCTCTAGAGGAAATCAGCATTGTTTGGGAGAAGTTGCAGCATGATCTCCTTGAGGATCTCTACTTGCAGTGGAATGACGACAGTCCAAGGGAATTCTGGGTGTGCCAGGAACAGCCTGCAAATACATTCTGCAATGGAAGAGGGGGGCGGCGTTGGGTCCTTGAAGTACCAAACACATGACTTCGTCCCAGGACGGGAGCGATGGGGTTCAGATGTGTTGTGCTAGGACTTCTTGTGTTTATAGCAGGGTAACGGTCCTTAGACTTCAACTTATCAGATGACGGCAACTTCAACAGTAATAAGGGCAGGAAGAGCAGCCCCATGACTTGGATCAGGTGCTAGTCCACACACTGAAATGAAATGTGCCCCATTTCATGTGCTCTGTGATGTACAGTATTACCTCCATGATGGCCTTCAGGTTTGTAAAGGAGAGTTTGTCACAGGACTTCGAGTCTGTCTTACACCCTAGACACCACAGGCAAACCTTGTGCAGATCCATGATTGACATCTGCATTCTGAAGTCACAGCACGGTTTAGGCTTCAGGGGCGACGTTCCCTAGCAAAATGTTGTGAAGAGAATGATTTTGGAGTCTATAAAAACACTGAATAAAAGATTGGGAGCAGAGCTTCAGATCTGCGTTTTAAGGGTGTGGAAAGAAAGGATCTGACAGCGCACAGAGTTGGCACCTATCGGTGGTTCTGTGCCGTGACTCCAGTGTCACTGCAGTGTCTGACGGCATCCCTAGTTGGCACATGGAAGCAATTGCTTAAAGAGTCCCAAAAACACTGTGGCGCCTGGAGGAATCCAAAAGGTGAGTAATATACTGTTAGATGTAGCAATCAAATTCTAATTCCAATCAGTACCTATTTTTAGCTGTAACTTAGTTGTTTTAAAAATTCTACTTCCTTAACTACATAAATATGATTTGTCCCCTACGTTTTCCAGCAGACTATAGTACAGTCCAGTATTTCAGATGTAGTTTTAATAAACCATTCCCGGTTTGAAAAATCCTTTTCAAGCCAACCGCGTAAAATAAAAATTCCATATTGAGTAATATGTATGAAATTCTAGTGACATTTACAGACATTTATCCCCGTGGTCAATAAAGTCACCATAAACCATCAATGGTAGCAAAGGTACATATAACATAGTTACCAGTTATGTAACCTCTATGTTATAGAAAGTATGTAAACAAATTTTGAAAGGATTAATTAATAAAAATATAGTAAACATGTTGCTTACGGATCATCCATGAAGTCGTATACCTCTCGCATAGCCACTCCTCCAACATTGACAAAAAAGACAAGACGCAACAGTACAAGATAGTGTTCGGGAGGCATCCAAAGGACGAACTTCAGGTAAAACGTGTTCATCTCTGCTAACAAAAACTGAAAAACACAAGGATTTTGATTTAGCATTATGCACATAATACACAGCTAAAATACTTATTAAATGAAATTATCCAAAAATATAATGAAACCAGAACCATACATCCGCCCATCATCTACCCACCAGCCCACTGAAGCTTAAAGCTATGGCAAAGAAGAATGGCTTATTGTGGAAAGGGACCAGTTCCTCTCAAAACGCTATCAGTTTTATGGGTGCTATAATCCTCTATACCGGGAGACTTGCATAAACAGATTATGAATCTTTTGAGGAATTTAAATGATTTGCCAAAGAATCTTGGTTGGAAGCAATAAAAAAAATGAGATCTTTTAAGACAATTAAGAACTATCCCACCACGTGGCAGCACATAGTGATATGTTGGTGTCACTAGAACATGTAAATTATTTTTGGTCTCCATTTATTGTGCAAAAGGCTAGGAAGGCTCAGCAAGTACTAATGAACTGTTGTACAACTTGCAATATTAAGAAGTGAGTTGGCTTTTTGGAATTGAAATTGTGCCAAGGGAAACCTTTTTTAAAATAAAAAAAAAGCCAAGTGACTTCTTTTTTTAGGTATCTGAACTGTGTGGTGTTTCAAAGAAACACATTTAAGGCTCCACACATTGTCTCACAGCATTTAGAAAATATGGTCACATCGCAGCTTGAAATTACATTCGAATTTGTATGCTGAAATATATTTAACTGAATTATTTCCACATCATCTGAAGTCATTATCCATCAGCGTTTATCTTGCACATAGAATTTAAGAGTTTTGTGGAACCGAGAATAACTTTTTGTGGGCATGCAAGGTTAACATGTCTGCATGCAGTAATGCTTAGAAAATCATTTGGGTTGATTAAGGGTGGCTGCTCTGCAAACCTCTGGTCTAGAAACATTGCCCATAAAAGCAACTTTTACTCCTTGTGGAATGAGCATGTGTTTACGTGTCAAAACTTTCTACGCCTTTTGCTAGCACCTTACAATGTAAAATATAATCTGCTTCAATATCAACTGCTTCGAGATTAGCAGATGTGTGTAAAAAAAAAAAAAAACTGTTTCCAAAGAGTCATCATTACATATTTCTTTGTCTCAGTCAAAATGCCTCTCTTCACAACTAAGGTGGGAAAAAGTTATTTCTGTTCGAGTGGAAGGATCTGGAATATTTTTGGGAAGAAGCGATATAGGCTAATTTACATGGCACTCGGAAGCAAGTTACTTACGAAGGAAGAAATGGGCCTTAAGTAGATCTTATTGCCGTGAAAGAACATTTAGGGTTCTAAGATACAATGATCTTGGGTGACAGCTACTAAGCAGCATTGATATCCATTTTGTGTGAAGGCTCAAAGATTTCTCATACTCATTTAGAAAGAACTCTGATTATTCACTTTGGGAAGAAGGTCCAACTCTTTCCATGACCCTTTCTAAAATCTTTAATCATCAGAACCATGAGCAAATATTCTGAATGACATTTTTAGTAAGGGGTAATAGCGGCCCAATGTAAATAAAAGAAGACAACTAATCCAGATAAATCAGATAGCTACAGTAGAACTACTCCTTCCTGGCAAACCTTTCTGGTCTGTCTGCCAATTCACACATTAAATGCAAAACTACTCCGATTTGAGTGCTTAAGCAGGTCTCGTGGAAGAGAGCACGGCTTCTTTCAAGGTTGGTCATGCATCCTCCTGGAATCTTAACAAATTCAAAAATGCAAGCTTGGGGTGTTGTGAGGTGACCATTTATGACATACCACATGTAATCCCTGCTTGTTGGTGGTTAACATGAAATTGATATGTACTAATAAATATATACCCTGAACATTTTTATTGGGTCATGATAATTTGAAGTTGCTCGAATGCATAAGAGTACAAGTTAATCTCAATAATGTTTGCATTTGTTGCATACAGCAATATTAAGTGAAAGCATGAAACTGCTTTGCCACATATACAGTTCATGCACCATTTATTTAATTACTTCATAAAAGTACAACTTCTCATGATGTGGTCTGAAATCGAGTAAGGGAGCCGATAGGGTAATGCTCAAGGAAGCACTATAAGGGTCAGTTGAGCTCCCTGCTCTTGATTTCTCAGCACTGACTCCAGGAAAGATGCATCCATCATCACTAACCTAGGAGTAGGTATGAGGGGACATGATTATTTGCATTTCGAACTGATCAGTAGAAATTAAATGCAGGCTCTTGTGCTTTATAAAATGTTAAGTATTTACTTTCTGTATCTTTTATGATGTAGGTCAGTGTTAGATAAAACCTTCTAAAAAACACAATTGTGAATAAATTTGATTTCAGATCAAAGAGAGGGATTCCATGTTTATAAATTACCCTGAAGAATCTCTGGCATTTCGAAGGGGGTCTCTATATTAGTTCAGCCCAGGAACTACTTTCAGAGGAGGGCTGGCCTCCCTGCTCTGTGGATTCAGAGGCTAGTTGCACAGCCCGCAAAGGACAAAGGAAATCTAACAGGGGAAGGGAAGTAGGTAGTTGGGAGGGGGGGAATCTTGGCTCCCTTTAGTGGAGCACAGTCTTGATTAATAAAGATAATCATACTTATGGTGGAGATGTTTGCCATTGTATAGGAAGGATGACAAATTTTCGTTAAGCTTAACAGTTAAAAATAGCATGTAGATCAACATGGTCCAAACCAGATTAATCTACAGACCATACACGTTGTAATGGTAAAATGCCTGACTAAATACAAAATAAATCTGCTCTGGGTGGCCCACAAAACGAATGATTTAGACATAGTATGTGCATACCAGTCCTGAGAGAACCACAGAATCATGACGTGTTAGACCGGACAGCCTTACGGTGGTCTTCCCCCAAATGTTTTGCCTGCTTGCCTCACCTTTTTGCTGATTTCTTTTTGTTGGCCTTAGGACTCTGAGCCCTTTACCACTGCTAACCAGTACTGAAGTGCATGTACTTCTCCCCCAAAACATGGTTCAGTTGACTTGCCCATAATTGGAATATTTAATTTACTGACAAGACCATAGTAAAGTGCACTACTAGTGCCCAGGGCCTGTAAATTAAATTCTACTAGTGGGTCTGCAGCACAGATAGTGCCACCCACACCGGTTGCACTTTAAACATGCCTCAGGCCTGCCACTGCAGAGCCTGCATGTGCAGTTGTCCTGCCATGTCGACTTGGCATTTCAAACCCCTTGCCAAGCCTTAAATACCCCTTTTATTGCATATAAGTCACACCTAAGGTAGGCCCTAGGTAGCCATAGGGCAGGATGCTGTGTAACTAAAAGGTAGGCCATGTACTTTCAAGTTTTGCATGTCCTGTGTACTTCAAAGCCCCTCTTTGAAGTCACCTCCACTTCAAAGGCACAACTGTGTATAAGTACTGGGTCTCTGAACCCATCAAATCAGACCCTACCAGATCTCTGAAGAACTCAGCAGGAAGAAGGACTGCTGTGCTGCTAGAAGGACTGGTACTCTGCTGTACTGCTGCTCTGGAAGAACATTTCTGCTGTGCTGCCCTGCTGCCTCCTACCCTCTGCCCTGCTGAGGAAGAACTGGACTCTTTGACTTGAACTAAGAGTGGCCTCCAAGTGCATGCTGGCTTGCCTTCTGGCCTAAGACTCAGGGATATCAAAGTCTTACCCTTTGCTCCTGGTCCATTGGAAGTGGATCCAGGTGCTTGATCCAGTGGAACCGATGTATCCTATGCTGCATAAAGAAGAATCGACAAAATGCAGCTGTTGCAGGAACAGAACTGGCGCATCGCACTTGGGACCAGCGCATCGCCCAGGAACCGTTGCATCGGAACCACTGCATCACCCCCACTGCAGAGGGACGAACGACACGTCCCCTCCACTGTGTGGAGAAACCCGGCACATCAGCGTCGGAACCAACTCATCTCAGAACCAGTGCATCATCTTCAGAACCGGCGCATTGCTATGATTGCGCTTGGACAATCAACGCATCACCTCGACTGCGGGATCGACACCGACACATCGCCAGGAAGCACCCCACATCTCGCTAATGTGACCCGGAACAAGGTACTTTTGTTCAGCAAGCATTGTGTGGCTCCTGTTTTCGGCCCGCGCTCCATCATGGTTGGCCTGAACATTTGATTTTGCTCCAGTCCCACGTGACCAGATAACCCTCATAGGTGCTTATTGCTTTTAAGCACTATTTTCACTTATATTCTTTAAAAATTCATGTCTCAAATTCTGCTTATTGGATTTTTGTCATTTTGGTCTTGTTTTATTTATAAAATCATAGGAAAATGTTACTTATCCAGTAAGCATCTGTTCATGGCATGCAGTGCTGTGGATTCACATGCTTAGCATAATCCCACCACTTAGTGTTGGGCTCGGATGTGTGCAAGTTGTTTTTCTTTGAAGAAAGTCTTTCGAGTCATGAGGTATGGTAACTCCTCCTCTTGATGGTAATGCACATGGCCATCGGCTCCATTGTTAGATTGTTTTCCTGGAAGGCGGGTGAGGATGGAATGTGGAGCAGAGTGTAGTAAAGTGAGATGTCCATGCTGTAAAAGATGTGATAATGTATAAGATTATATGTAACCAGCACCCGTGTCCGGGGAGGAGGTTGAGCACATGTGAATGAATCTACAGCACTACATGCGAGGAACAGATGCTTACTAAGTGAGCAACATTTTCTTTTTGAGGCATGTGTGGCTGTAGATGCACATGCTTATCCTAGACTGTAAAGCAGTCCCCCCTACAGACGTGGTGTTTAACCTGTGGGGGTAACATTTGTTTGAAATAATGTACGTAGAACCGCTTGGCCCACATTGGTTTGTTGACGAGTCAGCACATCTAGACAGTAATGCTTTGTAAATGTATGAGGTGTAGACCATGTAGCTGCCTTATATATAACAGCTGTAGGTATTTTCCCTAAATAGGGCATTAATGCTCTTTTTTTTTTTAATGAGTGGAGTGAGCTCCAGGAGGGATAGGCAGAGTTATTTTTGCTTTAGCATAGCAGGTTTGTATATATTTAACAATCCAAATTGCAATACCTGCTTTAGATATGGCCTTGCCTTTGTGGTTTTGAAAAAGCAACAAACAGCTGTTGTATGTTTCTAAATGTTTTGGTTCTGTCGATGTAATACATAAGGGCTCGTTTAACATTCAAAGTATGTAGGGCCCTTTCAGCAACTAAATCAGGTTGGGGGAAAAAGACTGCTAAATCAAAAGACTGATTATGGTGGAATTGAGACACCATCTTTGGCAGAAATGTAGGACTTGTATGTATTACCACCCTATCTCTATGTAGCTGGAAGAAGGGTTCTTCTAAAGTTAATGCTTGAAGCTCACGGACACGTCTGAGTGAAGTGATTGCAATTAGGAATGAAACTTTCCAGGATAAAAACTGAAGGGGCCATGATTAGAAGGGTTCGAATGGAGGGCCCATTAATTTTCTAAGTGGGGCCCGGTGGTCTTCTAGTAGGAATGACTATTCTAGGACCTTCAAGGAAGACCCGGATGACTGGAATCCTAAAGAGGGAAGTGTGTTGCCCATTTTGCAGATATTGGGCAATGGCCGTTAAATGTAGCCATATAGATATAAAAGCTAAACCAGAGGTGTGTAAATGAAATGAGTAACAATGTCTTGAACCTTTGCCCCTAAAGGATCAATGTGTTTGGAAAGATAATAGTGAACAAATAATTTCCATTTTGTAGAGTAACAGGCCTGAATAGTGGGCTGGTGTGCTTTTTTGAAAATGTCCATAAAGGGTTGTGGCAGATTTAAATAGCCAAACTGTCGGACTTCAGGAGCCAGATTGCAAGGTTGAGAGACCTGGGGTCTGGGTGTCTTATTTCTCCATGTCACTGCGCGTGGAAGTCCGGCCTGTTCGGAAGTATCCCGTGGGGAACCACTAAGAGTTCTACGAGAGTGGTGAACCATGGTTGCCGTGCCTTTGTGTAAGCCACTAGGATAAGGGTGAGAGATGTGTGTCGAAGTTTGTGGACCACAAAAGGAAGTAGTGGGGGCAGGTGGAAAAGCGTAAGCAAATATCCTGCACCGGCTCATCCACAGTGCGTTGCCCCTACACTGTGGGTGTGGGAACCTGGAGGTGAAGTTTGGGCATTTGGCATTTTCTGCTGTTATTATTATTATTCAGCATTTGTAGAGCGCGTAGCTACCCTCGGGCATCCCAGCGCTAGCGACTGAACTGAGAAAAATGGGTGGAGTTATAGGGCCGATTGTTAAAATAACCAGGTTTTTAGAAATTTACGGAACGGAAAGAGATGGGGTTCGACGCGAAAATGGGGGGGTTGTGTGTCCCAAAGTATTGCCACATTATTGGAAAAGGATCTTCCTCCGCTTCTCATCCTCCTGATTTTGGGAACGACTGCAAGATTGAGATTAGCCGATCGCAGGTCCTTCTTAGGGCGATAGGGGGTGATGAGGGATCTGTTGATGGCCGGGCCCGTTCCCCACAGTCTTATGGGCAATGCAGAGAGCCTTGAATTTTATTCTTTCGGGGATTGGCAGCCAGTGTAGGTTCTTTAGGGCTGGCTTGGCTGACTGGGTTTTTGGAATCCCGAGCAGCATCCTGGCGGCACAGTTCTGAGCAACTTGGAGCTTCCTTAAAGTTGCTTTGGGAGCCCCTAAATAGAGGGAGTTGCCATAGTCCAATCGCGATAGGACCAAGGCCTGAATCAGGATTCTTTTTGCGGCCATTGGAAGGAGAGGGAGGACCTTTTGAAGTAGTCTGAGTGTACCAAAGCAGGCCCCTGTCAGCTTCACTGCTTGGTGGTCAAACTTGAGAGAATTGTTTAACCAAACGCCCAGACTTTTTATCCTAGTTTGGGGAGGAGGGGGGAGCCTAGGCACTTGGGCCATATCTGTTTAAGATCCATGCTGGGGTGGTTACCTAGGAGCAGGAGTTCTGCTTTACCTCCGTTAAGTTTGAGACAGGAGTGCTCCATCCAAGAGGCCACTTTCTCCAGACATGTTTCGAAGTCGGAGGGGAAGTTACAGGGACCATTAAGGGTGATAACCAGCTGCGTGTCATCCGCGTAGGTGACAATTTTAATCCTGCGAGGCAGGATGATATCAGCAAGTGGCCGCATATACACATTAAATAGTGTGGGGCTCAGCGAGGATCCCTGCGGGACTCCGCAGCTGAGCGCTAGTCTCCTAGACATTGCGTCCCCTGAAAAGACCTGAAAGGTTCTGTTGTCTAGGTATGATTGTATCCAGGTGATCGCCTCATCTTGGATTCCTAGCCTCCTGAATCTCTCTAGTAAGATGGCAAAGTTGACTGTGTCGAAGGCTGAGCTTAGATCAAGGAGGATGATGGCAACTGCTCCTCCTTGATCCAGGATTTGTTTAGAGTCTTCGACCACAGCAAGAAGAGCAGTTTCGGTTCCGTGTTTAGGACGGAACCCGGTCTGGGTGGCATGCAGGAGGTCATGGGTTTCTAGGAAGTCAGAGAGAGTAGCGTTCACATGTTTTCCCAAAATGTTTACGATCGGGTCTAGGCTGGGTTTTTTCCACTAAGGCCTTGACCATGGCATGCTTCCATGGACCGGGGACTGATCCAGTGGAAATGGACAGATTTACAATTTCCAAAATAGTAGGGAGGATCACATTTCCTACTTTATGTAGGATGTGTGGGGGGGCTGGATCTAGAGGGGAGCCTGATTTTATTTGGAAGAAAATTTCAGACAACTTATCCAGATTCAGAATTGCGAAAGCACGTGTTCTGGATGGAGTGTGGGCTTGTCCATTGATAGGAGGTCACTAGGGCGGGGGGAGCTAGGGAATGCAGTATAAAGCTTAATTTTTCCCTGAAAGAAATCTGCCAGTGCGTTACAACATTCTGGGGGAGGCCTCGAGGGCTAGTTCGGAGATCCTTCGTGGCGCGAAAAATTTCCCTGGGAGTATTAGCGGCAGCGGTAATGATGCCTTCGTAGTAGCTGGCCTGCGCTACTTTTATTTCCTTTTGATAGACTTTTATGGATTCTCTGTATTTTAGTTTGCTCAAGTCCCGATAGTCTTTCCTTCATTCCCTCTCCAGTCTTTTGCATGTCTAAGTACTCGCAGTTCGGGGGAGTACCATGGAGTCTTTTTCTCTCTAGTTTTGTAGCTGAGTTTAGCTGGGGCGACCGTATCAAGTGAAGCCTCAATCCAGCGAGTAAAATATTCTGAGGCTGCAGTGAGATTTAAGTTGGCTTTAGGTTTGAGATTGCCAAGAGCTACTATCCAAGAGTCTACGGGAAGTTTAGCCCATGGGTGTGCTTTCCTGTTAATGGCTTTGATGCCCGGGGGTCGCAATAAAGGGCTTATGCAGAAGGAGATCAGGAAATGATCTGACCAGGGAATGCAGACAGGATCGCTCACCGACAGTTCGGTGTTGTTACTAACAATAGGGTCTAGTATATGGCCTTTCTTGTGTGTGGGGCCTATGACATTTGGGCAAATTGAATAGGTAGAAGGTCCTGGGTGAGCTCCGATGCATCCGCCTTATTGGGATCATCAAAATGTAGGTTGAAGTCCCCCATGAGGGTAAGATTGGGGGACATGCCCACTAACGTAGCTGCCACTTCAGGAAGGGATTTAAGAAATTGACCGCACCCTCCTGGGCTGCGGTAAATAGGAACTCCAGCAAAGGAGTGGGTGGAAGATAGTGCAATGTTAAAAAAAAAGACTTTCGCAGTCCAAAATGATATTGGGTTCAACCCTGCATTTAAGAGAGTTTTTATGAATTATGGCAATGCCTCCGCCTTTCTTTTTATTGCGGTCATTCCGCTGCATAGTGAAGCCAGCGGGCAGAGTTTGAACCAGATCAGGTTCAGATTCATTATGTAGCCATGTTTCCGTCAAAAATAGTGCCTCTGGGTCCTCATCTTCCAGGAGCATCTTAATCTGTGGCAAAAAGGACTATGCTTGGTTGACCCCATGTCAGAAAGTATGAGAAGAGGACTTGCGGGTGGAGTTCCCACTCGTGGACTTGTTGGTGCCGCCAGCGGAGGAGATTTACAAAGTCGCTGTCCACTTCTGGGAGGTATTATGCTAACAGATGAATGTTGTACCAGAGGGCCCATCTCCAAATGTTTTGGGCTAGATAAGAAAGCTGAGGAGATCTGGTGCCCCCTCACACTCCCCACTTTTGGAGATAATATATGGCAGTCATGTCGGTCTTGAGCAGGACTACCTGGACAATGAGGTGAGGAAAGAAGGCTCAGAGCAGTAGATGAACAGCTAGCAGATCTAGATGATTGATATGGAGATGTCTGTGTTTGAGCATCCAATGTCCTTGGACAGTGAGATATTAAAAATGTGCTCCCCAACCCGTGAGGGAGACGTTTGTTGCTATGGTTGTTTGCGGGACTGGGTCTAGGAAAGGCTGATCTTTGAAAATTGTTGGTATTTCACCATTGCAGAGAGTGATAAAATTGACGGCGGACCAACACTAGATCTTACCATTGACCCTCCGCTTGTGACCATTGGTGTGCTAAGAACTCTTGCAACGGACACGTTTAGTCTGTCATGATGTACTATAGCTATGCACGAAGCCATCATACTAAGGAGATGCAGGACTGTTCTTACTGTTACTTTCAGGCTAGAACTGGGGAATGAGCGCCTGGAAGGATTTAATTTGAGCAGCATTGGGGTAAACCATCCCTCTTTGCGAGTCAAGGATGACTACCAGGTATAGTTGTTTTTGAAGGGCTTGGAGGCGGGGATGGAATGTGTTTGACTGGGTTGATGGTAAAGCCTAGTGGATGAAGTAGGTTTATGGTGGCTTAAGTGTGTTGTAAGCACTTTTGACAAGTCGCACTTTTGATGAGCCAGTCGTCTATATATGGAAAGATGTGTATGTTTTGTCTGCGCAGGTGAGCAGCTGCTACTGCGAGACATTTGGTGAAGACTCTGGGGGCGTTTGTGACCATGAAAGGAAGCCCTTTGAACTGAAAATGCTGACCTTTGATTACAAACCTGAGATACCGGCGATGTGTCGGATGAATAGGGATGTGAAAGTAGGCATCCTTGAGGTCGAATGCGGCAATGAAGTCGCCTTGTTGTTATAATGGATTGGCATCTTGAAGAGTGACCATATAAAAAAAGTGCTCTGAGAGAATGGTTTAGGGGGTCTGAGATCCATGATTGGTCTCAGTGATCGGCCCTTTTTGGAAATAGGGAAGTAGAGTTAATAAACTCCAGACCCTTGCTGGTGTAATGGTACTGGTTCAATGGCTCCTTTGGTGAGAAGTGTCTGAACCTCTTCCATGAGTAGCTGTACATGTAGTGGTGAAAGTTTGAATTTGCAAGGTGGAATGTTTAGAGGTGTGGAAGTGGGCACTAGATAATAACCATGCTGGATAATATCCAACACCCACTGGTTGTAGGTGAAGCTCTGCCAGGTGGGAAGAAACCCTTGTATTAGACCCCCTACAAGTGTTGTATGTGGGGGGGATGGTTGGTAAGCCAAAGTCTTGTGGTGGTGGCGGATGGTGTAGAGAAACTGCCTTTACCTTTTCCTATGTAATGTAATGTAACATACACTTAGAAAGCGCACTATCACCCCACGGGTATCCTGGCGCTGAGATTACCTTAAGTTCCACTGAGCACATGCACAACCGATCCACAACCGAAATTAATTCAGATCGAAGGCTGGGTTTATTTAGTCTCTCGGAAAAAGGCAGGTTTTGAGCTTTTTTCTAAACTGAGGAAGATCGTCTATTTGTCTGAGATCTACCGGGAGGTCATTCCACAGTTGCGCGGCTACAGTGCTAAATGCTCTGCCTCCCTTCCTGGTTTTTCTAATTCTAGGGGTGTTCACCAGCCTAGCTGTTGATGACCTAAGGCTTCTGACCGGGTTATACCAGGTAAATTTACTCTGCAATGGCCTGGGTCCCATTCCATGTACTGCTTTGAAGACAATGCAGAGCGATTTGAACTGTGTTCTCTGCATAATCGGCAGCCAGTGAAGGTCCTTGAGGGACAGGGAAGCCGATGACCTACGCTGTCTCTTTAAAGCTATCTTGGCCGATATTGTCTGAACTCTTTGAAGTTTCTTCATCAGAGTTTGGTGCACCCAGTAGCAGAGCGTTACAGTAGTCGAGCCGACTCAGGATAACACTTCTCATCACCAACGCTCTGGCTGAGGAAGTATTTTCCGTAAGGCTCTGATCAAAGAAAGACAAATACCCACTGTTTTATCTACTTGGGAGTCTAGTTTTAGATTATCATCAAACATCACCCCCAGATTACGCACGGTCTTTGATAGGATTAGTTGTTTTTCTGTGGGAGTTGGCCAAAAGTTGGCCAGAAGTGGGCATGGGACTTTGTTTGCTGTATAGTGCAAGATTTCCGTCTTGTCACCGTTAAACTGTAAAGAGTTGTCCCTAAGCCAACTTGCCGTTTTTCTCGTACATTTGTGGAATCTGTCAAGTGATACTGATTGATTCCCCTCCAGTGAGAAGATAAGTTGTGTGTCGTCAGCGTAGTTTACCAATTTAATTCCAAAGGATTTGATGATGGAAATTAGTGGGCTCAAGTATATATTAAACAGAGTCGGGCTGATCGCCGATACCCGAGTGACACCATGCTGAATGGAATGGTATTTAGAAGTAAAGGGAGGTAAGGCCACTGCCTGTTGCCTATCCGATAGGTATGACTTAAACCAGTCCAGTACTTTTCCCTCAATTCCGACATCCATAAGTCTTTTCAAAAGGATGTTATGATTAACCGTGTCGAAAGCGGCTGACATATCTAATAACACTAGTATAACTGACTGGCCTGTGTCTGCTCGCATTCTTAGTTCATCTAAGACAGTTACTAGTGCGGTTTCCGTTCCATGGGCTGGGCGAAACCAAAATTGTACATCATCTAACTTATGGTTGTTTTCTAGAAATTGTGAGAGGGTTTTGCTGACTAGTCACTCTAGAATCTTTACTGGGTAAGGGAGCAGGGAAATAGGTCTGTAGTTGGATGGACAGAGAGGATCAAGCGTGGTTTTCTTCAATAGTGGTGTCACCGTTGCCTGTTTACAGCAGACTGGGACAACTCCCTCGCTTAAGGATTGGCAGCAGATTTGACAGAGCTGAGGAAACAACTCTTCCTTAAATTCTTTCCACACTGTGTGGGAGAGGGTCCAATGGTGACCCGGAAGAGACACTTAGAGCAAGTTTACTAAACTCTTCTTCTGTGGGAATCTGGAAATGATCCAGAATTATCAGCTTGTCTTTATCTACTTCTTCCTCCTGCTTCCCCGGTGACATCGGCTCATATAGTCCGAATCCACTATCTATCTCAACTCCCTTGTTGATATCCAGACTATCAATAATTTTAGTGATCTTCTCCTCGAAGTAGACTGCTAGACTGTCACAAAGGTTCTGGGTTGCAGTGACCTTGTTTTTCATGCAGTCTGGTTTAGAAAGGTCATTCACTATTTTAAATATAGCTCTGGCATTATTAGATGCCTCTAGAATGGATTTTGCATAATACTCTGCTTTTGCCTTGGCAAATGTTCCTTTGTATATGCCTAGTGCTACTTTCAGCGCTATTTTATCCTGTTCCTCAGAGTTTCCTCCATTGTCGTTTGCTTGTTTACAACTCTTCTTTAACTCCTTTGCTGCTTCGAACGTTCCGCGCCAGTGCGGAACGTTCTATTAAGCAGGCGGGGCCGCGTCGGCCAACGGACGTGCGCAGCACTACCGAGGTAGTGCTCGCGACGGCCATTGGCCGACGCACGCAGCAAAAGGGTTAATATTTTTAGCTCCTCATTGTACCAGGGGGCTGATTGTTTATGTCTATTTTTTAGCTCTTTCATTGGGACCAGTTGATTGAGAGTATGGTTTATTCGATCACAGAAGCCATGATAGTTTTCCTCCACCGATTTACTGGCTTCGAAGAAATTAGTCTCTGTGAACGTCGGGGAGTGTTTAGTTTTCAGCAATTTGTTCCATTCCCTTCCAAGTCGATTGTTTCCCCTAGGAGCAATTATATTATTTGTTCTAGAAATTATTACAGAGAATTGGACAAGGAAATTATCAGTCCAGCATAGAGGTAATATATCCTCCATCTTTACACATTTATTATCTGCAAATATTAAATCTAAAACATGGCCACCCTGGTGAGTTGGGTGCAGCACCAGCTGTTGCATGTTTATGCTCTCACAGGCTTGAAGCAGGTCTTTCAACGCAGGGCCTAGGTTCCCATTTTCCCACATATTGAAATCACCTAGGATGATCATTCTAGAGTGAGTGAGTGACATATTCTAGATAGTGTCAATTAATGCTTGATGCTGAGGACTCAGCGATCCAGGGGGTCTATAGCAGATGTCGGTAAGCAATTGTCCTTTAACATCTTTAAGAGAGAATCCTAAAAGTTCAATACCCTCTACTTCATCCACCTCCATTGGGGCAAACTTCCATATATCCTTATAGATAACTCCCAGCCCTCCTCCTCTTCCAGTGAGCCGTGGGTTGTGGAAAGCTTTGTATCCCGGAGGGCATGCTAACCCCAACTCAACCTCCGAGTCCTGTCGTGTCCATGTTTCAGTTAGAAATAGTGCGTCCAAACTGTGGTCTTCTAACATAAGATGCATCTCCTGGTGATGTTTAACCAGGGATCTAGCATTAACTAGGCCACAAATGAGGTTGTCTGTGCTATTTTTCACCGGGATTGCACTTATAGCTCTTAGTTCTGTAGATTTGGATGTCACCCCGCCTTGCTCACCTATTAACAACAGTTCTTCCCTTGAGTAGCGGTAGCGGACATCCCCTTTCGGGTGGCGTCCCTGACCGACAGCATGGCTGGCGCTGTGTGCGGCCGGGGCGCGGACGGGCTTGCCTTTGGCGCGCCCGCTGCGCGTGTCCGCTGCGCGCTCGCGTTTCCATCTCCTTAAGTAGGGAGGGAAACCTCTTTGCTAAGAACAGCTAGAACGCTGACCAAGATGGCGTATGCTCGGTGACCCGCTCTAACATGCGGTGTACACCAGCTCACCCTGGTCAGTTAAAGTGCTAGTGCAGCTAATAGGGGAGGGTATTAAAACACAGTAGCAGTTATTTCCACAATTTTAAAAACATTACACAATACAATTTAAAAAACGCTTCACTTTCAGAGCGCGTCAATTTCAGCAGCAATTAAAAGCGCTTCGCTTTTCAGAGCGTGCAAGAATATATACTATAGAATGGTTGCCTCTGTAAGAGCCTTTGTAGTATCCCCTAGGTAAGGTGGTTTGTGGCTGGGGACGTTAATAGGAGGTGTTCGTAGAGGTGGGTTTAGTTCCTCAATGGTAAGGGGAGCGATGAAAGGAACCGCATTGCATAGGTGTTTGCAAAGCTCCCACGACTTTGGCTGTTTCGTTGTCTTTTAAAAAAAAATTTAAGTAGAGTATCTACCTGAGGACTTTAAGAGGTGTTCCTGTCAAATGGAGGTGCAAGGATGTTTTGCTGTACTTCAGGCTTGAATCCGGAGACTCTAAGCCACAAATGTTGTCTACGGAAAATGCTGGAGTTAATGCCTCTAGCAGCACTATCAGCCGATTTGAGGACACAGCGAATAAAAGTATTTGCAATTAGTTTCACCTCTGAGGCAATCTGATAAGCCTGCTTTTTGTATTCCTCTCGAAGACGTTGGAGGAGCCCCTCCATCTCATACCAGTGGGCTCTGTCATAGCAAGAGAGTAGGCCAAATTTGTGGGCAATTCTCCAGTGGTTGGCAGAGTGGGCAGCCACTTTCTTATTTTATTTCTTATTTATTTTTTATTATTACCCGCAGCGTCTATCTTCTTACTTCCTTTATCTGGCAGGGGCGCCTCACCATATACTTGTGAATTTGTCCTTTATGTATGTAGGTCAGCAGGAGACAGTATGTATTTTTTTTCTTCTTTTTTTCTTTTTAAATCGACCCTTAGTGTGATGACCCGGGCTTTGACCGGGTCCTTGAAAATATCAGGTGTATGTCGTAGCACGTCTTTGCGCACTGTCAGGTTTTGCGGCGAGCGTTGGCTAGAGGAAAGTGATTCAAATAAAAAAAAGTCATCCTTCAGTGGTTCGGTGTGAAACTGAACCTTGTGATAAGTGGCCGTCCTACCCATAATGTCGTGATAGGTGGAGGCATCGTCTGGAGGGTAAGGTTTGACTTGATACAGATCTGGGTTTGTGTCTGCAGGTGGATTTGTATCATAGCTGTCCCACAGGTCATCTTGTGGTGGAATGGAGAACTGGACTCGGTCATCTTTGTATCCCCCGAAAGAGTGAATGGAACCTTGTTGAGAATATTGTAGTTCTGCAGGAGGTGCAGGAGGTGAAGGCGGTGTGGAGTGTGCACGTGGTGCAACAGGTGGTGGGCTGAGGGGCAGTGGGCTTGTAGCCTTATCCGCCTTTTTACTGTACTTTGGTGGCATTGGTATCTCCAAATGTTTATTGCCTTTTGGCTGGTTGTGCTCCGGTATAATGTGGTCTACCTAGAACACAACCTGTGTCTAGGTGTATGACAAGGTATTTTTGGCTAGAGTCTATTTCTTCCTGCAAGCGTTGGAGCACGGGTTTCACAGGTTCGGATCAGAGTGTGTGTTTGGAGAAGGAGTAGGATTTCTGGTCCGATGTGGGCTTCAATGCCAATGGTTTCTATGACAAAGGTCTTGGATCCGGAGAGGTCGCTTTTGGTGCCGAGGTGGAGTGGTATTTCAGCAGCAAAGTTTTCGACCCCAAGGCTCGGTTTGACTACGATGGCTGGGGCACGCAAGTCTTAGGCTGATCTTTCAGTGCCGGGTGTATGCGATGCAGCTGTTTGTGCCGACCATGGCTTGAGGACAGTGGTGGCCCATGTGAAGACTTTGGTTGGTCAGAACTGGATGGGCGACTGTTAGACCTGGCTTTTACAGCGGGTTTATCCCCAGATTTTATGCTTTATGGCCTTCTGTTTCTGACCTGTTTTTGTTGGTTTTATGACACTGGGCACTTTACCATTGCTGATCAGTGCTAAAGTGCATATGCTCTCCCTGTAAATTGTATGTATGGATTGGTGTTTCCATAATTGGCTGATTTGATGTACTAGTCAGTCCCTAGTACAGTGCACTGTGTGTGCCCAGGGCCAGTAAATCAAATGCTGCTAGTGGGCTTACAGCAGTGATTGTGCCACCCACATAAGCAGCCTGTAAATGTAACTCAGGCCTGCCACAGCAGAGCCTGTGTGCAGTCTAGTACTGCTATGTCGACTTGGCAAGAGCACCCACTTGCCAGGCCTTAACCTTCCCTCTTCTTACAAGTTAGTCCCCCCTAAGGTAGGCCCAAGGTACCCCTGTGGGCAGGGTGCAGTGTATGTGAAAGGTAGGACATGCCCTGATGTGTGTGGCATTTCCTGATAGTGAAATACTGCCAATTTCATTTTTCACTATTGTAAGCCTCTCTGTTCCCATAGGATAGAATGGGGAGTTTGCTTATAACATCTTATAAGCATAACTGCCCCTGGGAACCAGATAGGAAAATAAAGTTTAGTATGCCTGAACTCAGAATGTTAAAATGCATCTTTTAGTGAGGGTGATTTTTACATTCTGTGTTTGAAAATACCACTTTTAGAAAGTAGGTATTTTCTTGCTTAGCTATCCAGTATGCCTCTGTTAGGATGTGTATTGACTGTCTGGCTTTGGAGTGACAGGGGCTGGGGATGTGCAGTGGTGCCAGAGAGTCTGGATGAGTCAGCACTAGGCTGAATAGGCCTAATCTGCATTTGGATTGGTGGGAGGAGTAGCCCCTGCACCTGAATAGGGCTGTGCCTGCCTTCCACAATGATGGCTCCGCCCCCCTGTGGTGTGTCTGGAGCCAGAGCTCACACCGACTATGGAGGTTGTTGTGCACTTGCAAAGTGCCTCTCCAGAACTGGTTTGGACTGGGCTCAGAGCCCTGGGCCAGGAGAGAACAAAGATTTACTGTATAAAAAGAAGAGGGGCCCAGACCCCAGACTTTTAGATCACTTCTGGGAATCAAGAGAAACCTAGGCCAAGGAGAAGAGCTGGAGAAGCCGAGGAGGAATACTGCCCCTGTGCTGTTTGCTGTCTGGGGTTGGCCTGCAGTGGCTACCTGCTGCCAAGGAAAGGAGAAAGGACTTTGCTGTTTGCTATGTGCCCTGCTTGAGGAAGATCTCCAAGGGCATGAAACTGAGCTTTCCTCCTGTTCTGAAGTCTCAGGGACACAAAGCTTTCACCACCAGCTCCCCTGAAGTGCCTTGCTGGGAGTTCTGACCTGCTAAGAGGTGCCTACTGTTGTTGGACCTCTGGAGGCTGTTTGCCGCTCGGAGCTGGAAAAGTAACGCAACTCTGAGAAGCGGGACACATCCGCACCCATTTCCGATGCATTGCAGAAGAAATCGTCACAGCACCTGCCCGCGGCTCCAAAAAAAAAAAAAAAAAAAAAAAAAAAAATCGCCGCACGCCGCATCGAGTGCACCGATCCCCGAAGACCGAGATCACCACACTGATTCCGACGCAAGGCCTGCTGTGCAGCTGCAAGAACCCACACATCGTCCCAGATGATCGCATCACATCGAGGCACCGAGTTTGTTGCATCGTGGGGAGGGGGCGCAGTAAGAAACCAATGCATCACCTCCCACACAGTAAGAAACTGACGCATCAGCTCCTCTCCGGTAAGGAACCGACGCATCACCTCCCCTGCGCAGCAGTAAGGAACCGACGCATCACCTCCCCCATAGCAAGGAACCGACGCATCACCTCCCCTGCGACCCTTTTTGTTTATGTGCGTGACGCATCCAAGGTACTTTGTGTGAAAAGTGTTGCATCTGCAATTTGCTTTGAACTGAACTATTTCTACCATTTGAGAGTCATATTTTTATTACTGTATTGGATTTTTGTTGTTTTGGTCTTTTTTGGTTTAGATAAAGATTACTTATTTTTCTAAACTGGTGTGGTGTCCATTTGTAGTGTTTTCACTGTATGTGTTCACAAATGCTTTACACACTGCCTCTGAGATAAACCTGTCTGCTCGTGCCAAGCTACCAAGGGGGTGAGCAGGGGTTATTTTAGAAGTGCATCTCCCTTACCCGGACTAGAAGCAAGGGTTGCTATTCAATTATTTTATTTATTTATTGAGTTTTATATAGCGCTGGCTAGACCCGGAGGTATCAGAGCACTTTACATGAGGAAGAAACATTGTTTCAGAACATGGTTACATCAGTTACTGGAGCGTAGTTACAGGAATTACATGAGTACAAAAGCATAGCATAAACATGAGGAAAAAAAATATGCATGGGGAGAGAAGATTAGGGGAGAGTGGGAAGGAATAGGGGAGGTAGACAGAGAATAATGGAGGAAAGAGGAGGGGGAGGGTGTAGAAGGCACAACGGGGAGACTAGGAAAAACAGTGTCCGACGTCGGGCGGGATAGGTGACGGCCAAGGGGTGAACCAGAGCCAAACTCCTCTATAGCTGCGTGGAACAGCTCCACCGGTCATCGGCCAAAGGTTGCTCGGGCACCGCAGTACATACAGAAAGGTTACAGTTTCCGCTTAGGGGGGCATAGTCCAAAAGTTCCATCGAGCGCGCCGGTCACGGTGTAAGGTGCTGTGCTCCCAGCGGTAATGGGATCAAAACCCAGTTCTCCGCTGTGTGAGACTCCCTTATCGCTGTGGCCTCTCTCAGAGGGGTCTCTGAGACTCCAGGGCATAAATGCTGGATCCCTCCCCAACAAGGGGAGAAGGAGTGCTTTGGAAAGGGGCCCACTCATGGTGGCCATTATTAGAAAATTGGTGTGTCAGATGTCCCCAGAGGCAGCCATCTTAGGGTCAGGCATTGGGCACAACTCGCTACACTCGTCGCGTCTGGTCTTCACACTGCTCCTCATTGGTCCCAGAGGCCTCCCGCTGTGTTTTTCAGCTGTCGGCGGGATGAATGTGCCCCCACGTCCACACCTCCTCACCTCCGCAGCAGGGGTAGTGCTGAGTAGTTCAACATGTATTTAGCGATGATTTGAGAAGCGGGGGAAGAGGGGGGCTGCAGAGAGAGCCTAGCTGGTCCAAGAGTGGCAAGGATGCTAGTATGGCATAGGCGTTACAAGATGGCTGCTGTATTGCACGTTGTGGCTGATGGAGGTATTGCAGGCCTTTGTATTTACAGGGAGGAAGTCCTCTGTTTCTTTTTGTTATTATGGGCTGGGCTCTTGTGCCTTAGGCAGGAGGAAAACGGCTCAAGTTGAGAAATGGCTGCCTGATTGTAGGCGAACCTCTGGAGGGGATTAGAGCCATCAATCATTCCTTCCAAACGTTGTTGTTATTTGAAAGCCCTTCTTGTTTAGGCTTAGCACATTTAAAATTGATGTTGTTGCTGCTACCAGCAGCTTTATCTATCCAGAGAATATGCTTGTGACGAGGCAGTTTAGCACTTGGATCCAGTGAGTGCTGTTCGGTCCTGGGGGGAGGGGGCAGGCAATCACACACAGCGCGGGCAGTCACACACAGAACAGCGAGAAACCTCCGGTCGAGAGACCCGTTTTGCCCAGTCTGTTAGGTCCGGGGGGGAGGGGGCGGGCAGTCACACAGATGAACCGACACGAGTCATCCTGACTCGGCAGCTGCGTGCATGGACGGCACAGCTAGATATGCAGAGAGTCCTCCCTCTATATGGCTGCGTGTGCGGTCGGACGCCAGGTCGTTCGGGAATGCGTGGAAGGGAGACTGCGAGGACTTCGAGGGGAGGAGACCGCTCGGGACTGTGAGGAGAAAAGTGGACTCACCGCAGATACCAGGCGATCCCTATATCCTATCTCGTCCCTAAGGCTGCACACTCGCTCCGTCTGGCATCATAGCTCGTGGCACAAAGAACCCTCCCGGCTCAAGGTTGGCATGTGCGGTCGCCAGGCTGCTCGGGGTTGGAAAGGAGAGGAGGACTCACCGCAAATCCCGGCAGTCCCCACGTCCCATCCTAGTCTTTCCAGCCTTCACTTTTCGCTCCACGCATGGGTCGTCGGGCACCCGGCAGTCACTGTTTATGGCCGTGGCAGAGCTCTCTTTGCCAAGAGGGGAGCGGCAAGCGCCGGCGGTGTGGCAAGCCCTGTCTCGGATAGATGGCTCGCGTCCAAGCCCAGACGTCGGGGGCCTGGGCGTTTGATTGATGCAGCGGGCTCGGTCGGAGACGAGCGACAAGGTCCGGAGTTGCGGTCCTGTGGTAAGTTCGTGGGGTAGTGGTGCGGCAGGAGAAAGAAAGTTTTCAGTTCTTATGGTTCGGGGCTAGCAGAGATTTCAGCTCATTAGAGCGATCTCAGCCTCGGGAGCTCCATCTTGAGCTCCTCTCCCTCCGGTGGCCATTTTGGACAAAGGTACCTACCTCTGCCAACTAGAGACCCCCATTTCTAACAGCGACCCTCTGCGACGGTTTGTTGAGGCTGTGGCGGAGGGGGGCACAGTACTCACAGATTGGACTGCAGGGAGGTTCTGCATCTCCAACTTGTTAGGATTATTTTTAACCGAAGAGGTCTAGCGTGTCTTCAGCACTGCGGTGGGACATCTTGAGCAGTCAAGCTCCACGGTCACACAGCTTCTTCTTAGACGAAATGCTGATTCCGGAGAGAGGCACAAGTTGCACAGCTGATGTTGTTCAGTATGTGTAAACCTGGCATGGCAACGAGGGCAGAAACGGTAGGGTGTCCGTTCCATCACTAGATGGATATGGCGCGGACTAAACATCGAAAATGGAGAACTGCCTCGAAGGGTGACAGCCCGAGGGGACGCGACGGACTCAAGTCGCTCCGAATAGATCGATGTCAATGAATGCCGGATGGGGATCCTGAAATAACTGCAATCGAAAACGATACCAACGTTAAGGCCCAAATACCAGGAAACAACGAATCCGAGATGGAGCAGAGGAGAACACATCTGAACCCGGTGGCGGAACAAACAGTCTAACAATGTAGCCGATGACCATATGCATTCCCAGCAAGAGGAGAAGCCAGACCTCGTGATTTGAAAGACTTTCTTTGAAGAAAAATAACTTGCACACATCCGAACACTAGATGGAGGGCTTATGCTAAGCATGTGCATCTATAGAAACACATGCCTCGAACCCTCGAACATCTATTTTTCTAGACTGGTGTGGAGTTACTGTTTGAAGTGTTGTACAAATACTTTACACATTGTCTCTTAAGTTAAGCCTGCCTGCTCTGTGCCAAGCTACCAGTGGGAGAGCACAGGTTAATTAAGGGTGTGTATCTGACCTACACTGACTAGGGTTGTGGTTCCTGCTTGGACAGGGTGCATACCTCTGCCAACCAGAAACCTAATTTCTAACAGCGTGTCTTTCAGACTTCCAACTGAGAACACATGTGCTGACCTCATAATCTGTATTCGTAGAGCAGTGCAGGTTTCTTTATGTGCTTATTGTTTTTGCATGACTGGCATTTGTATCTCTTTCAGCATGCAAGCTTTTTTTTTCTTCATCCTGGACTACTGTCTGTACTATGCGGGTTTGGCTCAACTTAAAGGAAACTGTTTTTTGTATCATTAAATTCAAATGAAAATCCAGAGGCAACATTTTTTCCTTTGTTTATTATTGCCATGCCTAACCCACCCGACACGCTTGTGGAAATATTATTCCAATTTCTTTAATTGCTGATTGTGGAACATACCGCTCACAAATTAGAACCTCAACAGCTGCTGAAGTGCCATTTAGATGGCATGTCTTTTTAAAGGAAAGCATTTCATTCTTACTCTGATAACTGTTACCTGTGAGACTATCTTTGTAACTGCGATTTTTAGTCCTTGCCTACTTGCCCAAATACTGTGCATTAGTATGTTTACCACTAAGAATACATGCAGTTGAAATTGGTTACCTCTGCGTTTGAAAGCATCAATTAAAATAATTTCTCATATAAACTACATCTCTTGTAGCTGCACTCTTGTATTGTTTCCCTGCTGGTGGTCTAGCCTGGAATATATTAGAGAATGGAATGGAAAATCTTTGTGTGTTAGGTTACGTGCATTTGCAAAGTGGACTATCATCCGCAAGGGCATTCTGGCACTGCACAAGGGCATCCTGGCATGTAAATAAGCATAGTTAAGTCCACATTAGACATGGCAGACTTCATCGTGGCTAACAAACATTCTCTTCGGAAACCAAAATAAGGGAAGAGGCAGACAAGTTAGGTTCATGTAGTAAGATATTTTTGTACATAATGAAAATCAAGGTCTGGTTATATGCATCAATTGCATGACAGCTGATAAAACAGACAGTTCTTTAGTTCTTTGGTATGTTCTGTTTTTTGAGGAGGAGTGGGATACCAAGAGTCATCCTAAAGCTTGAATAACTAAAACCTCTAAAAGAGGGCTTTCATCCTGGACAAATCAAATCTCTGAAACAAAGATCTGTCTAATGTATACAATCTGGGCACTAGAGAAAACCTAAAAAATGTCAACTTCTGTTGCTCAAATATGAATTTCCCTTAAATAAATGAAGACAATAGGCGTTCGGCAAAACAGGAACAAGTTGGTTTAATTAAACACTGTGGCCGGGGAGCCTATACAGAAATCTCAAAATCTATTGATGTACAAAGCTTTGGCTGTCAATTTATACAGTTCATGAGCTACAATAAAATGTTCTCTACATTCCAAAAGATCATCTTAGTCATAAATCAATCACATGTGTAGATCTGATAGGGAGACAGATGGCTCTCAACCTCGGGGAGAGCTAGTGGGCCAGTGTGTACGTGTCCAGATGTCCGGTGTGAGGAGGGCGTTATCGCCAAGTGTGGTGTGAACGTTGTGTCCTGATTTTCTGAGTGTGCCTATCTACAAGTGTTATCTAGCTTTGTGGTATTTCTGGGAAACACGGGCATTTGGCCAAACTGGTTTTATTGGGGCCAATTACCTCTGAATTGTTTGTGGTGCAACTATCTGTGAAATCAATCAGGGTTTTCCCTGGGTGCATGTTTGCCTGTAATTTATGGGGGATCCCACCTGTGACTTGTTACTCGATAAGCGTGGGCATAGGTCGCAGGACCTGCCTGACCACGTATCACTGACTCTGGGTTAATGGGGCGGACACCTTGGGTGACATTGACAGCAATGTTGCGAGTTCATTGGAACTCCTAAAATAATATGGCAGACACTGGTATCATTTTTATCGACATTACCAACAGGGTGAATTCAGTTGTAATTTTGTACATTGACATTGTTCTTACTGGTTTTGTCAAAGGTATGTTTGCTTTTGTCTGAACGTACATTGACATTGCTCTGTTTGGCAACAATAATATTATCGTACAGCATGGATCATGACTTACATTGGTATCATTATTGCTGAAGTCGGCGCTGCTGTGCGGGAACAAGTTATGGTATACATTGGCATTGCCTTGATGGGCATTTTCAAGGTTATGTTGACACAGGCTGTGGCATATATTCACACTGCATTTACTGATATTGCCTTTGTCGGGCCTGCACATATCATGAAATTCATGGACATCTTATTCACCCATACCAACATTTCCCCCTCTAGTTGAGTCATCAACCACTCTATCCTCCTCACGTCATGACAGTTATGGTGAGTGAGTGAGTGTGTGTGCGTGTGTGTGTGTTGGTTGCTTTTTCCCTAACTAAATGCATACTATCCAATTTGAGGACTGCTTTTTTACAGCAAGAAACCCCCACTTGTAGGGAACCGCATAACAGAAGTACAGCAAGGAGAACAGGCATCACGGATGTCAGTAACTTGGACACCCATAAGGGATCCAACGAGTCCTGCTCCGGGGCACTTCCTTCCTTCTTCATATTGGCTTGTAGATTATGTAGATCTTGGATGGCATGGGCTAATGTCCCATTGTTAATGTAATTTCCGGTGATAAAAATACAACACGAAGCACCAACTTTGGCAGACACCCTAGCCTCCATCGCGGTCATCAAGTCCAATACGTACCAATGTTGCATCACCATAAGGCAGATGGCTCGCAGTTCTTCCTTGATAGAGTTTAGGCTGAGCCCAGTATTATTTATCATTGGCATCAGTTCACATCTGATTATTTGTAACCAGCGGGCGTTTACTTTTGTTGGTACGGTAAAAAAGGGTATTGACCCTCTGGGGTTTACTTGAGTTTCTGTGAACAGTCTGAATTCTTATGAAATGTCCTTGTACTGAGCCCAGCCAATATAATCAGCAGTTCTTCTCCTTTGAGCCTGAAGCATCAGAGTTGTTTTCTTTTGTAACGGATGTTGAGACAACTTGGACAGATCTTCTCCAGGGATGACCAGGGTTGGGGTGTATATGGTCACTAGGGCGCAGAGGCCCTGCCATCCCGGGACGAGCTGGGTGTAGGCAAGGTCACTGGATTGCCAGTAGATATCCATCAACGTGGAGGTACCCCATTGCAGGTCTGGTACGTGCAGTATTGTGCCACAATTCTTGTTGCTGCCCAATGGTATGGTTCCTTCCCCTAAGAAAATATAAAGAGTACAATGTAAGTTCTGTAAAATTAGGGGTTCCCCCTTCCCCTCTAACCAGGTGTACCTAATGATCTTGCTATCCCATATTTCCTGGCACAGGGTATCTATGCTGGCATTGGACTACGCCCCATGGGACTCATTTCCCCCCGCGTGATTAAGATGAGCTGCCCTGCAATGGAACTTCATGTCCGGGGTACATTGATCGTTAAAGAAGGTAGCACCAAAGATGTTAAGGGCCGCCCTGGGACCGCACACGGAGAAACCGGATGTGTTAGTGCACTGGTGTGGTGGTCGTGCTACCTCCAAGAACCTTTTCTCTACGAAGTCCCAGGGCCAAACAGTGTCCTCCCCTATGGTGCCTTTTCTGCGCATCCTGTCTACCACAGATTGGATGCCACTCGGCTCAGTGAAAAGATATAGTGCAGTGGGGTTGGTCTCATACCGGATGAGGTTTACTAATGTCCTACAGGGTTCTACTCTATTGGGTTGGATTTTTGCCTTGATCCTACAGAGGTACAGATGGACGAGGCATTTTGCGCTTTCAGGGGCTATCTCTTGCCCTAAATAAAGTCTGTCTGCGCCTACGGCGTGAGGTATCAATGAACAGATGGAACATGATCTGTTCGTCGTTTGTGTGCCTACCTCAGACATACATTGGTGCCAAGTGCTGAGTAGGAGAGCGCTATGTAATGCGTGAGTGCTAGCGTTTGGTTCAGTGTAGGTGTATGTGAAGGGAGAGAGGTTTCTGTGCAGGCGTTGCAAGAATTTAGAGCTTACAAAATCATGTATATTTTTGTTCTGGAGGGGCTAGAGTGCATCCCAGCTAAAGAGAGAGTGTATAAAAATATAAGAGAACATAACTTAGGAAGCTTTTGTAGAATGAAAGATAGTCTTTGAGAGACATGTCTGTGGTCCGGGCCTGGTTTTTGTTGTTCGATATCCGTGGTCCGGTGTCGCATAGCTGTTGTCTGTTCTCCAGTGCCTGGCGGCTGTTGCTTGGGCTTCTGTGGCTGTTGCCTGGGCACCCAGGGGTGTTTTTCATCTTGGTACAGTGCAGAAACAGTGTCTCTTAAAAACGAAGGTACAAAGTCAATTGAATTCTGAAGTACTTGAGCAACTGGTCTTTTGTGAGTTCTGATTAGAGGAATGGTGGGCTGCGGCAACGTTGGTGCACTTACAGTTCGATGGTGCAAACTAATTTTAATGAGATTCGTATGAAGGTTCCTCCCCCCCCCCCCCTCCTTTCGAACAGTGGGGACAGTATTTTCTTTTTGACCTATCTGGGCTGCGTGTGATTGTGAGGAGAGGAGGATGTTTACTTTTTAGGTTTTACGTTTCCGTTGACACGTGCATTCCCCTTAGGTCTTTGGGCATGCCGTGAAACGAGGTTTCTCTCATTTGGCCGAATTTTCGGGTCCTGCACTTTTTCGGGAAGGGTCGAAAACCTTTGGGCTCTTTTGAGTGGGTCCTAGTGGGCTGTTCCCCATTCTTGTGCGTTGCCACTTCTAACAAGGATACCGCAGGTGGTTGGAGGGTCATGTTTGGACTACTTGTTTGGGACCTGCAGTGGGAAAAATGGGCGGGACTATGTTTGCTTGCAGTGTTTTTGCAGCATAAGTCAAGGGTCCTGTTTGACTTTAGGTATCTTGCCTGATGGAGGTGGCGTAAATGAACTTGGTGGGACTTTCCGACGCAATGGGACCTGCGAGCTGGGCTCTTTTTTCGGGGCTTTGAGGATCCATCGCTGGGATGCTGTTCTATTAACCCTGTGGTGGGAATGCGGCTATGGCTGGGATTGGGCAGTATACTTCTTTGGATGCTGCCTCCTGGGTCCCCGTGAGTGTCATTTTAACCAACTAGGTATGGTTGGCGTGCCCACCCCCACACTCCAGACGTGGGCTGAGAAGGCTATTTGTGGAGACCATCTATCTCCAGATGCTCCCCTCTCCCCCAGAACCTGGATGTTCCAGCTCTATCGCTTCTAGCGAGGTGTGATCCAATGGGTCGACTTCAGAAGGTTTTGAAAGCATTTTGATGGAGCAGAGGACGGAACCAAATGCTCTGCCCCAGCGGGGAGTCCGGTGTGCAGTTGGAACTTATTGCGTGGTGAGTAAGCGAACTCAGTCAGTCAGTCAAATAGCTTTATTCGACAAATTAAGTCATAAAAGCGTTTAACAAAAACAGATAAAAGAGTGGATAAAAACAATTACCACAATATAATACATAACCTGATTGAGACAGCATAAAAATGAAAATTGACCTTTAAAAAGAGAAGAAATAAAATATGTACAATTTACTCTAAAATCAGTATATTAAAACCAATTTTTGGGCACGATAAATTTTACAATTTTCAATGCGAAGAACAAGTTTCCCACCAAATTCAATCACGCATCTCCCAGAACGTCTCCATTAGAAAATGTCATTAACTAATTTGCTTTTCTTAAGTTTGGCATAGGGGATTAGATCTTAGTGCCCACAACCACCCTAAATATTTTGCCATTGCTATAACAATGGATGCTGTTGTATCAGTGCGCAAAATTCTTTCAGCATCGCTGGCCCTTCTAGTTCCTAAAAGCTTGCAGATTGGTGACAACCAGACTCGACGTGGAGCGTCATATCCAGCACAAACAAATAGTAAATGTGCCAGAGATTCTACGCTGTCCTTGCACATCGGGCACACTTTATCACTAGATGCATTCCAACTAGCTGTAAATGCTCTCAGTGGCAGCGTGCCTACCCTAAACTGGAAATATAATTTCCGGTTGAGCGGCTTTGTAATAAGGTCACAATATGACTCCATCTTCGGGATAACTTTAAATTCCCAAAATTGACCAGTTAAAGTGGAAGACTCGCTAGTTCTGAATGCGTTATGCTGGACCCATTCCCAGTACTTATCTTTCAAATATTTCTTAGTAGGAAAAGCGGAGTTTATCGGGTCATTCCACAATGAAGTCATGCCAATATTAGACAGGATATCTCTGACCGCCCTTAACCATTTTATACAGTGAAAGGTATCGGCCCTAATTATATCCAAAAACCCTGCTGCGAAACCTGCAAGTTCAGGTACAGTCCATATTCTGTGCCAATACAAGAGGGGACGCAGTTTGGCTAATGCTGCAATAGGTTTCCTCCCTAAATCGTACAATAACGGGCACGTAGGGGTACTTTGGGGTAACCTAGCGATATTCCTCAGAAACCTATTTTCAGAGGATGTAAGCACCGATAAATTTTCGCAGCCCCAAAGTTCAGAGCCATAGAGGGCTGAACTGATGACTTTCGTGTTATAAATCTCTAATGCTGGACTAATGGGTTTAGTATATAAGGTGTTATATTCCATCTGTACCGCCCCAGCCAATTGCCTGTGTTTAAGGGATGCTACTTCTATCTGATGATTCCATTTCAGGTTATCCTGAATGTTAACCCCCAAATAGATGAACTCTTTAACATGTTCTAACGGCCTACCGTTCATTTGTATTCCCCCCTTAAAGGCCCTTTGTGTATTAAATACCATCAGCCTTATTTTCGACACATTAACCTCCAATCCTCGCTGTAAGCAGAACTCCTCAAATATTTTTAGGGCCTTTCGTAGTCCGCCTGGGGTCTTGGAGATGATTAATGTGTCGTCCGCAAACAACAGTATAGGGGTTTTTTCTCCTGCTAGTTTTGGAGCATCCGTGGGGGTAGAACTCATACTGTTCACTATTCCATTAATATATAATGAGAATAGCGTCGGGCCATCACACAACCTTGTCTCACCCCTCTTTCTACAGGGAATGATTCAGTGGCTTCACCCTGACTCCCCCATCTTATTTTAGCATTGTTATCCTCATGTAACCTGATAATGAGTGTAAGTAGTTCTGGTGGCATCCCTAACTCTTGTAAAACATTCCAGAGTTTGGCACGAGGGACAAGGTCAAATGCCGACTTAAGATCAACAAATGCGGCATACAAGCTGCCATTGCCCAAAATGACTGTCTTCCAATAGAGCAGGACAAACCTAAACACCTGATCTGTGGTACTGGTAAAAGCCCGGAACCCTGCTTGCAGGGGAGATAAAACATTGAATTCGTCAATCCAATCCTGAACTTTATTCAATACCAATCTCCCCATTACCTTTTGCATACAGTCAATCAAACTGATTGGCCTGTAGTTCCCTGGGCAAGACTTGTCCCCTTTCTTAAAAACAGGTATAATTTCTGCCCCTTTCCAGGAGTCTGGTATTGGGGCTCCTTGGGCAATGGCATTAGTCCGCAAAAGGATATATCGGCACCATTTTTCTTTATCAAAAAGGAAGACATCCCCGGGTATACCATCCGGCCCTGGTGCCTTTCCGACCATAATAGATCCAAGTGCTGTTTCCACCTCGGCCCGGCAGAAGGCCGCATCTCGGTAGGGTATTCTGGTATAATCCCCCTCCTCTGCGACTATTTTTAGGGCATTTTGGGGTTTAAAATGAGTCACCCAGTCCCTTTGAGATACATGATTTTGCGGCTGCTGGTCATGCCCTCCTCTACCCCATTTATATACATTCCAAAATACTTTGGGATTATTCGAGGCGCAAGCCTCCCTTAAATCCTGCCATCTTTTATCATCCCATTTTCTCTTTGCTATTTTCTGGGTGCTCTTGTAAGTACATCTTGCTTTTCGAACTACTATAGGATCTCCCGCTTTAATAGCTTTCCCTAGGGCAGTCCGTGCCTCTTGACATTCTTTATCAAACCAACGCTCAACTTTCTGACATAAAACCTTTTTGTTTCTACCCTGCTTATAAAAAATAAGTGCGCAGATGAGCGAAAAAATAATTATGGGTGTTTGTTATTTGATCTAATGCCTTGTAATTTGCCACCTTATCTTCAAGCTCATTAATAGCGCTATCCAAACCCTTGTTTATACAATCTATCAGATCTGGCGATTCAATAATTTGTGCCCATTTAAGACGTCTCATATCATTAGATGGTATGACGTCACTTAAGGAATTACCAGTTCTTCGTTCTATGTGTGCCTTGTACCCCCCTAAAACAATAGTCACGCACAATGGGTTATGGTCACTTTCCAACCTATCTATGTCACTAAGAGAATGCCATAGATCAAGACTCAACAGCACATAGTCTATTCTGCTAGTGCTGTGTCCATTATTAAAGGTATTAGCCCCAAACCTATCTGAGTGTGTACGCCCGTTAACCGCCCTCAGACCCTTTTCCATACAAATAGTGTTGATTTGGATAACCACATCGGTCCACTGCCTTATGGGATAGAATTCCAACTTCGGAATGCCCCAGTAATTATCTACTTCCTCCGTATGGTGGCCTCCCTCCTGGGATAGGGGCTCAAACGTCGTGTTGAAATCCCTTGCAACAAAGATATTCGGGGCTTCCTGATGGGAATCAAGGAGAAGGTCGAGAGCCGCCAAGACTCCCAACTTCTTCCCTCTAGTTGTTGTATTCCTCTTAGGGTGTCCATATATTGGTTTTCCTGTATCATGTCCTTATATAGGCACAATTCGTCCTGCCCTTATATAGGCATAAAATCCCTGTCCTTATTTAGGCATTAAACCGTGCACTCCAAATACAGGCATGGTCTCCGACATCCGTCCACCCTAACGTCACAACGAGTTCTTGAAGAACAGACCCTTAGGCTTTGGGAGTTTCCCTAGCACAGGACTATTGATTTCTTCAAGGACTCATTTATTATGCATGAACCGTTATACCTTAGGGGTTCATTCATGGCGTCTTCCGCTGTCCAATCCACGTCAATGCTAACATTCTAAGGTACCTTTCAGGTATAAATATACCTTCCCTAGCCCCTGTAAATCAGAGGAGACCTCGACTTCAGAGGAGCCCGTTTCCCGGCCTGACGCACTGAGAAGACGCGGTCATCCCTGCACGCAGAGAGTCCAGCTTCCAGTGATCTGACTTCCCTTGCGGGGTGTTGGAGTTCGAATCTGGCAAAGAGATTCCCACCTCTCTCATTCTAAAGGTATGGAGCTGACTAGAACCTAGAGGGACTCTTGGCATACTAGACTTAACATACTCTTAGTATACCATAGTAAGGAATACTTCACCTACTTCATGCCTCTCCCTAAACCTAGGTTAGGTTAGGTACATTGGGGTAGAACTAGCTTAGCCAACGCATCTTATGAGTACTCGCATTTTTTAGTCTGCGTTATTTATATGAATGAATATCTGCTAAAAGAATGCTATCGCAGTATTATTTATTTCTACCGCTTACGCTGTACATTATTTATCTCGCATACTGTCTTGTGATCGTAACAGCACATTTAACGTACACAAGAAACAAGACTGTTCAATAAATCTTTTATTGAAACGCCCGTCTATTTCTTTCTGTGTAACTTTGAGGAAAACTAAGCATGCACGATTGAGCTGAGTGAAATAGTTATCTATTGTTTCCACGACTCTGGGACTCGTTCGGATTCTAAAGGGAAACAAAGTGGTCATGTTTTGCGGCTGCCAGAAACTACTCCCTTCTTGTTTGACAAGGAGTTTCTAGTGGCCTCTGAGCTAGCTGGCACAAGTAATTAAGTTTAATATACTCGATAGGGACATACTGACCTTAGTCCTATGTCAAACCTATAGGGGATATTATTCCAATGCGCAGAGCCTATTAGGGAAATAGGAGCTACACTACATGGCACCCAACGGTTTGGTAAGGCGGTAATTCCACGTTAGATATTGAGTAACTCAGCCGTGCTTTTTCTCTCAGAGACCTCTACCCATATGCTCCAAAAGACGTCTGGAGTGGGCAGGGTTAAGTTTCCGCCGCGGCTACATAGGGAAGCACCCTATATATTAGCTGTTTGGTTTGCTCAACGTTGAAGGATACACTGTTCCAAAATATTGTGCACCTTATCTTTGTTTCCTTGAAACTTGTTCTACATTTTTCAAACAACAAAATGCCTGACTCCGACAATGAAACCGGAAACGGTGGAGCTGCGGCTGATCCAGCCCAAGCAGCAGTTTTTAACATTACAGGTTTAATTGAAACCGAGGAGGGTGTTATAGACATCGCTCCAAACTTAAGAAGAGCCATCACTCTAAAACTTATAAAACATGGCCTACCACCAAGAGGCGGTAGAGCAGTTTTCGTGATAGAGGCACACGAATCCTTTCAGACAGAGGTATTCTATTCATGGGTAATATTTCCTGAATCCAATCCAGTAACTCACATGTTTCACTTCTACAAAGAAGATGATCCACCAGAGGAATACATTCCTTTCGAGGATATTGAAATTCCATTAACATACCAAGAGCATCAGCTCTGGTTTAAAGGCGCCCTAAAACATCACAAAAACATTACCAGGCTCGGTCCACTAGGTAGACCAGGAGCAACGTGGCCGATTCTAGCCGGCTACACACCTCATCCTGACATTGAAGAGATGTCAGACGAGGAATTACTTACTCAACTCACAGAGTTAATCAAAATCTACAGACAATTGGTCCAATATGTCATGCGGACTTTCACAGTCCAGCAACCACTGACGCTTCCAAATCCAACTCCCCCCAACAGGGGAATACACTAAAAATTACACCACAAACTCTATACGCAGTCATGGGTAAAATGCCCACAAAACGTGAGCAAATTCCATTCTGGATAGCTCAAAAAATTACTCAAATCGAAGCAGTATTTCCAAATACTAGCCCGTATGAGAAACACAGAATCCTAACAATCAGTTTACCAATGGGGATCACACCACAACTGGAAGACTGCACCACTTGGGGCTCAGTCTTTGCTGCCATCTATACTAAAACACATGGCATTCCGTCAATTGCGGTAATCCCAGATGTCCTGAAACAAATTCAAAACGAATACGGGGCAGAGCCTGCTCTAAATTTAGGTATGAAATTACTGAAAAATTTTGACCAGGTCTCAACAATAATATTATCTAATATTAAAGGGGAGGCAGCAGCAGTGGCGATCCGCCAAAAGTTAAGGGAATTCGATGTTACAGAACATCAAACAGAGCTACCCAGAATTATAGAACAATCATATGCAGAATTAGGCAGAGATAGTTTGGGTGGAAGACCAGTGAAGCCGAAACTATCTGAGAGTCCTGAGAAGGACTATTAAACAAACTCCTACATCTTCTAAAAAGAAGTGGGAGACTAATAAACAAAAGTCAAATGAGAAACGTTCTCAATCTCGAGGAGGTCTCCTCAAAAGGAGCCCTCTGAAAGGAGGTATAACCTCAGGAATAGGGATAATTTAAGAAAACCTGACAGGTATCAAGATACTGATACACGTTCCTCTCGTCCCTTTCAGATCTCAAAGACTTCGGAAAGAAGAGGACGATCAGAACATAGAGAAGAACGCGTGAAATCCAAGGAAGATAAACACGCTCCAAAAAACAGAACAAAACCTCACATAGACATTGTAAATGTCTATGTTTCGGCGTGCACTCATATTCAATCTAACTGCCTGGATATCTTTACTCTGGGTTAGGAGTTCCTGTATATTTAAATGTAAATTTTGCCATACCCAGATGGTCAAACCCCCTGATGGCCTCCCCTTTTCTCCCCTGCAGGCTGGAATGTAATAGTTTAAGTACCCTTCACAAAAAAGAGGAGCTTCTGCCCAAGTCTCTTGAAAAAGGCAGATGGCGTATCCCTTTATAAAGGCGTGCCATTCTGGGGAAACCATCTTCTTGCTCAACCCTGCGATATTCCACGACAATATAGCGTTCTTAGTGATGTGCACGAGGGCGATGACCCGGCAGATAGAGGGGAAGAAGAACTACCCCCCTCCAGCACGCCCTTTACCCGTGCTGAAAAGGCCACATTAGTCATAATGGTTTGTGCCGTTACTACAATAAGATCCTTAGGACACAAAAAACTACCCACCTCCTGCACTCCATCTGTCCGGGCGCTAAAGATCATGTTAGTAAAAGTAGATTGGGCCGTTTCTACAGTAGAATCCTTAAGGCACACAGGGATATTCCTAATTGTAAAATTGGAAATTATACATTCTTGTTTATTTAAGGGATGAACTTTACACAGTCATTCGTTGTTGTCCAAGATGGAGCCTCCGAGCGTGAAGTGTGGCCTATATCTGGGCAAGTAATCACTGCTACTGCTCGGAAGGAAGCGTCTAAATTGGATTGCTGCGTGCCCAGGTGGAGTGGTACGGAACTCCAGTGTGAAAAGATTTTCCACTAATTCTGCGCTTTTCATAATAAGCTCAATATAATGAAAAAAAAAGGGTTAGGTGAAGATAACCTTCGGGCTGCTACTATGTCTTCCCTCATCACTGAACGACAACCCCTAACATGCCTTATCCAGTGGATAGCCTTATTAGTTAGGGAGTCCCTGTTCTCTATGCCTCTGCGTGCGACGTATTTTGGTACATTTGCCATAATAATTCTATTGGGGTTATGTATATATGGAATATTAGGTAAGTTCTTTGCCCCAGGTCCAGGCTGGCAAAGTCCAGGCTGAGTGCCTCTCTGCGGCTGCTCTGCAAAACATGGAGATTTTCTACTGAGAGATGATTGAACCCTCCTTTCAGCTGCCTTGTTATCACTAATGCAGTTACTTAATACAGTATGGGGTGTATGTTTGGACATCAGAGGAGGTCCTATTTTCATATTCGAATTGGCCTTATCTGGAGAGGATGATGCCCTGCTTGAGTTAGCATTACTAGCTGAGGTTAGGATGGGCCGTGTGCCTATTTCAATAACTGGAGTGGCACTTTGCAGACATACTGTATGGTTATTATTATTTACACTTCCTTTCCTACCTCGAGTTGTGTCTAATACTAGTGATTTAACCATTAAGGTTAACTCCTCTATCATACCTCTCATGAAGCCCACTTCTGCTTTCAATGTAGTAACTAGTTGGAACAAATTCTGACATCCTGTATCTGACCCTGGCGCTATAGCTTGGCTGTGTGTAGCTTCTGTCGATAAAGACTGATCCTTCACTGGCCTTTCACCCCCATCAGAATCTTCGTTATCTATAGCCATCAAGGGCTGGACTCTGTTAGTACAGATAACTCGGGGGTGGACATAATCGGTGTTAGACGGTGGTTCCTTCGGGCTGGTATTTAAATCCTTTGCTCCCACATTATCCCTTTCCCCATCATTGCTATTTATTATACCTCTTTTAGTTTTTGGTTTGAGGAACATATCCGGAATCGCCAGTTTAAAAGATTGACTCTGCTTTGGAATTTTTCCCTTACTGATTATAGATGTCATCGATATAGGTTCTAAGATGTCCTCGCACTCACTAATTAAACTATCAATGCGGTCCATTACACAATTGCTGCCTGCTGTTTTTTAAAATTTCTTAGCCTTCTTTCCCCTATTACCCCGGGTTGTTCTTACCCCTCCAGCCTCCCCCCCACTCCCCACACTCTTCCAATTGCTTTCTTTTCCCCATTAAACTAGGGTATACTACCAAGGCCCTGGTCTACACTGGGCCTTTCTATTCAAATATAAGAGATTTGCTTAACTTCACGGTCTACTTTACCAGTCAGGCACAAAAAGGTGTGAACAACAAATACAGTCAATCGAAATGACTTAAAATCAAGAATATAACCATCAAATAAAGCAATGGTGAGCTGTTCGCACTTAAAGCTCCATAGGGATCAACGGTGTCACAGTAACTTTAAATTCGCCCCTTAAAACAGTTCTACACCCTGACCCCAGATGTCAGAAGGGTAGCCCTGCCCTGCCTCTTCCTGGTGATGACGGGCCCACCGTTGGCCCGGGCGCGTCCTGCGCCACGGGATCTGAGCGGCGCTTAAGTGGGCTCAGATGACACCTCCCACTCAGCTGCGAGGGATTAGAGCCAGCCGTTGCACTCTGGGACTTGGGAGTCCCACCAGAGTGGATGTGAGCGTCGTTGCCAGCGCAGATACAAGAAAAATGCACCCCAGGGATAGCAGATGGCAGAGCAGGCAAAAGAACAGTCTCGTCACCCTCAAGTTGAATTATTCTGCCCAGCAGCAGCAGTTCAAGCGAACTTAAACGGCTGCTCACTGATGGATTTATCAACTGACTCGGTGATGGAGTAGTGTGAGACCCGTGGAACTCTAGTGTTCTTTTTGAACTCCCTTCCTCAAACCACCTGAAAGATCTAGCTTCCACCACTGATCCACTCGCCCAGTTTTGGAACCTTAGGCTGGCCACTATTTGGAGGAGGCCTGAAAGACACTAGAGAGTGTGGTCCTTTTGAGCTGTGGCGCGCCCTGGTGGTGCCTGCTTTCATGCACCGGTGGGTGCCGTCCTGCTCCCTCGTCAGACTGTCTTCCCCCTGGGGTCACAGTCAGCTAATCCGCCTCAGGGGGGTTCAACAGCTGAGGGAGCCCAGGACCACCTGTGGGCACCCAGATGGAGAACTCTAGTGTGGATTCCCGATCAACATAGCATGGTCGTCCTGAGGTTTTCCTGTGTGAACTTAAAGGTTTGGAATTATCCCGGCTGTTGAATTAATGGTTTTGAACGTTGCCTACTGTTTTTGTTAAATTAAAGGTTTTGAGTGTTCCCTACTGTTGCTGTTAAATTAAAGGTTTTGATTGTTCCCTACTGTTGTCATGATGTCTTTTGTGTTTGTGGAAGGCTTCCTGTAGCGGGGGTGAGAGGTATGCTTGGGCTGATGTTCTAGATACACTGCGTGTCTGGGGGGATTTGAGGTTTGTTCTATGTGTAGGGATTCTGTGGGGGTAGCCCTGATAATAGTCTATTCCGTTTGCGATATACTTTTAGGTCGCAATGGGCGACCTTGTGGTCGCATCGGAAACAGTAGTGGCACTCTATGATCGTTTGAGGCCACCCTCCTTTTGGCTCTCTGGTGCGAGCGCTTCATTGGATTCTCCTGGGGTCCGTCGACGGAGTCCTTTCCTAATCAGGCGCCACCTGTAACTTCGTGGTTGCCCAACCCCTTTGCGGGCGCTCTCGTCAGTTTCTTGGTCACTCAAGCAGAACCACAGGGTGGTGAATGTAGGAGGTGACCTGTCCTCCATAGGCCCAGGGATATTACCCACGTAGCGGGCAGGGACAATTCACTGAGGCAGTGTTCTGATGGTTAGACATGTCGCTTTCCCTGCCGCGGTCAATTGTCTCGGCCCTGTATCAGGTAAAAAGTAGGGGGCTCCCAGTGCAGGAAACGTGCCCCTTGGCCAGGTGCTGCTTTGCCTGGGCTGCCTCTTCCTTCGATGATGCGCCAGGGTGGTGACGGAGGCTGAATCGGGTAGCCCCAAGCCAAACTCCTACCTAGCCTCTGGGGTGGGGTGGGGGGTCAGGGAAGTTGATGGTCCTGTGCGTCATGATCACTGGTTCCCTGCGTTGCCTACATGCTACTGCTTCGGCTGTTTCTACCAAGCGATGGTGTGCGCGGTCGGTCTACTGACGTGCCAGTTTATACAAGGTTTAGGAGGTCTCCCCGGACAGCTCCCTTGAGGAGGGCTCGACAGTCCGGGATTGTCCTGACTAATATTCTTGAGGTGTGAGAAGATGGTATTGGTCTGTGCTATGGGTGGGGGATAAGCTTCAGGGAAGAAGCAGGCTAGACTCCCATCCTCAGTGAACTGGATGGACATCCTCAGTTTGGGCAATAGATCCCGCCCTAGTTTACTGGCCGGGGAGGATTGATAGAACAATAACTGTTCTCCGATCTTATGTCCTCCTATTTCCAGTTTGAGGGGTTCTGTGAGAGGGACCTTAGCCACGGAACCGGAGATCCCCTGTATCTTAGCGGTGGTCATCGATATAGGGGCTGCTTCTTCTCGTAGGCATGATTTAGCCGCCCCGTATCCACCAGGACTTAGGTCTTTAATCCATCTGAGAGTGTCAGGACTGGGTGGAGGAACAACCTATATCGAAAATGAGAAAGCCCCATGTCGCGGATCCCCACCGAAATGAAAGGGAGGAAACAGAACAGAAACCACTGGTCCAAAGAAGTAGACACCTAGGGAGATAGAGGCATCACTCGGACGATCCAACACGAAGAACTAAGCTACACTTCTCCCTTTCGGTAGGTGAGGATACCTATGACGAAGATGCATTGGCCCGGTGGCACACAGGACTGTTATCTGAAATTAAGGAGACATCTGTACGCTAGTGAACTACAGAAGAAGGAATGACTACCAGGACTGGTTATTCACACCCAAATTTAATCTCTATTGTTTTCATTTCTCTTTATTGCTATTTTTATCGTTCAAGGTTAACTTTTTTGAGATTCATCAATAGTTTGACAGATTCTTTGGGGGTGAAGTATGGGGCCTGGAGGAAGGGACTTCCGTTCAAGATTTGTTTATTAGGCATAGTACTGCAGACATCACATAACTCACGCAAGTCACATACTACATACCAGACCCCGGTAACCGGTTAAACCATGCAGAGAGCAAGATTTTATCCTGGAATATAATTCAGCTAAACCATCATATTAAGAAGGGAGCGGTAATGCAATTTGTTAATAAACACGTCACAGGTATTATTCTTGCCAGAGACAGAGCTCTTGGGGACTAGGTGTGCTTTTCAGGAAAGGAATGGCTTCTTCAGGGTGCATCATGCCGGATTCACTTACATTTCCAAGGGAGTGGCCATACTCCTCCATAGGTCCTTCCCCCTGATAGCGGGCAGTGACCTGAATAGTTTTGGTAAATATTCCCAGATATCGGATTAGATGCACAGACAAGATTTAACTCTTCTTTCGGCCTATGCCACACCAACACTGCTAGACGATACCCTCCATTGTGTTCCGCACTGTCCAGGGTAAACTCATAATAGGAGAAGATTTTAATGCAGTCATGGAGTCTGACAGCCGCGTGGCACCCACACAGACTATCTACACAAAGAACTCATAGGTTACCTGAGTGGGCGAAAGGCTCTGAATTTGAACAACATGTGGTGTTTGGTGATTCATAGAGCACATGGCTGCCCCCAGAGTGCTTTCCTGTGCTAAAATTCCAACTATTCAAGAAACTATCTTAGGACAATGCACTTAACAACATTGCACTGAAAAAGCCAGGTCTTAAGCTGCTTGCAGAAGATTTCTTTGAGGGGCTTAGGTGCAGATAGAGGGGGAGGGTGTTCCATAAGTTAGAAGGCAGGAACCTGAAGGAACAGCCCCTTGTCTTACCTAATTATTCTGAGGTACAGTGTCCAACCTTAGGTTAGAGGATCGCAAAGTTCTGGGTGGGCATAATGAGGTGCCTCAGATAGCGGGGACCAGCCCTAACCAAATAGGAGAACTAGAGGATTTTTTTAGAATGGATGTTTGTCAATTAATATTAATTAAAAAATTCTTTATTGGACAACCACGCCATAAAAGCACACATAAAACAATACAAATCAAGCAGTTTTTTTAAAACAATGTATTTAACAGTTCTAGACCGCTACAAAACTGTACAATAGGTTCTCATAGTATCATTGTTGCAGGGAACATTAATACTGACAGCATGACAAACAATCCACTGAAATATTAGATTTTTAAGTTCATGGGAATGCGGTCATGAGTTGTATAGTTTCCTAATGCTTAAAGCAACTATAATAAAAGTCAAAACCGAAAAACATACTTCAGGCGTTGCGAGTTGTTCTAAAAAAAGAGAAGAGCAGCAAGGTAGTGTAATCTTAGCAGCACGTAGACAGGGTACTAAGGACAGTCGGTGGGGATATATTTAGAAGGTGCAGAAGTGCATAAAATCGATGAGTGCTTTGAGGCCACAAGTGTAGATAGGAAGCAGTAGAAACCGGGTGCACTGTAGAGGGAAGGCTAACAAAAAATGCAGGGTGCTTAATCTGAGAAGGGAGAGGTAGAATCTGTACTGTGTATTTGCAACAAGCATCAAATAAGGTGCAATGCCACTGTAAGTACAGACCGCAGAATTGGTCACAACAGTTAGCATAGATTGCGCTGTCTGTCTCTGTACGATAGAGATAGCACATACACGAACACAAATGGGGGTGCATATTTGCTAACATCCATACTACCAAAGATGGCTTCCCATCTACTGCTGAAATTCCAAATATCTTGAAACAATTTCAAGTACAACACATGCTATCTCCTCCCAGGTATATTGGTAAGTAGGGTATTGGGAATTACAAAATAATTTGTAGGATTATTCTCCATAATATAAACAGTTAAGGTGTTTTCTAAGCAAAAGCTAGATACTTGCCTTTGTACCCCAGCAAAAATGGAACAAGAATTGACCAAGTATTTCAGAGTCTTATACTTCCATTGGAAGAGGTACCTTAGGAACTCAATCTCAAACTCAAGGCTGAAATAGATATTCTGAGACTGCCAGATAAGACAAGTCAATTGATGCGGTAACAACTTGATTTGAGACCAACAATTCTTTTAAAACATATTGTACATTCAGTGTCTTGTCCTTTGAGACGCCCTCAGAGAAAGGCTTCATTGACTCGTACAATGATCTATCATGGCATTCTAGAAGTGTCATATCGCTGGTTGCTTTGAGTGCCATTTCCCATAGATCTTGCTGCAGACAACACAACGGTTTTAAATTTAATTCTCAAGTTGCACTGAACTTAACTGCGGCAAATACATTGTACTTCAAAACAGACACTTGCCTCACATATGACTGTTCTCTTCTCAAAGGAGGTGAACCTATAGATTTATATTTCTTCAGCAACATTGGAGCAGCTACCTCAGCAGATGCTGATGTGAGGAATTTGCACTGACCATTTCCATCTAGCCTGGAAGCAATAGTAGGGGAGGCCTAGAAGGCCTCTTGGGTATAGTATCTTCACTAACACTGGCGCTTTTATTGGTGGCTCTCCAATAGGTTATTTAATTTAGTGGCCAAGACATTTTAAAAGATGGCAATGTCATCCACTGGAAGCACTGTAGATGAGAAACCAGAGAAGATGTTGGCATGCACAATGAAGAATCCGTATCTGTTAGGTCAAGCTCTGTATTTCTTCTGGGTGGAAAATGCATAGAGGTCTGGTGTCTTTTGTGCTTTGAAAGCAGTTTCTTTCCCCGTTGGACTGTGTCTGCCAGCATTAGGGATCACAAAAAACCCTAGGCCACTGTGGTGTTTCGGACACTACTGGCACCGGAGGTTGAACAGTCATTGAAGGTGAAGAAATAGGACTACAGCTTATTTGTGGGGGTATGGTCCTTCTCTGGGACAGAGAATCAGACCTTGGTAAAACCATACAAGAAGTAAAAGGATGACCCTCTTCCTCCATAGTATCTAATGCACTTCCTCCATAGTATCTAATGAAGTTTCTATAGGGTATGCCACTGCTATGATGAAATTTCTTTGGAAGAGAACTCGATAGAGAGAATAGATTTAAATCATAGGTGCCTCTATGTCAATGACTTCTTAGAGATGGGAGTTGAAGTCTAATTACTTACAACATAAATATCGAAGAAGTACTCAAATTCGTGTCATTAATGATGTGTCTGTTCTCGACTGTAAGCATATAGCCATCTTCACTTTCTTTGACGGTGGATATAAATGGCAAGGTACTTGAATCTCCTGTGGAAGTCCTTTTAGACAGAGAAGGTCAGCAGTTGTAGGTGCTCCTTTCCTTGACAGCTCTGTGCTCCCACACCTGAGCTTCATCATTGAGACCTCCCTTTCAGTAAGATTCACACTGTGACAAAACAAGGTCCCAGTGTTAAGGGATCTTTCTCACATGAAACAGAAATAAGAAATGAAGTAATTGCTAGAACAAGGCATGATGGGATAAGGAAGCTACAGGCTCTTTTAAGAGTGTGTGTGTGTGTGTGCGTGTGTGTGCGTGTGTGTCTCTCTCTACACACACACACTAAAATAACTGGTCAAAACGCTTTTGGAAAGACTTGAGGAGTATCAATTTATAATAAATCAATTATGCCTGCTTCCTCGAGTTCCATGCCTTCTATTTTGGAACCGGTACTCAAGAAAGCAGGCACAATCAGTCAATGGTCCTGATCACAGGTACCTGTACAAATGAAAGTTGTGCGTCAACTCGGTTTACTTTATGGCCATTATTGAATCATATACGTCATCAATGATGCATTTTGCAATATCATCATTGGTGTCATCAATGATGTCATTTAACATGTCATGAGTGAATTATTATGGGAGGTCATAAGGAATGAATGACGGGGCGCAAGTTCACTAAACTATAACTGGCAAATTTCACTGTTTTTTAACACTCAAATACAATCTTATTTTAACCTTTGTCTTTTTGGGGAATTTTCAGTGAATTACTAGGCTTTATTTGCTTTTTTTTTTTTAAAACATATTACGATATTGTCACATTGAACTAGAATCTCAATTTAACCTTTATTTTTTTGAGTGAATTATGGAATAGGGAGGCTACAGGATGGAGGAAAGGAGCATAGCTGAAAAGTAGCACAGCTGCTATGATATAGCAAAGGTGCTGTGGAGCAAGATAAATTGTCACCATGCACCAATACCTGGAAAGATTTGGATCAAAGAGGTTCCATTAGGTTGCATAGGGTACTTGCACCCCTGGAACCCAGTGCCACTGCACCTGCTGCACTACTAAGAGCTATAACAGCCAGAAGGACACGAGAGAAGAGAAAGTACAGGTTGGGAGGGGGTGTAATACAACTGGAGAGTGTGGCATGGGAGAAGGTGGAACATAGGCTTTTAGAAGGTCAGACCCATGGCTATGATTGGTAAATCTAAAGAGATGTTTGTGCAGAGCACTTCCTGTAAAAGAGTAATTATTTTGTCCCATAAGGAACTTACACGTTTGCAATGGTTTGACATACGAGTGAGGGATCCAGGAAAATCATTACACTTCCAACAAGTGCAGTTTTTCGGAGGTCCAGTGTAATCAGTAAATGGTCCAGAAGTGAATTTGTGTTAATGTGATTGCAAAACGTTCTGAAAGTTTCATCCGATAGGTCTGGCAGTGGAGAATCTTGTGTGGACCATTTATTTAAGGTACTTTTCCACCAGACTTTTGTTTAAGGAGTTGTTTCGGGCTTTGTAAATTCAAGATGCTATATGACCTAGTTTCTTGAGTTTCCTAAGGAGACAGAGGTAGGTTTGGTTGGTGTGTGTGGCTTAGCAATCTAGTGGCATGTTTTATTTTCAAAAAGCTATAGAAATCTATCTTTTAGAGGCTGAATTTCTCTTTTAAAGGTAGAGAACGGGATTGGGTTGGTCTTTGTGCCCGGATTGTTGATCAAATTGATACCTTCCTGGACCAGTCATCACAAAAATGGTGGAGTGGTGTATTTAAAACTGTTTAATATGCCATAGTGAGGCAAGTGCGGAGTTGTGTGTTGTGTACTGAAGTGTTTTGTCAAGTTGTTTTAGTGTGAACAATGTACTGTGGAGAGTAGAGAAGGAGTGAGGGACGTTTGGAAGATGGGTATGGTCCATTGTCATGAGTGAGCGTAAGGGAATTGGGTGTAGTAATTGTGATTCAATGCTGGTCCAGCGTGGGGGGGTTGTATGTGAACTTGTGGGAAACACCAAGCCCCTTGAGCAGCTTAAAAGGCATGCTGATAATGTGCTAAGTCAGGTAGGTTAAGACCACCCTTTTTTAATTAAGTTTATCTAAAGAAAGGCATGATTTTTCCCATTCCAAATAAATGTACTTATTAAATTGTCAATCGATTTAAGAAAGGAGCGTGAGAAGAGACAGGGAACACACTAGCTAGGAAATTTACTTTTGGTGCAATCATCTTAATAGATTCAGTTCTACCCCACCATGTAATGTGTTTTGGGGACCTCCCCTCGAGGAGTCCTTTGATTTTGGAGAGCGTTTCCTCCTCGTTGATGAATAGTGACTGATAGATCACTGGTAAATGGATACCTAGGTTCTTTATTGACTTATTTTGCAATTTCAGACCGGTATTACCAACAATCCCGGAGGTACAGTGAACATTAAGGGGGAATACCTCCGTCTGCTCCTTGTTGAGGGAATACCCAGACTCTGCAGAATATTTTTAGATTTCCGTTAAGAATATTGGGAATGGCTCTTTCCGCGACCTCCGTGAAATTCAGTAAATCGTCCGCATAAGCAGCCACACTTTCCCTACTCGATTCAAAGGATATATGGCAGATGTTAGGATTGTCTCTTAATGTCTGTAGAAGGGGTTCTATCACGAGTAGAGTAGAGGTAACAAAAGGCATCCCTGTCTAGTATCTTGGGAGAGCTTGAATGGTTGTGAGAGGTGTCCATTCACTCTGATTTTTGTCTCCGGATTGCTCTATAATGCTATGGCTATGTGAATAAACTGCTGTGTGAGTTAACATTTTTGTAGAACTGCATGAAGGAAAGGCTACGAAACCTTATCAAAGGCCTTTTCTGCGTCTAATGCTAGAACGGCCATAGGAAGTTTTTGATTTTTCAATCACATGACAGAAGAATCGAATGTTATCCGCCGTGAGTACTCCTTTAAGGAAGCCAGATTGAGAAGGATGAATTATTTTAGAGATTACTTTTTCAAATCTAGAAGCTAATATTTTTGCGTAAAGCTTAAAATTGATGTTGATTAATGATATAGGTCTATAGCTTTTGAAATAGAGGTGAGCTTTCTCTTCTTCAGGGATAACAATAATTGCTGTGTTAGTGGATGTGCCGGACAGTGTTCCCTCAGATTCAAATTCCTTGAATAATAAGAGTAGTAGATCAACTAGTGTTTGTGCAAAGGCTTTGTAGAAAAGACTGGTGAACCCGCCTGGTCCCGGTGATTTCCCTGACTTTAGGGAGTGGATGGAGTCTAGGATCTCCTTAATTTCTACTGATTTATTCAGAAGGGATCTATCTTCTTCTTTGAGGCTGGAAAGATTACTTGAGTCCAAGTACTTGCTGCATTCTTGTATAGGTTTTTTTTTTTATTGGAGTTGTACAGTTTGGAGTAGAAATATTGAAAAGCGCCCAGGATTCTTTGTGTCAAAGTGCATAAGGTGTCATTTTTGTCTTTAATTGCATGGCTGATAGTTTTTGATTTGGAGTATTTCAAGTACTGAGACAGTGCTTTCCCCGCTTTGTTTCTACAACAGGTTTTTTCTGCCTTATTTCTATCCATTTCTGAGCTTTCTCGCTCAGTATGTTGTTATATTGGTATTGTAATTTAAGATGTGCTGGAAGAGCCTCTGAGCCTTTAGTGTGTAGTAGAGTATGTTACAGTTTTTTGATTTCGGTTTCTAGGTCTTGCAAGTTTTTGTTTATGGATTTGCTTTTGGCTGACATCAGGTTAATTATGGAGCCATGTAGTGTAGCTTTTAGAGCAACTAATCTTATTGTGGATGTAGTATCTTGGGGTTTATTTTCTTTTAGAAAGATTTGTATGTCTTGTGATAGCTTACTTCTAGTTGTTTGATCTTCAAGTAGGGCTTCACTGAATTTTCAAGTCTTTGGAGGGGGCTGATTCTCTCAAAGTTTATCTCCAAAGAGACACATGCTTGATCAGATATGACAACTGGGTCAATCGTTGGCTTAGAGCAAAAAGGGAAAAGGTTTTTATCAGTTTAGATGTAATAGATTCTGGATAGGGTGTGGTGGGTATTTGACTAGAATGTGAAGTGACCCCCTCTCAGATTTTGGAGTGTCAGTGTTAATGAGGTCATGGTTGTTAATAAGGTTTTTCATTTGAGTATGTTAGTCACTGTTTAGGAATTTACTTTTGAATAGCCAGTCTAGGTTACCATCCACAGGGAGGTTAAAGTCACCACCCAGAATTATAGGTGTGTCATTAGGGATCTCAGATATAGTTTTGTCTAGATTTTTCAACAAGGAGACAGAGTTGTCAGTGGGAGCGTATATGTTTATGACCTATAGCTCTTTGCTGTTTTTCTGTATTCTGAGTAAGAGACAATGTCCCCAAGAGTTATGCGAGTGTATAGATGCAGAGATTCCTAACTACTGGTCTATAATTGCAAGGACTCCATTCTTTTTGTGTAGAGCAGGAGATCACAAGTCGTCACAGATCCAATTAGCGTTAATTCAGAGTCTGGTTTCTTGGAGTAATACGATATCACCTTTTAGTCGGTGACAATAGTACAGTACTGTTTTTCTTTTGGCAGGAGTGATTTAGACCCTTGGTGTTTAACAATAGTATTTTAATGTTTTGATTTATTAGTGCCACAGTTGGAAGATCATGTTGTTGGTGGATTGTGATATGTTTGACTGAGTAACGTGGTGACGACCTGGTGGTCTGGGTTGGTGGGGTGTTAGGGCCAGAACTAGTGTTATTTTTCTGGAGTTAGGTTCTGTTTACACTCAAAGTGCATGGGAGACCTAGAGTTTGTGGGTTCTGAGACTGGGGAGCCAGGTGACCACATAGTACTCTGGGACACACAATAGGGAAGTGTGTGTGTGTGTGTGTGGGGGGGGGGGGTGTAGAAAATGAGGCAACAAAGAAGATATAAAATAGAAAACCCCATAACAGAAGTTAAATCCTCAAACCCCCCCACCGCTGTGATGCAAGCATCAGACTCCCCACTCCACATAATAACATAGCGTATCACTCCTTAGGATGGCACAGCTTAAGCTGAGACATATGCGCCCTAGTAGAGGACTAGTAAATACAACAGCATTTGGGCATTCCAGGTATAAATGCAATCTACAAGCATTAGAAGTGAGTAATGCCTTGAAGTTATTGTGTAAAGTTTCTAAGGTTAGGACTTGTAGAGTTAAACACCAACAAGTAAGTAAACAAGGTGACCATGTAACAGTATTATCTTTTACACCACTCAGTAGAGCGTTACCTTAAAGCTTAAGTAACTATATAGTTAGAACATTCGCAAAGTTCAAAACAAGCTATGACGGGAAGACCCTAGTTGTGTAACTATATGAGATTAACTTGGTGACTGGACACTACACTTAAGCCCTTCGATGCTCATGACGGAGCGGTTCCGTCATGAGCATCGGTTGGGCTGTGCTTATGACGGAACCGCTCCGTCATGAGCACAGCCCCCTGGGGCATCGATCTTGCCCCCACAGAGGGGGATGGCAGCGGAAGAGTTTCCGCTGCCACCCCCGGCCCCCCCCACGCTTCCCCATGACGTCAGCGCGCACAGCGCGCGCCGACGTCATCAGGAAGCGCTGGACGCGCTGAAATCATTTCTTTCCAGCGCGTCCAGAGGGAGGTGAGTGTTTGTTGGTGCGGTGGGGAAGGGGCCCAAATCTGGATGCCTTGAGGCATCGGGGAGAGGAAACTGTGTTTCCTCTCCTGATGTCTCAATGCAGGGCATTCCTGGTGCACGATCGCGCACAGCGTCGCGATCGTGCACCAGGAATGTCCCACTAGACACCAGGGATTCCTTTTTTTCTATAAAGAAGCGACCCCTTGGGCAAGGGTCGCTTCCTAAGGGGGCAAATAAATTAAAGACTTTTCTGCCCCCCCTGGGGACAGGTCGGCCGATTTTTGGCCGTTTGTGGGGGAAACAGCCTTTACACCGCAATTGTTACAACGCATGCATTTACCCTGCATGCCGTTGCAACGCAAAAGGTGTGTAGCAGTGGGTAGAAGGTGTTGGATTTAACTCCAACACCTTCCCTACTGTTGCACACACTGGAGATGGAATAGAAAATGTATCTATTACAACTTCCAGCGCTCCCCCGACAGCAAGTTGGGGTAAAGATTGGCGTTGCAACGGCATGCGGGATAATGGCATGCGTTGTAACGTCACATAACCGTTTGTGGACCCAGGGGGGGCAGAAAAGCCCACTAGAGCTAGGGATCTTTTTTTAAATTAAATTGGAAGCGACCCCTTGGGCAAGGGTCGCTTCCTGGGGGGCCAATTAATTTATAAGTATATTCTGCCCCCTCTGGGGGCAGATCGTTTTTTTTATTTGGCCTTTCTGCCCCCAGCAGAAAACCCCACTAGACACCAGGGATTTTGTTTAATTGTAAATGGAAGCGACCCCTTGGGCAAGGGTCGCTTCCAGGGGCTAAATTTAAAAAAAAAGTATATTCTGCCCCCCTGGGGACAGATAGCCTGATTTTTGGGCGTTTCTGGACCCAGGGGGTGAAAAGCCCACTAGAGGCAGGGAATTTGTGTTTTTTTTTAAATTGGAGCGACCCTTGGGCAAGGGTTGCTTCCAGGGGCCATATTTTAAAAAATTATATTCTACCCCCTGGGGGCAGATCGGTTTGTGTATTTGGCCAGGGGGGGGGCATAAAACCCCATTAGACACCAGGGAGAGTTTTACATTTTAAATAGAAGCGACCCCTTGGCCAAGGGTCGCTTCCTTATGGGCCTAAATAATTTTTAAGACTTTTCTGCCCCCCCCTGGGGACAGATCACCTGCATTTTATGGCATTTCTGGCCCGGGGTGGGGGGCAGAATAGCCCACTAGAGCCAGCTTCCAGGGGACATATATTTTTTTTTGTGCATTTGGCCTTTCTGCTCCCATTTGGGTAGTGACATAGCATGTTATAATGTTGTTTTATTTCTTGTGAATTGCAATTGTAATGCTTTATTTCTCCTTTTTTGTTAGGTCAAGGCTTTTGCTCTTTAGATTGTTCCAGGTTGCGGTTTCGTTACTGTTTGCGTAGTTGCATGTGTTTGGTAAGAGATTTCTTTTGTACAATGTAAATGAGTTTTATTTCTCTGCATGAAGAAAACAAGTTACTTACCTGTAACTTTGGTTCTCCAGTATTGAAGCTTTCATAGATTCCCATGCTTGGAATCATTCCTCGTCGTCGAGATGGGAGCCTCGGTAAATATATATATATATATATATAACAGTAGTAAATAACCATTACAAAAGAGAAACAGGCCTAGGCCTAATCCCATTTTGTAGTCAGACCATGTCTTTTTGTAAAAGAGACCAAAAAGACTCATTAGCCAATCAGAGCCGCCTCACCCCTTAGAACCCTGGTGAAAGAACCTCAGCTCCTCAGATTTTCGTATACGTTGTGACAACATACACAGAGATAGGCTGAGCTTTCCCAGGGAGGAGGGTGGGTCGCATGGGAATCTATGAAAGCTTCCAATACTGGAGAACCAAAGTTACAGGTAAGTAACTTGTTTTCTTACTCCAGTATTGGAGCTTTCATAGATTCCCATGCTTGGAATCAAGAGTAGCTAGCAGTAAGGATACACATTTTCCATAAGACATTACCTGTCTGAAAAAACATTCTCCAAATACATCTTTAAAACCAGCCAAAGGCATGGATAAGTTAGTGCATTTATAAACAAGAGAAAATGTGTATAAAGCAGACAAAAGAAGGAAGGAGGGAAGCAAGGGAAAGCTCACCACTCATTGGAAGAGGTTCCTCAGGACTGCCTGTCCAACCGCCGCGTCTTCTTGAAGTGATGACTCCAGGCAGTAATGCTTTGTAAAGGTGTGAGTGCTGCTCCAAGTTGCAGCCCTACAAATGTCCTTGATCTGGACCCCAGCAAACAAGGCCACTGAAGATGCCATAGATCTTGTCGAATGTGCTCGGACAACACCCTCCAGGGGTTTGCCCGCTGCTGTGTGACAGTATCGAATTGCGCTCACAACCCAGCGAGATATCCCCTGTTTGGAAATGGGAAATCCCTTGCGGGGAGCGCTATATGATACAAAAAGCTGTGAAGATTTGCGTGAAGGACTTAGTTCGATCCAAGTAAAATTTTAAACATCTTTGTAGATCCAGAGAGTGAAGAGCTCTCTCGGCCGGTGAAGTAGGCTGAGGAAAAAAAGCTTTAAGGATCACTGGTTCGTTGAGATGAAAAGAAGAAGGTACTTTAGGAATAAATTTTGGATTAGTTCTCAAGATGACAGTATTTCCCTTGAACTGAAGGAAGGGTTCCTGAATTGTAAGAGCTTGTAATTCTCCTATCCTCCTGGCTGAAGTGAGGGCCAACAACAGAGCGACCTTCCAGGAGAGAAACTTGAGATCTGACCGATGAATCGGTTCGAACGGATGCCTCATAAGTTGAGAAAGAACCAAATTTAGTTGCCACGAAGGCGGTGGAGGCTTCACTGGCGGAAACACCCTGAAGAGGCCCTTAAGAAACTGTTTGAGCAATTCTGCTTGACCAAAGAGAAGGCCCAGAGGACGTGCGTCGAAAACGAGAAATTGCTGCTAAGTGCACCTTAATGGAGGAATGAGCCAAACCTGCCCTAGCCAAGGCCAGGAAATACGGAAGGACCTGGTGTGGTTGTGATAAGAAAGGATCCAAATTATTGCTTAGACACCATATGCTAAAACGCTTCCATTTTAAGCGGTAGGTCCTGTTCGTGGAAGGAGCTCTTGCCTGTGAAAGAACATCTTTAACCTCCTCTGGAAGATTTAAGTGAAGAAATTCCCGCTCTTCAGGAGCCATGCTGTGAGCTGTAACGAGCGAGGATCTGGGTGTAGTATCTGACCCTGAGACATTGTAAGAAGGTGAGGAATTGGTCGCAGTGGAAGAGGATGGTCCAAGGAGAGAAGGTGAAGTTCGGTGAACCAAAACTGCCGCGGCCAGGCAGGAGCTATTAGGATCATCTTGCATCCTTCCACTTTCATCTTCTTGAGTACTCTGGGAATTAGCGGAATGGGGGAAAGGCGTAGACAAATGCGCCTGACCAGGCTATCGAAGCGCATTCCCCAGTGACCCTCGATGGTGCAGCTTGCTGGCGTAGCACTGGCATTTCCTGTTTTCTGGTGTGGCAAACAGGTCTATGGAAGGTCTGCCCCACTGGCGAAAAACCCTCTCCAGCGTTGTCTGATCCAGTTCCCATTCAGTGTGTGACAGACTTCAGCCTGCTGAGTCTGTCCGCCTTGTCGTTCAGTACTCCTGGCAAATGTTCTGCCTTCAGAGAAATTCCCTGACAGATCGCCCACTCCCAGATTATTTGGGATTCTTGTGACAATGGCAGAGACCTGGTGCCGCCCTCCTTGTTGATGTAGTGCATAGCTGTGGTGTTGTCCGTCCGGACAAGTACCAACAGACCCTGCAACCTTGGAAGAAAAGCTTGAAGAGCTAAACGAATCGCTGTCAACTCTAAGAGGTTGATGTGAAGGAGGCGATGTTCTGGAAGCCAGTGACCACTGACCTGCAGATCCTGCAAAACTGCGCCCCAGCCCTCCAGTGACGCATCCGTAGTTACCACTTGAGGTGTTGGAGGCGGTTACGAAGGATAGACCTTGGGACAAATGCTCTTGTTTTGTCCACCATCGAATGGCCTGGCGCATGTCCTGAGTGATCCGAATCTTGTCGTTGAAGGATCCGCTCACTTGTTTCCACTGTAAATCCAGAAGCTCCTGCAGGGGACGCATTCGGCAATCTGCAGTGAGGTATCAATGGAATGCAGGAGGACATCATACCCAGCAGGGACTTGTAGAGGCGAACAGAAAGATACTTTTTTCTTCGCACTAGGTGGCCCATTGAGATTAGATTTCTTTGTCGCTCTAGAGAGGAAAAACCTTGCTGAGAGATGTGTTTAAAATCGCTCCCAGAAACTCAACCTTCCTGGAAGGGCGAAGATAAGATTTGGTGGTGTTTAGAGTCAAGCCCAGATTGGAGAAGAGGCAGGTAAGCAGGCGACCGCCTCTGCTGCTGCCCCCTGGAAAGGGGCCTTTAGCAACCAGTCGTCCAGGTAGGGAAAGACTTGGAAATGATGTTTCCTGGAGAATGCCGCTACCGGTGCAAGCACCTTGGAGAAGACTCTCGGAGCTGAGCGAAGGCCAAATGGAAGCACCTTGAATTGAAAATGGCTCTTGGCGACTGTAAATCGAAGAAACCTTCTGTGCGCCTGATGGATGGGTATATGGAAATACGCATCCTCGAGATCGAGAGTGGCCATAAAATCCCCAGTGTTGAGAAGACGCAGAATGTCCTGGAGAGATACCATCCGAAAGGATTGTTTTGTGAGATAAGTGTTGAGCTCCCTGAGGTCGAGAATCGGCCGCCATTTTTCCAATGTCTTCCTTACCAGGAAAAACCTGGAATAGAAACCCTTGCTCCTCTGAGAGAAAGGAACTGGCTCTACTGCCCCTTTGATCAGCAGTTGATGAACTTCGAGCCGGAGAAGACGCAGATGTTTCATGGAGGAGGCGGGAGGAGCTCTGGATGGTGGTAGGTGAATGAACTCCAGGGTGTGGCCACTCTGAATGATGTTTAGGACCCAACGGTCTGATGTAATCCGTTGCCAGTTTTGAAGGTAAAGAGAAACCCTGCCTCCTACAGATGTCTTCGAGGAGGAGGAGGGCACAGCGCAAAGAGCCAGGTCGCCGCTACTGCCTCTTAGAGGAGCCTCGTCCCTGACGATTCTGTCTTCCCCTATAATTGGATCTGGAGAAAGATGACGTCTGGCCTTGTTGCCTCTGGTTGTAAGAAGGCCGGTAAGATTGGGATGCGGGAGCATACGAGGAATATCGCTGTTGCTGATAGGATCCTCTATATGAGGGAGAACCCCTGCCTCTTGCTCCCGAAAAGGGACATTCCGATACTGAAGGGTCCCCAATGACCTAGCCGTCTCAGTGTCTTTTTTAATGTCTTGGAGAGCATCATCTATGTGCTTCCCAAACAAAGCTTCCCCATCAAATGGGAGGTCCAGGATCTTATTCTGAACCTCTGGCCGGAACCAAGTTGCTTTGAGCCAACCTTGTCGACGAAGCACAGCTGCCCCTGCCAAAGAGCGGAAAGATGTCGTAGCTATGTCCATCGCACAGTCTATAATCTCTGCTGATGTTAGCTCTCCTTCATGCAGGATCTTTTTCGCTTCAGACTTAGCTGTATCAGGCAATTGATCAAGGTAAGGCGAAAGGTCGCACCACAATTGGCGGTCGTATCGGCCAAGTATCGCTAATGCATTAGCAGCCCTAATAACCAGACTCGCCATAGAGGAAAATCGTTTCCCTGCATTGTCTAGGCGTCTGCCTTCCTTGTCCGGTGGTGTGGTCAGAGGTACTGAAGGATTCTTAGATTTCCTCTGCGCTGCCTGGGAAATCACTGAATCTGGCTTTGGTTGACCAGTCAACGAGGCTGGGCTGTCCTCAGAAGCTTTATATTTTTTGTCTAGCCGTGGTAGGACTGGGACCACTGTAGCTGGATTCTTCATGGTCCTTATCCCCTCTTCCCATACATGATTTACAATGGGAATGGAACGTATCATCCTCCTACCCGGCTCCTTAAAATCATATAGGAAACACTCCGTTTGAACAGATGGCATAGGAAGTTCAAAACGTAACGAAGCCCTTTCCATTAGCTTGTGAAAACCCCTATATCAGCCGGAGGGGAATCCACAGGAGCAGGAATTGGAGAAGCAGGATCAGGGATCACGTAATCGTCCCACTCCTCTCCCTGATCCGTTTGCACAAGCTCACCTTCTTCCTCATCAGAAGAAACATCCTGAAGTTGAGGGACTGCCTCCGTTTGAATTTGTGGATGAGTCATTGGAGGTGGTGAAACTATCACCATGGGTTGAGGAGTATGCACAGTTTGTGGTAGGAGAATAGGTTGCGGAGGAAGCGAAGACAACCTCTGACGATAGTCAAGGAGCATCCCCTGTAAGTCCGATAACAGAGAGGTGGGAACAGAAACCATCTGTTGCTGAACATCCTCCTGCTGTGGATATTGATGATGTATAGAAACTTGTTCCTGGCAGTATTCACCCTCAGAATCAGTTTCTTGACATTTCACTAGAAGCTGAGATGGGCTGTTAGCATAGCCAAATTGACTGTCCTCACCATAAGAGTCCTCTTCCTCCTCCAATAATAATGCAGGTGGTAAAGGATCCACTCTCCTGGGTGAAAGCCTCTCCGGCGCAACCCCTTTTCTTTTTATGGAAATTGAAATTTTCCCCGTCGGCGACGTCGTCGACGGTCTCGTCGACGTGGAGGTGAAAACCGTCGTCGACGGTCTCGTCCGACGTGGAGGTCAAAACCGTCGGTGACATCATCGTCGACGGGGCACCGTCGGCGAGAAAGTTACTGGAACCAGCGTCGACATCCTCGATGACGAGCTGATCGTCGACGAGACGATGGGCGTCGTCGAACCTGTCGTCGACGAGATAAGGCACACCCCTGCTGATGTCGTCATCACTGTTGCAGTCGTCATCGTCGACACTCTCGTCGTCGACGCCACAGTGGTAGACGAAACTGTAGACGCCGTCTTCGTCGACACCGCCGTCGACGGTGCTGTAGATGTGTCTCGTCGACGAGCCCGTCGACACTGGGAAAAGAGACGGAGTCGACACAGGAACATTTTTAACCTGTGATTTTTGCGTTTGTCGACGAGGGTTTATGCTTTGTAGACGAATGGTCCGAAGAATGTGAAGAAGACTTCTTCAAAGGTTTCTCCTTGCCAGGGAGAGTCGCAGATGCAGATAATGGTTCTTCCTCTCCTTTACACCGCAGTGAGGAGATTTCATGGAACCTTGCCCCTCAGACTCCTTTGGAATCTTCTTTGAGGCCTTAGAGGGGTGACCCAGAGATGATGAAGGGGAACCCCTACCCCTCTTGACTGACCTTCTTGAAGAAACTGCGGAAGAAGCGTCCTCACTGTCACTGGACACCGACTCTTTCCTTGACTTTAACTTGTGAAGCCAGGTAAGTAGACGACCCTCACGATCCCGGAGAGTCTTAGTCGAAAAAGTGCGGCAAATCTTGCACTCCGCAGCCTTGTGGTCCAGGTATAGGCAGTATATACAGTCCTTGTGCCTATCCTCCACATAGAGCCTCTTTTTTCCACAAGTGGAACAGGCCTTAAATAACCCTTTCTTTCCTTTCTCAGACATTTCACCAAGAAAACCTGAATAAAACAGCTGAAAAGTGTAAGAAATAGTCGAAATAGAGCAGAGCTCCAGGAGACTCCCTTCTGCACAACGTGCGGTAGAAAATCTGAGGAGCTGAGGTTCTTTCACCAGGGTTCTAAGGGGTGAGGCGGCTCTGATTGGCTAATGAGTCTTTTTGGTCTCTTTTACAAAAAGACATGGTCTGACTACAAAATGGGATTAGGCCTAGGCCTGTTTCTCTTTTATAATGGTTATTTACTACTGTTATATATATATATATATATATATATATATTTACCGAGGCTCCCATCTCGACGACGGGGAATGATTCCAAGCATGGGAATCTATGAAAGCTCCAATACTGGAGTAATATCCTTTCTGAACAATATTCAAAACCTATCTGTCTTTTGCCATCAAGAGCCACTCTTGATATTTGACTAGGTTTCCCCCCGCTACTGGAATGTTTAATGAAGATGGCAGAAGAGGGAAGTCATGGTTTGGCAAGGGGCTTCCTTGCAGCCGCACATGGTTACTGGCCTCTCCTTCCCCTGGAGGCCTTACAATGTTGGTAGGACGGTCTCTGATGGTGTTGTTGGTGTGACCATTGAGGGGTTCAACCCTCTGCAGAAAGAAAGAATAGTTTCTTACATGTAACTCCTATTCTCTCATAAGGGAATTTCCATTATAGTCATAAGCACTTGAGTTTTACCTTTCTTCAGGAGGGCCTGCAAAGACACTTAAGAAAGAGATAGATTATGCAGCCTATATACGTAGGCTACAATGGGCCAATATTCTTCATCATGAAGACAAAAAAGGGCCAGAATAAGGACAATTTGAGATGATTTGCAAACAGCATAAATCTCCCTCACAAACCCTTTTTTATGATAAACATGAAGGAGAACAGAACAGAGTAGCCTCATAGGCTATCATTATATGGCTAAAAAAGAAGCTGTGCCTTTGAGAACCCAGAGACCACCAGTATCCCATCATGCACAGCAGCGCAGTTGCTTCAGTTCTTTTTGAAGGAGATGTGTGAACGTATGTAGATTACATGAGTACCTCTGTCCATTCCACCAGGGAGGAGGGAGGGTTGCTTATGACTATAATGCAAATTCCCCTACGAGAGGACAGGAGTTACAGGTAAGACATTATTCCTTCTCTCATAGGGTATTTCCATTTATAGTCATAAGCACTGAATAGAGCAGCAAGGCCATCACCATATAGCGCAGTGGAGGAGACAGAGGAACAATTGGGAAGCTTATGCAAATAGATTTCGGAGGGAAGTCAGAATCTAGGCAGTAGTGCTTGGTGAATGTGTGCACTGATTTCCAGGTAGCTGCTTTGCAAATTTCTGGAATAGGGATATTGCGTAGAAAAGCAGCAGAGCTGTTTTGCGCCTAGTGGAGTGTGCTTTAGGCTTAGCTGAGAGTGTTTTGTTAGCCTTTTGATAACACAATAAAATGTAAGACACTATCCATCATGAAATGGATTGCCTGGAGGTGGCTAAGCCTGTACGGACCGGACCGTAGTTGATAAACAACTGGTCCGATTTGCGAATGTCTTGTGTCTTGTCTAGACAGTATTTTAGAACTCTCCTCACATCCAGGGAGTGGAGAGATCTTTTCACTGGAGTAGAGGGATTCTGAAAGAATGTTGGTGATGAGATTGTCCGGTTGACATGGAAGTCTGAAACAACTTTAGAGAGGAGCTTTGGGTGAGCTCTCATGACCACTTTGCTCTCATGAACCATACACTGTATTTCATTCTAGCAGAGTGCTTGGATCTCGCTAACCCTACGGGCAGATATCGCCACAAGGAAAGCGGTTTTCCAAGGCAGGTGTTGGAGAGATGCCTTGTGTATGGGCTTGAAGGGAGCCTGCATAAGGCATGAAAGGACTACATTAACCTCCCATGGAGGAGAAGGGAGCTTGATGGGGGGGAAAAACCTTCTTCAAACCCTCTAGGAAATCCTCCATAACAGGGATTCTGGAAAAAAATATTTGTGAAGGACATTTTCGGTAGGCAGCAAGATCTGCCAGGTGAACCTCTATAGAAGAGAATTGCAAGCCAGATTTAGTCAAGTGTAGAAGGTATGGAAGAATAACATCTTCTTGGCAGGTAGTAGGGTCCAAGTTCTTAGAGGAACACCAAGAGCAAAATCTCTTCCACTTGAAGGCATAAGCAGAGCGAGTAGACGGACGCTTAGCCTCCTTGAGGACCTCCACGCACTCTTGTGGCAGATTCAAGTGTTCATACTGCACTACCTCTGGAGCTATACAGACAAATTCAAGGAGGAGAGATTGGGGTGTACAATTTGGCCTCCGAACTTCGATACCAGGTATGGTCTGCATGGGAGCTTGAGATGTGGACGCTGTGACTGGCGAGGAAGACCTGGGAACCACCACTGACGAAGCCACGCTGGTGCTATGAGGATCATCTTGGCTTTGGAGTGGAACAGTTTGATAAGGCCCGGCGGGATCAGGCAAATTGGTGGAAAAGCGTAAAGAAATTTGCAGGTCCAGTCGATCCATGGGCATTCTCCAGAGTCTTTGGATGGTAGTACTTGGAGGCAAACCCGTGGCATTTTCTGTTTTCAGCTGTAGTGAACAGGTCAATAGAAGGAGTGCCCCACATTTGGAAGATATTTTGAACAACCTCGTCATGCAAGACCCATTCGTGGTTTTCATCGAGAGCTCTGCTGAGCGCGTCTGCCTGAACATTTTGGACACCCATGGGAGTCCGGGGAGGTGTGGCTTGCGTTGATCCTCACAAATTTTCCTTCCAAGAATCCACTGCAAACCTCAAATTTAGCTAAAAAGTCACATTTTCCTCTAATATCTGTATGAGAAAGCTGTGGGATCACAGAGCGGCACAAATTTCCTACCACTCAGCGTTCCCCTCAGTCTCCCGATAAAAATGATACCTTAATTGTGTGGAAGGGCCAAGTGCCTAAGACATGGAAGGGCCAAAAATGTGTAGAGATTGAGGGGGGCCCAAAGCGGGTCGAAAAGGGCAGTTTGTTTATACGTTTTTAGGCTGACGCTACTTTGGGCACCCACACAAGTGAGGTATCATTTTTCTCGGCAGACCAAGGGGAATGCTGGGTAGTAGGAAATTTGTGCCTGCATGGTGATCCTACAACTTACCCACACAGACATGTGAGGAAAATGTGACTTTGTAAGTAAATTTGAGGGTTGCGGGGGATTCTGGGTAAGAAAACGCTGGGGGTTCCATGCAAGCCACACCGCCAGCCAAGAGTCAGTACACGCACACCACCATCCCCGCACATCACCAGCCAAGCGCCACACCACACACCGCCAGCCAAGCGCCATCCACACACACAGCTAGCCAAGCGCCATCCATGCACACCGCCAGCTAAATGCTATCAATGCACTACGCCAGACAAGCGCCATCCCCGCACACCGCCAGCCAGGCAGGGCCAGACTTGGAACAGCAACCAACCCTAGCAGATTGCTTCTCAACTGGCCCTGGCCCAACTCCTCCGGCCAACCAGGGAAACGCCCGGTGCCCGCTACGGCCAATCCGGCCCTGCAGCCAAGCACCATCCATGCACACAGTCAGCCAAGCACTGGTCCACGCACACCACCAGGAAAGCGCCAATCTACACACCGTCATCAAGCGCAAGTCCACCCACACCATTAGCCAAGTGCAGGTCCACACACACAGCCAGCAAAATGCCAGCCAAAGGTCAGTACACGCAGAGCGTCAGCCAAACTCCAGTATACACACACAAACTCTCCCTGGTTTCTAGTGGTTTTCTGCCTCACTTGGGTGCAGATGAGAACACAAATATCACTGAAAGAGCCCCGGGGGGGGGGGGCTTTTGGAGGGGGTGGCAGAAAGCCTTTCTTGGCAGTGGGGGCATTAGCATGCCCATTCTCGCCAGCACCCACACGTATAAAAAAAAAAAAAAAAAATGCCTGGTGCCTAGTGGGCTTTCTGCCCCCCCACCTCCTCTCCGCAGGGACAGATCAGGGGCTATTGCCCCCCATCTGCCTCCCGGGGGAGGCAGAAAGCCTGGAATTTTGCGGGGGTGGGGGCATTGGCATACCCATCTCAGGCAGCCCCCACCCCTAAATACAATTTAAAAAAAAAATCCCTGTCATCTAGTAGACTTGATGAATGCCCCCCCCCCCCTTCGGGCGGCAGAAAGTCGCTCCCCCTTCTCTGGTGTCCAGTGGGTGGATCCCAGGAGTGTGATTCCCCAAGCAGGGATCCACTAGGGAGGGGTTCTATTGGAAGAGTGAGATTCTCTCCTTTCCAATGATACCTCTCCTGTCTTTCTACGTGCTCGGGGGCTTAGTTAGCTCCCGGCCGCCCGACGCACCGAAGGGGTTAAAGACATAGCTAAAATCTATCACATTGCACTCTAAAAGCATAGTGGCGCTATCAGATTTAATTGTTGTTGCGAATAGTACACACATTTTCCCACTGAATCTATGTTATAACTTTCTTTGTCCCGTAGAAAAGAGGAAGGAGCAACTGCATGGGACTGCTTTGCAGCAGATACTATTATGGAGTCCAGAGGACAGTCCGTTCTACGAAAGAGCGTATTTGAAAAGCCATGGTAGGCGTCTGCAGCGTTCTTGTACAGTTGTAGTGTATATAATTGCATTTATATAGGCTTACTAGCCCTGATGAGGTGTCAAAGCGCTTTGTCGGCAAGCAACACGCTACTCCAGAACCCATAAAGGATTAGTGGTGAATTAGTATAGTGAAATATGAAAGAAATTTGAGTGGTGGATATATTAGTCAGTTATTTGGATTGAGAACGATAGTGGACGGATAGAAGAGGGGAAAAAGGTTTGCATGAATCTAGCGCTTGCTACCCTTCATGGGGTGTTGAAGCGTTTTTTCAGTGAGTAGCGCGCTACTCCGGAACCCATAAAGGATTAGTGGTGAATTAGTATGGTGAAATATGAAAGCAATTTGAGTGGTGGCATGCTACAGCCAATAGAAAAGGAGGAAAATTAAGTGGCAAGCACAGGAACCAATGACAAGCAAACAATGGCAGGAGGGCGGGATGCAAGCCCCTTTTAAGATTAATATTAAATACAATAGATTTCATGAGCACAGGCGAAACCTAAACATGGAGGTTTCAGTTCACAACCTCATATCAATCAGGGGCACTCTGTGTGGTGCAATAATCACAAGAAGACTTTTGCAGAATTAACCATAGAATTTCAATTGCATAAAACACAGCTTTTCCATTATTTACAGCTCCGATATTCTCTAGCACGCCACACAAGCCTTCTACAATATGTAACAGAATTCAATCAGCTTGAACCCAAAATTACAATGGAAGGCTGGGGGAAAATTGATCTCTTGCACTTACAGATCTCTAGTACTCAATGCCCCAGATCCCTACACACAACTCAAGGACCACTGACAAAGAATGGCAAGAAACCAAAATGGTGGACAGATGTCTAGCAATATAAGACAGGCTTCTATAATACAATTTAAATACTTTCACTGAACATATGACCCACAAAAACTGTGGCAAATCAGACACAAACCGGACAATCAATGTCCGAGATGCTCTACGGAAGGTGCTGGCTTCTTCCACAAGGTTTAGAGCTGCTGTCTCATTTCAAAATATTGGACCAGAATGCACAACAAACTGAGTAAAATCATAGGGTATACACTCACCCAGACCCCTGATATACTGGTACTGAGGAGTCTGGGGTGGCCTAGGTGGGCCTCAAACACTTCATAGTCATTTGCCTGCTTGTGTCATACACAGACATTGCAAGACAATGGATAACACCTACTCCTCAACAATTGCGGATTGGACAAAGGGAATGGATGCATATGAGGCTTCTGAAAAGTCATTTTATATAGTTGTTGCTCATATCTTCCTGCCCAGTTTATCTCAGGAGGCCCAAACATCCCTCGATGCCCTTATCACAACTCAAGAGATCCTACCGCACCAGAAGGACTTGCCTCTGGCAAAGGTCCTTGGGACTGATGGCCTGCAAATTTTACCCTCAATTTGACCCCACCCAAGCTCCCAAATTAGCAACACTATATAAACGCCATTTATTCATCAGGTTCTCTTCATGGAGCACTTATCTTCAATTTACTGAAGCCACATAAAGGCCTAATTTAGCACATACCGTCCACTGTCCATTTTACACACCAACTATAAGATCTTAACTAAACTTCTATTGTGTCGCCTACTACCAGAATTACTGGACATAATCCTTGAAGACCAGGCTGGCTTCGTACTGGGTTGTAACACTTCCCTCAATCTTCAGTGATTGTGGCATGTTAGTGGCAAATCTGCAGCTCAATTCAACAAAGCCTTCTGAATTAGCAGTGGATGTAGAGAAAACGTTTGATTCCTTGCATTAGGTTTATATGCATGGGTGTTGGAAAGTGGATTATTGGTAGGGGCAAATGTAGGTCTGCCACTGGCAATATGGCCACCAACACATGATAGGACTCAGCATAGGTCTTAGAAAATTATTGCCTTGCTCAACCCTTGGTAACGTAGCTGCGAGCAGACAGGCTTAACTTCAAAGACAGGTATGAAAAGCATTTAAAAACACCAATTCAGTAAATAATTAAGACAACACATAATAAAAATCCAACAGCAATTTATGAAAATAGGAAATATTTTTATCTTTAAAATGACACCAAAACGACAAGAATCCAATGTAGGGAACCGGAGATATGAATTTTCAAAGATTTAATAGAATATAGTACTTAGAAGATTATAGCACCATATTGGGTTACCTGCTCGCGATAGACCGGGGCAAAGTCAACGTTTCAGGCCGACCGCGATGGAGCCCAGGGCGGCTACAGCTTGCGGCAGGTCCCGGTCTCAGTTTCTACCTTCACACTTACAAACTTTTCTGGAGCTTTCCTCCTCGAGGCCCCTCAAAGCTCCCAGCCAGTCCGGATCCGGCGAACCCCCTTTCGACGAGCTCCCGGTCAACTTCCCTGGAGCGGACTTAGAAACTTTTTCTTTAGCGCTTCAGCTGGGCAACCCATGCTGACACGCGATGGAAGGCAGGCGGCTTGGCGTTCGCGGTTGCTCCCGGTCACCTTTTCTACGAGCGGACTTAGAAACTTTTCTGGAGCTTTTTCTCGCGGGGTCTCTCGATGCTCTTCATGTAGCCGGATCCGGTGAGGGTTCGCCGGCTTCAGATTTCTTCTAGTCCCGGTCAAACTCTGGAAGTTGGACCGACGGAGCTTTTAGCGGGACGAACCTGGGTGGCTTGGCCGACTCGCGGTTGAAGGCAGGCGGCTTGGCTGACCAGGTTGAGTTGGTCGCTCTATGGAGCTTTTTTTCAAAGTTCCTCCAAAGTTCGCCAAACTTCTTGAACTTCTTCCTGAAGTTCCTCAAAGGGTCCCAAAGTGTCTCAAACTCACTCCAAGGGTCTGGAAGCTCCAAGATGATCCTTGAAAGTTGAGGACTTCAGTTCCCACAATCCACTGGGACGTCACCCTTACAAATCCACTGGTAGTTCTCCAAGGTGCAGATTTAGTTGGTGATGTTCCAGATGAGCTCTTTTAACCTGCAGCTTTCAGGGAGTCCACTCTTTAGTTCTTTTTCAGCAAAATAATCCACAGGGCTGTAGTTTCAGATGGTGCAGTTTTCAGAGGTCAGGCCTTAGAAATCTTTGCACAGCAAAACTTCTCAGCTTGGCAATGTCTTGCTTCAGTAAGTTTCAAGCAGCAGATCTGGAGGGCTCTGCCCCTCTCAGATACTTATTCCATGTTCTCTGGGTCAGATAGGAGGTCACTCCTGACCAATGGGAGCAGGGTAACTCCTCAAACATATGACCACTTTCTGTAGAGTGTGGCATTATTTTGTCGTCCCAGAGTGCATCAAATCTTCCAAATCCATAATGGCAGATTTTCCAGCAAGGAGGCAAGAGCTGGCTAAACACACCCCTAGGATGGCTAATTTACAGACTCTCCCCCCTGCATCTGCTCATACCTTCCTTAATCCTACCATCTGCCTGAGGTAGAAAGTTCAGAGTTGTAAATGTCACTGGGTTCTGCTTTTCTCTTAGAAGCCCATGGTTTACAACCCCTCCCCCTGGCCTGGCATTCCTGTGGACCAGCACACTGCCCTCCCAGCCCAGCTGCATAACCCCAGGGGCTCTTTATCACCTCTCCAGGCAGGCTGGCTAATCCACTTAACTCTGACCAATCACGGCAGACCACTGGAAGGCTGAATCTGGACTTACAAACAAGAAAGTCTTATAACTTCTTGTAGGTACACTTTAGGAGAAATTCAACAATATCATATTGTTGGATTTATTAATACCATTCGGGGAAATCTTTGAATGGCACCTCTAGCCCTCTCCTATCAAGAGTTATTAATTAATAACTTCCTACCATGTTAACCTATGTAACCGGGGATTTGCAATGGGAAAAATGACTTGGGCCATTTTTCCAGGACCAGGACTTACAAAAACATATTTTATAAGTACTTTGCTTATATCTACAGGACCCCCACCCCATAGGACAACTAGGGGAGACTTTAGGGGTTCTGAATCTGCAAAGATATTGCAGATCGTCACTTCACAGTGCTCCTAGCATCAAAGTCGAATTTGGGCAGCACTTTACCACAATGTGGGAGTGAAATGTGAAATTTCACTTACCCCAGGCATATAAAAACTCATTTTATAAGGGTGTACCTTCTAAATATCTGACCTCCCCCCCGCCCCCCCACCCCTGGGATACCTAGGGGAGACGCTGGGGGTCCCTAATATGCCAAACCATTGTAGGTTATCCATTTTAAGTGCCCCAAACCCAAAAGTCGAGTTTGGGCACAATTTACTTTTTAAAAGCAGTCCTGGCACCCAGGGCTGCTTTTAAACTGACCTCAGGCTTCAGCAGTGCACACATGCAAGTGCAAAAAGAGCTGCTGGCCTCTAAACTGCCATGCCCTAGGGTACTAGGGACTTCTAGGTAGTTTCAATCCCCTGCCCTATTATATACCAGGGGCTTATGGGGTAGGTCATGCCAATCACAGGGGTACCCCACCATACCATTGTGTACCCTAGTGTATGTAGGTGTTTTAACTGTATTCTAATGCGTCTCTTTCAGCATTGCACCGACCCTGGGCCTGGTTAGGGAGAGCCCAGGGTCAGTCAGAGTCAGTTACCACCAGTACCAGTCAGCAAAACGTTGGGGGGTGCCCAGGGCACAGGATGACTTTGCAACAATGGGGTACAGTGACTATTTGGTATAGGCATCTATTGGAGTAAATGGATTTGAATATCATATTCTGCCCCTCTCATATTTCTGCCCTGACAGAGTTGTCCCCTTTCACCGCTGCGATTCACCATGATTATAGCGTCCTTGGCAGTCTGCCTGCGCCGCTATGGGGTAACCTGGGGTATACAGATTCAAGGTATAGCCCACACAGTATGCTTATACGGTGACAACCATCTTTTGTTTGCAATGCGAACCTCAACTTATCCACCATAATACAGGTTTTCACCAAATTTGCGAGCCTCTCAGGCCTCAAGGTGAATTAGGGCAAGTCCTGTATTTTTCCTCTATAACCAACCTGCAGGCATCTTCTCCATTCACTGATGGACCCCAAATTGCAGTTCAAAATGGTCACACTTCAATATTTAGGAATCAACAAATATAATTCTCTTACAGATCTGCACAATGCAAATCCGGGCAAAGCGATCCAAGTGCTTCAAGCCCATATCATGTTTTGGTCATCTTTACCTCGGTCTGTGATAGATTGTGTGGCTTTAATGAAAATGGTAGTTTAACCTCGTTTTCTTTATTATTTTACTCGTCTTCCCCGCCTTCTTTTTTTAAACTACAGGATTCATTCTTGATCACATTGCTCTGCGGGACGGGGTGACACAGTGTGTCCCTCGCCATACTGAAACTTCTGGTAGATGCCGGAGGTCTGGCCCTCCCACATTTTGAACGCTAATACTTCGCTGCATAGCAGCAATGGACAGCTCGCTGACTCTCCGAATACTCCCTATAAGGAACAGGGCTCTCGATGGCCGACTTTAAGGAAGGTTTATAAAATTACCTTCTCTTCCCCTCCCCTCGCTTGGATTCTCAGGCTAAGGGTTTACTCCACACAGCGGTGGCCTGTCTAGCTCGGATTAACAGACTGACTGGCACAGTGACATCCTTTGCTCCCGCTATCCACCTGTTGGATATAGCAACCAACACAGGATGCTTGCGACCTTGACACTTGTGAATCTGGCATGCTACTGGACTCTCTAGAACCGGCAAATTATTTTTTAATGGCAAGCTAATGGACTTCTACACCCTGGTAGCGGATTATGATCTCCCTCCCGGGTAATTTCTCACAAATGAATACATCATATGCTCTTTGCACACCCTTTTCTGCACCACGCTCGACGCATGATGTATACTAGACACTTTATGTATCTGGCACATGGGGTGAGCGATTAACAGGTCCAGGTTACCCCTCAGAAACACTTGGCAGGCGGACCTAGCTAAATACTGGAATAAATAAAATACAGGAATAGCCTCCTAAAGTGTCTAGAGGGTCCAGATTTAAATACATTCAATTTAATATTCGGGACAAAGCCTATCTCACACCAGCCTGGATAAACAAAATCTTTCTAGGCCCCAGCGCAGGATGCCCCCTAAGTTTTCTTTTTGATGCAGACCTTCTCTATATGCTATGGTCCTTCCCTCTGCGCCTGTCTTCGATCAGCCTCCCAAAAATGAACTCCCCTGAGGCAGTGCTCCAGGGACTCTTCCATCACCCCAAACTTAAGAGCCATGATTAAAATCCTAGACCTGGCACAAAAAAAGAAATATATTTCATCAGAAAAATATTTAAATAGACTCTTAAAAGACAGAGTGAATCAGAAAAGTATATTAGGATTAGACAGATTTCGAATGAGAAAAATGGCCAAAAAGGCAGCCCTCTGTGCCCCAGGAACCCTAAAAATAAACTAAATTAACTGCCACTGGTGTGGCATGATGGGATACAGTGGGAACAGTGAGGCGCTTAAAGACAGTGTCACTTTTTGTATGCTTTTACATTGCAGTCTATCTGCAAACACTGCCCCTCATTCCCCTTTGTTTTTCTTTTAAAAAAGGTTTGTGAAAGATTTTTTTTAGTACCTTTGATATAACTGGCAACTACTTTACTACATTGAATGTTTTTTTATGAATTGGAATTGAATGAAATTTGGTCATTTTTTAGCCTGTTATAAGCTGCAAACATACCTACTTTCATTATTGTGCTGCTCCTTTCTACAGAAAGGTATTATGCCGTTGTGCATATGTACAAAGTAGCTTGTATAATTTGTAAAATGGTCCAGGATCCCACATGTGGGCAGGACTATTTAGTGATTATATCTAAAATGAGAATTCCCTGAAAGAGTACATTGAGTGCCACTGTACTCCTTTTATTTTCATGTCCCTGGGAACTGCCCTGGAGACCACCCAGGGGGAAATAGTGAGCGCCACCACACTCCTTGTATTTTAATCTCCCTGGAGACTGACATCACCCCGAGGAGAAGAATGAGGACAACACAGTGCCAATTTACTCCTTTTACATCATTCTCCCCAGGGACAGTCACTGCCCTACGGGGTATAATAGATAATCATGACCATGTCCTATAACGATACATGATGAAGAGGCAAAAACACAAAAGACTCGTTAGTTCTTTGTATTTAATTTCCTACATTTTCCTATACTCCTGTAACTGCTCAAATTGCATGGAGTGACTTGTTTCTTTGGAACTGAACTGCCATAGCTTCTGGCCGATGCAAAGCAGAGTGGCACCACAATGGGCATCTCCCTACGATCCATATTTTATAGTGGTGCTTCTGGCTCCAGCCAGCAAAGCCATTCCTCACTAGAGATGTTAACCACTTCCAAGATGAGGTCCTCCAGCTTTACTCTCTCACTCTATAGGTCATGCACTGTGCTCTTCAAGACGAGGATCTCTTTTTCTGTACACATCGGCCAACTTTGGCTGGTATACAAGGACAGCAGAGCAGATATCGTGTCTCTTTACTATCTTTAAACCGAAACATGATGCACCCGCCCCACACATAGTATGAGTATATCTCATGGTGATTTCTGCTACACATACTTTTTTTAACCTACCATGCTGTTTTAAAAGTAAATGGAAAGGTACAGAAACATAGCACTTTTCAAACGACCACACTAAAAGTACTGTCCAGTAATCATAAACTTGTCAATATTATTTAGTAACATTCCTTACTACAAAAATGATGCCACAGACGGCTAACCATCTACGAAGGTTAGATGCAGGTTTCCATTCAAATTTAACCCAGCTGTACGGTGTGAACTGAAAGGCGATTCTCTTCATTTTTCCTCTGCAAACAAAACACAACAAAGTATGTGAACACTGCATTTGCTTTGTTACTTCAGAGTAAAACATGGACGTGCAGGAAGTGTACATAATTCAACAGGACAAAAAGAAAACCTCTTTGGGAATTAAAAACCTATTGAGACATGGAGTCTTCATAGTGCAACGTGAATGCAGGGTAGATTCTCAACCCTCTGGCACTACTGGTGGAGAGGGACAGGCAGAGACACACACCGTATCTATGCTGCTTTTCCAGATGCAAATGGAAGATTCCAGTACAAAAGTGGTACCTGTCTTAATGAAATTTCAGAAACCTGAGTAAGCCCTTTCAGCTATAGCTATTAATACAAAATATGTGGATGATGACAGACCTCACTTTTGAAACAGTAAAATGAAGTTCTGGATAGTCTTAATCACAAAATTAAACAGTTTTTTTGTTTCATTTTACTGACAATAACATATATTTCTATTAACCATCAAAATGGTATTCTAGTTATTGACGGTAGTAGATCACATGAAACAGTTAATTACCTGTAACACCAGTTCTCTATCATGCGTATCTTCATTAAGTTCATAAAAACTAAATAGTCTCATCAATGCATGGGGTCCTGAAACCCTTTTAAACAGGATAGGAAAATATTTTCCACATGAAGGACAAAACTAATTGAAAATCATCCATTATAAACAAGCCCTGGCGAAGCAAACAGGTCTGACTTTAATATGCGAACATATTTAAACATAGGGACATACAAGTGTGCACTTGTGCTTGCCTAGAGTTGAATGCGTTAGCACATTAAAGCCTAACTTTGGCAACGGTTGTTTAACAGAACACTGCATTTGTGTCATTTCAGAATGTGTTCTCTAAAAACTTAGGGCCTTATTAAGAGTACGGCGGTCCATAGGACCGCCGTACTCCGCCATGATCAAGTATCTCGCTGGGCAGGCACTCTGCAACTGCCATGAAAATGCTGGCGGTGCTGCTACCGGCAATACCAAGCATATTCTGAGTTGCCTTTTCACAGCAATTTTCATGGCGGTGAGCCCGCCATGAAAAGGGTTGCGGAGAGGCAACTAAGGGGGTCCTAACAGGGCGCCCTGCCGGATTTGGTCCTGGGGTGCATGCGGGGAGGGGCATGTTGTGCCCCCTGTAAATGCATCCCAGGTCCTGCACGGTGTGGCATGTATGCCACACCGTGCAGGAACGTGCTGCAGGCGCTGTCACGGTGGCTGGCTGCATGTTCAGCTCTCCTATGAGCCTAACAGCCCACCGCAGTGAAACTGCCGCAGCACCGCCCGCACGACCCGGCAGGCATACCACGGCTTTGGCGGTCCTCCAGCAGACAGCACGACAGCGCAGTGGCGGCGCCGCTGGAGGACAGCCAAAGTCATAATCAGGCCTATAGTGCAAAGAGAAGTGTTAACTGTCTACAGAAAAACCCTTCCACTAAGTAACCAAAAAACAAATGTTTAGGTCATCCTAAAAGCTCATACAATGATGGATCCAGACAAAAATATTGATGAGGATAAACCATAAGACTGGAGAATAAACAATAGGGGCCCGATTACAAGTTGGGCGGTTAATTCAGTCCGATGCGTACAGGACGGAACTAAGAGTTTAGTTTTATTTAACACATCCAATAATTATTGGGTGCGTTAAATAACCCAACATTAGTTAAACTTGGGCAGATCAAACCTGCCTAAATTTAACAGGGGAAAAAACATACAGTATTTACAGTATCATGCGGATTTGGTTTATTAAACACCGAAATCAGCATGTTATTACCCATATGCTCATGGTAGCTGTTATTTATTGCACCCAATACATAACGTACCCTGTGGTATAGTTATTTTTCAGGGGCGATAAATAATGCCTCAACAGATAATCAGGCCCTTAGACTTTATATTTCAAATTAAATCATATTTCGCCAGACACCAAACAGTATTTAAATGTTGATAATTTTTTACCACGGTATTGCGACCTGATGCTACACTTCTTTAATCAATATTTTACAGAGACTGGAAAAGTCACTTATATAGGATGGGTATTCAGAGAGGTCAAATGAATAGAGGTGGGCCTGGGTCCTGCCAGGAGAGTAGGAAACCAGCAGTTTTGTGATGCAACTACAGAGACTCGATGTTCGCCTGGGGGCTGACCCATGTGCAAAATGAGCTACTTTCTGCACTGGTACAATAGTTTTAAAAGGTGTTGAACAACTTTTGTGGTGAATATTTTCTCTGCTGGTCCAGCTTCTTGTTCACTAGGGTGTAGTGAACACGATTCCTATTTTATGCATAGACAAGCACAAGAACTAATAGTCACTTATGAACAATATTAGGAAGTCACCTACCTGTATGTATGAATGTGCCAAAGTCCTTGCCATTTATAAGGTTTCATTGAAAGCCACTTCAAAGTCTTCATCCCACAGTAAATTCCCAATCCGTTACATACCAGCACATCCATTATCCACTGCAAGTTAGAAAATACCGGTAAAATAAACACATCTAAAGATGTAATTAAATGTAGTCAGTGTTAACCAACACAAAAACTCTTGATGATATGCATCAAAACAACAAAAAGATACCAATTTTAATCACATGAACATCATTAAAGAGTAAGGTTTACAAAAACTGATGTTTGAATGTCTAAACAGAGTGAGATAATGAAGAAACTCCTTGAATCACACAGACACAGAGTTTAAAAAGCTGTAGAAAATATCAAGGTACTTCTGTTTTTTTACATCCATAATCCTTTCTCGTAATTATTTTGTGTAGGTTTAGAATAACCTTTGCCACATAAGCAAGCCCTTAAACTTTTGGGTTTCAAACTCAGCAGAGAGGGAAGGCATGAGCTTGAAAACGTAGTTAATGACTACAATCCTAAAACTTGTGTGATTTGTGCAGTCACATTTATCACCAGATTTTTGTATTGCTTTTTCAGTGATCTGAAGGACGCATATGCTTGCATGTCATTTCAAACGTTCTGACGATATCACGGGGTGCTCGTTGACGGCGCCTTCTTCATCGACGAAGTCTTCGCTGACGAGGACGTAGACGATGATACGCTTGTCGACGGAATGGGTCCAGAAATGCCCATCGTCGTCACCGTTCCCAACGTCGACGGAGCGGACGACGTAACTGTGGTACCTGTTGTCGTCGACGGTCTAGGAGTTGTCGTCGACAATGGTTTTTTTGTCTTTTCTCCCTGTAGAATCTGTAGATGAGGCTCTAGGACGCTCCTTTTCCTTTCCCACAGGAGAGGTGGGGACGGATGTAGTAGGCTCTGAGGAGACTAAGGTGTTTCTCCTTCCTATGGCCTTTGCTCTCCTGGGAGGGTTTGAGGAGTTTCACCAGGGGCATCATCCTGTGACCTGGATCTTTTGTACGGTCTGGATGAGCTATAACTGTCTTCTTCAGAAGACTTCTGTTGCTTGGTGGACTGGAGCCACAGAAGCAGCCTCCAGTCCCTGAGAGTTTTAGAAGAAAAGGTCCGACAGATTTTGCATTGTCTTACCTCATGAGCGGTATGGAGGCAGTAAATACAGTCTTTATGTGCATCATCCACATGGACTCTCTTTCGGCCACAGGTCTTACATGGACAGAAGAGGCCTTTACTATCGGACATGTTGAAAAGATCAATCAGGAACATTCCAGAAAGAAATGGAGCAGAACTTAGGGAGACTCCCTTCACACATGACGTGTGGTGAAAATCTGAGGGAAATGTCCTCTGCTGGGAAGGTTCTAGAGGATGCTGGCAGCCGATTGGCTGCATTCAACATTTGGTCCTTTTTTTTTTTTTTTTTTTTTAAAAGGACATAGATAGGCTTTGTAAAACATGGCTCAAGGCCATTATAGCCTATGGCATTATTTAAATACTGCTTGATTATGTTACAGTGGGACTCCCATCTCGACGATGGGGAATGATTTTGGCATGTGAATCTATGATAGATACTCCAATTCTGGATAATCCAGATGCTGTAAAACGTCCACAGATCAGCTCGGACAACACAGCACCAACTATTTCAAAGTCAGTCACAAAATCTTAAAGCGCTGAAACATACCTATACAATCAATCACTAATGCTCCTTCAGTCATGTTCCCTGTACATCTATGGTCAGTAGTAATGCAGTAGTAAGCACAGAAGAGTCCAGACAGCAGACATGACGGGAGACAAGCGGCCGTTCACCCGTCTCCTCCCCTACAAATTTGTTTACAACTAAATACCTTTTTAGTTTCCTATTCATTGTATTTTTATTTATTTACATAGGACATATGAAAGCAGTTTCTTAAAATAGATTTTACATTTTATTAAACTTTTTATATACACCAAACACTCTAGACTTTTCCCAAACACCCTGTAGACAAGATCTATAGTAGCAGAAAGAGAAGGCAATCCTCAGAAGACAAACACATTTGGAAAGTGTCACGATAGTCAAAATAGTATTACACATCAACTTTACGATACATCCGTCAATAGATATTTCATTTTGTTTATGCCCATTCGTCATACATCGATATCTCTCCCCACCTCACAACACTATCCTGCACGGACATCATTTAAAAAATTTACATAGTATTCACAGCCCCTTTCCGAGAAATAGCATCCTACTTTTCGGCGGAGACAGCCATCCTTGTAAAATTCCACAACTGCCCCATCTTCTTATGTTCTGGGATTGGAACTGTATTAGCGTTATGAAAAATCCTTAAAGACCCAAGCTGAATGGTTCTGACAATCTTCTCTACCCTGAAATTGTCCACACGTGAACTCAGATTGAAGGTTCACTCTAGGCCACTACTACTAAGGCTATATATTTTGTTGGAAAACATGGAATGGCTGTACCTGCAAGCCCACACCAATGCAAACATACTTACATTTTATATGTTTCTCTCAAGGAATACATTCTAACTTGCTTTAGGACCTTCATATATTTACCTCAGATGTTTAAACATAAGATTGGAGGAGTCAAGTTAAGCCAGTATGTTTTAAGTCATTAAATGAAGATATACTCTCAAAGTAATGGGAGATTGTGGTGGTATGTTTAGAAACCATTGGTACAAGATGTGTTGGCCCGACTGAAGCTGCAATCAGCATTTTGCGACTTTCTTTATCTTTAATCAGGGTCCCAGTCTCCCTTGCAAGCGTGGGTATATTCGGCAGCAGAGCAGTCATTATTGGCAAGATTATTTTCTACATGGACATTATGATGTTTCTGTTTATGTTGGAGATGGCAGAGTATTGTGGTGCAACAACAAAGCAGGAGAAGATAATTTTGATAGAAAAGATCTAGAAAGTGAGTAGCTCGGCCTCAAGGAACCTTAGGTATTAAATAGTGTGTGTCATAGGAAAAGGAAAAAGGATGCCAGTGAGCCCCAGCTTTAGCCGGGTACAGACTGGCACCTTTGATCTCCGGTCTGTTAGGAAAAAAAATACTTCCTTTCAGCAACATACCAAATCTCTGCACTGGAACATCACTGGCAGGCCCAGAAGGTAAGGATTTCGCTCTTGTGGAATAAGCACAGATTCCCTTAGGTCGTTCCTTCTTGTAAAGAGTATAAAACATTTTAATGAAGGAGATGATCAAGCATGATAAGATCCTCTTCTGATTGCCTTGCCATTTTAGCTGATGAAGAGATGTTGTAAGACTTTACCTTCCCTGTGTGGATGATCTAATAACTGATCGCTCAATGAGGATACCATCAACGTAGCCTCTCCTGCTGCGTGTAGGATGGGGTGGAGACAAAAAGGTAGGAAGGGTGGTGAATTGTCCCAGATAGAAAGGGGCCACCACATTAGGCAGGAAAGCTGCTTGGATTTAAACACCAGCTGCAACAAGCCCGCCTGAGCAGCCAATGATAGAGGTATGGGAAGACCACGATTCCAGATCTGTGCAGATGTGTCGCACCGACAACCATCACATTTGTAAAGACTCAGGGTGCTGATGGTAACCTGAACAGAAGATCGAAAACTGGTAATGGGAAACAGCTAGTAGGAACTGCAAGTACCTTCTGTGTAACTGTAGGATCAGTATGTGAAATAGCGTCCTGTAAGTCATAGGACACCATTCAGTCTTTTGCTTCTAGCACCAGAAATACCCGAGACAGCATCCTGAAATGTTTTTGGAAAAGGTAAAAGCTCAAGAGCCTGAGATCTAGGATTTAATGAAGACTGGGAGTGAGGGATCTTGGAAGGTGTCTGTTAGAAGGGAAGGACATAACCTTTTTCTATGATCTGTAAGACTCACTGATCGGATGTTAAGGCCTTCCAGGAATGCAGAAAGGAAGACACTTTTCCTCCCACTGGCTGCATATGCTCCTCTAAGGGGAAGTTAAAGTGTTTTTCCAGGTGTTCTGAAGACAAGGATGAAGAGAAAGTGTAGGAGGGTTGCTGGAGTTGTCTGCCTTTTCCTTTACCTATACCCCTGTTTTACAGAAATGTATTTGGATGTTGAATGGGATGGGAGGGTTGAGGCTGGTGAAAGTCAACCCTCTTGGAAAAGCCACAACGCTTCCAAGCTGCGCAGCAGCAATTACGGCGCTGCTGAAGCAGGCTGCAAGATCACAGTTGGTATGTATGCTGGACCTGGCATAAATTGTCTGGAGGTGTAGAAGGGCACTCCTGCTTAGTCTCCGGCCCCTAGCATTTTGCAATGGCAGGAAATCAGCAGTGTCTGAAATTGGAGGGGGCAGCTCATTCTCTGCCTCACTGCTGTTCTTGTCGTCACGGGACACTACTGGAGGCATCTAGATGCCGGATCTGAATTAAGTCCAAATATCTAACCCAAAGTTCACAAATTTGCGTGGTGGTCCCGGGTTGTGATTCCTCTTTGTATATATATCTCACTAGGATGGGTAGAGCCTAAAAGGTACATTTTACTAATATTGTCTACATTTGAAAAAAGTAATGTGTATGGGCTACAGAGTAATGCTTTAAAACAGCTAATTCAAGTATTGGGGATTCTCCACCAAACAAAGAGTAACACTTTAACTTATGTGACACTCTGCCCCTTTTAAATTCTATTTCTCCATCATTTCATCTTTCAGAGTCTTCTCATAAATATACAGGCCCTGGGATTGAACAATCTCTTCAAGCCAGTTCAAATATGCTGCTTATCAACCACTACAAGAACACACAATGACACACAAGCAGAACACACAATGACACACAAGCAGGTTTCAGTAAAAATAGGTCACTTAATCCCCCATCTGAGAAGACCTAACGAGACGAGAATCTTCGGAAGTACCTGCATCACAATCCTCCCACACCTTTCGGAAGCCTTTGAGACAGTCAATGATGGGAAACTCAAAAGAGCAGAACAACTTCGGTCAAGTACGAAAGACTAACTGTCTCAAACCCCTTACCTCAGACATAACAAAGATAGATCTATCATTTCTACTCTAAACTACAGAAGATACAATGAGTCCTCCTCCAAGGATCGACACTTCCTCCACTTCTAACAACAACCTAATCCATCTTGCCTCACAAATTAAATCTTTCAAACACATATGCCACATCTATGTAGAGGGTGCCCAAATCATAATTAGTATAAATAAAAATAACCATGCTAGCCCACATGTAATCTTGGACTGCTTTAATAAAATAGAAAGATGATGGCTGATAACTACTTAAACCTTTAACTAGGTAAACATTAAGAGATATGTGGATATAAATCTTTAATTCCTAACCCCATCCCATGGAAACAGGAAAGTCCATGCCGAGTAACATGGCTAAAACCTCAGAAGTTCCACTTTGATGCCTTAAGTAAATAGAATGGTTAAATAAACATTTTCAAATTAGATCATGGAGATGACTTTTCCTGTTAATAACTGCCCAACAAAAAATTTATTGCAGTTATGACCCTCTACCTTTCCAGACTGGATTAAGCAAATGGTTTATATTTGGGCTTCCTACCTAATTTAGAGAGGACAGAAGGTACAAAATGCATCTGCAGACCCTACTTCATACGAACCCCTGAACACATCACAACAGCCATAAGAGCTGTCCATCTGGTCTACACAATCAAGTACTCCTGGTCATATCTTCTCAAATCATGAAACAAGTCTGGCGAACATTTGGCTACTTTCTGCTTGCTATTGTTAACTATTTTTACATCCAAGACACAATCACTCACTTCATAGCAATATCTCCATTACAAATTTGTTCCAGAATGGAATTACGACCACGCATCATAACCTATGTTCAATTACGTGCTATTCACACCCTCTTAACACTGCTCACTCCCAAAAAAGTGTTAAGCTTTCTTCTGTTATTTGCGGCAGTTCGCATGTAAGCCTTCATAACATTTTCCCGACAAAATATATCCCTCTCTCTGCCCTCAAACATTTTAAGGTATCCAAGGTGTGTGGCTCCTCCAGGAAGAACATGGTCAAAATGTGGCAACATATAGGTTTTTTTGTTTGTTTTTTCTAAATAAACAAAGCGGAGGAAACCAGTTCTGGGCCATTAATAAAAATGGCATCAACAAAATATTTTCTGTGCTAAGATGACCTTCTTCCCAGCTTTCAGAACAAGCAAAGTTGTAAAAAAATAAATATAAAACGTTTTTACCCATAGTGTGTGCAATTTTCTAAGTGGAGGTCAATATTGGTTTTTGTGGATTCTCTCTACTTGAAATTTGTGGGGAACAGAGGTGTGACCCCCAGAAAGCTACACATTTCTGAAAAGTAGACAAAAGTTTGAATTTAGTAAGGGGTCTTGTGTAAATTATCTATGGTTTTCCCAAAGAAATTAATGACGGATTATCTTTTGTACTGGTGGCTGATCAAAGTAATAAAAGTATTATGCCATTATGATCATCAGACTTTTCTGGTAACATAGCTATATATAGTGTTTGTCAGTTGTTCAAAAACATGCGATAGGCATAGTGATTAACTGACCTGTGGCTTATAATGATTTTTCCTTTTGTCTAGACCATTCATTCATTGATTCATGAGGTAAAATCTAGTTCATGAAAAGCATTTAAAAAAATGCCATCTGTTTTGCCTTGTCGATTCGCCTATCCACAATTGGGAAAATAATCTATTGATCTGGGTTTAATAAGAGGTTAGCTAAACATGTACACTACCACACCCATTACATATGTTCACTTGTAGTGGGTCTTCTCTAACCTGCCTAACTTGAAGTGCATTCAAAATAATCTTTTGTGTTGGCATCATTAAACCAGGATTACCCACAACATGCTTAGAATTTCCTTATTGGTGTCACAGTGAGCATATTGCAGGGATTACAACCATTGTGCCAAGGCCTGCATGCTGCTGGAGAATTCCACTATTGTGCCAGGGTAATGAGCAATATTTACATTTTCAACTGCTTCAGAATTTACAAAGGCTGAAAATATTAGGCATGCTTCCCGGAGTGAGTGTCAGACTTTTGGGGCTCATTTTTACTTTGGGGAGCTGGGGAACTTCCTGGGAAATCCTGCTGCTGAGAGACTCACTCATGGGTTATATTTTTAGGGGTCCAAACACAGTTTCATTTTTCTTGGGTGGTGTCTATTATCTGGAGAAATCAGAAAGGGGGGCTTTTGCCTAAATGCTCATGGTTCCTGAGTTGTGCAGATTGGTTTTTGGGGAGGCTTATGTTTCAAGGGAGAGTTAGAGTTCCTGGGGCACTTAATTTTTGATGGGGCACGTTTCCTAGGTGGGATCAAGACAGCAGCAGGATGATAAGCAGAAGCAGTGGCATCAGCAAGGACATGGCGCCAAGTGTCACTGGAACCAGAGACAAATCACCACCATTACCGCTACAGCACTTCTACAAAGCCCAGCACGTGACCTTGGATAACCACACAACCTCCGTGCTCTGCCAGTCAAAGTGAGGTGGGTGGATTACATCAGTCAAACATTAAATACAGGTTCAGTGACTATGAGAGTTGGGCGATCTATTGTCACAGCAACTACGCAGTAACCCCCTCCCCATCCCCCAAGAAGCATCCTATCTAGACTTGTATTTATACCTAGCCCTTGTCCATCCTCTAGAGTTGCTGCCATTAATAAATTCTGGAGCCGGGGTCTAGGTCACCCTTGGATTGGGTATTAATTGCAGACACAACCAGCTCCACAGCCTGCAGCAGCAGGACCATCTGGCTCCCATTCCTCCTCATCCCAGACAGGGGGATTGCTTTCTTTCTTCTGGGCTCTGTTGTGCAGCACTCACAGGCGACTCCTCATGGAGTGGAGGTAACTGGGATGGCACATGGGGCTGCAGCAAACACAATAAGATGACGGACAGAGTGCTGAAACTTTTCGGACACTCACCCCCAGTCACAGATCTGGGTTTAATCCATAATCGTTTTTCTGCTCACTGCAGCACCATCACACACGGGTGGACAGTTGCAGCACTTTCCTGAGCCCCCCCAAGAAGCCCGTTAGCCTCCTAGTCACAATGAACAAGTCTACTCAACGACTACTACTGCTTACAAAACAAGCACAATGGGGGCATTGGTGGAACAATATGCTGCCCTCTATCAATACAACTTAAATGCAAGGGAGAGGCAGAGCAGGCATTGATGCTCAGGGAATCTTTTCTATGCGCCTTATGCCTAAAGAAATATAAACAGCACTTTTCTATGTTAATCCAATAAGGCTTTGTCTCAGTGATGCTGCAGCTATGAGGCTGCACTGAGGTGAAACCTACAAAATGGTTATGAAGAAAAGCTAAGCATTTTTAAAGGAGGCTCAAGAATCTGAGTTTAGGAATAGGGATTATTCGTACTACACTGAATTTGGAATTACTCATCGCATCAGGAGTTTATGGACGTTTTCAGAATGTACAAAATGGCAGCAAAAGTAAGAGAGAAATTCAATAGAAAACATACTCCACTATGCTGCATTCCCACACTTCTCCCAATAGACACAAAACCCCAAATGTTTGAGAAGAACTATTCCACAAGACAGGAAAAGGCCAAAAGCACACCAAGGCAATGTCAAGATGTTTGCTTTGAATCACGTCAATTCTTGGGATGGAATAGTTATGGTTTATAAGCCCAGAGCGGGTCAGCACCCATGGAAACCTACCACCCATGACATTTCTGAAAACTAAACACCTGGGGAGTCCAGGGTGGTGTGGCTTTCGTGAATCCCACTACATTTCCTTACACAGAATGCCCTGCAAACATAAAACTTTGGCGAACATCACAGATTTACCTTAAATTTCTGTGAGGGAAAGGTATAGAATATGCAGGAATTGACAAATGATCTACCAGGGCTGAGTAGCTTGCAAGGATCCCACTAGGGTCTCCTAAAGAAAATGCCCTGAAAATGTCATATCTATGACTAGAAACACCCACATTCCTCTCACTGTCCATGGGAATGACAGCAGTAATCAGGCCCGGGGTCAGTCAGCACTAACGGAACCCAAACATGCCTAGCTTTCTCTCAAAACTAACAACTAAGAGTAATTCAGGGGTGTGTGGCTTGTGTGCATCCATGTCCGTAACCCAGAATGCCTTTCAGGTATCATAACTATGCCTTGAAAAAACACTTCCTCATGCATGCTTTCAAAGGCAAACGGCCGCAATTTAGGGCCCAGAAGGATAAGTTACTTACCTGTAATCCTAGTTCTCTTCCAGGGGTATCCTCAAAGTTATAAGCACTGAATATTCCCGGCCATGTGCGGGGACCATGGAATCTATAAAAAAATTATATATGAAAACATATATAAACAGTGCTATATAAATACATAGATAATTTTTTTCACCAAACCAATGCAGCCTCCCATCATACATTATAGGCTAATCAATGCTCTGAAAAACCTCTGTTTTTGGCAATTATATATTGTAAAAAAGGTAAAAAAAAAGAAGGACAAGAATCACTTGAACTCTTTAATGAGCAGATTTAAGTTAAACTGTAAAACAGCAGGCATTAATAGCCCATTGTAAACTCGATAACATAGAAAATGAAAGCACTTGTTAGCATAAACTGGCACCGTGCCTTTAAGGCAGCCATGACCCCCAGCTTCCCATCATGCCTCAGGGGTGACAGTTAGGTCAGTTCTTTGCAGAGACCCGAAGGTCAGGGCACAAAGATATGACTTAAAAAATGTCTCTTTTGCCTGGGGAGGTGGGTGGGTTGCTTATGACTTTGATGAGGATACCCCTGGATGAGAACTAGGATTACAGGTAAGTAACTTACCCTTCTCTTCCAGGGGATCCTCATCAATAGTCATAAGCACTGAATGGAATAGCAAGCCCATCCTCCACCTGCAGGCAAATGAGAAGACAAAGAAAAAATATATATATACATATATATATACATATATATATATATATATATACACACACACACACATACATACACACACACACACACACACACACACATATATACACATACATATACACATACACATATATATATATACACATATATACACATACACATATATACACACACACACATACATATATACACACACACACATACATATATACACACACACACACACGGATTTCAGTATTGAAATAGATTTCTCAAGGAGGCCTGGCCGACTTGAGTGTCTGCTCTGGCATCCCGAGTTGAGACAATAGTGTCTCCTGAATGTATGTACCGATTTCCAAGTGGCTGCTTTGCAAATCTCAGCAATCGTTACATTATGTAGAAAAGCTACTGTTGCTGCCTTCTCTCTAGTGGAATGAGCCTTGGGGGTTGAAAAGAGGGGGTTATTTGACAATTGGTATGTTAGTTTGATACATGACACTATCCATCTTGAGATGGAGCGCTTAGAGGCTGGGAAACCTGTTCTGATGGAACCATAGTTTATAAATAGTTGATCAGATTTGCTAACCTCTTTAGACTTGTCCAAATAAAACTTTAAGGCCGTTTTAAGATCTAGAGAATGAATGGACCTCTCACTTGGCTTAGAGGGATTTGGAAAAAAGGTAGGCAGAGAGATAGTTTGGTTAACATGAAAATCCAACAACAACTTCGGAAGGAAGGAGGGGTGGGTTCTCAGAACGACTGTTGTGGTGAAAAACAGTGTACGGTTGCTTGGAACAGAGTGCTTGAATCTCGCTCACTCAACGAGCAGAGGTGATTGCCACCAAAAAGGCGGTTTTCCATGTAAGGTGCTGAAGGGAAGGTTTGTGTATAGGCTCAAAAGGAGGCCCCATGAGCTTGGAAAGAACTAGGTTTAGCTCCCAAGGAGGAGATGTAAGACGTAAGGGAGGGAAAACTTTCTTTAATCCCTGCATGAAATCCTTGACCACCTGAAGCTGGAAAAAAGATGGTTGAGAGGGTGATCTATATGATGTAATGGCAGCAAGATGTACCTTTATGGAATTAAACTTTAGACCAGATTTTGCTAAGTGGAGGAGATAACGTTAGAATCACCTCCTCTTGACCCTTGGTGGTTGGAAACCGTTGCACACGCACCACATATAAAAACGTTTCCATTTAAACGAATAAGAATGCCTTGTAGAAGACCTTCTTGACTCTTTCAAGATGTTCATGCAGTCCTGAGGAAGACCTAGATGTCCATACTGGAGAACCTCAGGAGCCTTGCTGCCAAGTTCAGCGATGGAAGGTTGGGGTGATAGATCCTCCCGTTCATCTTGGACAGTAGGTCCGGTCTGCACAGAAGCTTCCTGTGTGGACACTGCGGAAGATGCAGAAGGTCCGGGTACCACCACTGCTGTGGCCAGTCTGGTGCTATTAGTATCATTCTCGTTCTGGAGTGGGAGAGCTTGGTGATGACCTTCGGGATGAGAGGAAGAGGGGGAAAAGCGTACACAAAGTCCAATAGCCAGTTGATCAAAAGGGCATTCCCTTTCGACCCTGGCCAGTAAAAACTTGACGCGAAGTAGTGGCATTTTTTGTTTGTTTCGTCCGCTAAGAGATCGATGCTTGGACGACCCCATTCTCTGAAGATTTCCTCCACCACCTCATCATGTAGAACCCAGTCTTGTTGATCGTCGAAGTGACGGCTGAGAGAATCTGCTTAAGCATTTTGGTCCCCTGGTAGGTGAATTGCTGTGAATGACAGTTGCCTTGCCAGTAGCCAATGCCAGATTGCTTGAGTCTCTAGGGATAGAGAACGAGATCGGGTCCCCCCTGTTTGTTTAGATAGTACATGGTGGTAGTATTGTCCATCTGTACTAGTATGGAGCTGGCTTGAATGGAGGGAAGAAAAGCCTTGAAGGCTAGGTGCACAGCCCGTAGCTCCAACTTGTTGATGTGATACGCCGGTTCCTTTGTCGACCACCGACCTTGAGTTTGGAGTGACCCCATGTGTGCTCCCCAGCCCTGGAGGGAAGCATCCGTGATCAGGGTTTGCGTTGGTGGAGGCTGATGGAAAGGTACTCCCACTAGTACATTTTTCCGGCGTGTCCACCATGGGATAGAGACTTTCGCAGCCTGTGAGAGGTGAACCTTTTCGGCCCATCAAGCCGTCCACTGATTCCACTTGTCTTCCAGGTCCTGCTGCAAAGGCCGCATCCTCAGTCTGGCATTGGGGACGAGGAAGATGCCGGATGCCATTGACCCTAGGAGAGAGGCAACCTGTCGGACCGAAGGAAAAGGGGTTTGAAGAATCCGCCTGCACTTCAGAGTGATAGATGATAGTCTCTCCTCCAAAGGAAACACTTTTCCTACTGCAGAGTCTATTGCTGCACCCAGATAGTGAATTCTTTGGGTAGGTTGCTGTACCGACTTCGACGTTGACATGAAGACTGAGTCGCTGCAACAGTGTTAGTTTTGGTAGTGGAGCCTAACACACTGAGGGGAAGGGCCCTTCAGAAGCCAATCGTCAAGGTAAGGGTATACAAATAATCCCTGGCGTCGTAGAGCAGCTGCCACTACTGCCATGCATTTTGTAAACACTCACAGAGCTGATTTCAGCCCGAAGGGGAGAACTTTGAACTGGTAATGCTGGGATCCTACCATGAAGCGTAGGAACTTCCGGTAACGTAGGCTGATTGGAACATGGGAGTATGAATCTTGCAGATCTATCGAACACATCCAGTCCCCTTGCTGGAGGTGAGGATATATTTGATGGAGAGCCAACATGCAAAACTTTTCCCTCCGGATGGATTCGTTGAGTGCGCAGGTCTAAAATAGGCCTGAATTCTGCTTTTCGACCTTTCTTTTTGACCAGGAAGTGCCTGGTGTATACCCTTTGTCCGCGTTGAGAAATAGGAACCTCTTCTATGGTGGACTTTTGTAGAAGAGTGGATACTTCGAGTTGCAGCAGTTGTAGTTGGTGGCATGCCCTTTTCACTGGGGCGATAGCCGAAGGTGGATGATGAAACCATAGAGAGTAACCATTTTGCAACGTGCTTAAGACCCATTGATCTCCTGTGATCTTGCACCACTCTTATGTGGTTGGCTATACTTCCCCCCCCCCCCACTGGAGTGGAAAACGGCGATGGGGGAAGAGAACGTTAATTGTTTTGAAATAATTTTTGTCGAAGCGGTGGGCTGACGTGGGTCTCCTCTCCCACAGGAAGTGCGACGCCCCTGATAGTGGGATCTGGGGTGAAGCTGTTGATGCTGGTGCCGCTGCCACTGATGGAAGGACCTGCGGTCGCATGGCCTGTATCTGCGCCGGAATTCTTTTTTTCTTCTCGAGGCCCACAGCCTTCAAGTTTGAGCTCTGTTTTCATTCTGGCCATCTCATCGTCCGTATGAGTGCCAAAGAGGGAATTCCCAGAGAAAGGGAGATTTAGAATTTGTTGTCGTGCTTCGGGTTTCAATGCCGTGAACCGAAGCCAAGGTGTGCGCATCTGGCACAAATCCCATAAGCATAGGAATGAGCAGACAAGGTTTCTCCATCCGCTGCAGCGCTGATGATTTGATCCGCCACTAAACCCCCTTCCTGTAATACTTCCTCAAAGTCTCTGCGATCCTCTCTGGGAAGTTTATCTTTACATTTTTCCAGAGAATCCCATAGAGCTTGGTCATAGCACCCCAGGAAAGCGGAGGCGCTAGAAACCTTCAACATTGAAGAAGACGTGCCACAAACTTTTCTTCCCCACGAGTCTTGGTTTCGGGCTCTCCTTATCTGGAGGCACTGTACTTTTTTCAAGATCCTTGCTGGGGCAGTTTTAATAGTTGCCGGTGTGAGAAGCACATCCATAACTGGCTGAAGAAGCCCAGGCACTAAAAGTAGCAGCGGTCTCGTCGCTGATCTATGATGTAGAGTTTCGAAGATCACAGAGAAGGAGGTTTGGGGAACAGGCATGTCAATGTTCAATTTCGTTGCTCCCCTGGTAAGTACGTCCTGAAAAGTACTAAGATCGTCCACTGGAAAGATCCTCGAAGGGGGACTATCTGTTATTGTCGGTGAATAGTCCCTTTTTGAAGAGTGAGTCAAGGACGAAGACCACAAGAGCGATCTGTCTCCCCTCCGGTGACTACATGCTGGAGACTTCCTTCTTGTAGGTGGAGTGTTCGTTTTAGCACGATCTCGGCCTCTCGTAGAGATAGTGGGAGAGAGATCTGCTGCCTGCACCAACCTGGTCAGCGGAAACCTGTGTAAGGAGCTGGAGTAGCCCGGAGCCTCTTGCACTTGACTTGAAGATTTTTGCCAATGGTGAAGCGGCAACATCCACCTGGGAGAAAGGTGCACACAGGGTGATCTTTGAGCTTCTGCATCTTTTTTGCACAGGAAGTCCTGTTGGCTGCGTTTGGGACTGCTCAGGAGATGGTGCAACTGAGTTGTCCGAAGACGAAAGAAGGAACTGTGGGGATCTTGAACTTAACTACGTCGTGTGCCTTGATGCTGAGCGATCAGACTGTCTCACTGATCGAGATCGGTGAGTCAACGTCGACTGGAGAGATTGCCTCAACGTCGAGCGATGAGTTACTGACACTACTTGGACTTCGACATCGATCGAGGCCTCGTCGACGGGGAGTGTTGCTTCGACGTCGGTCGTGAAATCCCCGATGGAGACCGATGTCTCGACGTCGTTCGGGCCGACGGCGACTGACCGTCTTGCCAAAGTGGGATGAGACCTCGACCGCTGTAGAGATGACGTCAACGGAGGGGTTCGTCTCGACGTTGAGCGCCTATGAGATGACGCTAACGGCGACCTGTGCCTCGACATTGAGCGCTGAGTCGACGCCAACGGAGATAGACTCCTCGACGTTGACTGTCGCAGATTGATGCCAACGGAGGGGACTGACCTGACACCTGCGGAGGACGACGATTCGTGGACTTCAACCCCACTTTCGATTAGTGGTGTTCCGATGCAGTCGTCGATGGGGGTCTCGTCGACGGGGAAACTCGCATCTTTGGAGGCATCTTCGACACCGAGCCCGACGCCGAAGGAGAACAGACCCCCTTACTTCTCGAGGTCGACCTGGATCTCTTCTTCTTACACCTCTCTGGAGAGCTTCCTCTTGAGGTAGATTTTTTCTTTTCTGACAGACCATATCAATGAACTCTCTCCCTTTCCTTGAGAGTGCGCCTTGAAAGGATCTAACAATGTTGGCAGGAATCAGAGTAGTGCGAGTCAGGGAGACAAAGGATACACAGGGTGTGCATCAGTTTTGGACTTCTTCTTGCCACAGGAAGGACAAGGATCAAAAAGTCATGCTATGACAGAAAAAAAAAAAAGTGTGTCAAAAAAATTGTAGTACCTTACTCTACAGGATGAAAGAAGTCGAGTGAACAGTAACTACCAGGTTTTTTTAGAGAAAAATCTTGACAAAAAGTCAAAAATAGCAGAGCTGAAAACTCCAGGGTCCTGACTGAAGGAGCTGGAAAGAACATCTGACCTAACTGTCACCCCTGACGCATGATGGGAAGCTGGGGGTTATGGCTGCCTTAAAGGTACAGTGCCAGTTTATGCTAACAAGTGCTTTCATTTTCTATGTTATTGTGTTTACAATGCAGCCTACGGGCTATCAATGCCTGCTGTTTTACAGTTTCACTTTCTTATGCTCATTAAAGAGAGTTCAAGTGATCCTTGTCCTTTTTTATTCAATATATAATTGCCAAAACAGAGGTTTTTCAGAGCATTGATTAGCCTTTAATGTATGATGGGAGGCTGCATTGGTGAAAAAAAATCTCACACACACACACACACACACACACACACACACACACACACACAATATGCGTTTTCATATATAATTTTTTTTTATATATCTATCTCCAAATGGCAGACACGGTAAGCAAAGGAAGTTATAAAACCTATGTAGTTATGGTTTGGTGTAACTTCCCACTGAAAAAAGTTATCAACTTTTTACGACTGTATGAAACTTATGCATATTCAATGTGGGTATGGCATATTTTCTACAAATCCATCAATCAGTAAATGCTGATTTATAGCAAAATTCTTTTGTTTGTATATGATCTCATAGCCCTGAAGATGCGACAAAACACGTGTCGGCTGGGATCAAAGAAAACCTACAGAGAAGAAAAATAAAAGAAATGGACACGAATTTGTGTATAATTTGTCGCAAGTGGATTGTAAAAGGTTTGTGCGGGGGAACTTAGTATTGTTCGGTGGGCTTAGGCCACACATTAGAGAGAGAGAGAGAGAGGTGGTTCTCTTCACCCTTAGGCACCGCTATTTATTAATATTGTGCATATGAAAAAATGGACTGTGTATTTCCCGAAGTGTGCCATTGCTCTACCACAAACCACCGTTTGGTCAGAATTTGCTTAGAGGGTAGGGGGCTGACAGGGGACACTATGACCTCTTTGACTAATGAGATGGCAGATAGAAACAAAGAGGCAGAGGATTTATTCAAAAATGTAACTACAGGCAATTTGGATATTATGAAAATGAGTAGTTGGAACCCACAGCGATAAGAGGGACTGAGGGACAAGTTTATAAAACTAGAAAAGTTAAAAAAGAATGCAATGTCGAAGTGGTGGGACGGTGCCACCCTAAGGCAATACATAAAATTGAGCAGGATTCCGAGGGGGCTCAGGTCGCAGATATTACCGACTTATGATGAGTTGGATGAAGATCTTCTTATTGCCTGGGAAAAGGAATTGACAGACAATTCAAATAGACTAATGGGTATATTAATCGAGAATTGTAATCGCAGGGTTGCCAAACAGAAATAAATGCTTTGGAATTGGAGATCAGAGAACTGAATTTAATAGAAGCCACAGAAAAGAATCAGGCTATATTAAAGGATATATTGTTGAGACATCAACAGGACATCAAACAGAGGAAAGCAAGAAAACTAAGAAGGGATGAACAGGATTATAACAATGGAAGGGTCTTCACCTTCGCTCGAAAATATGACCACCTAGTGACCAGAGATGCCAGAGATAAACCGAAGGCTACCCAATCAGTCAGTTCAAGCTCTACTTCCTTAGACAGATAGATAGATTTTATTGCATAATTAATTAAAATCATTGCAATTGCGCTGGATTACATACAAAATAAAGTGCATAAGTTTAAGAAGGTAAAATATAACAAAGTGACAATCATTAGAAAAATGTGGGCATTCACATGGACAATAAAAAAATAAAAACAGATGGTAAGGGGTTGAACATTATGATTCTATAAGTTTGTCGGTGGTCAGAATGTCCTGTACAGCCATCAGGAATTTCATAAAGCACGCCGCCAACTGTGTGGAATCGCCCTTCAAACATTCCGCCACGGCGTCCTGACATGTCCGAATGTTTAAAATACGCCAGATCGGGCGAAGCCAATAAGTTCTTAATGGGCGCAGTGTCTCACAGATGCATAATATATGAGTTAGTGTTTCCTCTTCTCCCCCACAAGCTCGGCACTGTGTGGCTACCATTTCTTTATAACCTTGTCCGTACTTGTATGCCAACAAGGGGATCAAGCCGAATCTTAGCCTCATTAGTTGGCACTTCATTTGTTGGCTTTAATGGGGAGGACAAATAGTAAGGTAAGCCCCTACTATTGTATAATTTTGATGCCCAGCTTCCGTGCTTTAGGTTTTTCAAACTTGTTGTATCGATGACATCTGACATTTTTGCTCGTTTAATTAACAGTTTTGCTGCCGCCGGTACGGGTCTAGGGGCGGACCATATTTCCCCGGTTTCCAGTGTTTCAACTGAATGAGTGAGATAATTATGCCAGGATGACCCAGGGTTGTTTATCATTAGCCAAGTTATTTCTTTAGTGAGTTTTCCCTAGCTAGTTTGGATTTTAGGCCATATGCTATAAATCTTGCTTTGAGTATCCATTTTTGAGATGCCAAGTTAAATTCTTTGCGAATTTGTGCATGTGGAGTGGAAGAAGGTAAAAGGAAAACTTTGAGGAAGCAGGCAGATTGGGCTCTATCCAGCCATAGTGACATGTTATCTTTAAAGGCTATAGCGCCATGGGACACTGTTGGTGGAAACTTTGCCCCCATTGCTTGAATTAGAGGAGTAAGATCGGGTGAGCACATGGCTTTCCTTGCTCTACATAAGGCAACCTACAAGGATTGTGCCACACTATGCATCGCTGTAATGTGGGTGGACTGCCTTCCTTTGTGGTCGATCCATACTCCGAAATACTTGTAAGATGAAACTGTCTCAATGGGTTTACCGTCAACTTGCCATGTGCCTCTCTTTGTTTGTCTGGAGATTATCATCGCTTTTCTCGTATTAATTTTCAGATTATTTTCCTTACAATATGACGACAGAGTGGTTAAAAGCCGCTGCAGACCGATTGGAGTTTGATCGAGTAAAATGGTATCGTCTGCATCTTGCAGCGATTGGATTTTAAATCCGGCAAATTTGGGAGGGAAGGCACGGGTCTCTGCCAAAAAGTCAGGTAAATCAGCCAAGTACAGGTTGAAAAGCATTGGGGCCAGGATGCATCCTTGCTTTAGTCCTTTGTTAGCTTTTATTTTGTTTGTTGTTGACCAGTCGGTGGACACTCTGATCTTGACCCAGGTATCAGAGTATAAAGCTGTTAGTGCATTTAATAGTGAGTTGTCGATGCCCCAGTTTTTTAATTTCATCCACAGTCTAGAACGGGCGACACTATCAAAGGCTGTTTGGAAGTCAATGTACGCTAGGTAGAGTGCCCTCCCTTTCCTCTCCAGTGTTGTTTCTATCAGGTGGGACATACAGATCAAGTTGTCTTCAATACCAGATCCCTTTTGGAAGCCAGTTTGCGTGAAGGGTATCGGGTTACGTTCTTCAGCCCAGACTGTCAGTTCTTTTAGCAGCAAGCTGGTGTAACACTTCCCATCTACATCTAAAAGGGCGATCATACGATAATTTTCTGGGTTCGATCGCATACCTTTTTTGTGAATTGGGACTATGAGAAAGCCCCTCCATGACTCAGGAGTGTGCCTTCCCGATCTGGATTCCCTAAATATCGGCGCCATGATGGTAGCCCATTTGCAAGCCGGTCCTTTATATACCATTGGCGGGTCGCCATTCTGGCCAGGAGCCCCTCTGGGACGCATTTTATTAATGATGGACATAACCATGTTGGTTATTTCATCCTCGTAGCATGGTCCGGACTGTAGCTCAAGGCAAGATGGTATGTCGATGGTAGTGCTCAATTTGTGGTTTATGCTGTCTTCACTGGACGACTCCACGTAGAGAGCTTCTATGTAGGTTTCCCATGCTTGAGCAGAGATATTTGCGGTGATGGGTTGCCGATTTGATTTAAAGCAGTTGTTCATCCACTTCCAGAATCTTTTCTGTTCTTGTGACTATTATTTTGTGGGCTATATTCTGGTGCATTTCTTCTGTCATTCTCCGAAGGGAGAATCTTGCTTTCCTGTAACTCCGATGAATTGCTGCAACCTTTTCATTGGCTAATCTATGCTCAGAGGTGTCACTGGAGAGGTTTCGCATAGTGTAATTTAATTTACGTTTAATTGCCGAGATTAGTTTTTTGTTTTGTAAAACGGGCTTCTTTTGGATATGGTTTGCGTGAATTTGACTTCATCCCTATGAGTTTATGACTTATCTCATCCAGTAGTTGTTCCCAAGATTTTGTCGGGATTAGATTTCCATTGTCCAGAGATGCTCTGAGCAGGATTGATTCTACTACTTCTTCGATTTTATCTTTGTGTTCTGTCGACCACTTTATTTTCTTAATTGGTTCCAGATTTCCCTCCTCGCCAATCAATTTAATTTTTGGCCGATGCATTGCGATGATAGAATATGGTAGGCGATGATGGCATGGTCACTTGCCACTGAGGGAATTACCACAAAGTCTTGAGGAGAGTGAAAATGCACCGATCACGAGTGACAGTGAGTCTGACAGAGGAGAGGGGACTTCAACAGGTCTAAACAGTGAGTTGTTTTTTACGCGAGATATTGAGAATAAAAAAGGGCAACCGGGATCTGAACAGACGCTTTTCACCTATAGAAAAACCAAGAGGGGAAAGAGAGGGGGGCAGCAATAGAAGACCAACAGGGAATGAAAACCAGGTCTTGGGACAGAAGGAAATAGGTGAGGTGGCGATAATCAACCTAACTGACAAGCACTTAACAGAAGACATGACATCTTTACTAACGAAAGGCTTGGGTTTCTGTCTAGGTGACAGGGGGGATATGTGCAAACTAAAAATTGATCTTTATAAGTTTATTAGACGTTTGAAAATTAAAAAACATTTTCCTATGACTCAATTGACTAATAAAGAATTGACAGTGAATCGTTTTTCATTCACATCCAGTGAGTTATCTATTCAGGATGTTTTAGATACAAAGATGCTTTTGTCGATTACTGAATGGGTGGATGATATTCTGACTTCAAATATGTTACTGCGAGATTTGAACATAGAAGATTGACTGGGAGAAAATTCCTATCGGAATTCAAAACAAGAATCTCTGTTTTGGTTTATTTTATAGCCCCCAATTAATTCAAATTTACTAAATTCTATTAACGCCTGTTCCAAATTCTGGCTATCGGGACTCGGATATAAAATAATATCACCCGCAAATAGCTTTAGTATGGACATACCCTGAATTGGAGCGTTAATTGCAGCATTTACTCGAATTTGGATGGCTAAAGGTTCAATAAAAAACGTGAATAGTAAAGGTGAAAGCGGACACCCTTGTCTTGTCCCCCGGTTAATTTTTACTGTGCCCATCCGATTTGTATTAATTACTACCCGAGCCTGAGCCCCCTGATAAATGTTCTGGAGCATTGCAATAACCTGGGGAGGAATTCCGAACCTGTTGAGACCTAAAAAAAGGGTGTTCCAATTTACCAGGTCGAACGCCTTTTCGGCGTCGACCATCATGATACAGGCCGGAATTGAGTTTGTGTTGCAGTAATCGAGAGCTTGTATTAAAAATTCAGTATTTGATGGCATTGATCTCCCTGCTATAAACCCTGACTGCCCTTTTCGGAGCAAAGCTTAGAGGGGTGGGGAACTAGTATTGTTTTTTGTGCAATAACGGTCAGCCTCTATCGGTCGAGAAACATCTAGAAAGGGTAACCCGGGAAACTCTATGTATTTTCTCTAATCAAGAATGGCAAGTTATATGCCAGTTAGGGAGTAAGGCATTGAGAGCAGCTAATTTTAAAAGAATGGCCTTTTTGTCCTGGTGGTTGGCATATTTTACACCCAAAACACTCAATAAAAAATACCCAGAAGTTGAAAATAGATGCTTCCGCTGCCAGGCAGAAGGTGAAGGGGCCTGGCTACATAGCTTTTTAACGTGTCCTAGATTAGGGCCTTTCTGGGGTGAGATTTTCTTGGCCTTAAATCGGGCAATTAAGAAGAGTGTACAGCTCGAGGCCGAGGTTGCCCTTTTCGGAATCTCTAAATTTAGGGCAAATCTGACAAAAGCAGAGGAGTCTTTTATATCCATCTCCTCCCTGGTAGCCCGCTCTCTAATTCTCCAGAATTGGAGGTCAGCTGAAGCACCCACTTATGAGAAGTGGTTAAATAAAATGAAACGGACAAGGTCTTTTGAGGAAGCCTATGCGAGGCGAGTGGGTGCTTCCAAAAAGTTTTAATGAAAGTTGGAAGTATTTAGGGAATTTGGAAAATCAGACAGATTAGCGGAATTGGGGGTACATGTTCTGGGGTCTGGATTTGGCAGTTTTCGTACCCAAGCATTCTGGGCACTTTTGCACTCTAGCACTTTAAGCCTCTAGCACTGTAGCACTTTGGAAAAGAAAAAAAAAAAAAAGATTTGAACATAGAAACTGGACCAGTGGTTTGAAAGAGGTCTAAGTGGATGCCTAATCTACAAACAGGTAACAATATAGAAATTTTTCAGAAATTAGTAACAAGGGACTTAGATAAATATTTAGATACAAAGGGACAAAATCCTAAGAAAAGAGACAATTTGACAAACAGAGAACGAGAGTCTTTAAAAATACTCAGAGAAGACGAAGATCTAGTGATAAAGGAGGAGAATAAGGGGGGTGGGGTGAACACTGTCCTAATGAAACGTAGTGACTACGAACTGGAGATCCTCAGACAACTTAGAGATTCAGACTGTTATGAGACAGTGAATGCCAATCCTATATGGACTTTGGCACACACTATTAATCCACATTTAAAACAGTGGCATGGACAGGGACTGTTAGATGATGATGAATATTTATATTTAAAAGTAGAAAGACCTTAATATCCTTGTATATACAAACTTCCGAAAATCCACAAAGGTCTTCCTTTCCCTCCAGGCAGACCCATCATTTCTGGGAATGATGGACCTACGGAGAGACTAGCCGAGTACGTTGATGTGACACGAAACATATTTTGGGGATCCTCTCAGATCTGAATTGGGAGACCAACATGATATTAGTCACTTTGGATGTACAAGCACTGTACACCAGTATAAAAGACATGACATAGGATTACATGCAGTGAGATGCATTCTGAATACGAGGTCAGCAAGCTTATGGGATCAACAGAAATGTTGATCAATATGATAGAATTGATTCTGGACAATAATGTATTTTTGTTTAAAGATACATTGTATCGACAGAAACAGGGAGTAGCCATGGCCTCCGAGGTTCTCCCCTTCGTACGCCAATCTGTTCATGGGTCGGCTGGAGGAGACTTGGATCTGGGGCGCCATGGGTACTGAGCTGAATGATTCAATCCTATATTGGGGCCGGTTTATAGATGATTGTCAAATGGTGTGGGTGGGCACAGTAGACAAATTACATGGGTCTCTAGAGAATCTGAATAAGAACCAGTATAACATTAAGCTCACAAGTGAATACAGTCAGAGCGAAGTTACCTTTTTGGATGTTGAATTGTATGTCAGAGACAATAAGATAGAAAGCAAACTACATCGCAAACCCACTTCTTGTAACGCGGTATTACACGCTAAAAGTGCACACCCCAGGCATCAAATAATGGCAATCCCATACGGAGAGTTTGTAAGAGCCAGACGCAATTCTAGTCATGATCCGGATTTTACAGAATGCATAAAAGATATAACTTCACATTTGATTAGAAGAGGGTATGATACCAAGATATTAGACCGAGCGAGACATAGGATTCAGAAGATCAAAAGACAGGATACACTGAAGGAACAGGCAAAGAAAGACTGCGAAAAAGAGAGAGTGCGTTTAGTTACGAACTATACCAACAGCCTGAAAAAACATTGGCATATACTCCAAGCAGATAAGTCGCTTGAGGAATTTATCACCAACAGACCAGAGATCACATATCGTAAAGGGACATGTTTGCAAAATCTGCTAAGTCCTAGTTACCCATGTACCAGAACAGGCGCGAATTGGCTAACCCCATATGCAATTGGTTTCAATAAATGTGGCCATTGTGTGAGCTGTAAATGGGCATGTGATAAGAAAAGAGATTTTGAAGGACCCAAGAATGAGATATACACAATCAATTTTAACATCAATTGTAACACCAAGTTTGTGGTGTATGTGATAGAGTGTAAATGTGGAAAACAATATGTGGGCAGTACGATTCGACGGTTAAAAGAAAGGATAGGAGAACACATGAGAGCAGTGAAATTAGAAGACATTAGATACCCAATTTCCCTACATATATCAGAGTGTTCAGCACAGAATAGAAATAAAAGCTTTATATTTTATGGCATTGATCATGTACAGAGACATCCTGGGGGGGGGGGGGGGAGGGAACTGACCCTGCGAAGGGGGCATCGACCTGGATTTTAAGATTAAGGAGTGTAGAGATGGGGTTAAATGTTGATCATAAGATGCACTACTTCCTGGGTACATGAATATTGTCTGAATCTAATATTGTAATGATATGCTGACTTTTCGAATAATTATGCATGACTTGCTCATGGACTATGTTGAGATGTGAAAATGCCACACATACATAACGAACAAGTTCACCATACTAATTTCTTGATACCCTACAGGTGATGCATCAATTACTATTGAATCCGGTCTAGATGGTCTACTGAACCATCAGGGGGAATTTGGATATTTTTTTGTTTCTTATAATCCTGTTCGCTTTTAACAGTCAGTGGATGACAAAAGATTTTCTCTTAAATAAAGTGTAAAAAACAACAACAACAAAATCGATATAGTAATCTCATTAGATGGACCAATCTTTGCAAACTAAGTTACTATAATGAGTCCGGTAAATGCCATTAACTTGCAATTAAGTGAAAACCAGGCATTAATATTGCTAACATTGCTAAACAAACATTTCTGAATGGCGCCAGAGAGCACCGTACTTTGTGCCAATAACTTTTTAACAGTTTGAAGAATACACACCGTAATATGGCGTACAAGACCATATGGGGATCGTATGTGACAGAGGGATGGATAATGTTACTTACCCTGTAAGCATCTGTTCTTGGCATGTAGAGCTGTACATTCACATGCTTTGCATACTCCTGCCATCTAGAGTTTGGTCCGGATATTTGCAAGTTGTTTTTGTTCGAAGAAGTCTTTCCAGTCACGAGGTAGGTGACTCCTCTTTTCGGTGATAGTGCGCATGGGCATCGACTCCATTGTTAGATTGTTTTCCCGCAGAGGGAGAGAATGGAGTTAGTAAGTGTAGAATAGAGATGTCCATGCATATGTATATAAGATAAGAAAGAACTGCAACAGGTACAGGTACCCGGGGAGGCGGGTGGGCGCATGTGAATCTATAAATCTACATGCCAAGAACAGATGCTTACTGGGTAAATAACATTATCCGTTCGATGCATGTGAGCTGTAGATCACATGCTTTGCATAGATTATACAGCAGTAATCTCCCAAAGCGGTGGCTAACCTGTAGCTGTGGCAGTTGTTTGAAAAAGTGTTCCAAGTACTGCCTGGCCTACATTAGCTTGTTGTCTCGCTAACATCTACACAATAGTGCTTTGTGAATGTGTGTGGTGTAGACCATGTTGCAGCCTTACAAATGTCAACTATTGGGATGTTACCTAAGAAAGCCATAGTGGCCCCTATTTTGCAAGTGCAATGTGCTTTACGGGGTATTGTTAAAGTTCTCTTTGCTTTTGTATAACATGTTTGAATACATTTAACAATCCATCTAGCAATACCTGATTTGGATGTAGGATTGCCTTTGTGAGGTGGAGAAAAAGCAACAAAAAGTTGTTTTGTCTTACGAAATGACTTTGTTCTTTCTATGTAATATAACAAGGTTCTTCTAACATCTAAAGTGTGTAGAGCTCGTTCTGCTACTGAATCTGGTTGAGGAAAGAACAGAGGTAACTCAACCGATTGATTGATGTGAAAGGCAGATACTACTTTCGGTAGAAATTTAGGGTTGGTACGAAGGACCACTCCGTCTTTGTAAAGCTGGAAAAAAGGTTCTTCTATGGTTAATGCATGTAGCTCACCCACTCTCCTCAGTGAAGTGATTGCAATCAGGAAAGCGATTTTCCATGAAAGAAATTGCAGTTCACATTTATGCATGGGTTCAAAAGGTGGGACCATTAATTGTGTAAGGACTATGTTAAGATTCCACACTGGGGCAGGTGGGAGTCTTGGCGGTATAATTCTTTAGTCCTTTCATAAATGCTTTGACAACTGGTACTCTAAAGAGACACAAGTGCTGTCTATTCTGCAGGTATGCAGCTATTGCCTCAAGATGTAAGCAGATAGATGTGTAAGCTAATTCTGACCGCTGCAGGTGTAATAAATAACCGATTATATTTTGTATGGAAGCATTCAGAGAGTTGATATTGTTATTATTACAATAGACAAATCGTTTCCATTTAGCTGCATAACAAGCGCTTATAGTAGGCCTTCTGGCCTCTTTGATAATGTTCATACAGTCTGGTGGAAGATTCAGATAACCAAACTCTAGGACTTCAGGAGCCAGCTCGCTAGGTTGAGTTCTTTGGGATCTGGGTGCCTGATTTCTCCATGGCTCTGTGTGAGGAGACTGGATGTGAGGTGTAGCTTTTGATGTGGATCTATTGACAGTTCCAGCAGGGTGGTGAACCACGGTTGACGGGCCCATGTGGGAGCTATCAATATCAGTGTGAGGGATGTTTGCCTGAGTTTCCGAACCACTAATAGAATGAGTGGGAGAGGCAGAAAAGCGTAGGCAAATATCTCTGACCAGTTCATCCATAGTGCATTGCCTTTGGAGAGCGGGTGTGGATGCCTGGAGGAGAAGCTTGGGCATTTTGCGTTTTCATGTGTGGTGAAAAGATCTATTTGAGGAAAACCCCAATTTTGAAAGTATGGGAGGAGAACTTGAGGGCGAAGTTCCCACTCGTGGATTTGCTCCCTCTGTCTGCTGAGAAGGCCGGCAATGTGATTGTTTACTCCTGGAGGGTGTTCTGCTAGGAGATCAATTTTATGGTGTATGGCCCATTTCCAAATGGCTTGAGCTAGGTATGACAGTTGGAGAGAGTGTGTCCCCCCCCCTGTTTTTGTATATAGTACATAGCTGTCATGTTGTCGGTGCGGACTAGGACAGCTTTGTCTACAAGGTGAATTTGAAAAGCTTTGAGCGCTAGAAACACTGCTAGCAGCTCTAGATGATTTATGTGGAGAGCCTTTTGTTTTAGACTCCACAAGCCTTGAATTGTGTGATTGTGAAGATGAACTCCCCAACCAGTGAGAGACGAGTCTATTGTTAGCACTGTCTGTGGAACAGGGTCTATGAAGGGCCGTCCTTTTGATAAGTTTTGTAGGTTCCACCACAGCAGAGAGCGAGGAGTACGGCCGTTTGCCCACACTAGATCGGTTAAGAGACCCTGCAACTGGTTCCACTGACTTGCTAAGCATTCCTGAAGGGGACACATGTGAAGCCTTGCATGGGGAACAATCATGATGCAAGAGGCCATCATTCCCAGCAGCTGCATATACACCTGAGCCGGTAGTGAGTGAGTGGGCTGAAACTGAACAATTAGAGCCTGAATATTGTGAATTCTGGCTGCATTGGGAAAGGCTAGAGCTCTTTGAGTATCTGAGTGGCTCCTAGATAGGCTTGAGTGTTGGAAGGTTGGAGATGAGACTTCAACACTTTGACTGTAAACCCCAGTTGGTGCAGTAACCGTAGTGTTATGGGACTGTGTTGGATACACTTTAGGTACGTACTGGCATTGATGAGCCAGTCGTCTAAGTACGTGAAGACAAGAATGTGTTGTCTTCGCAGGTGGGCAGCTACTACTGCCAGACATTTCGTAAACACTCTGGGAGCCGTGGTGACTCTGAATGGAAGCACTTTGAACTGGCAATGCTGCCCTGCTACCACAAATCTGAGATATTTGCGATGAGCGGGATGTATTGGAGTGTGGAAATATGCGTCCTTTAAGTCTAGAGTAGACAAAGTCGCCTTGTTGTAGAATTGGGAGCACTTGTTGAAGTGTCACCATATGAAAATGATCTAATTGTATGTAATGATATAACTCTCTGAGGTCTAAAAAGGGGTCTGAGAGAGCTGTCCTTTTTGGGCATTAGAAAGTACAGGGAGTATACGCCCAACCCTTGATATTGTAGTGGTACGGGCTCTATGGCTCTTTTTAAAAGGAGAGACAATCTCTTGTTTGAGGAGGTGTAGATGGTCTGGTGACATTTTGTGTGAACGTGGAGGGATGTTTGGAGGATTGTTGGTAAGCTCCAGGCAATAACCAGATTGGATAATTCCTAGCACCCATTTGTCTGTAGTTATTGATTGCCAGACAGGTAGGAATTGTAAAAGACGTCCTCCGACAGGTGTTGAATGATCAGGGAAAGCGTAGGCAAGTCACTTTTTGTTATTTGAGGGGGAGGTGCGTGTGTTGGAACCTCTACCTCTGCCTTTGCCATTGTTGCCTCTGTAGTTTCCTCTAAAGAAACCTTTTGAAGAAGAGGGCTCAATGTTGCCTTTGTACGGTGTCGAGGCAGTGTCAGAAGAGATATTCTTGGACCCCCCACGATAAAAGGTGCGCCGAAAGGAACCACGAGTAGAAGGGGACTGTAGGGCACCCATAGACTTTGCCACGTCTGTGTATTTTTCATTTTTTCTAAGGACGTGTCTACTACAGGACCAAAGAGATGTTCTTTGTCGACTGCTGTGCTGAGAATGGAAGCCTGAACTTCGGGTTTAAATCCCGAAATTCTTAACCATGCGTGTCTTCTTAGTAACACACTGGTATTGACTGCTCTAGCCGCAGTGTCAGCTGCATCCAACGCACACCTAATGGAAGAATTAGAGATGAGCTTTCCCTCCTGCCCTAAGTCTTGAGCCTTGGATTTATGCTCAATGGGTAAGAATTGGAGCAATTGTTCGATTTCATCCCAATGCGCCCTATTGTACCTGGCTAAAAGGGCCTGGGTATTAGCAACACGCCAGTAATTTGCAGCTTGGGAGGCTACTCTTTTCCCAGAGTCGAGAAAAACAACAAGGGAACCCTACTCACTTGGAACCAGGGTACTGAAATGATTATCAAAAACAATGGCTCCTGTGGACTAATGGCAAGAAAATCTCAATAAAATAACGCACTATGGCAATGTAATGGGTTATTGTGATGTCAAAAAGAGAAGGAGTCGAACACACCTTAGATTAGTATTTCATTCATAATTCTTGTTTATATAGTTCTTTGAAGCAAAATTACATTCATGACATTTAACAATCAATTGATTGTAGTGAGTGGTGTCCCAGTGAAAAAAAGGAACCTAAACAAATAAACCTAAATAATTTGTGACATATTCCTGACATATATACAAGGTTTCCTATATTTCATGAAAGCGACCATTGAAAGATATATATTATATAAACCACGCTTTTATACAATGATAAGTGCTGGCTTGTAATGATTCGCTTTGAAAAAACTGTCGACGGCGTTTTGACCCTGTGTGCAATGTAGGGTCTCTTCAGGACCTAAGATAGTAGGGACACCTGCGAGAAGAGGAAGGATAATGTCAGTATGTGCTTGTAATGGAGCAGCTGTGCTTGTGGAAAAAGGATGTAGGCAATCAGTATAGTACCTGAAGGAAGGGTTTGCGCAGCCTCGTGTGGAATTTGTGGCACAGTGAGTAAAGTGAAAAGGAAGGATACTCACATGGGACCCGGCCGGGCACTGTTCATGTGCGAAATAGAAGCGTGTTAATATCAGTCTTTTAAGTAGAGTACATATGACTACTACATAGGTGCACTATGATAAGAGACTTACCCCATGTGAGGGTAACTGTCGGCTGGCAAAATTCGGTTAGCACAATAGGAGGATTCCGCAGGTATGGAATAGAAGGGCACGGTGAGTGTGCAGATCAAGCACGAGCTATATAGAAAAAATACAGTTATTGTCGGTGTCTATTGGCCAAACAGCGTTAGAGCGCTTAGGAAGTCTATAATTGTACAGGCTTACCCGATAGGGTTTTTAAGTAGAAGTAGCAGGCTTCTTCCATGTGTTATGGCTCTTGATAATTATTTAAGACGGCTATGCGCCTCTTTGTGTCGCCAGTTGATAAGTAATGGGGGTCTGAAACCAAATAAAGTAAGAGTATATTTAGTATTGAGGTCTAATCTTAACCAAGGCGCTCTATGCGTGTATTGGACAGCCAAACTAATGCTGGCCCGCTTACCTTACTCAAGAATCAGTATGTTCGTGCCTGCATCAAGGATATCTGTGGAGCAGAACAGCATCTGTCTGTCTGCCTTGGTTCAATGACACCGAGCCTGTGAAAGGCTTGAGGTATATAGCTTCTCTCTTCCCGCCGAAAAATGACAGTGCAGTTTTGACAGACCCGAAAAATGGAGCCGCAGCTGTAGATCTAATCTGCTGCTCTGTGATCTATCATGGAAATGGACAGCAGACCGTCATGAGTCTGTCTTCCAAAAAGGGTGTAATCTCCTGGGTGACGCATGGCGAATATAACGGCCTATCCTAATTGGTGTAAAGCAGGGGATTTTTATCATGATGGGGTCTTGGGTGTTGACATATCAGAAATGTTCCTGCGCATGAAAAACGACTGACAGGGAACGCGAGTAGACGGTATGCCTGTGGTCTCAGTAATTAAGGATGCTGCCTTGTACTTGTGTTTTTAACCGTGTAGTAATTTTATTCGATACATTGTGTATTCAAATAAAGTCAAATTCAATCTCTTGGTGTACTCTTACAGTTACAATCATTGCATTTTTGTCGAACACTTAGTGTTTACATATGCGAGCAATTTTCTTACTGGATACATTATGTATTTAATTCAAACCACAAACAATTCCTGCTGTGTACCTAGTAAGCATACTATGTCGATCACATTAGTGATTTCATCTGCTATAGGACACAGATGTGGCAGGATGTGGGTATGCAAAGAACACTGACAATATGTTGCATTTGTCATATTTAAATTATTTTGCCATACCACCCTTTACATTGTTATGGATTAACTTGTTATGGATTGGTATGGATGTATAGTACAGTGACAATATGTTGCATCTGTCAGTTCTAGATTGTTTACCACATCACCCTTTATTTTGGTATAGATAACACAGTTTTAAGGACAATAATAAAATGTTCACAGGTAATTTAAAACGATTTTTCACATAGTGACTGACAATTATGGAAGTCTTAATAGGTAAACTGTAAGCATATTTAACAGTAGATAGATACAGGCTGTGATGTTCATTGTTTGGAGTGGTGACACTTCCTCGCCACTCCTCTGTGGAGCTACCCTTCAGCTAACTAGTGCGTTCTTTTTTCAACCCATTGGTGTCAGTTACTTAGTGTGGTAACAAAACCACGCCACTCCTCTGCGGAGTTTAATCCTTTAACTATTGAGTTGGTACGTTCTATCCAACGGCATTCTAGTCGTTGGAGAATCTGCGAGAGGTCTCCTCCTCTTTCCGGAATTGAAGCTTTGTCTATGACTTGCCATCTTATGTCATCTGCTGTGTGTTTTTTTTCGATAAAATGGCTCACCAATGGGGCGTTGGCTACTGAGTGTCTAATGCGGCTCCGGTGTTGCCCAATTCTTGCTTTTATCGGTTGCTGTGTCTGACCAATGTAGGGCAACTGACAGGGACATGTTATGCAATACACAACGTTCCTTGTGTTGCAGTTTGCAAAGAACTCCAATGTGTGTTTAACATTCGCGTGTTCAAATGTTTTTGTGTTGCAAGTAAAAGCACATGATACACAGTTGCCGCACCTGAAATGTCCTTTAACATCTGGTAGGCCCCATGTAGACAACACTGATCTGGTAGTCTGCGATGGACTTTCCGTGGATGACCTGACTAAGTGGTCTTTCACGTTCTTGCCACGCTTGAAGGCGAACATGGGCACCTCAATGGATGAGTCAATATTCTTTATAATGTGCCAGTTTTTTGTTATTAATTTGCGTACTTGATTGGTATGAATACCAAATGTAGTCACGCAAATTAGCCTCTCAACTGGGGTTTTTTCTTTAGCGACTAGCAGTTCTTCCCTGGGACAGAACCAGGCACGTTTGAGGGATTTCCTAACCAACCTATTGGGGTAGCCTCTAGACACTAATTTGGTTTTAAGGGTTTCTGCCTTTTTCATGTAATCCTCCTTTTTCGTGCAATTTCTGCGCAAGCGCAGAAATTGCCCGAACGGTAGACCAACTCTCAGTGCCCGTGGGTGGTAGCTGATGGAGCAGAAAAAATAAAAATTTTAACCCCTAACAAATTTTATAATTAATTAAATAAAATGTTCGTTTAAATATATTAATCAACACTGTATGTGTGGGAATGGTAATATGCCAATGTGTGTGCTAAATAATCTATTAATAAATGTCTGTGTGTCTAATTATAACGTAAAAATAAATGCGTACTAATAAAAATAAATGCATGTTAATTGTGCTTCATAGAAATAAAACGTGTTGTTGCAAAAACAAATAGTGATGGTAAGTAAGGAACAGCTTAAATGTTGCTTTCTGCTAGGTAACAACTAATTGGGGTACGTGAGACGGGAGGGAAACGAAAGGGATATTTTTCTCTATTTTAATTATGTTTTATTTGCCTCAAATTAGTGCTTCTAAAGTATAACCGAGTGGCGATATAAAATGGCCGCCAGTGGGAAGATGTGCGCAGGCGCAAGGGGACACGTGGTACGGGATGAGATTGAAGAAATCTGGAACCTCGTGATGTCTCTGAGAGGCTAGGATGCAAGAAATGGTCAAGGCTGGTGTGACCTAATTGAACTGATAGTGTGCCATGATGATCAGCAGAGAGCCCGTGAGAAACAAGTCCAAGAGAAAGGACAATGACTGCGGAGTTCTCGAATGTGTCGAAAGAAGTTACAAATGAACTGATCGAATCGGATGGAAATGTTTAAGCGTATGGGAAAGGAAATGATCCAAGGACCCTTGAATCCAAGAGAACTTGATTAAAGAATGAATAAGCTGACATACATGGACCAATGAAAGAAAAGCGTGATATTAATGTTGCAACAGTTAGTTAGCAAAGTTAGAATTAGGGTATAAGAGGGCCTACTCTTAGTGGGAGGGGGTCAGTTCCAGGCAGTTCGAGAGACGTGGTTGCAGTCACAGTCAGGAGAGGAGTTGAAGAGTCGTGTTGGTGGCTTCCAGTGCTGGGTGGTCCGGATCGATCCCTTATTGAGCGGGAGATGCTGAAAGACTGTTAGAGGAGACGGGTTGCAGGTAGCTGATGCTGACGAGCTGAAGTTGCTGTTGCTGTCTTAATTTTACAGTTGAGTATGAGAATCAGGTTATTTCTAATTCCTAACTTAGGTTAGAAATCATTAGGCTAAATTAGGAAGCTAGGCAGGTAATTAGGGTTTTGGCTTCATGACAAAAATTTCCTTTCTGCAATAAATTGATTATGTTTAATAAAATTGTGAATTTAAGATTGAATAATTGAATAAAGTATTAAAAATTCTTTCCATGCTTTTAAAATTATATAAAATTTAAGATTCTTTAAACTCAAAATGACTCAGTGGTTATTTTCCTAAATGATTGTGACATAGGAAATTGTTTATTGTGATTCAGCTGGTCTTAATCACTATGAACTAATTTCTTAAATGAATGATTCATCGACAAACAATGAGCAGGAATATCTTAAGAAATAACTAAAAGAAAGTGACTAATTAAGGTAACAAGATATCCTGGCTCTTCCAGCGGTACATAAAAGGTGTTCTCCATTTAGTTCTCATGCTTCTCCTAGGAGTACAGAATTTCATAAAGGTGTAAAGGAAATCCAGGAGTGTGTGTGTGTGTGTTAGACGATGTTTATGGGCCCCATCGTCATGTGGATATGAGAAATATAGTTTGCCCCTGGATGACCTATAAGTAACCTAGGAGGAGAATAGTTTTTATTGTACGCGCTGCATCAGATTTCTTGGTAGCAGAGTTATGGTTTTCTATAGATTAGTTTAGTGATTATTTGTTATTGATTATTGATTATTTTGATGACTAACAATATATGTTGAGTCACGTTATGTTATATGTAAGTTTTCACGCTTCTGGGATGTAGGAAGTGGAACACGTGTGGCAAGAGAAGTCACATGGAATTTGGTACATGGTCTGAATTCATTATTTTTTGATTATAACGCAGGTTGCGTTATGTTAGGGATTTCTGTGTGAAAAGTGTGTAATTGAAATAGCAAATCACGTTTACTTGTGAAACTTTGGCCTTAATTCTCAGGAGCCTAGTCTCCACATGTGTCTTATCCCCAGAGAAACGAGTAAATTGTTTGTTTGAAAGAAGGGTAAGGTAGAGGGAAGTGCTACTTTATCGGCGAAAGTAAATAATTCTGTGGTAGGGTAGAGGTAAGCGCTGCCTACTGGAAAAACAGGATTCTTGTGTAAAAGGACAAAGCTGTCACTTTGTTTAGCGAATCAGACTATGGAATTGTTTATTTGTTGTAACTAACGAAGAAAACAGTAAAAAGAAAAATTGCCGATAAATTTTGTAAAGGAGGGGTAAAGAGTAGAAGTGACGTGGAAAAGTGCCGCGCTAGGATTGGTTAGTGCACTAGTCACGTGAACACAGAGCAGGAGTGACGTAGAGAAGTGCCGCGCTAGGATTGGTTGGTTCACGGACGGTGGAAATTGTTCTGATTGGTACGTTAGTGTGAATCGCGCTGTAATTGGACGAAGTTCCGTACACAGAAACAGCGTTAGAGTAAAGAGAAAACAAATAGAAAACATGCCGTATTACGAGTATGAAAGGGAGAGAACGTCATGGACGACGAAATTGAAGAATTTCTTTAAGAAAGACAAAAAGGTTGTGACTAGAGAGGGACAAGTAATTCCTCCGCCGAAATCAGCAGCTTCACATATGATGCTGAAATATGGATATCATACGTGCATATGGTTGGACAATTGGGTAAAATATACAAAGAATGATGGAGCATTGGCTTTTCCTGAAAATGGTTCTTTTAATGTAGCGGTTTTACGGAATCTAAGAGAGAAAATGTTTAAATTGGAACCTAGACCTAGACCGACACAGTTTGAGGCTTTAACAGAATGGGAAGATGAGATGTACGAGCGAGAAAGGTTCAGAGGAATGAAAGGTTATGAGTTTGTGCCCGGAAGATTGTGGGGAATGAATCATGAGGACAGAATAAAACGATGGAGATGTGCTAACATGACAGGAGGTTTGTTTCCAGCTTTTACAGTTGAGGAAGGGACTAAGAAAAAACGGACTGAGAAAAAGAAACATATAGAGAGAGAAAAGTATATGCATGAGAGCGAAACGGATGACGAATTGCTGGAAGATATTTTAAATAGAAATCCACCTCCGTATCAGCAGAGTTCTACAGTGGTGACACCAAATGCGCCACCAATAGAGACTATGCGAAATAAAAGTCCGGAAAAGAGAAATGAAGTAAATAGGTCACAAGAACAAATGAGAACTTCTCAAAATGAGGGAATAGAAAGCGACAATGCAAGTGAATTGGCAAGAACAACAAAAGAACTAACTGAGAAAATTAGAGAATTAACGAAAAATATGGAAGCAGTTACTGTGCCTGTAACAATAGGTCCAGTAATACCAGTTTTTGAGAATCAGAAAATTGATGAGCGATCTTTGGTGATTCCCTTGAGTTCACAATTTCAGAGAGAAAAGGAAAGAGTGGAAACAAGTCCAGGTACAAGCAATTTGGCTAGTGCTTACAGACCAAGTCCACCTGAAAATTTAACAGTAAATGAGTGTAATGGTAGGAAAATACCTATGGTAACTGAATCTGCAACAGTAACACCTGAAAAGAGTGGAAATTGGACAGAAATAAATAGTACTCCCATAGGTCCGACTCCTGATGAGTTAAATGAGTGGATAAAAGCCTTTAAAATAAAAGAAACGGAAGAAAAACCATTAGATGTGATCAGATTAAAAATTGACATGGAAGAATTAATACTAGGAACGATTGGTACTGAAAAGATAAAAAATTATCAGGATGATGAAATAATGTTTCTGTGTAAAAGTATAACATGGAGGGCAAAGAATTTACATGACAAACTAGAAGAAGTGGCTAGTGAGATTGGAATAGATTTTGCAAAAGTAAAAACATTGCAGAAACCATACAGAGTGGATTTTTGTGAAAAAGATATTGAAAATTTGAATACAGCAGGAAGGCTGACACAGATAAAAGAGTTGATTGTTTTGTTGAGAAAATGGGGTGATGTGGACAGATGGAAGGTTAGATGGACAAAGAAGAATGAGAAAAGTATAGACAAAGGTTCATTGGCTTTTATGATAACAGAAAAAGAACCTGTTGTTAAAGAATACCCTATGAGAGAAACTCCAGGTGGTAGTTATGTGCATGTTCCATGGACTAGGCAGGACATCCTGTCATTTACAAATGACTTTCCAAAACTAAGAGAGAAGCCAGTTGAATGGTACCGACAGGTAGAAAGGTTTGTAAAGGTCTCAAAAGTGTTGTGGATAGATTTGGATGGATTATTTGACATAGTGGTACCAACGGATCTGTGGTCAGAATGTAAGATTACAGTTGACTGGCCAACTACAGAATATCCAAGAGATCCTAAGACAGGAGCTCCAGGACCAGATGTGATGAAGAAATACGACAAAGTGATTACCTTTTTGAAGAATAAGATTCCTCCCAAAGAGACAGATTGGGTTAAGATTGATAGAACTACACAGGAAAGTAAGGAGTCTGTACATGCATATTATGAACGTTTGTTATTGGTTTTCAAGCAGTATAGCGGTTATGAGGAATTGAGTGAAAAGGACATGAGTCATTTTGTATACCGATTTGTGTTTGGCCTGAAACAAGAAATAAGCGATATGATTAAACAACATATGATAAACTGGCAAAATGGAAGTGTAGATGAGGTGCTGAGGTATGCTAAGTATTGTAGTGATGAAATAGAAAGTAAACAGCGTAAATTGAAAGAAAAGGCGATGTGGGCACAAGTGAAAGTGGCAGAGAAACAAGAAGCCCAATTGGACAATAATAATGGAAACGAATCAGGACAGAATAAGATGCGACCAAACATAGGTAAAGGAAAAGGACAGGTGAGTCTAGAAGAGGCAAAGAAGAAATGGCCATGTCATAATTGCGGAAAATTAGGGCATTGGAGGAATGAGTGTAAGTTCCCACCTAAACCTAATCCGGAACATCAATCATTAACTCCACAGGTGCAGAATGAGGTAGTTGTTCAACAAAGTCAGGTGCCACAACCACCACTTCCCAACATTGTTAACCAGCAAAGATACAGTACAGAAACAGGATTCTACGGAGGAGAGCAGGTAACACAGTTGCCGCGAGCAGCTAACATTTCTCAGTATTGGTTGCGTCAGAGTGAGGATGACCCGGATGAAAGTTTCTGACGGTGCGCAGGAGAGGGGAAAGAGTGCGTACTTGGCGCAACTCTAGAGGTAGATCAGTCTGGTCCCTTTGTGGATGGAGAAGTGAATGGTGCAAACGTAACATTCCTTGTCGATACTGGAGCTACCCGTTCTACTGTTAGGTCAGTGGAAATTCCGAACCTTCCTCTCTCAGGTGAATACATCCAAGTGGTAGGAGTAGCCAATCAGCAGATTGAAACCCCACTTACTGAATTGGTAGAAGTAAAAATTGGTTCTTTTAGCAAAATGCATAAATTTGTAGTGTGCGATTGTAGTCCTGTAAATCTTTTAGGTCGTGACCTTTTGTGTAAAATGAATTGCACAATTTATTGTACGCCAGATGGAATAGGTTTTCAGACTTCCGATGAAGATGTTTTGTACAAAGTAACTTTGATGAATCAAGAACCTGAAACGAATGGTTTGTTTCCTGCATTTGATGCAGAAAAACTTCCAGAAGAACTAAAAAGTGCTGTAAAAGAAAGTGTGTGGGATTTTACAGGAGAAGACATTGGGTTAATGAGAGAAGTTGATCCTGTAAAAGTGACAGTGAAAGAAGGGATAATTTATCCAAACACGCCACAGTACAAATTAACTCCAGAAATAATTGAAGGAATAACTCCTGTGATAAATAAGATGATTGAACAGGGAATTCTGAAAGAGATCATGAGCAGTCCATGTAATTCACCTATTATGGGACTGAAAAAGCCAAATGGAACATATAGAATAGTACAGGATTTGAGAAAGATAAACAAAATAGTTGTACCATGTTGTCCAATAGTGCCAAACCCTGCAGTGATTCTATATCAAATCCCGCATGAAGCTGAGTGGTACACTGTGATAGATTTGTGTCACGCATTTTTCTCTATTCCTTTGCATCCAGATAGCCAGCCATTATTTGCATTCCGTTTCGGAGAGCGTATTTTGGCATGGTGCCGAATTCCACAGGGGTATACAGAAAGCCCCTCAATTTTTAATCAGATTCTAAAGAAATCTCTGGAAGATTTGAAGATGCCAGAAAAATCAGTGATGGTGCAGTATATCGATGACCTATTGGTGGCATCGAAAACCAAAGAAGCATGTGTAAGTGACACAATTGCTTTACTGAACCATTTGGAGAAAAGAGGACATAAAGTGTCTCCTTCAAAATTACAGTTTTGTCAGAAAGAAGTCCAGTATTTAGGACATAAAATTGAGAAAGGAGTGCGTAAAATAGCGACAGAAAGAGTAAGAATGATTCAAGGAATGAGAGCACCAATGACTCAAAGAGAGGTAAGAATGTTTTTGGGAATGGTTGGATATTGTCGACAATGGATAAGTGGATTTTCTTTGATTGCAAAACCCTTACAAAAATTGACAAAGAAAGATGTAAAAGACCCTTTTGAGTTAAACAAAGAAGAAATGAAATCTTTCAAAGAATTGAAAAAGAAACTGTGTGAGGCCCCTGCATTAGGCATGCCTGATTATGAGAAGGATTTTGAGTTATACTGCAGTGAAAGAGATGGATGTGCATTTTCAGTACTGGTACAAAAACACGGCACCATGAAGAGGCCTATCGCTTACTTCTCAGCTGTTTTAGATCCTATAGCAAAAGCATTGCCTGGGTGTCTGAAAGCAGTTGCTGCTACTTGTGTAAGTCTGGAACAAAGTGAAGGTATAGTGATGGGGTATCCACTGAGAGTATATGTTCCCCATTCAGTAGAAATTCTTTTGACAAGAACAAAAACACAGTACATGACACATAGTCGGCTGACTAAGTACGAAAAAGTCATCTTGAGTGCTGAAAATGTGACCATAGATAGATGCATAAATGTAAATCCTTCTACATCATTGCCAGATGAAGAGAGTATAATTGAACAAGACGAAGTAGATCATGATTGTCTGAATGTGCTGGAATATTGCACAAAACCAAGAGCTGACATAAAAGATGAACCGTTAAAGGAATCGGATTATGTCATGTTCGTAGATGGTTCATGTTTACGCACAAAAGAAGGAGTGTTAAGCGCAGCTTACGCAGTATGCACAGTGGCAACTGTGATGGAAGCGTCTTGTCTGAAAGGAGTTAGGTCTGCCCAAGTTGCGGAACTAATTGCTTTGATTCAAGCATGTAAATTGGGGAAAAATGTACGAATCACGATTGTGACCGATAGCCAATATGGTTTCGGCATCGTACATGATTTTGGTCAGATTTGGTCACAAAGAGGATTTTTGACATCTGCAGGAACACCTATCAGAAATGGAGAGTATGTTAAAAAACTGCTTGAGGCGATACAGTTGCCTAAACAAATAGCTGTAGTGAAGTGCAAGGCGCATAAGAAAAACGAAGATTACATAGCGGTCGGCAATAATTATGCTGATGAGATCGCTAGATATTGTGCGGAAAACATGGCATCCTTGAACAAAAATAGAGAAAGGGAGCATGTCTCTTGTCCTTTGCTTTTCACTAATACTGTCGAAACATGGGATGAAGTAAGGCAGTTACAAGAAACAGCAAGAGATGAGGAAAAAGATTACTGGATAAAAGCAGGATGTAGAAGACAGGAAAATAATGGTGTGTGGGTATACAGAGATGAAAGACCAGTTATGCCTGATAGCATGATTGCAGACATGGCACGGATGTACCATGGACAAGCTCATATTGGGAGAGATGCAATGATCAGACTTTTTAGACAGACCTGGTATAACCCAAAATTCAGAGCCATTGCTGAAAGTCTTTGTCAAAGATGTCTTATTTGTCAACAGTTTAACCCAGGAAGAAAAACCGTAGTAAGTTTAGGCACAATAGGACGAGAAGGAGGTCCATTCACAAGAATACAGATGGACTTTATTGAGATGCCCCCTAGTAATAGATTAAGATATGTTCTAGTGGTCGTCTGTTTGTTCTCTCGTTGGGTGGAAGCATACCCCACAAGAAGGAATGATGGAACAACAGTGGCAAAACTTATGCTGCGAGAGTTCATTCCAAGGTATGGTTTTCCAGTCACGGTTGAGACAGATAGAGGAACACATTTCCAAAATGAGTTGATCCAATTGATTTGTGAAGCTCTGAGTATTAAACAAAAACTACATTGTGCTTACAGACCAGAGGCTTCTGGGGTAGTAGAGCAGATTAATGGAACAATTAAAAACAGATTAGGAAAAATGTGTCAAGCTACAGGACTCAAATGGCCGGATGCACTGCCTCTTGTTCTGATGACCATCAGAAGCATCCCTGAAAAGAAAACGGGACTCAGTCCTCATGAGATGATCATGGGACGAGCAATGAGACAAGCACACGTACCTGTCAACAAGTTATTAACTATAACTGATGATCTAGTACTGGATTATTGCAAGGGACTGGCTGATGTGGTGCATTCTGTGTTTCATCAGGTTGGACCGGATGCGACCACTCTTGAAAGAAAACCAGCCCACGACTTGAATCCAGGAGACTGGGTCCGCATAAAAGTCCACAAGAGAAGAAACTGTCTAGTACCACGTTGGGATGAGCCAAGACAGGTAATCCTAGTGACAACGACTGCTGTCAAGTGTGCAGGAGTGAAGAACTGGGTTCATGCCAGCCACACAATCAGAATTCCAGAACCTACAGATCGACATGTGAGTCGGCGTCTGGAAGTGTGGGATAAAAGTTTAACGGCTGGAACAACCAAGATAAAAGAAAGGGTGCCAGAACTTGAAGATCGACCTGAAAGTCGACATCTGGAAACCCCAACGGAAAACACCTCTAGAGAAGAAGAGGAACAAGAAGAAGAAGAAGAAAGAAATTCAGAAGTTCCAGAACTTGAAGATCGACCTGTAAGTCGACATCTGGAAATATCTGACACAACTTCAGGATCTGATGATTCAGCTGCAAACTGGGAAGAATTCCGAAAGAGAACTTGGGGTTATAAACCAATTAGAGAAGAAACTGAGCAAGAAATTGAGTTAGATGAACAACCAAGCACAAGTTATGGTGGAAATCCTTCAGAAACAATATTAATAGATGAAATAGGGAAAGAAGTACACAAAAAGTTAGAAAATCGAGAAGAACCCCGAGGAGCAATAGGGATAGATAGAGAAACAGGAGAACAGGGAAATTTAGAAACAGAAAAGGAGAAAAACACCAAATCGGAAGAACCCCGAGGAGGGACAGTAATAAGGGAAAACAAAAAGGAGAAGACAGATCCACCAGTAGGAGATGACGAGATTATAAGTTTCAAAATAAGAGACAATAGTGAGACAGTTGAAACAGAAACAGAAGAAAGTGGAGGAGAGGAAAAAGCAAAGACTGAATCAAGAAAAAGAAATTGGAAATCAGAAAGAGAAGAAAGAGAAGGTGAAGCCAAAAGGCCAAGAAAAGGAGATAATTGGCCCAACAGCTATGTAAGAAAATTGAGATATAGAATAATAAGAGCGGAAGACGAAGATGCTGAACAAGTAAATGAAGTAACAAGTCAAAAGGGACAAGAAAAACCCAGTGGAAAAAGATTACAAAAGTCCAAAAGGACAAAGAAAGTGAATTCAAAATTTAAGTCACCTGAGTGGCTGTATATTGCACTAACTGATTACAAAGAAGAAGAAGAAAACACTCACGGAAACCAGAGACTGAGAAGTCGGATGGGAAAAGGTGAGATGCAACAAAACTGAAGTAAAGACTTATAGTGCTTCTGCCGGACGTGACAAATTTACTGGATGTGACAAATCACCGGATGTGACAACGAAAGAATTCTGGAGAGAATTAAAGAAAGTACCAAGCAAAGACTTTTTGAAAGCAGAGTGGCATCTAAGTCATTTCTGAGGTGTAGTGACACAATTTTCTGAAACTTAACAAATAGAAAAAGAAAAATGGAAAATAATGAGAGTAGAAGAAATAAATGTGAATTTATAAAAAGATGGTGCAAAATGTGCTGTTTTTGCACAGGATTATTAATGACCATATGGATAGTTTTAGCAATCACAATTCCTATTAGTGTAGCTGTGATAGAAGCAAAGAATGATACTAAACCAGAAAAAGAAACTAATATTAAAGAAGCAGTTATTTTAAGAAGTAGTGCAGAGTTGCATAAGGATAGGTCAGTAACAGATTTCTCAAAGAATGTTTTTACAAAGTTGTTGTATGAGTACGTAAAAACAATGGACGTAAGAGATTGTTATGTTTGTATGCAGTTGCCTGCATCAGTATCCGAAGGTGTGACTTATCATCACCTACCTTTGACTTATGGAATAACATGTAGTGTAATAGCAAGTTTATTTTATAAAACAGGTAGATTAGAATCTTATTATACTGATATAGATAAGATTTTTGCAAACATTCCAGTAGTACCAGAACTTAACAAAGTAAAACCAGCAAAAGTTTTAGGAGAATTTTTTTAGAACATAGAAAATTAACGTTAGAAGAAATAGTTAGTAACAACCTTACCTGTGAGTTAAAGAAAGAAGAAAAAGTATTTTTAGAAATGGTTGAAGAAAGAAGAATGAAGTTTCAGAAAGAAGCAATAAAAGAGGAAGGAAAACGCTTATGGACGTTTGAGGAAGGAAATTATGAAGGGAAAAAGATAAATGCAGCAATGACTTTAGACTGGCCGCAAACAGGAAAGTTGTGCATTAGGAGAAATAAGACAGTCTATGACAATTACTTTGTAGGTTCCAGTATCTGCCATGACAATTATCAAATTCTGGGAGGTTGGGGATTCAAAGGTGGAAAGGACCCAATATTTCCAGGTATCTATTATATTTGTGGGAATAGAGCTTATTACAGGTTACCGGACCATTGGTATGGAACTTGCTATGTAGGCCTGGTCTTTCCAAAAAAATTTCACATGGACAGAGAAGAAAAGGGAACATACAAGATGATTAATAGATTTACACGTAGAAAGAGGGAAAGTTTTTCAGAAATTGTAGGTGATATTTTTGGAGCATTGATACCAGCAGTGGGAATATCTTTGAATGCATTTAAAATTCGGAAGTTATCCACAGTAGTAGATCGTTTATCTACAGATACTGCGGGAGGGTTCTTAATGGTAAATACCGAAATGGTTGCCATGAGAGCTATGGTGATGCAAAATCGGCTTGCCCTTGATATTCTTTTGGCAAAAGAGGGTGGAGTCTGTGGAATGTTGAAAGTCCAACATTGTTGTACTTACATTCCGGATAACAGTGAAAATATACAGAAGTATATTACAAATATTACAAGTTTGCACAAAGAACTAGTTCCACTGGAGGTTGAAAGTGTTTTGGGAAAACTGGGTAGAGGGTTTTCCTCAGTAGCGAATTGGTTAACTAGGATGAGTAGACTAGTGATAGGGAAAGTTATAATAGTAGCAACTATAGTAATATTATTAGCCATGATGTTGAAAATAGTAATAACATGTATAAAGAGAAAAGTAAGACAAAATAAAATAAGAAGAAATAATAGAATAATGAGAGAAAGAGAGAGAGAAATGGGTGAAATTGAGCTGGAGAAAATGAAAGAAAGCATGTATAAAGAGACTAAAAGGCAAGATGAAGAAGAAACAGATGTATAAATAACAGAAGGCAAAGGATGAAAGACATGCTGCCTGAAAAGAAGTATGACTTGAGTTTTATGTGGTGATTTAAAAATCACCAAAGGGGGATTGATGGAGCAGAAAAAATAAAAATTTTAACCCCTAACAAATGTTATAATTAATTAAATAAAATGTTCGTTTAAATGTATTAATCAACACTGTATGTGTGGGAATGGTAATATGCCAATGTGTGTGCTAAATAATCTATTAATAAATGTCTGTGTGTCTAATTATAACGTAAAAATAAATGCGTACTAATAAAAATAAATGCATGTTAATTGTGCTTCATAGAAATAAAACGTGTTGTTGCAAAAACAAATAGTGATGGTAAGTAAGGAACAGCTTAAATGTTGCTTTCTGCTAGGTAACAACTAATTGGGGTACGTAGACGGGAGGGAAACGAAAGGGATATTTTTCTCTATTTTAATTATGTTTTATTTGCCTCAAATTAGTGCTTCTAAAGTATAACCGAGTGGCGATATAAAATGGCCGCCAGTGGGAAGATGTGCGCAGGCGCAAGGGGACACGTGGTACGGGATGAGATTGAAGAAATCTGGAACCTCGTGATGTCTCTGAGAGGTTAGGATGCAAGAAATGGTCAAGGCTGGTGTGACCTAATTGAACTGATAGTGTGCCATGATGATCAGCAGAGAGCCCGTGAGAAACAAGTCCAAGAGAAAGGACAATGACTGCGGAGTTCTCGAATGTGTCGAAAGAAGTTACAAATGAACTGATCGAATCGGATGGAAATGTTTAAGCGTATGGGAAAGGAAATGATCCAAGGACCCTTGAATCCAAGAGAACTTGATTAAAGAATGAATAAGCTGACATACATGGACCAATGAAAGAAAAGCGTGATATTAATGTTGCAACAGTTAGTTAGCAAAGTTAGAATTAGGGTATAAGAGGGCCTACTCTTAGTGGGAGGGGGTCAGTTCCAGGCAGTTCGAGAGACGTGGTTGCAGTCACAGTCAGGAGAGGAGTTGAAGAGTCGTGTTGGTGGCTTCCAGTGCTGGGTGGTCCTGATCGATCCCTTATTGAGCGGGAGATGCTGAAAGACTGTTAGAGGAGACGGGTTGCAGGTAGCTGATGCTGACGAGCTGAAGTTGCTGTTGCTGTCTTAATTTTACATTTGAGTATGAGAATCAGGCTATTTCTAATTCCTAACTTAGGTTAGAAATCATTAGGCTAAATTAGGAAGCTAGGCAGGTAATTAGGGTTTTGGCTTCATGACAAAAATTTCCTTTCTGCAATAAATTGATTATGTTTAATAAAATTGTGAATTTAAGATTGAATAATTGAATAAAGTATTAAAAATTCTTTCCATGCTTTTAAAATTATATAAAATTTAAGATTCTTTAAACTCAAAATGACTCAGTGGTTATTTTCCTAAATGATTGTGACATAGGAAATTGTTTATTGTGATTCAGCTGGTCTTAATCACTATGAACTAATTTCTTAAATGAATGATTCATCGACAAACAATGAGCAGGAATATCTTAAGAAATAACTAAAAGAAAGTGACTAATTAAGGTAACAAGATATCCTGGCTCTTCCAGCGGTACATAAAAGGTGTTCTCCATTTAGTTCTCATGCTTCTCCTAGGAGTACAGAATTTCATAAAGGTGTAAAGGAAATCCAGGAGTGTGTGTGTGTGTGTTAGACGATGTTTATGGGCCCCATCGTCATGTGGATATGAGAAATATAGTTTGCCCCTGGATGACCTATAAGTAACCTAGGAGGAGAATAGTTTTTATTGTACGCGCTGCAACATAGCTCTTATAGGAAAGTAATGTATTTCTTTCTGTTGGTTTCCTATGGAGAGAGGTGTACAAACACCCATTTTCATGTTGTATATTTAAGTCCAGAAAAGCTATACTGGATTTGTCAATAGTGGAAGTAAAAGTGAGGTGTGTTTGAATACTGTTCAAATATGTTACAAAATCATTGAATTCTATTTCACTCCCTGACCAAATGAGAAAAATGTCATCTATGTACCGCTTCCAACATGTAATGTTGGAGCGGTACATGTTCGTGGCATTTAGGGCGAATTTCTGTTCTACATGGTCCATGTATATATTTGCCAGATTTGGCGCAAAAATTGCTCCCATACTAGTACCAGAACACTGCTGATAGTAGTTGCCTTCTGACACAAAATAGTTCGATCCTAGGGCAATTTCTAGAAGGGAAATAATGAATGTAGTAGGTACTAAGGTTGGTCTTGGTCTGGTGTCTAATAGATTTTTTATCACCTCAATGCTGTCATTTTGTGGTATGTTAGTATAGAGAGACGAGATGTCGAGAGTGGCTAGCCAATCTGTCTCAATATTATATGGTTTATTCTCGACTAAGTTGATCATGTACATGGAATCTTTTACATACGTTTCCTGTAAGGGGACAAAATCCCTGATAAAAAAATCTATATATTTGCCAATAGGTTCTAAAATGGACCCACAGCCTGATAGTATCGGGCAGCCAGGGGGGTTCGTGGTACTTTTGTGAATTTTAGGGATGGTATATAGAACTGGGGTTCTCGGGTTTTCTGCATTAAGAAATTCAAATTCTTTCTTGCTTACAAAACCTTCTTTCCCTTCTGTAGTGAGTCTCAAAATTTTCTCTTTGATGTCCGATAGTGGGTTAGTATCCAACTTTCTATAGTGTTTAACCTCACCTATTTGTTTCCTGATCTCTGTGTCATAGTCTCCCGATCTTGGACAACAATTCCGCCTCCTTTGTCTGCTGGTTTTAGTATAATAGATTTGTCATTTTTCAGCCCCTCTAGGGCTTTGCGTTCCTCTAGGCTGATGTTGTATGGAATGTAACGACTATTGTTTTTCATGTGGTCCACTCCCGAAAGAACTATTTTTTCAAACGTTATGAGTTCTGATGGCATCATAGCTTTAGTGGGTTAGAAAGTTGAGGGTGGTTTAAGTCCTGTGACAGAGAATGGTATATTGTCAGTCTTATCCATAAAGAACAATTCAAGCCGTATCTTACGGAAAAACTGGTATAGTTCTGTTTTCAAATTGAAAAAATTAGTATGTTCTGTTATCACTTCCTTCAGGTACTATACTGATTGCCTACATCCTTTTTCCACGAGCACAGCTGCTCCATTACAAGCACATACTGACATTATCCTTCCTCTTCTCGCAGGTGTCCCTACTATCTTAGGTCCTGAAGAGACCCTACATTGCACACAGGGTCGAAACGCCGTCGACAGTTTTTCAAAGCGAATCATTACAAGCCAGCACTTATCATTGTATAAAAGCGTGGTTTATATAATATATATCTTTCAATGGTCGCTTTCATGAAATATAGGAAACCTTGTATATATGTCACGAATATGTCACAAATTATTTAGGTTTATTTGTTTAGGTTCCTCCTTTTTTTCACTGGGACACCACTCACTACAATCAATTGATTGTTAAATGTCATGAATGTAAGTTTGCTTCAAAGAACTATATAAACAAGAATTATGAATGAAATACTAATCTAAGGTGTGTTCGACGACTCCTCTTTTTGACATCACAATAACCCATTACATTGCCATAGTGCGTTATTTTATTGAGATTTTCTTGCCATTAGTCCACAGGAGCCATTGTTTTTGATAATCACTCTTTTCCCAGAGGCGTCTATGAGCTTAGACTCTTTGTCCGGAGGTGGAGCATCCCCAGTCATCTGTGAATTGGCCCGTTTACGGGTATTAGAAACTACTAAAGAGTCTAAAGGTAACTGGCCCTTGATGAAAACTGGATCCGATGGTGCAGGTTTAAATTTTTTGTCTATCCTGGGTGTGAGAATACGTGCACAAACAGGATCATTAAATATGTCGTCCACATGTCTTAACATACCCTTGAGCATAGGGAGTGCGTGGGTGGATCTTTGGGAACTACTAAGGGTTTCAAAGAAGAAATCCTCCTCTAGGGATTCCTTATGTAATTGCACCCCATGGTATTCAGCAGCTCTACTTAGAAGCTCCGTAAGGTCTACATTGTCATCTGGTGGAGAAGGTTTAGTAGGATAAAGGTCAGGATCATCATCTGTGGGAGAATCTGTATTATAATCCTTCCAGGGGTCTGCAGGTGAAGGATCATTGCCCCCATCCTTGTCCCCATCATCCTGATCATCAGGCGTTTGTGGCGAATTAGTAGGAGTAATTAGTAAATGCTGTGATTGTGGGGAAGGAGGTGATGGGGGAGGAGGAGGAGAAGTTAGTACCAACATGTTTTCTTTTTAAAGGAATGTGATAAGTGTCCTCCGACTCAGATCTGTGTTTATGTGGCAATTTGGTTGCAATGTGTCCAGTTTTTGGATGAATGTATAGTTCCTTTTGTTTTGGGTCCGGTTTTGCAGGCGGGACGTCGAAACAAGGCTCCTTTGGTGGTATCTGAGCATCTTTATGTTTCGGTGCCGAAGTTTTTAGTGCTGGTGTTTTCGGTGCCGAGGATTTCGGCTCTGAAGACGGTTTCAGTGTCGAAGGAGTTGGGCCTGAGACTGGTTTCGGCCCCGAAGGTTTGGGTTCGGTGCCTGAGTGTGGATGACTCGAACCCGAGCCGGAAGGCTTTAACGTGTGTTTCAGTGCCGCGCCGGAAGGTGGGGCGTTGGAAACATTTTCTCGGTGCCGACCATGGCCCGAAGGTAAAGGTGGGACCGGATCCTTTTTCCTGGGCTGAGTAGGACTTTGGGGCAAGGGAGGTTCGGTACTCACGATACGCTGACCTTGCGGAATGTCTTCGTCCATATCGGAGACGGATTTGGAGACGGATATAGGATCCTCCTATTCTTCCTCGGCCCCTAGTGCATCGCTGGTCTCTTGTTCGGAAGCTTATCCGAAGAGGTCCGGAATGGATCTGGTGTTTTGACTCTGCATGTCACGACATCAAGCCCGACGGTCGCGGATTGTTTTCTTCGAACGGAAAGATTTACATGCGTCGCAGTCCTGTTCGTTGTGCTCTGGAGAGAAGCACAAGTTGCACACTTCGTGTGAGTCGGTGCGCTGGATCTTCGCGTGGCACCGAGAGCAGAAATTAAATGGAGTCCGATCCATCGACTGCGAGGTGGACCGACGCGGGTAGGCCCGACGGCCTTCCACGAGATTCCCGTTCGAAAAGAGTTTTGTATTTGATACGGTACGCGGAGAAGTGTGAATACGCGATCGAAAACAAAACCGTTGAGGGTAAGTGGATTGCGCACCGAGGGGAACCCAAGAAACAGTTTCGAACCGGAGAGCAGCAATTCACATCCGAACCCAATGGCGGAAAAACACAATCTAACAATGGAGTAGATGCCCATGCGCACTATCACCGAAAGGAGGAGTCACCTACCTCGTGACTGGAAAGACTTCTTCGAAGAAAAATAACTTGCAAACATACGGACCCAACACTAGACGGCAGGAGTATGCAAAGCATGTGATCTACAGCTCACATGCCTCGAACATATATTTATCAGGCAGAAATGTGGATTTACAATTAGGTGGGGTCCTCATATAGAAACGATGACCCAACATCTACATCCGACTACGCCATGCATACAATTGATATACACCCCATGTATCGTCATTTAGATGCATTGGCGACAAACACACTTCAAGATGGTGCCCGTTTCCGTAACAGGAGCAGTCCTATCTTCATGTTCATGCTTACTCGCAGTGAACATGTTTGACCGGCATTTAAATTTGCAACTAATCGTGGGTTGGGTAACATCATGGAATTTGAAGTACTCGCTAGTTCAGAGGAATCCCGTTACAGGTAAAGGATCCGTGAGATGGGCATAGGGGCATCGTACACACACAGTGAGCAACGTGGTCTCACCTTAACGTGTATTTTGTTTCAGGGGATAGGATTGGAGATTTAAAGAAATAAAGAGAGAAATCAAAGCAATTGAATCACGGGGCAAATACAGATACGAATAACCACCAATACAGGATTTAAAAGAAGATCTTTTCTGTTCGTCAATAATAAGGGTAAGAGATGGGTATTAGACGTTGTGCACCACTTTAGGAAAGGAGTACTTAAATAGAATATAGCACATTCGCATTACTAAGAGTTTCTCATTGAATTATCTTTTGATCAGATTTAACCTACATGACTTGAATACTTCTAATTGAGGTACGGACTGTAGAGGAAGAATATATACCAGTCTGGGTTGGAATTATCACCGGATTAATAGTAGGTGTCTTTAATGCAACAATCTAAAATGATGATATTCATGCAGGTTAGTGTATTTCCTTACATATATTTGGATCTATATCCTAACAGGTGCCTTTACCAAGACATTAGGTATGACCCCTTTTGAGATTATCTATTATACACAGGTGAACACGTTTTCACGTGCATAGACACAGGGACGTGGTGTGGATGGCAATTCACTTCCAACACGGGAAGTGTATAATACAGAAAGTTTATGTTGAAAAACTATGTGATGAGAAACACTGTGTATATTTTAATTTGACTTAATGCGACTACAATTAGCTAAAATGAAACCATTTTGTATTGCTATCAATTCGAACATTTTCTTTGTGATATGTGCTCAGAGTGGAGCATGTTAGGTTATAATGCATGGGTTTCCACACTACAAATATGTAGAGATCTGTTAAGTTCTGGAGTGAGTTCGGAACAGCATATAAGTCACCTGAGGTGATGGGAAAAGAGAGTGGCAGTAAATGCTGATTAATAGCAAAAATCTTTTGTTTGTATATGATCTCATAGCCCTGAAGAAGTTGTGAAAGATGCAACGAAACACGTGTCGGCTGGGATAAAAAAAAACCTACAGAGCAGAAAAATAAAAGAAATGGACACAATTTTTTGTGTATAATTTGTCGCAATTGGATTGTAAAAATGGGTACTGGGGAACGTATTAGTATTGTTGGGTGGGCTTAGGCCACACAGAGAGAGGTGGTTCTCTTCACCCTTAAGCACCTCTATTTATTAATATTAAGCATATAAAAAAATGGACTGTGTATTTCTCTAAGTGCGCCATTGCCCTACCACAAACCACTGTTTGGTCAGAAAAATCCATCAACTGTCAGGTCAAGTAACAGGAAGATGAGTTAAAAAAGTAACATTTCCCATTTTAACACACAAGAAGATTTTGAGATTGCTTCATAAAAAAAAACATTGAAGGGCATTACACAAAACTTGGAATGAAAGCGCCACTTTAGTAAAGGAAGTGCCTTTTCTTGGTTTGGTGTAAATCCGTTTGACAATTTGAGAAATCTGTGACACAAATGCGATTTTTGTAGGTCTCAAACTTAGACAAGCTGTCAATCAAACTTGGGAAGACCGAGATAACTAGACCATTTAATCCATGACCCGTTTTGCAAACCACTCAGACCAAAATTTCAAAAATTAATTATATCGCAAAGCCGAATCTCCTGTTGTCTATTTTGTGTCCATTAACCCAAAGCTGGATTTTCAGACACAAAGCTCTCTGGTTAGCTGACTGCAACTTAAACAAAAATGTTGTGGCCGCCATTACAGAAATCTATTGAGTTAGCCTGCAAAAAAAGAAAAATACGGAGCCATAAGGGAGGAGGAGCATTGCCTCCTAGGACCCCTTGGCTTACAAGAAGGTCGCCATGAGGGTTTGGTGGGTGACCCACTCAAAGTTAAAAAAAATATACAAAGTTTAGGGTTTGTGGATCCAGAGGATAAGATTGCAGCCCAATTGCATGTCACCACCCTGAACTCTGTGGATGCATGTCAGGGTCAGCAAACCACCGACCTCCCCTGCTGTTCACAAACCCAAGACATAGGCTAGACCCTGTGGCCAACCAATATGTGGAAGGGGGTAAGGAGGTGCACTTCTCATAGTGGGTTCTCCTCTACAGGATAAAAAAAAAATACTTGCTGCTCCCATCACCCAAAGTGATACATAACCTTGTAACCCATAGTTTATGCTCGGGCTGGACTGTTCCCATGAGGAACAGGATCAAGACCGATTTGCATATGACTGGGTCCAAACTGGGGGGGCATAGTGAGCAAAAGAACGATGGATTAACCCTTTCTATGCTCATGACGGAGCGGTTCCGTCATGAGCAACGGTGGGCGTGTGCTCATGACGGAACCGCTCCGTCATGGCACCCACCCATATGGGGGGGGGGGGGTGGAGCGCTGGCGCTCCCCCCATGGGCAGCCCATCTAGCCCCCACAAAGGGGGATGGCAGCGGAAGAGTTTCCGCTGCCACCCCCCGACCTCCCCCAGGCAATCCCATGACGTCAGCGTGCGCCGTCATCAGGAGCAGCCGGACGCACTGGAAGCCATTTGCTTCCAGTGCGTCCAGCAGGAAACAGGTAAGTTTCCTTGCTCTGGTGGGGCGGGGAAATTGGGATGCATTGAGGCATTGGGGGAAGAGGAAAGAGTTTTTTCCTCTCCCCTGATGGCTCAATGCTGGGCATTCCTGCTGCACGATCGCGCATGGCGTCGCGATCATGCAGCAGGAATGCCCCAACTAGGCACCAGGGATTTCTTTATTATTTATAGGAAGCGACCCCTTGGGCAAGGGTCGCTTCCTTAAGGGGCACAATATTTTTAAGACTTTTCTGCCCCCCCCGGGGACAGACCGGCTGGGTTTTCTGACATTTCTGGCCCCGGGGGAAGGGGGGGGGGAGGGGCAGAAAACCCACTAGACACCAGGGACTTCTTTAAAATTAACATGGCAGCTTCCAGGGGGCAGATATTTTTTGTAGGTTTATTCTGCCCCCCCCTGGGGACAGATCGGCCTGTTTTTTTGGCCTTTCTGCCCCAGGGGGGGGCGAAAACCCCACTAGACACCAGGGACTTTTTTTTAAATTAAAATGGAAGCGACCCCTTGGGCAAGGGTCGCTTCCAGGGGGCTGATGTATTATGTTTTTTCTGCACCCCCTTCCCCCCCGGGGGCGGATTGGCCCATTTTTTTAGCCTTTCTGCCCCCAGGGGGAGGGGGGAGGGGTAGAAAACCCCACTAGGCACCAGGGATTTTGTTTTGTGTGTAATGGAAGCAACATGGTTGCTTCCAAGGGGGTACAATTTGGTTAATGTTTTTTTCTGCCCCTCCTGGGGACAGATCTGCCCCTTTTTTTGGCCTTTCTGCCCTACGGGGGAGGCAGAAAACCCTACTAGGCACCGGGATTTATTTTTTTTGCAAGGGGGGCACATTTCTGTCTGCTGTTTTCTGCCCCACCTGGGGGACAGATCGGCCTGGCAGACAACCTCACCCAATCCCTTGGGCAAGATCACCCCCCATTTTTGTCAGCCTTATTTGAAGGCCCATCTGGCAGATTGACCATTTGGGTACTGACATAGCGTGTTATAATGTTAATTGTTTTATTTCTTGTGAATTGCAATGGTAATGCTTTATATCTCCCTTTTTTATCTAGTTCACGGCTTTTGCTCTTTAGACTGTTCCAGGTTGCGATTTCGTTACTGGTGGTTCTGCTGTTTGTGTAGTTGCATGTGTTTGGTAAGAGACTTTTTTTTGTACAATGTAAATGAGTTTCATTTCCCTGCATGAATGTGTTTTTTGCAAATGGTTTAATAATAGCAGTATGTTTGGCTTCTGTTTTTTGAGTGTCAAAAACTTTTTGCATTTGTGCTCGATGTATATTTTGTTGTCTTGTGAGTAATTGGTTTTGTTTTTTTCTTTCTAGTGGGATATTGTTGGTTTTTGCTGTGTCTCTGCAGAGTAGGTGCTGGTGAGTGTAGCGGTCACTTGCAAGTGAAATGTACAGTTTTTGAGTATATAGATCATTGTGATAAAGGCACACATTTTTTTTACTTACTTATTTTGCAGAGTGTTGGTTGTTGTTGACTTGTTTGTGCAGTCTCCTTTCTTAGTAAGGATAATGGCTAGCTGCAGGATTACTGCTCAGCAGGTTGTTGGTATGCTTTTTGAGTCTTCCTCTGACCATGGGTCAGAGACTTACTGCATCTGAGACAGAGGAGGGAGTGGAAGATTCAGACAGTGAGTTTTCTGTCCACGAGGAATCATCGGATGATGAAGCTACTCTCAGTGCGGATGAAGCTACTCTTAGTGCGGATGAAGTGCCCGTTTTAGAGGAGGTCATTGATGTGCCGATAGTGCAGCAAGAGGCATCTGGGCTGCAAGGCTTCCCGTTGGAAGTGCTGACCTCTGGGTTGCCCCAGGCATGGTGCAGCCGGCATTGCCAGACTTTACTGGTGTTCCAGGGTGTAGAGTGAATACTGAAAACTTTTTGCCGATAAATTTCTTTCAGTTGTTTATGGACGATGTGTTTTTGGCAGAGATTGTTGAGCAGACTAATTTGTATGCCGAACAGTTTTTGAGGGACAACAGTGCCAGCCTTGGGCCCCACTCTAGAGCTACCCGGTGGACTCCCACAAATCTGGAAGAGATGAAGAAGTTCTTGGGTTTAACTTTTTTGATGGGCTTGCTAAGGAAGCCATCAATGTCTTCATATTGGTCTACTAGTCCCTTGATGGCAACGACTATATTTCCGGCAGTCATGAGTCGCGATAGGTATTTGCTTCTGCTTCAGATGCTGCATTTTGTCGATAATGGTTTAGCGTTGCCACGAGATCACCCCGATTGTGACCGTCTTTTTAAGATTTGGCCTGTCATTGATCACTTTGTAGATCGATTTTCTGAGATCTATGCTCCAGGGAAAGAAATAGCAGTGGATGAGCCGTTGGTCTTGTTCAAGGGCCGCTTGGTTTTTAGGCAATACATTCCTAGTAAGAGGGCAAGCTATGGAATTAAGATGTATATGCTGTGTGACAGTAGGACTGGATATGTCTCTAATTTCAGGGTGTACACCGGTAAGGATTCCAGGATTAAGCCCCCTGGTTGTCCGTCCACTTTTGGAGTGACTGAGAAAATTGTGTGGGAACTTGGTAGAGGACTTTTAACAAAGGTCACCATTTATATGTAGATAACTTCTACACTGGTGTGCAGTTGTTCAGGGAATTGGCCAAAGTGGACACTGTTGCTTGTGGCACAATCCGCTCTAACCGTAAAGGTTTCCCAAAAGAACTTGTTTGTCAAAAGCTTGTGCGGGGACAGTGCGTTGCGTTGCGAGGAACTTCTAGCTGTGAAGTTTTCAGACAGGAGAGATGCCTACATGCTGACTACCATCCATGATGAAAGCACTTCACCTATGACTGACTGGGGTCAGGTTCCTGAAGCGCACAAACCTGTGTGCATTTTAGACTATAATAGGCACATGGGTGGTGTTGATAGAGTAGATCAGAGGTTGGAACCTTACACTGCTCCTCGTAAGGCTTACATTTGGTATAAGAAGTTGGCTATCCATCTTTTCCACTTGGCAACCTTTAATGCTTTTGTTGTATTCAAGGATTGTTGTCCTGAGTCAAAGATGACTTTTGCTAAGTTTCAGGAGTCTGTAATAGGCAGCCTTGTTGTAGTGGAACAGGCAAGTGTTCCTAGAGTTGGAGTGGTGGAGGATGTGGCTAGATTGAAAGATCGCCACTTTCCTGGTCACATTCCTCCCACACCCTCAAAAGACTTTCCCAGTAGGAGATGTAGTCTGTTGGCGAAGAGGTACGCGAAAGGAGACTCTTATGTACTGCCCAGAGTGTCCTTCTAACCCTGCGCTGTGTGTGCCTGCTTGTTTTAGAATGTACCACACGCAAAAGAATTTTTGGGAGCATCCATGAGTGGTAAAGTGAACTGCCTGGTCCATTGTTTTATATTTTTTGTTCAGTTTCAAGGTTGGCATTTGTGTAATGTATTTAGTTTCAGATTTTGTGTTAGTAGATTTGTATCTATTTGCAAGTTGTTTGTGTTTTCTTTTTTGTATAAAAAAAACCAAAATGTGATGACGGTGTGTGTAGGCTGGCGCTTGGCTGATGGTGGGCGTGGACTGGCGCTTGGCTGGTAGTGTGCGTGGACTGGCGCTTGGCTGGTAGTGTGCGTGGACTGGCGCTTGGCTGGTAGTGTGCGTGGACTGGCGCTTGGCTGGTAGTGTGCGTGGACTGGCGCTTGGCTGGCAGTGTACGTGGACTGGCGCTTGGCTGGCAGTGTGCGTGGACTGGCGCTTGGCTGGCAGTGTGCGTGGACTGGCGCTTGGCTGGCAGTGTGCGTGGACTGGCGCTTGGCTGGCAGTGTGCGTGGACTGGCGCTTGGCTGGCAGTGTGCGTGGACTGGCGCTTGGCTGGCGGTGTGCGTGGACTGGCGCTCGGCTGGCGGTGTGCGTGGACCGGCGCTCGGCTGGCGGTGTGCGTGGACCGGCGCTCGGCTGGCGGTGTGCGTGGACCGGCGCTCGGCTGGCGGTGTGCGTGGACCGGCACTCGGCTGGCGGTGTGCGTGGACTGGCACTCGGCTGGCGGTGTGCGTGGACTGGCACTCGGCTGGCGGTGTGCGTGGACTGGCACTCGGCTGGCGGTGTGCGTGGACTGGCGCTTGGCTGGCGGTGTGCGTGGACTGGCGCTTGGCTGGCGGTGTGCGTGGACTGGCGTGCGTGGACTGGCGCTCGGCTGGCGGTGTGCGTGGACTGGCGCTCGGCTGGCGGTGTGCGTGGACTGGCGCTCGGCTGGCGATGTGCGAGTGACTTGCTGCTGGTCACTACACACACTGCTAGCCAAACGCCACTCCGCGCAATCCGTCAGCTGGCGTGGTTGCTGTGTCAGGAATGTGGGCGTGTGAAAGTGATGGGCCCCTGAATGGCGCTGTCTGCTGGTGTGAGTGTTGTAATGTTGCTGGGCCCGCGGCTGGCGGTGTGAATGGTTTTGTGTGTGTCACACGTATGAAAGGTGTATGAATGGCCTGTAAAGAGGTTGGTGCCTTGTCGTGGCTTTACAGCTCACGAGCTGTGAGTCAATGGTTCAGTTTCTCGTCCTTTCAATTATTAACAGTGCATTTAATTTTTGTGAAATCTCTTGTTAATACAATTGTATATACTGAACCATCACTCACCCTCGTGCCAAATCCAACCGGTATGTATGTGTGCTTGAGGAATAGGTGGTTGTGCAGAAATATTTGTCTATTCTGTCTCTCAAGCAGGGTGTACCTTGTCCCTTTTTGTGAATGTTGTAATGTGTTGGTTTCGTGCCTGGTGGTGTGAATGGTCGTGTGTATCACGTATGAAAGGTGTGTGAAAGGCCTGTAAAGCGGTTGGGGCCTTGGCGCGGCTTTACAGCTCACGAGCTGCGAGTCGCTGGTTCAGTTTTTTGTCCTTTCAATTATTGACAGTGCATTTCATTTTTGTGAAATCTCTTGCTAATAAAATTTGCGTGGGTCCCTCAACATTTCCCTACCCAGAATCCCCTGCAAACCTCAAATTTTGCTGAAAAAGGTATCATTATACTCAGGAGAAGAAGGGGAACGCTGGGTGGTAGGACATTTGTGCCGGCACAGTGATCCCACGCAAAAATGTATGAAAAAAGTGATCTTTATCAGCAAAATTTGAGGTTTGCAGGGGATTCTGGGTAGGGAAACGTTGGGGGATCCACGCAAGCCATACCTCATTGGACTCCCCAGGGTGTCTAGTTTTCAGAAATGTGTGGGTTTGGTAGGTTTGCCTAGATGGCGGCGAGCCCGGGGCCAAAAAACCAGGTGCCCCCTTCCCCCCAAAACCAGGTAGTTTTGAAGTCTCCACCGTACGATTTGGGCCGTTTCCTGTCGCGGGCACTAGGCCTACCCACACAAGTGAGGTACCATTTTTCTCGGAAGACTTTGGGGAACGCGGGGTGGGTGGAATTTTGTGGATCCACGCAGATTCCAGAACTTTCCACCACAGAAATGTGAGGAAAATGTGTTTTTTTGGACAAATTATTAGGTTTGCAAGGGATTCTGGGTAACAGAACCTGGTGAGAGCCAGTCAAGTCACCCCATCCTGGATTCCCCTGGGTGTCTAGTTTTTAAAAATGTATAGGTTTGCTAGGTACCATTTTTCTCGGGAGACTTAGGGTAACACAGAAGTTTAGAGCAACTGTTATTACCTATTGACTTTCGATGCATTTCTGCCTTCCAAATAAAAGACAATGTGTAAAAAAGAAGTCATTTTGAAAAATGACATATAATTCTCATGCTAGTATGGGTACTACCAATTTCGGAAATGTGCAAATATCTACTGTTTCTAAACTCTACATTTTGTTCCAATTTCAGAAATACATAGGTGTCTTTCATACCGATTTTTCCATGTATATATTTTCCCAAATTAATTGCTATACCCGGTACATAATAAAAAACCATTGCAAGACGCTGCTCAGTTATTGGCTCTGGGTTCGTCGGGTTCTTGGTGAACCTACAAGTCCTATATATCCCCACAACCAGACAGGTCCAGCGGATTTAACGGTATATTGCTTTTAAACAGCTGTCACAATTTGAAGAAGTTACAGGTGAAAACGTTGGCACAAATGGCTGTTTTTTTCAACTAATTTTCAATTTTTCCTGTATTCAACTGTTAGTTTCTATAAAGAAACCTTGAAGGATCTACACAAATGACCCCTTGCTGAATTCATTATTTTGTCTACTTGTCTAAAATGTATAGCTTTCCAGGATCCATTATTGCTTTCATACCAATTTCTACCATTAACTGGAAGAAGGTTGAAAGCACAAAAAATAGCAAAAATAGGCTATATCCCAGTAAAATGCCAAAACTATGTAAAAAAATGTTGGTTTTCTGACAAAAGTCAGTCAGTCCCTAAAAGCTGAGAAAATGGTGATTTCAGCCCCACAAACATTTGCAGCACTTTTTTCCCATTTTTCCCAAAAAAACCAAAATGTAGCTGTATTTTGGCTAATTTCTAGGTCCCCTCCAGGGGAATCCACAAACCCTGGGTACCTTTAGAATCCCCATGATGTTGGAAGAAAAGGACGCAAATTTGGCGTGGATACCTTATGTGGTCAAAAAGTTACAGGGGCCTAAGCGCAAACTACGCCAAATAGCCAAAAAAAGGCTTATCACAGGAGGTGAAAAGGCCTAGCAGCGAAGGGGTTAAACCCAGATTTGTGACAGGGGTGAGTGTGTGTGAAAAGTTTCAGCACTCAGTCTATCATCTTGTTGTGCTAACCAATACTTTATGGACAGCACTTATCAAAAACATTCAAGAACCAAATTTGGGCTTTCTTCAGGCGTTTAATAGCATTATATACCGAACAATCACACCATTGTTGCAATACCATCCATAAGTGGTGCACTTTAACAGCACATGCTAGACTACAGCCTATAACCACCATGCATGAATATGGCACCAAATACACACAGTTGGCAAAGTACTGCCAAATAAACTGCACTGCTATCCACTACAAAATTATACGCCATAGAAACATGAAAAATAAACTAATTTAAACAGAACACTTACAGCACAGCACTTTAAGACAACCTAGGTCGAAATACATACATCGAAAGCACTATGCTGTTGCTGAAAAATGGAGAACTGGCCATCCCATGCCCAATTGTGAGAAAAACAGAAAAGTCCATCTGGCACACTCCCATATACACCACCAGATCTTCCTAGATGAAACTAACTGTCCTTTATACTGACAAAACTCTCCTAACCACACACAATTAAAAAAAGTATTTTCTCTGGTTCGACACAAAAGGGAACAAGCATTTGCAATGCAATAGGTCTCGCATTTGCGAGAGTTTAAGCTATTAGCATTGCAAATGACAATGCCTTTTATTCATTTTAAAAACCAAAACATAAATAAAAGACATTGTCATTTACAATGCTCAAACTCGCGTAAATGCGAGACCGATTGCATTGCAAATGGTTGTCTGTTATTGCATCCAGACGTGTTCCCAAGTTTACTATTTGAAAATGAGCAGAAAACAATGAAAAACGTATCATTTAGGGAAGCCATAATCTGAGGGAGCAGTAATTGACGCTCCGTTTAACGCTGCTGATGCAGTATCAAAGTCCCAACAGGAAAAAAAGTTCCCAAAAAGCTCAGAACATCACCTTAACATAAGACTTGGCTCGTGTGACTGCAGCTAACAATATTATAGCCATGGCATTATGGGGGACTGAACTGAACCTATGACCTTTTGATGAACATTATCACGCAGTGAGCACATTAACCTATGAGGCTGTCGGTCTAGCTGTAAAGAGCTCTCAAGCGACACATAACTTTTGTTTTCTTAACTTCATTAAGATATAAAAAAAAAAAAATGCAAATGTTGCCAGCACGCACTCCTTGTGCACGGATCAGATCACACTGGTGAACCACATCTGAATATTAGTAAGGCCTGCTCTGCTCAGGCCCCCTGCTAAAAATTTCGGGGGAGGGGGCCAATTCTTCCAGCAATCGGCAGAGTGAAGATGCAGGGGCTCTAAGAACAACAACAGCCTCGTTAACAAGTAAATGGTCTTTGAAAGACCTGTGAAGTACTCGGGTGCAGGTGTGTGTGTGTGCCCGGGAAGCTGCCTGAGCACGGGTGGACACACGACGGGGGGAGGGGGAGGCTAAAGCCCTTTGAGCCCAATGGGCGTTGTGCGCCTGCACTTAGGCAACCCATCCGCTGGGAAAAACACACAGCAAGCAGTTCCACACCACCCCTACTCAAAGGGCAGATTATGGTGGCCACATACATCCCTCGGGAAGGCCCCGCCCCCATGAGCAAACCCGCATTCGCAAGCAAGCTCAGCAGCGAAGAGCCAGGAGAGCAAGCGATTGGTGAACGTGGGATATGCAACAAAAAAAAAATGCATAAAATGCCATAGTCTGTGTACCATGGGTAGGAGTCCCCCAAACCGGGCAGTCATATTTCAGCACAGAGGATTCTTTTTCTGTTGAGCCTTTAAAGTCATGCAAATAAAGCAGTATTTTAGTGGTTCACTTGGCCAGCTCCCAGAAGCCCTAAAGTCGAGGCAGCCACTCACGCAGGATCCAGACCAGGTTCAAATCAATGGCCAGGGCCGAAGATGAAACGGAGGTGTACGGCGCCGCTCTAGTCTTGTCCACGATCACACAGGGACGCACGTGCCTCGGGGTGGGGAGGCGCTGCTCATAGAGAAGGCTGCACAGGGCAGCCTCTCTCTGCTGCTGGTCCTGCTAGGTTGCAGAGTTCCGCATTTTGTCACAGATCATGTCAACATTCACAATACAGCACTTCCAAGTAAAAAACTAGGTGGGGGGTAGGGAGGGGGGGGACAATTCATTCCTGGAGCCGAAGAGCAGGAACTGGTCCCATAAATCTCTTGTACACGAACCGGCAGCTCTGGCCGTTAGGCTGTTCGGAGCTCAGACGGAACGGCGTTCCGGAACGTTTGTTCCATATGACATCTGTCCTCCCGCCCCCTGTGTTCCTAATGTTATTGTGACATCCTGCATGTGATACAGACGAGGACACCCTGGCGTAGAACCGAGCTAAAATGAGCATGGCACTTAAAGCCGGGGGCGGGGGGGGTTACCGCCTCTTCTCTGCCCCCGCTCTAAAAATAAGCCATAATTGTACACGGTGCGAGCCATCACCGGGGAGCCAAACGCAGCGCAACGCTGTGAATGCCCGGCGATTCCATCTGCTCGGGGTTTAATGGGGCGGACGCAGGCCGCGCTTCGTTCAGGCTGTTATTCTTCAGCCGCTATGAGAGTGTTTGAAAAGTAATGATTTGTAGAACGGGTATCACGGTGGGAGCGCGGCCTGCCTTGTGCACGTAGTGTGAAAATGTCTGAAAATAGACCCGAGGCTCGCATGTGCTTCAATGTCACGGGCGTCAAGGAGGGCCAGCAGCTGATGCCCCGGCTTGTCCTCCGGTACTCTGACCTTGATACCCCCGGTCTCAGCCATCAACAAGCTATCGCCATTGAGCCATCGCGCTTTCTCTTTAATGAAAAAAGTGCCTACACCAAGTAATGAAGAGACAGTGTAACGCCGCCAGCAAACGATCAAGTCGGGATGGGCGGGGCCACAAGGAGAGAGGGCGGTAACAAAAAAGCCTCACTTTCAACCGGAGGCCAGCGTTTAACAAATGAAGACACCAGCCAATAAGATTGATGGGCGGGGCTTCAAGTCCCCTTCCGAAATCATCTCGATCACAATAAGCCTCGCAGAGCGAGGAGCGCCTGCGCGCTCCAGCGCTAGGTCTGCGAGACCTACAAATGAGTTACAATGGTTCAAAGCACTATGGAAACACCAACATAACTTGTCCTAACATTAAGCCTTTTAACTTACAGTACATTATCAGAGCATTCACTGTCAGCATACTAAAAAATATGAGATGTTTCCATAACGCAGTACTTACATGATCCCACCAACATTCACTAAAGTTTGGTAGCTGATGTTCCAGACTATATTCAAGGAACTCAAACATCACACTGATGATCATGCACATCCACCAGTCTCGAATCACCAATGTCTGGAGAGGTAAAGCGAAAATGTGTCACGAAAAAATACATTTCTGGAGACATTAGATCATTATTATTATTTCTCTTTTTCATGGACTGCAACTCAACAGTGCATATAATCATACATATTAGTTATAGTGAAGAAGCGTACAATTATAAAATATTGTATTAGTCATCACAGATGTTTTTTCACAGAGCTGCATTTAAGATGCTCATATTATATCTTATACTAACGGGCCTTAAACTCCAAATCCATTACATATAATCAAATGCTGTCCCATCAACAGCTGCAAGCTAGTCACGACCTGCACCCCCGCTTCTCTTGCAGAAAAGCGCACCATATCTGGTGGCTCTCGACACACCCGGAGATAGGACACCATCAGACAGCAGACACAGAAAAAAGAAACAAAACAAGGCAGCAGACATTTTCCATGTACCATCCCAGGATCTGGAACAACATCCCTGTATTCTCCTGGACTGCACCAACACTGCCCCAATTAAAGAAGAAGTTTAAGATTCCCCTCTTTAAAGAGCACTCCACCAGAGCGCATTAACCAGCCACAACCCAGCTATCTCTTATCACTATCTGCTTGAGCTTATTTTTGGCCCTGTATAGCGCTCCTGAGCGGTTTGGCTAGATTCTCACTATTGAAATACCATATACATTTCTGGCTATGACAGGCTCAAGTGTAGAGTTCTGCAATTCCATCTACCTATGTATGAAGTACACCCTTCTTCATCATCTCTAAATCCTTCAGAATCAAGCAGCACACCTGTTTTTGGTTGCTACTCACAGAAGTCATACACAGAATCTGTTAAGCACCCTACATTGGCTGCCAATACATCATCGCATTACCTTTAAAGTGGCATGCCTTTTCCATAAATTCTTCTATGACAAGCTGCCACTCATCCTGGGCAATAGACTTTCCAAATACTACGCTCCTTAAGCTCTACACTCTTCATACAAAATGCTTCCCAACATTCCTCGCTTCAGATGTGCCAGACTGCTAGGCTGTGCCTTCGCAGTTATGGCACCATCTCTTTGGTACAGTATTCTTCTTGAACTGTATTAATATCCGCTCATCTAGTCTTCAGAAAAAAATAAAAACCTATTTGTTTAGCTGCTAATGTGCAGTGCACAGCTTTTAGTAGTGACATTCCACCACAGAGACTTTTTCGAGTGTGACAGATTGCTTTATAAATTTTCATTAACATTATAAATGTGAATTCGGATTAAAATATGCAAATCCATAAAATCTTACGCAATTAAAATGTATTTAAAAAGAATACAATTATACACAAGAACACAAAATTACACAGTGCCGGAGCACAACTTCCTATTTAAAGCTATATATTAGGTTAATGTAACTTTATCTTTGTCATTATCACTAACATTTCCTAATCAGTCCATAGTGGCTATGTCACAACACTTTACAAAACTAAGCAGAAAAGAGTGCATAAATTATGCTGTCATTTTAAAGCACTTGTGCTTCTGCCAGCTGATGCCAATAAATTTAGAGACTTACGCTACTGTTGTCTCTTGTGATTCTGCACGTTAACAATGCATTACCCAACAATCTATGAGAGCTGCCCTTAAGGATAGGACTGAGCTACGATCCCCTTTAAAACCAGTAAAGGACGTACCAGACTTGGTTTTCTTTTTGCCATCCAAAATGGGTTATTTTCTGAATTTACGCAACTATTTCACCATTTGCATAAAATGCTGCCATAGGCAAAATCCCTAACCTGAATTTATTGTAAAACTTAAGTAGAAGGAACCAATCACATCAAAGGAAAATTACCTTCCTTCGTACAACTTAAACTCCAGGTATGCAGAAGTTATTCTTTCACCAACAACTTCCGCTCATCCAACAGGTTTTAATTGGAGTTAGTATTTTTCAATGTTGGTTAGTATTTTCTTTAAACTCTAGCTTGGCATTAGATGGCAGTGCCTCTGAATTACTCGAATAATTTACCAGGCCCAATTTGATCAGCGTTTTTAATATTTAAACACCAGGAAACAGAAATTGCACCTAGTAACTCCAATACGTCGATAACGACTTCTTTTGTTTTTGTGCTTTGTTGTTAGTTGAATGCAAAGGCTATATCTCGCCTCTGCAGAGAGGTGCTTTGAATCTACGCCTCATTGCTTAGTTAGGTAAACATTGCTGCTGTATAGAATATAAGTACTTGAATTTCTTCCTGTGCTGGGAAAGACAAAAAGTGAGTGCTCAATATCAGATAGATAACTGTCAATGTTAATGAGACCACAAACCATGCATGATATGATTCAGAAGATGGGCACCTCACCACATCAAAGATAGTTTTGGTATTATGTTTAAATGACGAATCAGAAGATGAGAGGGTTGACCTGTCATCAGCTTGTTTATCCTGGTGCAGCATTGCACTAGGCATGCAGTGTTTGGGTTACAATTACCTTGTTGGATAATGTTCTATAATACGGACTCCTGAGGCACCAGTGAAGCATTCTCCTTCGTAACCTGGAGTGAAGAATCAGGTAAATGAACACCGCAATATTAGCCCTGCCAAACGCAGGAATTGAACTGCTACAACACTTTCTGCGGGTTGAAACACCGAATCATACCCAACATTTCTGCTACTCTAACTTGTGTCCATCACTTATCCAATGAATTATTAGTAATGCAGTGGTATCAATGACTCATTTTTTCATGTCAACATAGTCTTAGGTCCAATAGAAGGGCACACATCCCGCTTTCAGAAGACAATCGTATAGGTATGGATAAAAATTAATCCTGTTCTTACCTGAATGAGGCCCACCACTTTTACCACCTTGGCCCAATAACCTTGGTACAAAAATCAGTCCTAAAAAAGGTGTCTGCGTTTAGGTTATCACTGGAATGCCCAAATATGCAGCCAGATGCTCTAACAAGACCATGAGTACTGAAGATCCAGGGCATGAAATATCGATAGTAAAGTCAATAATATTATTCTCTTTCTTTTCTTTAAAAATTATTATCCTTCTTTCTTTTCAGGACCCAGGAAGTACATTGGTGTATAACAAAATTGCCATTTGTTGTGAAGTGGGTCCCTCAAGAGTGCTCCTTCAGTCAGGAGTATTAGTACTTATTCCGCCAAGAACATTTCAGTGTGAGCTTAACACGAGTAGACATACCACTTGGCCCGCTACTAGTCAATCTTGAAATTGAAATAGCAAATGGGTGTGGAAGATGAAGAATAAGGTAACGTTACTTATCTGTAATGCTAGACCTCCTTCAAGGAAATCTACATTGAAATCATAGTCACTAAATAGTCCGGCCCAAACAAGGGATTCAGGAGCACTAAAATATTTGAAAACGTTCTTTAAAAAAAGCAATTTTTCAAAAACAGAAATATAATGTTGTCCAGTGAGGAGTGGCCAACACAGGAGCGTTGTTTGCCCTTGGGCAATGAGCTCCATCACAGACCTCCTCCTGCGTACTCCCAAGACTCACAAAAGGGGATAATTTGTACCTAACCACAAGTCTAAATCCGAGCAGGACTGCATTTTGCCACACAATTTATTGACTTGCGTCTTATTGGAAAAAAAGGGGTTACAACCACCTTAATGCAAATCCTTGAAGACATAGTTGGTGCCAAGATCAAGGGCTCTAACCCATTTACTTAGCTGTAACCAAGAAGCTCTGACAGGTTTCAAAAAAAGATTGTACGGTTTTCCAATGCATCTCAATTTAACTAAAAAAAAGAAAACAATTAAGCCTAACAGCCAACTGGAGTCAGATCCATCAAAACAGCTTTACTTGCAACTACAGACATTCAAACCACAGACGTAAACTCAGAGACTCAAGGCTCCAATTGAGATTAGCTTGAGTCGCTCCCAAAATGCACAAATGCTGCCATCAAGTTATTCACTAAGAGCTTCAGCACAAATTTGCTTTAAAAAAAAGGCTTCAGCATGAACACCACTGTATTAACTAGCAAAGATCACACTTAACAGACGGGGCAATGTCACAACACAGTTTTCTCTTTACCCCTAAAGGAATGGACCTGTACGTCTGAGATAAGAAGGGAATGAGGTTACACAGTAACCGACTTGGAGTTGAAGATGTTCAACCATAATAAAGTACTGAAATAGGTCCTAGACTTAGATTAGCGCAAGGCAATATTTTTCATAGAAAATGCAGAGACTAGATCAAGAAAATGATAAAGCCTGGGCATACCACAAAGCGCACAAAATACCTAAATCACAGTTTTAGCTTTGTGGGTAACAGCAATATCTAACACATTTTGCTTCTCATTTCATGAAAGGGGAAGAGTGAATGAGATCATTCAGTGGCACCAATGACACAGAACGCAATGTTTAAATGACATATACATCTGTGCAGTCTGTCTGCCCTAATAAAGTCTTTTTTCTAAAAAGACATACTTACTATTAAATTTGGCTAGAATTTAAAATTGAGCTGTTAATTTGAAGTCAAAATTAATTTACTTTTAAACCACACCTTTGCATCTTAAGAACATGTGTTAACCTCATTATTTTAGAACTCTTGAACAACGTGGTCGCTTCAGCCTAATCTCCAAGACAGCTGGTAAGCTAAGCAAACAGGCAAGAGATCTCTCAACGCATACTAAAGATTCTCATTTATACAAATAAGTATTCATTGTGTCATGGATTGATTTATGTTCACGTGGCACATAGCTATAAGTTGATCAACCCGGGTCGCCCATAACCAGCTTTCGAACTGCAGCTGCCTCGTCTCAAAAAAAAATAAAAAAATAACAGGAATAAGTGTTACGTGGAGGAAAATTAATTAGTAGATTTTGCCTATTCAACATCAATAGGCCCGGGGAAATGTAAGAGATAAGCTCTGTAATTAGGGAGGGGACCTTCCAATAAGGATGAGAGATTATTCCTGACCACAAGCTAAGCTTTTTATAAGGTCTCACTTATCTACAGCTGCAACTCTGTGAAATAGTAACTCATACTTGCCACATATCTACTGAAAACGCTCTTAAGGTACTACAGCAGGGTTGAATGAATGTTTAACACAGGTTATAAAGCATATCTCCACAAGACCACCATGGTAGGTTTTCAGTTACAGATTATGCCCAGGATGAAGCAAGGTTGTGGGAACATGCATCAAATCAAGCATTCACAAAGAGAAACAAATAGAAAGTTGAACAATTACTTTAGTTGCCTTCAAATGGTATAGAGGAACTTGGCAATAAAAAACAGAAAACAAACAATGAAAAAAATAAGGCACTTTAGCCCAGATAAAGAAAATCAGTATCGAGATAGCATGAAACTAAGACAGATGCAGAGGAAGGAAAGGGACATGCAGGCATGGAAGCAGCACTGCACTTTAAAAATCAATATCTGGTCTTATCCAAGAGCTAAGAGGTGAGCCATGCTCTGCACAGGACACAGCACCTGTAGCAATAGTAACAAAAAGGTTCCATTATTAAAAGGTAAGCAAATAAAAATACACACCTTAATATACCAACCAAGAAAATGAGCAGGAACAAATCCATCAAATTTATCCTAAATATGGAAACAAAATCAGATAAAGGCATGTAACAAAAGAAGACTCAAACATCACAAAAAGTGTTTACATTATTATATTATCAAATTAAAAATGTATCCTTTCAAGAGCGACCTTTCTTTCATATTAGCCACCTGTCGGACACATGACATGCCTGCGAGTATGAATTTTTGATCCTCGAATTGATGGCTACTTCAAAGAATTTCCATTTTTAGACAAAACTAGGCAGGATTTACAACAGACAAGATTCACAATACCAGTGAACTTTACTAAAGATTAGAAATAGAATTTGTGTCACACTGACAGAAGAATCCCTTTCTTTATTTAGCAAACAAGGGCAAGTTACATACAAATAATATACAATAAATGCATGTAAATGTTGATCTATCCCTCACTATCTTGAATCTTCTCATTGCTAAAGGCCACTGCTTTTGATCACACTTTATACCCTCAGCTCTTCCTTGGCAACTAAAGTGTGTCATACAAAATGCACATTCCGGAATTCTACACAATCATTTTATTCATGATCTCTCATAAACAATGTTAACTCCTCCAACATTTCCACTTTTGCACATGTGCTCAGGAGTTTTTTACTCAAAACACATTCAGACTATATAGCCAAGACAAGAGTCGCTCTTTTACACTATCTCGCCCCCTCATTCTCTTCTTCTTATACCTTTTGCTAAATACATGTTGCTAAAATCTTTGTTGCCTTGTTGTGGCTTCATCCTAACTTATATTTTGCTACTGATCCTTGCCCAGAGCTTTTGCATAACGTCTCGTCTTCTAGGTCTACTTCTACTAAATAGATTATTATTACTGGTGACTATAGTTTCTGGCTATACTCCCACCGCTGGCTATTGATTCTCCAACACTCACTTCCAGTGACTTAGCCATAATGGACAGCTCCCCCTCTCACTCTTTAGGGCCCGATCTCAAATTCATCTTACAAAAAACTGATTAAACCATTTAAGATATTAAATATTAGTCTATCGTAAGACTCTAGTTTATCCCTTGTGGCACCTACCTTTCCGTTAACCCCACTCAACATTTCTTGCAAAGGTTGCATGCAAGACCGCTAAGCTTCTTTTCTGGTTCTTTCAAGATCCTACTAAAAGCCTCCTCTGCCTTCTTTACCACTTTTCTAGTGAAGTCTCTCTATCAATTTCAGTTCGAAGAGGCTCATGGCTGCTGACAACTACTGTGTATTGTCAAACTATTTGCATTTCAAAGCAGACATTTTCTTCTCAAATAAACGCTCTTAAAAGAAGCTAACAGTGGCTCAACAATCTAGCTCAAAAGATACCTCCCAAAAAGATGTTGAAATATCATTTAAAATACTAGGATAAAGTTGTTTACCTGTAATCCTAGTTCTGCATCAGGGGCGTCTCGATTAAAATCTTAACAAATGAATTGTCCCACACGTGTATAGGATCCTAGAGAACTTTACAAAATATATACTTTTTTGCTGAAATTTTTTTTTTTAACAAACCCAAACTTAACAAGCTACTGTAGGATATAACAGGCAAATCTGTTAGTCTTAAAATAAAAACACTCAATTTTAATTTAGAATAGTTATTAAAGAAATTCTCTGCTTGACATCGTCTGTTGGCACTCCCAGGATTGTGTCTGCTGTATCCAGAGTTCCAAATTTGGAGGTCTTCTGGGAGCACGGAGGGATGGATGGAAAGCGCCTGTGCAGGTTGGGACTTTGAGGCCCTCCAGAAGCTGGTGGTTTCCTTGCGCACCACCCAGAGCTATGCCTTAGCATCTTCTGTTGGCACGGTGCCCAAAGCTGTGTCTATGCTCTGTCCAGAGTTACAAATTTGGAGGCCTTCTAGGAGCATGAAGGGATGGATGTAAAGCACTTACATGGCTGGGGCATTTTGGAGCTGTCCAGAAGAAAAAAAGTTACTAACCTGTAACTGTAGTTCTCCAGTGTCGGTATCTTTCATAGATTCACATGCTTGAATCATTCCCAGTCGAAGTGGGAGTCCCACGGTATTATAACAAAACAATTATATAAGTAGCATAGGCTAAGATGGCACTAGGCCATGAACTTAATAGCCTATCTATGACCTTTTTTTAAAATAAAATAAAAAAAGGACCAAACTTACACACCAGCTAATCATGCGATAGCACCCTCTAGAACCTTCCCTACAGAGGCTAGTTCCCTCAGATTTTCGAGCACAAGTGGGAACAAATATAGTCCCAAAAGTAAGGGAGAGCGTCTAGGGGAGGAGGGTGGAGTCGCATGTGAATCTATGAAAGATACCAATACTGGAGAACTACAGTTAGAGGTAAGTAACTTATTTTCTTCTCTAGTATTGGATCTTTCATAGATTCACATGCTTGAATCAGATTAGTCAGCATTCATATTAATACTTATCATATTGCAAACATATCAAAATTGTTGCAAAATCAATAAATTACAATAATAACATAACCATAGAGGATGGTGGGATAGAAAAAAGCACAAATGCAAAAAGGCTCACCTTACTGAAACAGATGGCGCAACACTGCCTGTCCCACTGCTATATCAGCTTTATCCATTGCATCCAGGCAATAATGCTGGGTAAAGGTATGCTTGGTGGACCATGTGGCCGTACTGCAGATTTGCTGTATTGGAACCCCAGGGAATAATGCAGTGGACGTAGAAACAACTCTTTTTGAGTGAGCCTTGACTCTAGCAGATAATGTCCGTCCTGCAGTGTTATGGCAAAACTGAATGGCTGTTGCAATCCATCTTGCAATTGAAGAGTTAGAGACTGGAAGTCTTTTATTCATATTGCCATAAGCAATGAACAATTGATCAGATTTCCGAAATTGTTTTGTTCTGTGTAAATAGAATTTAATACACCTCTTAACATCCAAAGTATGTAGGGATTTCTCAGCCATAGTGAATGGATTTGGAAAACAAAATTCTCTGACCAATAGGCTCGCTGAGATGAAAATCCGAAGGGACTTTTGGTATAAATTTAGGGTAAGTCCTTAATATTACTTTGTCCTTTTTGAATTGCATGAAAGGTTGTCTAATAGTGAATGCTTGCAACTTGCTAACCCTTCTTGCAGAGGTTAGTGCAAGTAACAGAGCCGTCTTCTATTACAGGAATTTCAGTTCTGTTTTGTGGATAGGTTCAAATGAGCTTTTCATCAACTAACTCAATACTACATTTAAATGCCAGAATGGAGGAGGTTGTTTCACTGGAGGAAAAGATCTAAAAAGTCCTTTGAGGAACTGTTTAACTAATATTGCCGACCATAGGAACACTGAACTCCCTGATCTAAAACGGGAAATTCCTGCCAGTTAACTTTATTGATGAATGTGCATGGCCAGTCCTGGCTAAATGAAGAAGATAAGGCAGAATCTGCACCGGCGTTGCAAATAATGGATGCAATTATTTTTCTTGATACCACATACAGAAACGTTTCCACTTAAATTGGTATGATTTATTTATGGATTCTGCTCGTGCTTTAGAGAGAATTTCTCTTCACTCTTTAGGTATATTCAATTCTCCAAGCTCATTGTCGTCAGGATCCAGGCCGACAAGTGAAGGTTGGGATGTAGTACATGGCTCTTGCTCATTGATAGAAGCGTCAGAGTCGCTACCAGAGGAATGTGATGTTGTTCAGATAGGAGAAGTTCCGTGTACCAGAACTGCCTTTGCCATTTTGGGGCAATGAGGATTAATCTACATGGTTCCCTCTTGATTTTCTTTAGAACCTTAATATCGGAGGAATTGGGGGAAAAGCATAAGCAAATAGTTTCGACCATCCGATCAAAAAGACATTTCCCCACGACCCTTTCTGGGATGCCAGCTTGTGTAATATTGGCATTTCTGGTTAGTCTGTGTTGCAAAAAGATAGAGCTTCGGAGTGCCCCACCAAAAGAAAATGTCCTGTAGGACAGTAGAATCGAGCTCCCACTTGTGGCAATCTGTTGTCAATCTGCTCAATGTATCCACTAGTACACTGGACACTCCTGGCACATGTTCTGCTCTCAGTGTTATCTTGTGTTATAAGGCCCAATTCCAAATTGTTTGTGCCTGATGAGATAGAGCCACAGATTTTGTCCCTCCCTGTTTTAGTGCATGTTGGTGGTTTGTCCGTATGGATAAGAACCGATGAGCCTGCAATTCTGGGAAGGAATGAGCACAACGCCAGAGCTATGGCCTTCAATTCTAGGAGATTGATTTGCAATGTTTTCTCAGTCGTCCATTTGCCACTGACTGATAGCTCCTGAAGATTAGCGCCCCAGCCCTCCAGGGACACATCCGTGATAATGACAAGATCTGTTGCTTGAGACAGAAACATCATCCCTTGAGAAACGTTGGTTGATACCATCCACCAGTGCATAGCTTTTCTCATTTTTGGGGTAATTTGAATCACATCATCAAATGAACCCAGAACCTGCCATTGTTTGTCTAACTGCTCCTGTAGAGGACGCATATGAAGTCTACAGTTTGGAATTAGAGGTATGCAGGAGCACATTACTAGGAATGCAGAGCTTTAGGGACAGTTTTCTGATTTTGTCCTGCCGTTCTGGAGAGACAAAGGCCTTGTCTGACTGGGTGTTTAAGACTGCTCCCAGAAACATTAATGATGTTGTCCGTTCGGGAGTTGATTTCTGTAGGTTTGGTTTGAGATCCTACTGTTTGAATAACAACAGGCATTTTACAGTATCCACTTTGGCTTGATGGCATGACGGAGCTTTTATGAGCCAATCGTCTAAGTATGGAAAAACCTGAAATCCGTTTAGCCTCAGAAGTGCTGCCACTGGGGCCATGCAGTTGGTGAATATTCTTGGAGCTGAATGTAGTCCAAAGGGGAGCACTTTGAACTGAAAATGTGTGCCAGCTACCTGAAAACGAAGAAACCTCTGGTTGCTACGATGAATTGGGACATGAAAGTATGCGTCTTGAAGGTCCAAAGCTATCATGTAGTTCCCCATGGTTGAGAAAGTTTAAGATATCCTGTAGGGTGACCATTCGAAATGCCTTTTTTCAGGTATTTGTTTAATTTTCGAAGATCTAAAACTGGGCGCTAGTCTCCTGACTTTTTCCTGATCAGGAAGAAACGGGGGTAGAAGCCTGTACACCATTGAAGCTTTGGAACCTTCTCTATCGCCCCTTTTTCAACATCATACTTCCTTCAATAGTTGTTTCAGATGGGGAGTAAACAACCTTTTTGGAGGTGCATTCAGGGATTTGGTGACAAATTCAGGGTATGCCTTTGATGTTGAGGACCCACTTGTCTGTTATGCTGGACCACTGGTGGGTGTAATGCGAAATGCATCCTCCTAGTTGTGTGAATTTGGGGAAGGTAGCCGGCAGTAAAGAAAGATCATTGCTTTCTGTTGACATCTCACCCCCCTGGTGGGTTGCTTTCCTCTGGGTTGTTGCTTGTAAGCCGCTGCCGGTGGCTGCCTGTACTGTTGCCCATATTGTGGCCTATATTGACCTTGATAAGGCTGGTATTGTTACCTATAGTACTGGAATCCTCCTCTGAAGGAATAAGTACTTTATCCCTCTAGCTCCTCGAAAGGGTTGCTTTCGAAATTGCAATATTCCGAAGGCTTTTACGGTATCAGTATCCACCTTAAAGGATTGTAGTGCTACAACGTTATGTTTTCCGAATAACGCTTCTCTGTCATACTGCATGTCCAGGATTTTTGTCTGGACTTCCGATCTAAAAGTAGTCGCTTTTAACCAATCTTACCTGCGGAGGACAGCAGCTCCAGCAATCTGACGGAATCCTGTAGAAGCTGTATCGACAGCATAGTCTATCATCTCCGAAGAAGCTCTCTCTCCCTCAAGGAGAATCTTTCTGGCATCAGGCTTAACATCATCTGGTAGAAGATCGATGAACTGTGCCATATCCGACCACATTTGTCTTTCAAATCTTACTAAAATTGCCAGAGAATTTGCTGCTCTATCAATGCAGCCATGCTGAAAGCACAATCCCTTCTCTCTCCCTCTTGCCCGGACACATCATGGTCATGCATCTGGGGCTCCACCAGAGGTAATATAGATAGAGGGGTTCCTGGAATTTTCAGAGTGCATGGTCTAGGAGGCAGCGTTTTTTTGTGTGGACTGTGCTGAAGGTGGAAGTCGACTAGTAAGAGTAGAGGAAACCGGTTCTGGAAACCGTTTATAGTAGTCCTGCAACATTCCCTGTAGATTGGTTACCAAATCCAAGGGCATTTGTATTGAGCGCTCGAGGAATATATTCAGGATAATGTTGGTATTCCTCCTCATAACCATCCTCTTCATCGAAGTCTTGGCATTTTACATTCAATTCTCAAGGGCTATGAGCCACTCTAAAAAGACTATCAGATTCTTCCTCCAGTAGGATAGCTGGTGGGTAATGCAACACCCTGCTTGGAGACGTGTGAACTGGTAGAAGTACATCAGCTTTAGGCTTATCAGAATATGAAAGATGCAGCACTGGCATCAGAGGAGCCAACGGTGCCACGGAAGGCAGATGCTGGGCCTCCGTTGACGATAACTCCATCGTGGACGAGGATTTTAACATTTTCGTAGGCAAAACCAGATTTTCTGATGGAAGTATCGTCGACGATGCTGTCGTCGTCATAGACTGTCGTCGACAGTAACATAGTCGACGAATGTTCCATCAACTGTGGTCTCTTCGGGATATCAGTCGACATGGAGGTCTTCGTCGACGGTGCAGAATCCTTAGCCGTGGACGACGGTGTCAACGAGCACTTAGAATGCTTTGTCGACGATGGTGGAGACTTAGAAGCAGTGGACGAGAACAGTCTACAGGTAACAATGGTCGTCGACGCTGTCAGAGACGATGATATTATCAAAGGAGATGATGCTGTAGAGAATGTAGATGGTAGTGTCGATGTCGTTGACGATGTGTCGTTGGAGGAGAAAAAGATGTGGAACTCCTAATTTTCTCAGCCTGAGAAGATCCAGTCATCGACGGGAGGGATTTAGAAGACTTTTTGCAGAGAACAGGTTTCTCAGACGGCGTAGAAGGCTCAGAAGGAACCTTTGAAGAAGGTCTGTGGTGAGACGTTTCCTGATATTAACTGGAATGACCAGGTGTTTCATGATGTGATTTTTAAGGGCCTTTTTTGGGTGTTCAGAAGGCTCCTTTTCGGATGACCCATCTCTTTTTTGTGACTTGGCAGAAGTAAGGGATTCATCACTCTCCGCATCAGACACAGGATGGTCTTTAGATTTAAGCCTCTGCAACCACAATAGAAGTCTTCCCTCTCTATCCTTGAGGGTCTTCTGTGAGAAAGTGCAACATATCTTACAGTCTTTGACGGTGTGGCCAGGGTAGAGGCAATAAATGCACTTTTTAGGAGGATCATCAATGTAAAGTCTCTTTTTGCCACAGGTGTTACATGACCTGAATAATCCTCCTTTTGTATGGTCTGACATGTTCAGAAAGTCCCATGGGATAGAGAAAGTAATATATATATGACTTGATGGAAGCTTCTTGAAACCAGAAGAAATAACTGAGCAGAGTTCAGGGGAGACCCCCTTCACACGAGGAGTGGTAGAAAATCTGAGGGAACTAGCCTCTGTAGGGAAGGTTCTAGAGGGTGCTATCACCTGATTGGCTGGTGTATAAGTTTGGTCCTTTTTAACAAAAAGGTTATAGATAGGCTATTAAATTCATGACCTAGTGCCACCTTAGCTTACGCTACTTATATAATTGCTTTGTTATAATAAAGTGTGGGACTTACACTTCGATTATGGGGAATGATTCAAGCATGTGAATCTAAGAAAGATCCAATGCTGGAGAAGCTGCTGTACCACCCAGAGTTACACCTTTAAATTGCTCATATAGTCCTCCTCTGAATCCTCTTTTGGGGTGGGGTTTGGGCTCAGCAAATGGTCGAAGTGGGACAGAGCAAATTGAGGTGAAGGGGTGGAGGCCCAACAGTGAGGTGAAAAGGCACGCTGGCGCACTGAGTGGGCAAACATGCTAGACGCTGTCTTTGCCCACTCCACCCCACCCCATTTTCTGCTGGGAAAGAGCCTGCACCAAACTGGTACATCCCACTTTATCACTTGGGGTTGAAAAAAGTATCTGCAAGATAGTGTACTATTCCATACCTTTCATCTGCTTTTGCTTCCTTTTTAATCCTTAACTTCTTCCAAAAATCAAATGTGCACAAACAAGATCGGGAAAGTGGGGCGCAGTGTGCAAAACAGAGACATTCCTTCTAAGCTAGCCTAACATCTTTAAAGTTCTCATTGTAGTCAACCAGAGAGGGGTGCTCCACGACTTCAAGTGGATCAGTCACTAGAGGCCAGAAAAACATTCAGCTGCTTCTTAAAACCCCCAACCTCTGCTGCAGGTCTATTAAGTAGATCCTGTAGTGCCTTCAGGTAAAGACCTAGAAAGCCCCTCTTAAGGGGTACAGAACCTCAAGACAACACCTGAGAAGTTCCTGCACATATACCCTCACAAGCCTAGGGAGAAATTAGCCAGGCAGTTCACAGTCACTTTAGTCCTCCTGGCAGTCCCCTCCACAAATCCTCCAGGCCTCCTTTGTAACAACTCAAATCATTGCAGTCCATTGTAGATAGAAACAGGAGAGGGAGGTTTCTCGGAGAGAAAGAGGCTGATCTTGAAAAGAGGTTCCCAAAAGGTATGGGTGGAGGATGGGCCAGTTTAGTTCCAGGTCTCAACTGATTAGACCGCAACCAATCCTCAGACTGTTCAAGAGAGCTGTGAGAAGGACTACCAGGCTCCCAAGACTGACTTTCAGTTATAAGAGCAATGCCTGCATGAGCGGGCTCGTGCTGGCAAGAGGGGGAATGTTTTATTCCCTTTTTTTTTTTTCCTCATTCGCCTCTGACCCCACTGAACAAACAAGCCGTCCGTACCAATGTCCGATATTCTGGGAAAAGTAGGCTTTAAATTGGAGCCACGGGGAACGCCCGCCTACAGGTACTAAGACAGGCTCGAATGTCACTGACCCCGGAAAGGGGGAGAGGTCACTCTTCGACATGGCCCCAATGAGCCTGATGAATAATGTCGTTGGCCAATGGAATAACTGGGCTAGCCCAACGAAGTCCAAAGAGTACCATAGAGACATAATCATAGGACCCACTGGTTGTTATATAGATGTTTGGTTGATTGCATATCTCCCTAACAATTAGGCCCCAGCCCATTTTAGCAACCAGTTCCAGAAAGCTGTCTTTTTTCTGCCACAAGTTATAGACAGGTCCATCTTAGATGTCTGAAAAAGCGAAGCCAGCCAGAGTGCAAGGGGAGAGTGGATTCTATCCATCGCTTACATATTTGCCTCCTAGCTAGCAATATAGCGTAAAATAGGAAGGATCTAGCTGGTCCTGTAACTTGGTTAGAAAGACCAAAAATTATCAAGGCCAAGTTTATTTGAATTGGAAGGCCCAAAATATCAACCAGCGACTTTCCAACTCCTTCCCAAAAAGCTGCTATCGCCGGACAGTCCTTAAACATGTGTACATCCGAAGCTCCAGCGAGGCCACACTTTCCACAACTAACTGGAGGCCCCTTCAAGATTTGAGTCAGCCTTAGTGGAGATAGGTAGGCCCTATGTGCAGTGAAGAGGTGGTTTCTCTTCAGCCAAGCTGGTTTTACAATATCAAAAAGGATCTTGAAAGAAGTTTGCCACAGATACTCCCACTGTTCATTTGGTAAAGCTTCATCCCACAGTTCTTCGGCCAATTTAAATTCACCATCCACAGCCTCCTCAATGGTCCAATACCAAAAAGAGACCTCCCTACTCCCAGCTGGCCTAGCCACCAACTGGTGTTCCAAGGTATTAACACTGCCTATAGTAATTTTCAAGATTTGCTGGGTTTGGGCCCAGCTGCGCAGCTGAATATACTTAAACCTTGAGAGGCCAACTCCGACTCTTTCACGGACTTGTACCCAAGAAATGAGTGTACCCTCATAGGCCAAGTCCCCCCAAACCATCAGACCAGCTTCTCTGAGGGGTAATGCCAGCCTATCCCTTAAGCACTCCGGTGTACCCGGTGAATCCCACAGAGGGGCTAAACTAGAAAAATAGTTAAGGCCGGCAAGGCGCTTGAGACTGGCCCACGTTCTAGCCATTGCCTGGAGAACTTTAAGCTTAACCTTTTTGAAGAATTTTGGTTCCCCAAATTTAAACAAAAAACCCTCCTCAGGTAAGCTGGCACCCTTTAGCCTAGCCAAGAACATGGCTCCCGCCCCAGTGCTTACTGGAATTTTTAACAGCATCCTGGAATGCGAGAGCTGAAAAGCCCATGCATAATATTGCAGGTCGGGGAGGGCCAAACCACCTTTCTCTCTCCTACACCTCAGCTTCTTCCAGGCAATTCTAGTAGATCTATATACCCAAATAAACGAGTTGATGGCCTGCTGGAGCTTATCAATAGCCGGTTTGTCAAAGTGCAGGGGTATGGAGTTAAAAAGGAAGGTTATTTTAGGGAGAATCACCATCTTAACCAAATTAACACTCCCAAGAATTGTTAATGGAAGATGGGCCCAAGCTTTCATCTGTTTCTGGCACTCTCTTGACACTACCTCTAGGTTGAGCTCTGCAATCTTGGCAACATCCTGAACTATTTTAACCCCCAGATATCGCATGCTATGATTGGCCCGGTGTTGGCACCCCTCAAGATTCCACGTCATGACCTCAGTCTTTCCGGCATTCACCTCATACCCCGAAACCTGACCAAAATCCTGAGTCATTCGAATTACCACGGGGAAAGTCGTGGCTAGATCTGCAGAAAAAAATCAAGATGTCGTCTGCATACAGGGCTACCTTCCTCTCCCACTCACCGTGTTTAAATGGCTCAATGCTAAGTTCCTCCCTGAGCCGCTGAGCAAAGGGCGCGATGTACAGATCAAAAACGAGAGGGGAGAGGGGGCAGCCCTGCCTAGTCCCCCTGGTAATCTTGAAAGCTCTTGTCAGGTTACCATTAACCAGAGGTCTGGCTGACGGCTCTTGGTAAATCAACTGAATGGTTCGACAGAACTTCCTGCCCAGATTAAATTTCCCCATGGCTTCCGACAGATATACCCAATTGACCCTGTCGAAAGCCTTTGTGGCATCGAGTGTCATGGCAGCAAGAGGAAGTGAATAAGTAGAGGCAATATCTATTGCCCCAATAAAGTCGTAGGTAAGGTCCGAAAGGTACCTTCCCTTAACGAACCCCTTCTGATCAGGATGAAGGATATCGCCGGCCACGAGGCCCAGCCTGGCCGCCAGGATCCCGGCAAAGATTTTATAATCCGCGTTCAACAGCGAGATGGGCCTATAAGACCCACAACTCGCTAGATTTTTACCAGGTTTCAAAATCAGGATAATAGTGGCGTCACTCCAGGACCCTGGGAGCTTAAGGCCGTCCAATAGGATCACATTAAATAATTGTGTCAAGACCGGAACTATCACTTCACCCAAAGACCTATAGAGCTCAGCTGGGAGCCCATCAGGCCCTGAGGCCTTCCCTCTCTTACAGGCAGCAATGGTCTTCCTCACTTCTTCCTGCGTGATGTTCTGCTCGATTTCTTCCTGCTGTTTAGGACTCAGGGGCGTAAGTGTAGTCCTATCCAACCAGTCCTTGACCTTGGCCTGGTCTATGGCTCGATCTTCTTGGTAGAGGTCTTGAAAGAAATCGAAAAAGGCGCCACCTATCTCTTCATCCGAAGAAAATGTGGTTGCCCTGTCATCTACGACGATTTCTTTGATCTGATTACGAAGCCTGTCAGACTTGGCTTTCCATGCCAAAAGCTTGCCTGCCCCTTCCCCATACTCAAAATGGGCGATCTTGCTTGCCTCCCATCTATGCATAAGCCTGGTTTGAAGAATGGTGTCCAGCTGCTCCCTTAGTTTACTAAGTTTATCCAGGTCCTCTTGCTGCCTTTCCAAAACTACCCCACTATTGACAACTAACTCCACTGCCTTCATTTCCGCCTCTTAAGTGCGATCTCCCCTCTGTATTTTTTGTTTCTAAAGCTCACCCTACTCGTAATTAAACCCCCTTAAAAAAGCTTTTAGGGAGTCCCAGACCGTGGTGATTGTAGCTGAACCTAAATTTACCTTCAAAAAATATTCGGTCTCCTGGGACAAGAAAGACATCTCTGCCTCCTCAAGAAGTAAAGTTCGATCGAAAGACCAAACTCTGGGATGCTGGGCCTGCGCCCAATCGAGATCCAATAATATTCCTGAGTGGCCCGAAAGATGGGAAGGCAAGTATCCGATGTCCTTAATCTTACCCCTTAGAGATTGGCTAACCAAAATGTAGACAATTCTTGACTTATGTCGATACTTGCTATTTCAGTATGATACCCTTAGCTGCTGTCCCGATCTTTCTCTCCAGATGTCGCAAAGACCAATTTGCGCCATCATGGTCTGCAGATACACCCGTGACTTAGAGGGAACAATGGCTCTACTGCGTGCGGATTTATCAAGTTTGGGGTTAAGAACGATATTAAAATCCCCGGCCAGAATAACCGGGTCTGGGTAGTCTAGGAGATGCGAAAAGATGGTTTTAAGAAAAGAGGGGTCGTCTTGATTTGGACCATATTAGGCAACCAAGGTAGACAAAAAACCCATAATGGTCACCTTCAGAATTACCCATCTGCCACATGGGTCGACCAAATGATGTAAGATCCGGGCGTTAGCTTGTTTTTAAAAAAGAATAAGAACCCCCCTGATGTTAGCCGTCTGATTCGAGCACACAAAAAAGTCCACCCATTTTTGGTTTTTAAAGATTTCGTTAATCTCTTCCTTAAGAAGATGGGTTTCCTGGAGGACAATGACCTGCGCGGGGGGAATCTTTTAGATATTGCAAAAATATTAGCCCTTCTGGACTTCACGCGCAGGCCATTGACATTCCAGGACAATATCTGGATAGATTTCATGCCAATTTAAGTCCAAGATCCCCAGCCCGCTCAAAACCAGGAAGAAGCCAACACCAGACCAATCTAAATCTTACAGCGGCTATCTGAGCTAACTGAGAATAAGGAAATTTTATATTTTATACCCCTGTGCTCCCCACCCCACACCCCGTGACCCCTCCTGCCCCCCCCCCTGGAGAATCCCTCCCCCATTTATCTGGACAGATGGAGTCCAGGTGTTGCCTCCCGGAACAGCCACTCCCGTCCCTTTATGTGCAAGTTGAAATAGTTCAAAAAAGAAATTGAGCCCCTACTAAGAAAAGAAATCCTAAAGAGACAAAAAAATAAGTGAATAAGTAATATTTTAAGTCTTCATTATATCATGTCTGATCAAAACAGAGAAATGGCAAATCTAGAAAAGGAAAACTAAGCCCAATCCTAATCTTGGGAATAGAAATACAGACATTAAGGGACCCCATTAAGGGACCCCTTCCCCATGATTTCAAGCAACTCGTCTGCCTCCTGAACTAATCTTATATTATGCATTTTATTATTATACATAACTTTCAGAGATGCTGGAAATTTCAGCTGGGCAACGGCACCGAGTTTTTTAAAATCATCCATCTTCCTTCCTAATTCCCATTGCCTATCGAGGGTAACTCTGGCAAGGTCTGAACGGATTTCAAAGGAGAAGTCCCTGGCCTTCAGTTATTTCGCCTTTAGGGCAATATTAAGGATCTTTTCCTTTAAAGAATAAGTAAGGAAGTTGATGAGGATTTTCCTTGGCTTTGTTCTGTTGGGATTCCTGCGGAACGGATCCCTATGGATTCTCTGTATGTCATTACTCAGGGCCTCCTCTGATTCTGCAAGCTGCAAAGATTCTTTAAGGAGTGAGATGATATAAGGCTTGAGGTCAGTCCCTTCACTCCCCTCCGGAATGTTCAGGAGGCGCAGATTGTTCCTACGGGAGTTATTCTCCAGCGTCTCCATCCTGTCACGGAGGGCCTCTTCCTCCCTTTTCAGTGCCTGAATATCAGCCTTGGCAGCCCCGAGATGGTCTTTAAGCTCTCCAACAGTGTTCTCCAAGGTCTCAGTCCTTGTATTTAGGAGGTCCACTTTCCTTTCCAACGACTCACAAAAATTCCTAATTTCTCCCTGATTAGCGGCGGATACTGAAAAGCCCTTCTTTATGTCCTCTGATAGTGTGGAGAAAAGAACCTCCAAAGAAGCTACTGAGGAACCACTAGCTTCCTGACCCTTGGAGCCTTTATCTCCCCCCGTCTTGACCGGATGCTGAAACCTGACCCTGGCCTGCGGGATCTTTCACTTTATCAGACCCCACCATCGACGATCTCACACTGACAGTAGTTATTGCTGCCGGGGGGAGCGGATTTCCAGGGGGCTCCATACTATCGGGGACTGATTTTACAAAAGGTTGCCCAGCTGACCCCCTTCTGAGGACCTCACCCTGCTTCGCAATGTCCAATACCACTGGTTGTACTCTAAAGTATGACCGCAAAGAGGGGGAGATCCTAACTTTGGTATCAAGGGGATTGCTTTTGGCCCTTCCAGACTTGATGCTTCTGCCTTTAACCTCATAAGATTGGAAAGCAGAACTAGTGGTGGTTACCTTTGCGTTAGGGGGACCGCCCGGCCCCCGACTCATGCCAAAGCCCTCTCTTCCCCGCTCCTCTGGGGGCTGTTTGCAACTTTTTGCGCTCAGTTTTGGTTTAACAGGCCCCAGGGTGGCCCCCCGTGTTTCTTACCTTTTTTTTCCACCCCTTAGCAGAAATGTCAGTGGTCGATCTCAACTGAAGTGAGGGGCTGACCTGTGCCTCCTGGGCTCCCTGTACCTGAACCTCCCTCTGTAGCTGCACTGACAACTCCGCCGACTGCTCCACTGGCTCCAAGGTAGTGGTGTTTGCTTAAGCCAGCTCCTGTTGTAACCTCAGCTCGACTCCGTACCCCTTTGGTGTATCGAGGTGGTGGTGGAAAGTGCTGGCGCTGCCTCCACTGACCTGGAGGAGCCCGAGAGCCACTGCTCTGCGGCCCCTCCTGAGCTCCAGGGCGGCCTCCGACCAGCGAGACGGGCGGGGGAAACAAAGAGCTACCGGCTCTCCGACGCACATCCCCAGCAGACGCGGCTCAGCAGGGAAGAGGGGTGTTCCCCAAAAGAGATTCTTAGAAGAGGTGATCCAGCGGCATACCGGGCGGTAAGGCGGGACTTTTAGAGGAGCTCAAAAAAGCTCGAAACGGGACACGAGTGCTCCGGGTGCAAGAGGCAGCTCAGCTGGCGGCCGCCATGTTCTCCGATGAATGGGAATCGGCAAGAGGGGGGATGTTGAATCAAGAGCACAAGCTGCCCCAGATTGAGACAAATTTTGCTACTGGCTTTGCCAACAAGTCAACTTTGGGCCCTAAAGAGAAATGGGGGAGAGTGTGCTATCCAGGCATCCACAATATCATATGAAGCACTGGTTGGTACAAACTCAGGCACCTGAAATAGCACTCCATAAAAAAGAATGGTCTGAGCTGTCTAAAATCTGAGACAGAAAGAGACAACTGATATCAGAGCCCCATATAGCATCAAGCCAATTTTATGGCACATAAATATGTAGTCCCATCCCGCGAGTTGTATGATGCCGACAAGCTTGATCTACTTCAAGAAATTGAGTTTGGATCAGATCATTACCTCATCTTATAGCCCACAGGGTCCTCCTACCATTTATGAGGACAGTAATCCTTACCAAAATCCTGAGGCTCTGCCGAATACTCTTTAACAATTGACTTGCGTGCAACCAGAAAATTGTGTAAGAATGAGGAAATCATGCTAGTGACTGATCATCAGTGTCAGATTTCTATTATCAACTTCAATAGTCTTCAGGAGAAAGGCTGAACCAGTGTACTTACCCTCTCAATGCCAAGGCTTCAGAATTTCTCCACGCTAAAACCTCCTATTGCTCAAAAACTCTGAAATCTCATGAATATATACCCCCTGTCAAGAATAAACAAACTAGACAACAGGTAGAAAAATTGCTAAAATATTAACCTGCTGAATGTCCCAAAATAAATTCCAAAGAAGTAAGGCTTAACCTGGATGAGAGACATGCACCCAGGGAAGATCCTGGTTTCTGACCCGCTGAAGCTAGAAAGGATCTCTATTCAATAATGGAGTCCCCTGAAAGACTGCATCATAGAACGTGGACTCATCTGGTCGCTGCAAAGAAACAAACTAGCAAGTACTCAATCAAGGATTCAAATTGTCTTATAACTGCAACTTTCTTTCCCCTACAAGTCCCCTCCAAGTGTTGCTGTATTCGATCCTTATAGCACAAGATTCCCCACTGAGCTTTTAGAGGAGAAAGGAGTAGATATTTACTGACTTACAACACAAATAATTCAGATTCAGTCCCTCATAGATGCATTCTCTGTCGCAATCACAGAGAGGCACCTTGCAGATCGTATGTTGTATTGTATCCCCCGCATCCATACAACTCATTTACTAGTTAACAAATAGTTTACACGACACTTGCAACAATAACAACTAGGAATCCGAGAAGTATAGGAGCACAGAATATATTTCGATTGCAAAAGACTGTAAAATTCTTCTCACTTTTATTTTCTTGATCACTATGCTTACCTCTTATTTACATTTCCCTTTATCCATATTGTTTGATGTTTGTTTTTCTGATGCATTGAAGGTGGAAACCAAAGTGCGAGGAAAAAAAGCATGATTTGCACAGAGATCTATTATATCTACCATTTAAGCTGTTGCACTGACAATTTTCACAACAGTAGCAGATGTGCCACACATCTTACTTACTACAGGAACTAGGTATTTAATATCTTTTTTAATAGGAACTGTAGAAGATAATTAAGTACAATGGTATTCCATAGCTGCTGAAACAATAATAGAATCTGGATCGCACCATAAGAAAAGATGGTCTTGATCTAGAGCCTTGTATGTCTGTTGCAGTATAGCATGAACTGCTTTGGATGGGGTTTCCAAACTGTAAATCCTCTCCCTGTCCTCAAGGATTCTCCCAGATATCTAACAGTAGAGTTACTTCTCTGGAAGATGTGAATCAGAAAGACATACTATACAGACACTGTGTGAATAAACCTGTGCTTTCTTCCTACCACAGGAAGGACGTTTCACAAAGAGATATGGCATATCTCTATGAAAAGAAACATCCTGTCAGCAAACAGTAAATAAATGCTAATGCCAAAAGACATCAAGCAAAAGGTTTTAAGTTCAGGTTTGAAAAGATTTTTCCACAAAAAAGGCGAGCTCAGTGCTCCTGAATTCTGTTGCCAGAAACCACAAAATGGAATTGAAGCAGTACTTTGTAATCAATACTGCTGAATGATGCCGACAGGTTCAGTAATATCTTTGTCCATGCTAGACCTCTATCTCAGTGGTACGTTGATATTCCCTAAGACAAGAACAAAAGCATGACCTATAGAACGAAGCACGTTATTGGATTTTGAATGGCAAGACATTTAACCAGTCACTACTTCTTATAGAACTCCTGTAAGGGCTGATCGGGCTGTAGTAAAACAGTATTTCTGGACCTACCTTTGGTATTTTTGAGGAGGGATGTGGTGATAAGACGCTTGATTTTTTGGAGGACTTCAATATGAATGGGTAGGCTCTCATGGCCATTGGTATGAAAAGGGGAAGTGCTGGAAGGTCAGGATGAGGAATTCTTAAATTTCTGTCAGGAGGCAAAGGAGATTTTTTTTTTTTTTTTTTTTTTTAAACAAAGCCATCACATTGTCAATTTCTTAGTCCTTGGCAAATGTAAACTAGAAGAATGATCATAGCTAAAATTTCGTGGCAAAGCAAATGGATGAGCTGAGCCATGACAGGTAATATGATTGTGATAAATGCCACTAAATGGAGTAGGTGTTGTCGATGAGGGTTTAGCATAACCACATCTCTGCAAACCTTAAACAATTAACAAGAAGAACTGGTGGGTCTGCAATCCTTGTGCAACAGTCTGCCCTTCTTGCTTTGGTACAGGATGTCTTCTAGCTATGGAAGTCAATCTAGAGAGCAACTCTTTAGTAAGGTGTTCCATCATTTATTAGTCCATGTGTTTAATTTGTCATGCTCACCAGTGAATCTGTTTTTTTCTTTCTTCAAATTTATTTTGGATTTGTAGGTTTAGACAGAAGCCAGCTGGTCAGTTGTGGCTTTTAATCTGAGGTGGTCGGCTATGTCCGTCAGTGACTCAAATGGATGACATACTAATGCCATTAAATTTTGATTGAAGGTGTAGCAATCCCATTTCATTTACTTGACCCGTGAGAGAACCTTGCTCTGTTTTGAGAGCGCATAGGTTTGACATTACCTTCACTCAGGAAATCATTTGTATGAATCACCTCTGTGATTCTGGGACTGCTGACAACAGAAGACCTAAGCTGTGGCCACATTTGTGGTTTGATTGCCTTGATATCTGCGTATAGCTTAAACTATCCACACCATTGAGGATTCCTTTAACCTAGGAATGTGATTGATATTCAGTTTAAGGTTTCCCAGGATGGCTGTGCATTTTGAGATTAATATGGAAGATTCAAACACAGATTCTAATATTTCCGTGCAGGATCTGGTGTCACAACTATACTACCTCCCCAGCTCCTTATTCACTTTTTTGATCAGAATGGTTAAGATTTTATGTGAAGAATCGGATGTGAACATTTCATGTATTTAACAGTTTTATATAGAACTAACGCATAAAAAGGCATTAGTGTTCAGGGTTTTAGGACACATTCCTTTGGATCGTATACTCATTTCATGAACAATTATTGCTACTCATACAAACTTTGTATTAAGGTCATCATTTTAACACTTCAACTGGAAGCAAAAAGACTAAGTATCAGCAAGGTGCCCAACATTGAAATGTGAATGCATCTGTTATGATCTGAACAAGAATATAGATTCTTACCCACAGATTGTGATATGGATCCGTTTTATTGCCAGGATCATATACGAGACAATTTCCTCCATAGTCTCTTTCTGGTAGGGCAACACCTAATTTTGGATCAATAAACTTCATAAATTGTCTTCCATCATGAACAGTCTGAAAAAGTAAGTTGTGTTAGTGGTAGATTGCATAACAAATGCCTCTTTTTAAAAGTAATATATCACTCTGCATTTAACAATGCAAAAATCAACCGACAGTTATTAACAAGTATTAGTTCTTAACTTTGGACTGAATTCAACAGAAATAGCTGGCTACTGGTAAGCACTATAAAAGACACTGTATGCATTTTATAATGAATTGTTATTTCACTGCATTATAAAAGGTATAATTGAGGTATGTATTAACAGGACATTTTTCATGCCCCATACATCAGCAATAAATTAAGTTGTTCTTTTCCTAAATTTTGACTGGTTGCTACGTTATTGGTAGCCAACAGAAAAGATGCTCAACAGGATCATAACCTTAATAAAATGTTTTTCCTAGCGCTAAGTGGTTTGGGGAAATCTGTAAATTCTCTTTTATATCAATCAGAATCCACGACCATGCAAAAGAGGTTTCTATGTATGCAAAAAAATAAATATATTCCGGGGAGCAAAGTCCCATTAAGTAATATTCCTTATGCACTTAACCTGAATAAAAGCAGTACAAATCTGCCTTAAGAGTTTTTGATGAAAACTTTCATTAAAGAAATAGATTTTTGAAGGATGCTTAATCAACTAGAAGCTGACAAAATCTTCAAAGAACAACTTACTTATCTCTGGTAATACTATTTCTGGTTTATAATCTATCTAAAAATAGATTCCTCACCTTAGAATAGAGCCAAAGTGCCAGACAGGATTCAGGGAAACTTTGTAGCAGCAGTCATACGTGACTATGGGTGGCATCGTACAGCTCAGCACTCACTCACGCTGATATCAGTTCCTTGCGTTCACCCTTTCTGCACCTTCAGATGCAGAGTGAGATAAATTGTTGGTAAGGGAAAAAGTACTAAGTTGTGATCTTTTTAGATCCAAAAAAGGACAATCCACAGAAAGAGGAGACGAGAGAGCAGTGAGGAATCTTCAGTAGGCAGTGTACACACCAGAAACAGCATTATTGAAGGTAACCAACTTGTTCTTCTGATAACTATTCTAAGTTGAGGACTTTGCAGATAGAAATAGCTATCAAAGCAGCACCTCCCAAAGGTGGAGGGTCTGTGCAGTAGGATCAGACCAAAATGTCTTGCGAACAAAGTGTCCTTCTGGCTGGATCAGGCTGTCAGTATTTTGTTAGCATATGCACTGACGCCCACTACGTAGCTTATCAGCTATCAAGGGCAGGCACTCGTTGTGCCAGCCCATTGAGAGAGGCCTTAGCCCTAGTGGAACAGGCTATCAGACACTCTGGGGCAGTTTCTTGACCAGTGGGCAACAAATATTAATTTTAAGGACGATCCCCCTCATCGGGGTCCTCTTAAGCACAGCCATCACCTTGGTGCACCTTGTTTGTTGATGTAAAACATGGTGGTGGTGTCTGTTTGAATCATAAGGTCCTTTGATTGTAGAGACAGAAGGAAAGCTTTGAAAGCCTGAAGAACTGCTTTCAGTTCTAACAGATTTATACATGTTTTTTTCTATTTGGGACTATAGACCTTGAATAGCCAGATTGTTCATTTGGGCATCCCACCCTGTCAGTGACACATCTGTGATGTTAGACTGAGATGGTGTTATTTTCTGAAAAGGTACCCCCATCAGCAGACTAAGAGTTGGCCCACCAAAAAGAGACGTGCATTGATTGTCAGGAGAATCAAATCTTCCCAGAGACCGGTCCTCTGAGACCATTGATCTTCTAGGCACATTTGGAGATGCCTCATATGTAGGCGTGCGTTCGGGATTAAAGTGATGCAGGATGCCATTGATCCTAGAAGAGATGCTACCTTGCGAACCGTTGGTTTGGTCTGCTGCAAGATTTGAATACATTTCATTTGAATTGATAACACTCTGTCCTCCGAAGGATACACGCTTTCGTTTTGAGTGTCTGGAGTCGCTACCCGAAGGTGAGACACTGAACTGGTGTTGAGATGGACTTTTCTACATTGACCTGGAGACACGGTTTTGCCAGAAGAAATGTTGTGGTGGCATAGTCTTCTTTCGCTTTGTGAGAAGAATCTCCTCTTACGAGCCAGTGGTCCAGGTATGGATATACGAAAATAACTTGTTTTCTTAGTTGTGCCGCTACCATTGTCATGCACTTGAGAAGAGTCAGAAGAGATGACTTTAGACCAAAAAGAAGTACTACATACGGATAGTGGTGCGCACCTACCACAAACCTCAGAAACGGTCTGTGATGAGGTAGTATAGGAATGTGAAAGTACACATCCTGAAGGTCTACTGCACAGAGCCCATCGTTTCTTCTTAAGTGTGGGAAAATTTCTCTTTCTTTATACATTTGTTGAGGGACCCGAGGTCCAGAATGGACAAGAACTGACTGAGCTGATTTTTCTTTTTGTCAAGAAATACCTCAAGCAAATCACTTTGTTCTTTTGATGTTGAGGGACTTTTTTTTTTTGCTTTTTTCTGCAGTAAGAGAGCTGTTTCTTGTTTGAGGTCACGTAAATGGGCCGTCATGACTTGCTGTGGAGGGACTGGTGGGGGAATGCTTGTGAAACGGAGTGCATAGCCGTTCTGAATAATATTTAGGACCCATTTGTCCGTTATATTCTTCCACTTTTCCAGGCAACATTTTACTGCCCCCCCCCCTGGAATGGGAAACTGTGGAAGGGGTATGTGAACCTCATCGTTTTTGACCGAGATTTTGTTCCCTTGGTCTGCAAGGGCTTATGTGGTGAGTATCGTCTCCTCTGGTATCGGCTCTGAAATGGCCTTTGAGCCAGTAGTTGTTCTTGATATGGATAGGGCCAACTAGGGTTTTGAACCCTATGATAGAAGCCCACTGCTTTGAGTGTTTCAGCTTCATTAGAAGCATTTTCTTCTCTGCTTGCTGTCCGAAGAGGGAGGCTCCTAAAAAAGGCAAGTTGGCAATCTTTAGCTGGGTGTCTGGTTTTAAAGATTAAAGTCTTAACCAAGATGTACGCTACAGAGAAATGCCATGTGAAAAATCAGTGGCCTAAACCTCCACAGAGTCCACTGTGGCACCGATGGACTGATTTGAAATTAGGGAACCCTCTTTAATCATCTCTAGATTGTCTTGTTGCCTGTGATCTGGCAGGTCAGCCATGAATGATTTCAAGCCTTCCCAAATCTCCTGATGGTATCTGCCCAATAATGCTGCTCAATTGGTATTGCATAAATGTGTAGCTGCTGTGCCACACATTTTCTTCCCAATGGCATCCATCTTTTTGCTTTCTCGATCCAGTCCTGCTATGGTCTCCAGAGCAGAAGTGTGTCTTCTTTGCACTGCTGTAACAATGACAGAATCCGGTTTAGGATCAGTTTTGATGAAGTCTGGATCTTGTGGCGGATGTTTGCATTTTTTCACCAGCCACAGCGTTACAGATTTTAATGTAACTGGAGTAAGGAATTTTTCTTGAACGATATCCATAAGGGCTCGAAGCAGAGGAAAGAAAGGCCTTGTGTAGTTCTAGGTTGCAGAGTTTCAAGTATCACAGACCGTGACAGCTGTGGAGTGTGAACTTCAATATTAAATTTAGATGCTCCTCTGACTAGTGCATCTTGAATGACGGGGGGTGGAGAGGTCGGCATATATGATGTTAAGGTTGTATCCGAAGATCCTGTCCCTGATTGTGTCGACAGAGATAATGAGAGTCTGGCTGACTGAGTTCTTGGGGGTGGGGTTGTGACAAGTGAGGGAGCCTTCCATTTGCGAATTGGTGACATTGAGGTCGCTCTTGTGTGCTGTTGCACCGGAGATATGCTTAAAGGTTGCAAAGGAACCTGTAGAAGATCATTAGGTGGAATAATAGGGCGGACTGGGGAAAGACGCGTGTCTCATTCAGGTGATGGAGGGTCCATACGTTGAGACGTTCCTGACCAATGTGAGGAAGAAGAAATTTCCATCTGAATGACATTTGACGTCAAGAGTGGAGTGATCAACATCGTACACGGTCTCTTAGACATAGCCGAAGTCCTTGGTGGAGAGATATGTCTCTTCGATACAGAGTGAGAATGCTGCTTCAACGTCGATAGTTGAAATTGACGCTGAATAGTATGTTCTTAACGTCAAGTGATGTGACTTTCACGTCGACCGGTAAGATCTTGTCGCTGAATGATGTGTTGCAGACGCTGATCTAGAGTGACATCGTTGCAGTGGCGGTCTTCGGCATTGAGGAAGGTCCTGTCGCCGGTCTTGACGTCGAACGGTGTCTATGTATGAGTCCCATTGACATTGAGCCTTCCTTTGAAGGCAAGCAGGATGGGACCAGGCCTCTCGACGTCAAAGACTTTGAAGCCGGCGAAAGGCAGTGATGAAAATGAGGACTGCGCCGGTGTCAAGAGGGGGATTTTTAGGTTTCGCCTGCACAGCACTTGCGCTGTGCTTGAGAAATCTATTGTTATTAATAAAAACTTGAAAGTGACTTACATTCCATCCCGCCTCCTCTTTCCTGGCTTCTCATTGGTTCCTGTGCGTGCCACTTACCTTTCCTCCATTTCTATTGGCTGTAGCTTATTTTCTAGCATTTACCAATGCTTGTTACTCATCTGCTTCCGTTATCAGTTTCCCGTCCCCGAAATACTGTTAATATTAGTGTTGGTGGGACTATATTCACCATAAAATTTTGCCTCTTAATGCTTTTTTTGTCATGTAGCAGATTTACATAGCACAATGTATTACCAGAACAAATTAAGTGATTTGCCCAGAATGACCGGATGTTGCGCCACCGAGACTTGAACCGGAATCCCCAGCTCTTGAATCAGCAGCTCTGGCTGCTGCGCCACATCCTTACAACTCCTGTGAATGGTTAGGTCGAGCCTAAACAGCGCTCACGCTGTAGGCGATCTGTTGTATGTGCTTTGTGGGATCTGACTCCTCCTTTGCTTAGGATTGGCTTTTGTTTCGGTCATTAAAAAATGGTAGCCTGCAAATGGCTAACATTTGCTGCATGTCCCACCTTTTCTCTGAAGTTAACGCCCATGGAGTATTGGCTGGGGGACGAGCAGCGATATGCACGCTGCAGCAGGGCATGTGAAGCCGGCCTTCACGCCCCTTGTCGGGAAAGCAGCGACGGGCTAGCAGCTGCTGTGTGGCGCTGTACCCAACCAGCAGACGATCCTTTTTAGGTCGAGCCTAGAGCCAGCGCGCATGCGCTGCTCGACTTATTGTAGAGGAGAAGGTGAATAGAAGCTCCGCCCATTCTGCACCCATATTTGACATTGGCTTGTGTAATGGTCTGTCCTAAAGGCTGGCTTCCAATTCCTTGATAGGCTTGTTAGTCCCTCCTTAGTACCGCCTCCTCTTCATTTGTCACCTCCCATGGCGACTGGCCCCTTTACTTCGGCTGTTACACTGTACGTGTAATTTAGACAGTGAGCACTATTTTCTTTAATGAGGTTCTCCTACTGCAGGCACATCGTGCTCTGGTGCCTTCTTTTACACACCCCCTGCCCTCCCTCCCGTTGTCCGTGCCTTCTTGCCCTCCCGTTGTCCGTGTCTTCTCCCACCCCTCCCTCCCTCCCGTTGTCCTTGCCTTCTCCCCCCTCCTCTCCCTCCAGTATTCCCTGCCTTCTCCCCTCCCCTCCCCTCCCGTTGTCTGTGACGTCTCACCCCCCGCCCTCCCTCCAGTTGTCCGTGCCTTCTCCCCCCTCTCCCTTTTTCCGTGATGCCTACCATTTGCAATGCAATAGGTCTCGTGTAAATGCAAGACCTATTGCATTGCAAATGCTTGTTCCACTAGGTGAGTTAACATTTTCTCCAATTGTTGAGGCAGATTTATTGAACTAAGCTCCGGTCCAGATAGCACACTGGAACTGCGCCCCGCAATGTTACGCTGGAATCTGCAGTGCTACAGCAAACTGCCAGTGGAACATTTGAGCACGGATCTCGCTTCCCACCGCTGTCAGGCACAATGCTTTATTCTTGTCATTCCTGGCCCAGGCTGCAGATTTTAAGGGGAGCCAATTCTGTTTATCGCTCAATAATTAAATCTTCCGCCCCTGCAGGGTCCAAGGCAAGAGGCCTGTCTGCCGCAATCTGTGAAAATAAATAAATCACCCGATCAGAACGACATTGGATCCGCCTAGGTGAACGCCTCACCCTCACCCCCAACATTACCTCCCCCCCACCCACCGAACTATCAAAGTGTGAAGGGGCAGAGCTGGGACTGGCCTAACAGTGATCATTTCCCCCATACTGGGAGTTCACTCACGGCTTTGATTTTGACATGGTTACTTGTTTTGGATGCTTCCTCTGTAGTCATCAGCTCATGTGTTCAGAGAATGTTTTTAAATGCTTATTGCCTCAGTGTTATTATGGCTCTGGGGCTATAAGGAAAGCTGCATTGGTACTCCTTTTATCGGACACCTGCGAAGAACCCGTAATCAACTTTGCAAAAGAAGAAATCACAGGTTGATGAAACCAGACTTACAAGTCAGATCTGGAGAAAAGCCATGTCACAGAAAACCTACTTTGATGGAAAAAATGAATAGAATTTTTTTATTTTTTTTATTTTTTTTAAACTAAACATTTAGTATAGCTCATAAAATACTGAAAATAAAATGTATTACTTATGTTTTTTAATCCAAATTGTGGTAAAGATAGCATTTTTAAAGAGAAATATGCTATAGCCTTTCTGCTGTTGAAAAAGCAAAACAAAGAAACTGCAGACTACAAGAGAAACAAGCATTTGCAATGCAATAGGTCTACGCATTTACGCGAGTTTAAGCTATTGGCATTGTAAATGACGATACGTTTTATTTATGTTTCAAAAACCAAAACATAAATAAAACGCATTGTCATTTACAATGCCTATAGCTCAAACTCGCGTAAATGCGAGACCGGTTGCATTGCAAATGCTTGTTTTGTTTGTTATCCATTATTGAACTCCTGTTCTCTTGTAAAGCGCTCTAGTGCCCTTAGTTAAATAATAAATCAGATAACACAGCTAAGAGAAATAAATACGAGCCAGACATCCACGTCCACGGAGCCTCTCTTTTTAGGTCTCGCTAAGGCAGCGCTTGTGCGGTCTCTTCGAGACATGCTGTATTGAGGTATGCAGTGTAAGCTCCGCCCACTCTCCGCCCATCTTTTGAATTGGCTACTGTCACTGTCCTTTGCAAACCTTCGCCTTTGATTTGTTAATAGGCTTATTAGTCCCTCCTTAGTACCTCCCGGTCTTCTGTTTTTACCACCCATGAGGACTGGCCCTTTTATTAGTGTTGTAACTCTGTATGTATTATTTACAGTCTGTCAGCACTATTTTCTTAAATGACTTCTCCTGCCTGCCGTTGCAGGCAGGACATGCTCTCACACAGCTGTTTTTTTTTTTTTTTTTTAACCAGCGCGGCCAGCAGCAGCAAGTTTGTTTACTTTAGATTATCCTTCTCCCCTCATCAGAAACATTTGTCACGCTAATTTAGCATCAGGATCGAAATGCAGCAGCAGCCGAGTCCAAAGCGGGGGCAGTAACTTGGAGCTGAACAGCTTTGGGGGCATTCACAGCAGGCGACATGCAAGGCGAAGGGGCACCATGCAGAGCACCTCTTGCAAGCAGCCAGCCCTGCTGACAACATGGACAAAGGTACTCTTTAATTCTCCCCACTCCTCCCCCCTTCTATGCATGTGTACGAGATTTCTGCTGTAATCTTCATCATGTATAATTTAAAACTCTTGCGTCTTTCTAATTTCCTAAAATAGCTGTTGGTTCTGACCTGGAATTTCGGGTCTCAGTCTCGCCTCTTCTAATCAGCCGTGCCTTCCCTCCTGCTGATTTCATGTGTGTAAACTTAGCTGTAACAAGTTGAAGCCAGCATTCCCCATAGTTTAAATGTTTGTGATCTGAACTCATGCCTTACTTTAAGTGCTGCTTCGGCTGTGTTTCCCAGGAACAACGAGTTAAAGCTGTGCTTTTAGCATATTTTAAAAGGGCTGATTTACTAGAAATAGTGGTATAAAGTGTGAGGCAAATTCCTTGCAGGCTACTTCTGTTCTATCTCCGCCCTCCCCCTTCGTGGAGTTGCTTAATTGCAGCTCTTGAGAAACCATTGACCCACACAAAACAAAACAAGCATTGGCATAGCCAATAGGTCTCGCCTTTGGGACCTTATAAGTGTTTAGCCATGCAACAATTGTGCTGCATAACTGACACCTGGTTAAACACATATACGGTCCCAAAGGCGAGACCTATTAGCCAATAGGTCTCGCCTTTGGGGCCTTATAAGTGTTTAGGCAGAGCTATTGGTTTTGCCAATGTTTTTAAGAGCATTGTGGCTGCTGTGCAGCATGTTGAAAAGTTATAATAAAAAAGACTTATAAGCATTTTTGTTACTTTATATATAACTAAGACAACATTATGTACAACTGAATGACCCAATTAAAAAAGAACATAAGAAAGGTCTTGTCGTTTATTTTGTCGTTGCAATGTTGGCAACTTCTTCCTGCCTATTCTAATGTTGAGGTGGTGCTTAGTGATGCTGAGGTGGTGTTGAGTGATGCTGTGGTAGTGCTGAGGTGGTGTTGAGTGATGTTGAGGTGGTGCTTAGTGATGCTGTGGTGGTGCTGAGGTGGTGCTGAGTGATGCTGAGGTGGTGCTGAGTGATGCTGTGGTGGTGCTGAGTGATGCTGTGGTGGTGCTGTGGTGGTGCTGAGTGATGCTGTGGTGGTGCTGAGTGATGCTGTGGTGGTGCTGAGTGATGCTGTGGTGGTGCTGAGTGATGCTGTGGTGGTGCTGAGTGATGCTGTGGTGGTGCTGAGTGATGCTGTGGTGGTGCTGAGTGATGCTGAGTGATGCTGTGGTGGTGCTGAGTGATGCTGAGTGATGTTGTGGTGGTGCTGAGTGATGCTGTGGTGGTGCTGTGGCTGAGTGATGCTGTGGTGGTGCTGTGGCTGAGTGATGCTGTGGTGGTGCTGTGGTGGTGCTGTGGTGGTGCTGAGTGATGCTGTGGTGGTGCTGAGTGGTGGTGTGGTGGTGCTGAGTGGTGGTGTGGTGGTGCTGAGTGGTGGTGTGGTGGTGCTGAGTGGTGGTGTGGTGGTGCTGAGTGGTGGTGTGGTGGTGCTGAGTGGTGGTGTGGTGGTGCTGAGTGGTGGTGTGGTGATGCTGAGTGATGCTGTGGTGGTGCTGAGTGGTGCTGTGGTGGTGCTGAGTGGTGCTGTGGTGGTGCTGAGTGGTGCTGTTGTGGTGCTGTGGTGGTGCTGAGTGATGCTGTGGTGGTGCTGAGTGATGCTGTGGTGGTGCTGAGTGATGCTGGGGTGGTGCTGAGTGATGCTGGGGTGGTGCTGAGTGATGCTGGGGTGGTGCTGAGTGATGCTGGGGTGGTGCTGAGTGATGCTGGGGTGGTGCTGAGTGATGCTGGGGTGGTGCTGAGTGATGCTGGGGTGGTGCTGAGTGATGCTGGGGTGGTGCTGAGTGATGCTGTGGTGGTGCTGTGGTGGTGCTGAGAGATGCTATGGTGGTGCTGAGTGGTGGTGCTGAGTGATGCTGTGGTGGTGCTGAGTGGTGTTGTGTTGGTGCTGAGTGATGCTGTGCTGGCTCTGATTGATGCTGTGGTTGCGCTGAGTGATGCTGTGGTTGCGCTGAGTGATGCTGTGGGGTTGCCGAGTGAGAGATAGAGTGAAGATATAATGCCCAATTAGAGAGGGTGGTGAGAGAGAAAGAGAGAGAGAAAGGGTGTACATAGAATAAAGAGTGGAGCGGGATAGAGAGAGAAAGAAGGGGAGAGAGAGTGAATGAAGGAGTTTGAAAGAGAAACAGATAAAGGGGTGAGAGAGAATGAAAGGCTAAAAAAGATAGAGAGGGGAGAGTTAATTAAGTAGAGAGAGATTAGAGAGGGAGAGAGAGAGAAGGAGAGAGACAATAAGAGTGGGGGTGTGGAGTTTAAATAGAGTGAAGAAGTGACGCGGAAAAAGTAACCTTAAACATAGCTTTGTGCGAATAAATATTTTTTTAAAAACAGTGAGAGACAAAAATACTGGTAATTAGGCTGTGACTCCCAATATAAAACAAATAGCGATATAAGGTGAAATCAACCCACCGAAGCAATATTTCTAACTAGACAAAAAAAGCTTGCATTTCAATGCTAATCGCTGTTGTTTTTCATGTGACTGTAGTCCAGGGCCCTCAGTTGGTAATGTGAGCTGCTGCTGCGATTGAAACATCAGAGTCCAGAGAGTTAATGAGCCATGACGAGGAAATGAGGAAGAGATAGGAAACAACAGATGGCAGCTGCGCGTGCACGCCATCGTGAACTCAAGCTGGTCGCCAGCCGAAAGCCAGTGTTTGCATTTCCAAAACCCGCTTACTAAAACTCTCGGCCAGACCAGCGCAAGCGCTGGTGCAGGCCGAGACCTAAAAACAGCCTCCTTTTCTACTGCTACACCAGAAAACACGCCAGGCTGGTTTATTTATTCTTTGCACAGTAATTACATTTATTATTAAAAACTCTTGCATCTTTGTAATTTCCTTCCCTCTTACACCCCCACCACCACCCTTCCACCGTCCCCTGGCATGTGTTTGTGGTTCGGAACCTTTACAGAAAAATCTGGCAATAAAAAACATATGCTGGTTAGAAAGATGATTACAATCTTTACAGCTAAGCACAGCTACAAATGATTCTTCCGTCTCCCACCACTACAGACTTCCTATTTTGCTAAATTTACTATTCAGCGATTACAAACTTTCTGAAGGTGCTTATCCAGTCAATTCTGTATTTTAAAGCCTTTAGACTATTTTTAGCACGCAATCACTTTGTAATTTGCTTACACCTTACATTTATTCAAAGCGAGAAGGATGCGACAAGGAGTCTTCAGTCCCGGAAGAACATTGTATACTTTGCAGTTTGTTAAACAGGCGATAGGTACACTATATAAAAGACATTAGCATAACTGTTGAGATTATCACTGCTAAAACGGTCATATCTGTGTTTTGTTGACAATTTCCACAGCGGTGGAACTTACTTTTCAAGATGCTTAGTTATTGGGTGTAGATTGCAACTTACATTAGTGTTGTTTGGACTGATTAAAAGTTTTAAATTATGAAGGAAAAATGAAATAATCATACTATCATTTTTGTGCATGCTTTACTCCATGTTACTCTGCTTTTCTCCACTCAGCTCCAATCTGCTTTACTGCACTCCCAACCACTCTGCTTTACTCCACTCATGCCACTCTGCTTTACTCCACACCACTCCTTTCAAAGCAACTCTGCTTTACTCCACTCTGCTTTACTCCATGCCACTCTGCTTTACTCCACACCACTCCGCTCAAAGCAACTCTGCTTTACTCCACTCTGCTTTACTCCATGCCACTCTGCTTTACTCCACACCACTCAAAGCAACTCTGCTTTACGCCACTCTGCTTTACTCCACGCCACTCTGCTTTACTCCACGCCACTCTGCTTTACTCCACGCCACTCTGCTTTACTCCACGCCACTCCGCTCAAAGCAACTCGGCTTTACTCCACTCTGCTTTATTCCCCTACACTCTGCTTTACGCCACACCACACCACTCCACTCAAAGCAACTCTGCTTTACTCCACTCCGCTCTATTCCCCTACACTCTGCTTTACTCCACTCCACTCAGCTTTACTCCACGCCACTCAGCTCCACCTCGCTTTACTCCACTGTGCTTTACTCCATGCTACTCTGCTTAACTCTGCTCAATGGCACTCTGCTTTACTCCACTCTACTCCATGGCACTCTGCTTTACTCCACTCCACTCTGCTTTACTCCACTCCACTCTGCTTTACTCTACTCCACGCTGCTTTACTCTACTCCACGCCACTCTGCTTTACTCTACTTCATGCCACTCCTCTCAATGCAACTCGGCTTTACTCCACGACCCTCTGCTTTACTCCACGGCCCTCTGCTTTACTCCACGGCCCTCTGCTTTACTCCACGGCCCTCTGCTTTACTCCACGGCCCTCTGCTTTACTCCACGGCCCTCTGCTTTACTCCACGGCCCTCTGCTTTACTCCCCTCCACTCAATGCAGATCTGCTTTGCGCCACTCTGCTTTACTCCGCGCCACTCTGCTTTACTCCGCGCCACTCTGCTTTACTCCGCGCCACTCTGCTTTACTCCGCGCCACTCTGCTTTACTCCGCGCCACTCTAGTCCACTCTGCTTTGCTCCGCGCCACTCTGCTATGCCCTGCGCCACTCTGCTTTGCCCTGCGCCACTCTGCTTTGCCCTGCGCCACTCTGCTTTGCTCCGCACCACCACACTAAACGCAACTGCACTCAAATCTACACAACTGCACTCCACGCCACTCAGCTCAATGCAATGCTACTACATGCAACACCACTCAATACAATGCCAATCCATGCAACGCTACTCTACTCCACTCCGTGCCATTCTGCTTTACTCCGTCACTTTTCTTTACTCCTCTCTGCTCTACTCAATGCCGCTCTGCTCTTCTCTACTCAATGCCGCTCTGCTCTTCTCTACTCAATGCCGCTCTGCTCTTCTCTACTCAATGCCGCTCTGCTCTGCTCTACTCAATGCCGCTCTGCTCTTCTCTACTCAATGCCGCTCTGCTCTGCTCTACTCTGCTCTGCTCTGCTCTACTCTACTCTACTCCATGCTGCTCTGCTCTGCTCTACTCTACTCCATGCTGCTCTGCTCTACTCTACTCAATGCCGCTCTGCTCTGCTCTACTCTGCTCTGCTCTACTCTACTCTACTCCATGCTGCTCTGCTCTGCTCTACTCAATGCCGCTCTGCTCTGCTCTACTCAATGCCGCTCTGCTCTGCTCTACTCAATGCCGCTCTGCTCTTCTCTACTCAATGCCGCTCTGCTCTTCTCTACTCCACGCCGCTCTGCTCTACTCTACTCCACGCCGCTCTGCTCTACTCTACTCCACGCCGCTCTGCTCTACTCTACTCTACGCCGCTCTACTCTCACTCTACTCTACGCCGCTCTACTCTACTCCGCGCCACTCTGCTCTACTCTACTCCGCGCCACTCTGCTCTACTCTACTCCGCGCCACTCTGCTCTACTCTACTCCGCGCCACTCTGCTCTCACTCTACTCCGCGCCACTCTGCTCTACTCTACTCCGCGCCACTCTGCTCTACTCTACTCCGCGCCACTCTGCTCTACTCTACTCCGCGCCACTCTGCTCTACTCTACTCCGCGCCACTCTGCTCTACTCTACTCCGCGCCACTCTGCTCTACTCTACTCCGCGCCACTCTGCTCTACTCTACTCCGCGCCACTCTGCTCTACTCTACTCCGCGCCACTCTGCTCTACTCTACTCCGCGCCACTCTGCTCTACTCTACTCCGCGCCACTCTGCTCTGCTCTACTCCGCGCCACTCTGCTCTGCTCTACTCCGCGCCACTCTGCTCTGCTCCGCGCCACTCTGCTCTACTCCACGCCACTCTGCTCTACTCCACGCCACTCTGCTCTACTCCACGCCACTCTGCTCTACTCCACGCCACTCTGCTCTACTCCACGCCACTCTGCTCTACTCCACGCCACTCTGCTCTACTCCACGCCACTCTGCTCTACTCCACGCCACTCTGCTCTACTCCACGCCACTCTGCTCTACCCACGCCACTCTACTCTACTCCACGCCACTCTGCCTCTACTCTACTCCACGCCACTCTGCTCTACTCTACTCCACGCCACTCTGCTCTACTCTACTCCACGCCACTCTGCTCTACTCTACTCCACGCCACTCTGCTCTACTCTACTCCACGCCGCTCTGCTCTACTCTACTCCACGCCGCTCTGCTCTACTCTACTCCACGCCGCTCTGCTCTCTACTCTACTCCACGCCGCTCTGCTCTACTCTACTCTACGCCGCTCTACTCTGCTCTACTCCACGCTGCTCTACTCTACTCACGCCACTCTGCTCTACTCTACTCCGCGCCACTCTGCTCTACTCTACTCCGCGCCACTCTGCTCTACTCTACTCCGCGCCACTCTGCTCTACTCTACTCCGCGCCACTCTGTTCTACTCTACTCCGCGCCACTCTGCTCTACTCTGCTCCGCGCCACTCTGCTCTACTCTACTCCGCGCCACTCTGCTCTACTCTACTCCGCGCCACTCTGCTCTACTCTACTCCGCGCCACTCTGCTCTACTCTGCTCCGCGCCACTCTGCTCTACTCTGCTCCGCGCCACTCTGCTCTGCTCTGCTCCGCGCCACTCTGCTCTGCTCTGCTCCGCGCCACTCTGCTCTGCTCTGCTCCGCGCCACTCTGCTCTGCTCTGCTCCGCGCCACTCTGCTCTGCTCCGCGCCACTCTGCTCTGCTCCGCGCCACTCTGCTCTGCTCCGCGCCACTCTGCTCTGCTCCACGCCACTCTGCTCTACTCCACGCCGCTCTGCTCTACTCTACTCTACGCCGCTCTACTCTACTCTACTCCACGCCACTCTACTCTACTCCACGCCACTCTGCTCTACTCTACTCCGCGCCACTCTGCTCTACTCTACTCCGCGCCACTCTGCTCTACTCTACTCCGCGCCACTCTGCTCTACTCTACTCCGCGCCACTCTGCTCTACTCTACTCCGCGCCACTCTGCTCTACTCTACTCCGCGCCACTCTGCTCTGCTCTACTCCGCGCCACTCTGCTCTGCTCTACTCCGCGCCACTCTGCTCTGCTCTGCTCCGCGCCACTCTGCTCTGCTCTGCTCCGCGCCACTCTGCTCTGCTCTGCTCCGCGCCACTCTGCTCTGCTCCGCGCCACTCTGCTCTGCTCCGCGCCACTCTGCTCTGCTCCACGCCACTCTGCTCTACTCCACGCCGCTCTGCTCTACTCTACTCTACGCCGCTCTACTCTACTCTACTCCACGCCACTCTACTCTACTCCACGCCACTCTGCTCTACTCTACTCCGCGCCACTCTGCTCTACTCTACTCCGCGCCACTCTGCTCTACTCTACTCCGCGCCACTCTGCTCTACTCTACTCCGCGCCACTCTGCTCTACTCTACTCCGCGCCACTCTGCTCTACTCTACTCCGCGCCACTCTGCTCTACTCTACTCCGCGCCACTCTGCTCTACTCTACTCCGCGCCACTCTGCTCTACTCTACTCCGCGCCACTCTGCTCTACTCTACTCCGCGCCACTCTGCTCTGCTCTACTCCGCGCCACTCTGCTCTGCTCTGCTCCGCGCCACTCTGCTCTGCTCTGCTCCGCGCCACTCTGCTCTGCTCTGCTCCGCGCCACTCTGCTCTGCTCTGCTCCGCGCCACTCTGCTCTGCTCTGCTCCGCGCCACTCTGCTCTGCTCTGCTCCGCGCCACTCTGCTCTGCTCTGCTCCGCGCCACTCTGCTCTGCTCTGCTCCGCGCCACTCTGCTCTGCTCCGCGCCACTCTGCTCTGCTCCGCGCCACTCTGCTCTGCTCCACGCCACTCTGCTCTACTCCACGCCACTCTGCTCTACTCCACGCCACTCTGCTCTACTCCACGCCACTCTGCTCTACTCCACGCCACTCTGCTCTACTCCACGCCACTCTGCTCTACTCCACGCCCACTCTGCTCTACTCCACGCCACTCTGCTCTACTCCACGCCACTCTGCTCTACTCCACGCCACTCTGCTCTACTCCACGCCACTCTGCTCTACTCCACGCCACTCTGCTCTACTCCACGCCACTCTGCTCTACTCCACGCCACTCTGCTCTACTCCACGCCACTCTGCTCTACTCCACGCCACTCTGCTCTACTCCACGCCACTCTGCTCTACTCCACGCCACTCTGCTCTACTCCACGCCACTCTGCTCTACTCCACGCCACTCTGCTCTACTCCACGCCACTCTGCTCTACTCCACGCCACTCTGCTCTACTCCACGCCACTCTGCTCTACCCACGCCACTCTGCTCTACTCCACGCCACTCTGCTCTACTCCACGCCACTCTGCTCTACTCCACGCCACTCTGCTCTACTCCACGCCACTCTGCTCTACTCCACGCCACTCTGCTCTACTCCACGCCACTCTGCTCTACTCCACGCCACTCTGCTCTACTCCACGCCACTCTGCTCTACTCCACGCCACTCTGCTCTACTCCACGCCACTCTGCTCTACTCCACGCCACTCTGCTCTACTCCACGCCACTCTGCTCTACTCCACGCCACTCTGCTCTACTCCACGCCACTCTGCTCTACTCCACGCCACTCTGCTCTACTCCACGCCACTCTGCTCTACTCCACGCCACTCTGCTCTACTCCACGCCACTCTGCTCTACTCCACGCCACTCTGCTCTACTCCACGCCACTCTGCTCTACTCCACGCCACTCTGCTCTACTCCACGCCACTCTGCTCTACTCCACGCCACTCTGCTCTACTCCACGCCACTCTGCTCTACTCCACGCCACTCTGCTCTACTCCACGCCACTCTGCTCTACTCCACGCCACTCTGCTCTACTCCACGCCACTCTGCTCTACTCCACGCCACTCTGCTCTACTCCACGCCACTCTGCTCTACTCCACGCCACTCTGCTCTACTCCACGCCACTCTGCTCTACTCCACGCCACTCTGCTCTACTCCACGCCACTCTGCTCTACTCCACGCCACTCTGCTCTACTCCACGCCACTCTGCTCTACTCCACGCCACTCTGCTCTACTCCACGCCACTCTGCTCTACTCCACGCCACTCTGCTCTACTCCACGCCACTCTGCTCTACTCCACGCCACTCTGCTCTACTCCACGCCACTCTGCTCTACTCCACGCCACTCTGCTCTACTCCACGCCACTCTGCTCTACTCCACGCCACTCTGCTCTACTCCACGCCACTCTGCTCTACTCCACGCCACTCTGCTCTACTCCACGCCACTCTGCTCTACTCCACGCCACTCTGCTCTACTCCACGCCACTCTGCTCTACTCCACGCCACTCTGCTCTACTCCACGCCACTCTGCTCTACTCCACGCCACTCTGCTCTACTCCACGCCACTCTGCTCTACTCCACGCCACTCTGCTCTACTCCACGCCACTCTGCTCTACTCCACGCCACTCTGCTCTACTCCACGCCACTCTGCTCTACTCCACGCCACTCTGCTCTACTCCACGCCACTCTGCTCTACTCCACGCCACTCTGCTCTACTCCACGCCACTCTGCTCTACTCCACGCCACTCTGCTCTACTCCACGCCACTCTGCTCTACTCCACGCCACTCTGCTCTACTCCACGCCACTCTGCTCTACTCCACGCCACTCTGCTCTACTCCACGCCACTCTGCTCTACTCCACGCCACTCTGCTCTACTCCACGCCACTCTGCTCTACTCCACGCCACTCTGCTCTACTCCACGCCACTGCACATCACGCCATCACACGAAACACAACTGCACTCCAATCTACACAACTGCACTCCACTCTACACCACTCAGCTCAATGCAATGCTACTACACGCAACGCCACTCAATACAATGCCAATCCATGCAACGCCACCCTACACCACTCCACGCAGCGCCACTCTATGCTACTTCACACGCCACTCCGCGCAAATGCACTCCACTCTACGCAATGCCGCCCCACTCTGCACAACTGCACTCCATGCAGCGTCAATCAATACAGCGTCAATCAATGCAGCGCCGCCCATGCAAACCCACTCCATGCAACCCCACTCGTCTATGCAACCCCACTCCAACGAACTCCACTGCACACAATGCTACACAACTTCACTCCACACCAACCACTCTACGCAATGCCACTCTACGCAATACCACTCAATACAATGCCAATCCATACAACCACACAACATATTTACAATCCACATAATATCACTGAACACCACATAATTCAACTCCACCCAATTATACACTACTCAATACCACATAAGTACACCGCACATAAATCCACTCTATACCACATAACAATCCACATAAAAACTCCACACCATGCCACATAATTCCACTCAACATAATTTCACTATGTACCTCACTGTTCCATGCCACACTATTCAACTCCACACAAATCCATTCAACACCACAAATTTCAAAAAACAAACACTATCCCACCCCACAACACAATTCCACTACACACCACATATAGCCAATTTACAACACACAATTCAACCTCATACCATAAAATTCAACAGCACACCAAAGAATTAAACTCCACTATATAACACTCCAAAACACAAAATACCATTCATCATAATTACACACAATCCCACTTCACATAATTCCACTACACTCAAAAACACATACTATCCACATAATAGAACTGCACACCATGCCACATAATTCCACTACACGAATCCACTCTATGGCAGACAATTCCATGCCACAACTAACAATTCCAATACAACCCCCAAAATTCCACTACACACCACATACATCCACTCCAATACATAACATATAGGGAAACATTTACAACCCCAATAGCTCCAACTTTTTTTTTTTTTTTTTACACCCAAACACACAGATCTGAAGCTTAGCTCCTACCTATTTCTTCTTTTTCGTCAAACAGGTAAATATATCCACACAGTTCCACACCACACAATTCAACTCCACACATTTGCAATCCACACCACATAATTCGACCCCAAACCACATAATACAAATCAACACAATTACACATACAACTAATCCACACCACACAATTCCACATCATGCCACAAATAATTCAACAGCACACAATATAATTAAACTCCAGAACATACCACTCCACAACACAAAATACCATTCCACATAATTACACTCCATAAAACACAATCCCACTCCACATAATTCCAGTACACAACACCACATATTTACTATCCATATAATTCCACGGCACATCATGCCACATAATTCCACTACACAAATCCAAGCAACACCACACAGTTCCATGCCACACAATTACACACAACTAACTAATCCAGTCCAACGCACATAATTCCACTACACACCACATACAAACATTCCATTACACATAGCTTCAGGGACACCGCGCTCTGTTTCATTTTTTTTTTTTTTACTTTAATGGTGAGCGTGGCACCCACTTCAGGGACACCGCAGTCTGCAAAACAATAGGTCTCGCTTTTGCCAAACTTTGACCTATTGGTATTGTAAATGACAATGCATTTTATTATAAAAGGCATTGCTATTTACGATGCCAATAGCTCAAAATCTCGCAATTGCGAGACCTATTGCATTGCAAATGCTCGTTTCTGCATTTTATTTCATTTTAACTCTGTTGCTTTAGTTTTCCTGAATAGACACACGAGGGCAGCAGTGCACTGCATACACTCACCCTTGTCCTATGTATTTCACAGTGCTAGCAGTGCTGCAGACCTAATGGAGGACTATCCGTTGCTCGGGTTGACCGCAACCTCCGCAGGAAGTCCTGGGCATCTGGGACTCATGAGTTATTTTTCTTAAAACGGAAAAAGTAGTGGCATTTTTGATGAGCTGTACCCCTTAATGAGAAACGAGGTAAGGAATTCACGGTTTCTCTAACAGTCATTTCTCTCTCTTTGATAAGACCTTATCTTGAATTGGCAGGGTTCAGAAATAAACTAATACAAACTGTAGGTGTGCGAAGCTTTGGAACACTTTCCTCTGCAACTTGGTGAAGTTCAGGGCACAAGTCCTAAAAAAAGAAGTGGGGGGACGCTCCAAGTTAGGTGGTGTCACAGGAAGTGACGTCACGACAGGAAGTGACGTCACGAAATGTAGTCCCCTCTTATTACAGGGAGTCCCGCTTCACTAGGGGTGCCACGTTAACCCACTGTGGAATGTAGCGTCATTCTCTGTGTGTTACCGCCTCTTTAATGCAAATAACGTTATTTTTAAATAACTGTTTGGGGACTTAAAATTAAACATGTTTCCTTTTACTGGGGATGTACATTTTATGTAGGAATGTAAATGTAATTTTATTTCTGAAAAGTTTCTTATGGTTGCAAGCCGATTTTTACATTTTTAAAGACTTTGAGGTGCTGAAATGCCCGTGCTTTTTTTACCATCCGAGAAAGAAAGTTCCTTTTCCCCTGTGTCTGCTAACAATCGAACAGGCAGTGAATGTATTAAATTGCATGGAAGGGCCGTGTATGAGAGTTTCTTCTTAACAGAACACCTTGCGTGTCCCATCCCTTGCTGCAACCCTCCCCCATACTTTTGTGGCCTCTTTTGTCCACCTTTGTTGCATAGCAGTGGCTGACTGATCAGGTGTCAACGCGCTCCTGCTCAGGTTCAACATAAAGGTTACAAGGCGATGGGGGCAGGCAGGTTCAAAGGGCAAAGCAGAATTTTGATAGGTAGCGCATTCACGCGCTACACAAGATTGACAGCCGGCCCTGTACTTGGGAGATCGACGGGGCAGCCGTGCGGGCAAGTAACGCCATCATTGAAAGTCCAGCTTTTGGGCAGGGGGGACGGCGTCCACCCGGTAAAATAAGTGGGGGGACGCCGTCCACCCGCGTGGTACCCAGACTCGAGCCCTGGTGGTTTATTTAAACTTCACAATATTTGTGAGGGTAACACATTTTGCTGATTTTTTTAAACCAACAGTGGAAAAAATCTTTCACTAGAGGTAAGCTTTGTGGAGAATTCTATCACCAAAAGGTTTTGTATGAGAATTCTCACACTAAAACTTTTTGAGGGGTGGAAAACCTCGGAAGTTGAATAAATTTAGCATACTTGCCACATTTTGGGAACTGAACGACGTTTGCCAACTTTGCTCAACTACGAGGACGTAGTTTAAAACTTTACGCACCCTTGCAGAAGGTATCCTACACAGTTGAAGGTAGTTTACCATTATAAGTCATTCTCACAGTAACGTACTAGTTACTGGGTAGTTTGGGATCAGAGCGCATATATTAAGTCACCTCTAAACTTCTACATTAGCTGAAATTTGTATTAAACAGTCGCAAAGTATGTCAAGAAGAGCCACAAATGGTAGCCCCCCTGCTTCTCCCCTCTTCACGCGACTCCTTTCCAGATGCTGTGCACCAAGCACACAGGGCTTAGGGAGGAAGGGCACTGTTGATTAATTTGTTATGACAAAGGGACATGAGGGTAGGTGATGGATGGTGTACAAGACAGAACGCACTCAACTCTGGGTTTCAAGTGTTAACGGGTGTTGTTGCTGGGGTGAGGATCACTCTACTAGTTCTAATAAGAGCAGCCGCGCCTTACCAAAAATGTTTGTAAAAGGGATTATGGCCGAGGACTTAGAGTGCTAGCTACAGAGATGTGAGGTCAGAGGTCAACTCAATCCTGTAATGAGAATGTTGCATGCTTGTCATAACAGTGAGAGAGAGCTGTCCAGGGGATGTATCACAGGAGCTGCAGAAGTTCGGAGGACCCAGCCTGCTGTATCTCTGGCATCTTACCTAGAGAGAAGCTCTAAAGTCATCATGGCTCCGCATATGTCCAGTATTAGACATGATATACTTGTGGGCAGAGAAAAAAACACTACAATACCAAACGTTGCTTACATAGGGGCCTCAGTACAGGACTTTAGCTGTAACCACTTCTGTGAATTAGTTGAATGCTTTTCACACCGCAGATAGTTCTGGGCAGCACACAGTCATCTTCTTCAGTTCTTACCTGCCACCGCATGCCATTACCCAGTTCGGAGCTCCCCTGCACTGGGAAGCATGGAAGCCTTTTCATCCCGAAGCTCTTCATGCTATATTCAGGGCATATTTGGAATGCTTCTTTTCCAGACGTTCCCATCTCTGGTCACAGCCACAATTTCTTATCACTTGAGCATACCACAGATTCTATCAATATTAACTTGTAAACTAATTAAATAAGCATGGTAGGAATTTGAGAACATGGGCCCCAACGCACAACTTTCCTAAATTTAGGGTTATTTGGACTAAAAGAATAAATTACTGAGGCGTTTTGCTATTTTGTAATCCTTTCAGGTGCCAATGTGGGGGGAAGTACTTCTTCTCAAGTAGTTTACTGCTACGATGAACATTCCAACCAAATGTGGCATCAATGGTACGGATTACCTTCATTACTTTGGGTTAAGTCAGCACTCACCCAGCTGCAAAGCGATAAACCAACTCATGTCATAGTCAAACTTCAGACACAAAAACAGCTCTATGACTCCTCCAGTCCATGACGTGCAAAGAAATACAAAATGCACCGCTTCCCATCAGCCAAGAGGTCCAATTTCATAACTGATCTGGACACAACAACCACGATATTTAAGCAGCTCTCAAGCTGCCCACTCTCCACTGAGAGAACCACATCCAGTCCGGTTTTTTGATTTCGGTCTGATTCTTGTCGTTTTGCTCAAAATCCAAGACTGCAAGTGCAGTAACAAAATTCAAAGCCCAAACTAAATCTGGATGAACTACTCGACTTGGGAACGCCGAGGGAGGTCTCCGAATGAAGCCCTAAAGGTTCAAATGGTGATTACAAAGATCATGCCTGCCTTTAGCAGAGGGTGGAAGAATGGGAACTTCCCAGTGGAAAGTGATTGAAATAAGGGGGTAATAAACATCAGGGAAGATGGAATAGTAGAGATATGTGCACCTAACTGGAGCAAAAAGACTGAACCCACAAGAACATGGCACTTGGTGGTGCCTGAAGGCAATCTCTCTCGGTCTTCACCTCATCTACCACAAGAGAGGTGAGGGGAGGTTACAGCAGGATTCTCTGCCTCGACACCACCCACCCCTTCTGTCATTTTGGAGATAAAGAAGTGGGGCTTGGGCCTTAGTGTTCTGTGACTGAATGCATAAAGGAGGCCACTGCTGTGCAAGATCAACCGCTGGCCAAACCCACTGCGCCTGTCTGAGTGCTGATCATTCTTGTAACTCGCTTTTCAAGAGGCGGTCACGAGCACAGGAATGTGCACCTGCCTGTTCCAACGAAAAGAAACGACTTTTTTTTCTAAAGACATTTAAATGTAGCCAGTCAGTTCATTTCATTATCATATGTTTAATACTGTTGCGCCGCAGGATCATACGAATATCCACCACTCAAATTACTTTCATAATTCACTATACTAATTCAACACCAATACTTTATGGGTTCCGGAGTATGGTGCTACTCGCCGAAAAAGCGCTTCGACGCCACGTCAGGGGGAAGCGCTATATAAATGTAAGTACAATACAATACGAATGGCAATAGCATTATGCAAATATCATCACTCCACTGCAAACAAAATAACAAAAGTAAAAAAACATTGCCATTTTCAACGCCAATAGCTCTAACTTTCACAAATGCGAGACCGATTGCATTGCAAATGCTCGTTTTTTTCCTGCTGGTCCTACATAGTGTCCAAAACTTCACATGCATGTATAGATTCAGTAGAAACTATTTGTAAGTAGTCAGTTGTCATTTAACAGTGACCGCAAGAACACGGTTATATTTCTGAAGTGCAATGGACAGACAACTTCAGTTTCCCGTTGCAAAGTTCTGTTTACATCTGCTCTATTGAAACTATTTAAGGTTTTTAACTACTGTTCTTCCCACAGCTCGTGGGAAATAGCCGCTTGCTGCTATATTTAGGATTCCGAGCGTCTGTGCAGCGCTGCCCGGGGGCAGTGGTTTCAGAGTGGAGATCCGACGACGACCTTTAGTGGTTTTCACCTCTCCGGACAACCAAGCACGACCCCGGAGAACATTTAGGGACCTACTGGAGTGCTTTCAGAGTAGCGTGCACTCAGTAGTCCCCCCGGGGCCAAAGTGGGCATCCACTTCGGTTCCCTCTCTCCTGGCCAGACGCCCAGTGTGATATCTATCTCAGAGTGTGATTCTCGGCGTGTCCATCCGTGGCTTTGTATCCTTCCAGAGCGGTAATGTTGGCACTTCCTTCCCCGAGCAGCGGAAGCACATACAGAGCGGCGCGCTCCCTTTTCTTGTCCACCAAAGTACAACTCCCCCTTTAGGATTTGCTGCATCTTAATTGTACGTGTCAAGTTCGCGGCGCTTACATTTTCCCTGTTGGTTCGGTTTTGGTGAAAGGAAAGGAAGCTGTGTGTTCGGAACGGAAAGACACCCAGGCAGGGGAGGTCTGTAGTAAAACACCTTTCCTTCACTTCGCTTTTCACATGGAAACCAGGTTTGTCGTCTTTTTCATTATTTCCACTGAGACACGGACGTGGTCTCACCGATGTTCTGAAATGGTTATCACAGGTTTTATTTCTCTAAGTGTTTGATGTGTTTTACACACCCGGTTATTGTCGGACGCTCATCTGTCCATAGCGATTAAGGTCTTAACTGGACAGAGCAGATTGTTTTACGTAGTGCGGGTGTTTCATTGCAGACAGGATTGTTGGAGACACCTACTGTGGCGTGGCTTTATTTGTTTAATCTTTTGCGCATTATAGAACACAGCATGCTTGCCAGGGCTCTACAATTATACATTCCGCAATCCCGCACGAAATATGCACAGTATAATCGCACAATCCACACAAGTGCGAATTTAGTCATTTGTGTGTGCCAGAAACATATAAATCTGTACATAACACACAAATATACGATGGGAAACCCTCTCTCCCTCTTTCAAATACAGAAATATAGGCATACACGCTAAATCGACGAGTCACAGAAAAATTAATTCTCACACTCACCTTCCACCCATGCTGAGACGCACACAAACCAAACACATGCATAAAACAATAAAAACGTATAGGTGAGCCTACGCATATAAAAAAAAAAAACAACAAAAAAAAAACAGACAACCACATATGCTCATAGGCACTTAACACTCATGTGCAGGGACACATTGACAAACACACGCACAGAGTAATACATGCGCGGAGATGAGCACCAATACACAGTATTACACTCACAAGCACACACAGATTAAATTCACGCACATTCTTACTCACACAAGAACACAGACATCAAACTCACGTGTGACCACTCAAACACACCTACTCGAGATTCATTCTTTAAGTTAATTAAAACCATAACAATATGCCAGTAAAACTAAGTAAATTGTGCCAGATAAAATATACATATTAAAAAACAGTTTAAGTTTCCAATAATACATAAATTTAAAAATGGTACAAGGTCCGTTTTGTGCAGCATTGGATTAAAGTGCTATTGTCCTAACCCCATCAGTCTGTTTCCTAGTAATTTTTCGCACTGAAGTAAGAATTCTACCAGGTTACAATTAAGCTGCGTGTCATTCGGGTCCAGACATCTTAGTATTGCAGATCTGCAGGTGTGGATACCCCTAATGTTAAAAGGATTTTTTAATAGTAAACGTCGATATTGTTTTAAACCTGGACAGATGCATATTAGATGGATGAAGACCTGCTTTGATGCTCCACAGAGGCCACATGATTTTGGTCCATTATATTTCCAGCTTGGTTGATCTGCAATTAGACGGTAGCGAGCCGAATCGTATAGCTAGCAGCGTTGTTTTTAAGAAGGGGAGAGTATGTTGCAGGTTTCTGTTTCGTGTAGGATTGCAAGACCATCCATGCATGAACACGCATGTTTAAAATGATTGTGTCATTCATTAGTGAGTGCATTCTTGCTACTTTCTTCAATATTTGCTGAAAGAACGGTAAGTTCTGTTGCCAGAGGTCTGTCGTGTTCGTTAGCTTTAAAGAGGACTGTAGGTACTTGGTGTAAGCGGATTGGGGTCATTTTCTTGTGCCTGCCAGAGAGCGTTGGCAAGTACGTTTTGTCAATGAATCCAGATTTTGGATCATGTTTTTATTGCTATATATCTTCTTTGTATATGCTGCTGTTGCAGTCCAAACTCTAACCGGACCTGCGCCGGTGAGGAGTTCCGAGATAAGGCAAATACTGTTTTATATGTCCGTGTTTGAAGACTTTCCAAGGTTGCTGCATCTTTCCCGTGCTGAACTTCACTTGCGCAGGCCACGGTCAACATAAGCTTTGCTTTGATGACTGCTAGTAATGGGGCAAACATTCCTTTTAGGCTCTTTGCAATTGAACAGAAGGCAAATATTAGGCCGTTACAGCTACACAAACATGCATAGTACAATGAAATGGATAGGTGGGCTACGCATGCACATACAACCACCCACACACTCACAGATATTAACACAGATGAGCAGTGACACATTTACAAACATACACATAGAAAAATGCATGCGCACAGGTGAACGCCAGTACCCAGCGATACACACACATCACCCCTCCTCCCCCCCCCCCCCGTGGGCTCTGCCAAAGCGGAGTTCAAGGCCCATATGAGCCTCTAGTGCCCAATTCAGGGCTTGCCACAGAGAGAACAAAACGTGACATCCCTGCACCTTCACTTCTTGCGTTCCATTTCTATTTTACATTGGTATATTTTGTGGTCCACTGGAAATCGCAGCTCTCAATACATCAATATTTCCTCCCCCAACTTTATAATGTAGTTTTGTATACTATACGTTTTTGAAGTTGTTAATGTAAAAACAGATCATTTAGTTTACCCATTTAGTAAATGCTGTATAACTAACCCTATTTTTATTAAAGGTTGCTTTTTCAACTATTTTATTCACATTGCCTATTGTAGTCACCAGCAATTTTTTTTATTTACAATAAGTTCCCCTTTATGTTAAAAATGTCTTAAAATGAAATGGGCGTCCAACAATAATTCTCTGTAATGTTTGATCGTTGAGGAGTTTTAGTTAAGCGATTCATATTGCCACACCAATTTATTTGTTTTTAAGAAAATAATTAAAATACACAAAAAAACTTCAAGAAATGTGTGGTGTGTATTTAGATAATAGAAATAGGTATAAATGTACATCCGTTGTTTATACCATAAGCTCCTCTGATTCTTTTACTCCTATATATGTGCTTCTTTGAAATCAATTCGTCTAGCGATTTCTTCCCGTCCCATACCGGTGTAAAAATATACCAGGTGTTCAAGATTACTCTATTTCTATTGAGAAATGGCCACCCTCGATCTCATCAACACTCTGACCTCCTCCCATTTTCTTCACACCTCCTGCTGTCGCACCGTAACGACCACCCGACCCAGGGCGCTGTCCCAGTCAATCCGATTTAGTGCCTGCCCCGCATGCAACGCATCTTCTAAATGCACTTACTCCAGGACATACGACAGTGGTGGTGAAAATACTCTCTCATATCTTGCATTATATAATGTTAGCTACTTTCAATTCTATCTTCTTTTTGTCATCAATGTAAGCATGGGTGTAGGATACAGTAGAATTCGGAGGCGTACAGGAAGAGCTTTGAGACAGTAGTGCCAACACACCTCTAATTGCCAGTAACCTGACCACGGAACCCGGAAGTCCCTGTAAACATGCATAAAGATAACCTGTAATAAATAGCTAAAACACATTGCATGGTCGGGGAAATGCGGTGTTGTTATGGCGTTGTATTTGGTTATAAATGCCAAACTTTTAATATTGGATTGCACATTTTTGCTGCAGTGTGTGGCTACCCGCATTTCTTGTATGTTGCCCGTTTACCTACATCACTTCGCAATTTGCCCCCAGTCAACTACCGTTGCATAGATCCTCTACACTATCCCCCCCCCTAATCACTTCAACATTCAAACCTGCTTTTCACAGTTTTATTTTGGGGTCAGTTTTATATAGCACCAACACCACCCGAAGGTACAGGAGCACTTTGTAGTACCACTACTAACTACACAATGTATTGCCTTTCTCAATAAACAAGTCATAACACTTTTACAGAGTTTCTTTAACTTATATTGCACAACTGCTCACCAAGCAAAAACTTAAAAAAATATATATATTATTAATCACATAGGCGAAACTTAATGCATTTGCCAATGCTGGTTTAGATTGAGAACTCCTCTTGTGGGAGTCTGTACCCGTTTTTCGTCGTTTTTCAGGAGAGTAGTTCGAGGAAGAACTCTCCAATCTTTTCCTTTTCTTCCTTTCATGGTCCACTTTCAAGTTTTCCATCCAGCCACGCAGCCTGATACCTTCCCTATCTTGAAGTGTTCTTTTTAACATTTTGCTGCCAGTGTCACATCCCTTTGTGACATAAGCACACCACACAAATCTTGTGGGCATCAGAGGAAGCTTTCTTTCTGCCACAGGAACACTTTGTGACGAGAGCAGGCATTTTGACAAAAATTCTCTCCAGAAAACTTGAAAAAAGGGTTTTACTCGACAAGAAAAGTGCTAAAATGTCAAGTAAAATAGCTTTAAAAACGCTGAGACGATTTTTCCCAAGTAATTAGGTGAAAAAAACACCCAAGGTGTTCTGAGGTCCTGCCTGAAGGAGCCAGAAAAAAAGAACAGACTCACAGGCAAACTGCCACTGCAGTGCATTGTGGGATAGGGTATCTCTAGGGTCTTTAAAGGTACAGGTCAGTTTTTGAACTTACCAGTGTTAGCCTATCAGGCCGTCTTTTCCTTTCATGCTGTAAGTACCAGGCGAAGTCCTTTTCGTGTGACAATGTGTTGCAAGCTTTTTTCAGTACATTCGTCCTGCAATTCTTGCCAGAATTCTACAGGAAAATACATCGGACAGCCTACACTGTAAATGTATGGAAAATGACTTTCATTGATCAACACCATACAGATCTCTTTCCTGGATTCTCAATATCTATTGAAGAAGGTGCTCTGAATTATTCAAGGTTTATTACTTCAATGAAGATTCTACGATGCAGAACTGTACATTCCTTCAAAAAATCTCTACACATCTATCCATGACAGCTGAAGTATTCCCAATGCCTTTTGACTTCTTTCCACTGCTGGTCAAGTTGCTCAACAAGTCCTAGAGAATACAAACTGGGGTACCAGAGGGATACAAGAGAACAATGCCCACATTAGCTCTTTTTATTGTTTAACTGGACATTTTCCCCCTCTCTGAACTATAAGCTTCTGAGCAGTGTCTGCTGATCGGTAAGCCTTAACTTCTTTGCTGCCGAGGTACGCTCCCAGGAATTTTACATTTTGTTTGGGCTTTATGTAGATTTGTCTTCTGGAACGGTCATGTGTTCTATACAGGGCCCATTGTGGTTTTCCTTATGTTAGCCTAGCTGTGCCCAACACAGGCCGCATTAGCTTTGCGCACGTTACTATATAAACATTTTTGCTTTTGTGCCACATTATATTTTCACACATGAACCTGCAGTTGTTTGCTCATTCTGTTCTTTCCTGGGATTTAGTCTGAATAGCAGAAAAGGTCAAACAACAATGTCCCTGGTTATTTTATTCTGGTCAGGCACTTGCACCTAGACACAACACAGAAATGCAGCGGTTGTTCATGAACATGTGAACCTTGCCATGTAGGCATAGATATCAAGGTAACAGACAGAGAGAAAAAGCTATTTCCTGAGAGAAGATCACACTGTATCTGAGATGTACAACTCCCATCTGTGTATGCCGAGGTACATGGTCCGCTGCTAAACCGCGAGATCTTTGCTGTATAATCAGTTTGCTTCTGTAGAAGGGGAGAAGGGTTATACTATCCTGTCTTATAATATAACAGGGCTTTTCATAATATAAGGTTTATTGACAATGCTGATGGTATTTTTGCTAGGCAATTGTTTTCCGATTGTGGCACGTATACAGCATTCTAGAGCACAATAGTTTAAATAAACATTTCAAACTTCCTTCGTGTCTCTTTCAGATCTTATTGTGGACAAGTAAGAGTGTATGAGCGAAAGGGAGTGTCCTGTCACCGCGATTCCGGAGAGAGTCAGGAGTGTTGTGTTCTGGGGAGTCAACTCACTTGTTCCTCTGGTTATGAGAAGAAGGGCACGTGAGACACTATAGCTAGTCAGACTCTGGCTCATGGTACTGAGGTGGTATGGTGACTCAGTCCCAATCTACTAATGTTCTATGGCCCCAAACATTATTCTGTTCCTGAGCAGAATCCCTGCAACAGAATGAGGGTTAATGGTGTCCTCTTCAACGCAATTTGAGTGAGGCAGGATGCCCATACAAACCATTTTTATTTGCTCTGGCCACTGAATCACTGGCTGAAGCCATTTGATCGGATACTAATCTGATTAGAGTCAATACAATAAGGCTAGACAATATAATCCCTTTATTTGCAGATAATATTTTATAAGTTACAAATCCAAAATAACTACACAATGGAACATGCAGATTTTAGGGATACAAAATACCGGTAAAAGGGAATGCATGAGAATGGGCCCGGGTGAAGAGACAGAGGGGGTGGCTTAATATTCACAGCAGCAAGGGATATGAAATGATCCTCCATAAACAGACCCGTTGTATATTCAGGTAACAAGTGAAAATGATACACATTATGAAGCTTAATACACTCTGCTGCTGAAAATCTTACATGAATACAGCTGCCCCCTCACTAAAGGAGAGAACTGTGCCTTCTATAAATGTTTCAAGGCTTGCTCTTTCACTTGAAAAAACTCTAATATTGGTGGAGCAAGTGCAGAAAGGAACTTTATAAAGCAGAACTTCTGAAGAAGGTGTGGACTTATCAAGTCTTCGAAGGAATTACAATATAACCCAGGTCTATGAAAAAGGGCATCTGCATGCAGATTAACATCTCTAGGCTAAGGGTAGAAATAGATGTGAAGAACTTACAAGTGCACCCCTTTAACATAACCAACTCATGAATATCCTAATGAAAACAAGGAAATAAGCACTGCTGGGGTTCATCAAACCATCATGCAGAGAAACATAAGATAATTACCAAAGATGTACATGATAGCCCTCATTAGACGAAACAATGATTTTGCACCATGCATAGACCGGTCCTAAATAGCCTGTGGACCTTAAATATTGCTTGCAGTATCTGGATAATGGTAGCGTATTACAGTCTGAAGACCTACACACAATGAGTAATTCAACCCATTTCTTACCATGTACTAACAAAATGCACTTACTCCAGGACATATAACAGTGGTGAAAATACTCTCTCATATATTGCATTATATAATGTTAGCTACTTTCAATTCCATTTTGTTTTTGTCATCAATATATGCATATGTGCGGGATACAGTAGACTTTAGCTCTGGTGGAATGAGCCTGCAAACTCTCAGGAAGTTGCCAATCCATAACAGATTGTGATACAGAACATGATCCATCATGAGATGGTCCTCTTCCTTACAGCCTGTCCTTTCTTCGCTACGACATATCCCGCGAAGAGTTAGTCGTCCACCCAGAACTCTTGTGTGACATTGAGGTAGAACGAAAATTCTCTTTTTGGGTCCGGACGGTGAAGTTGCTCCTCTTCCTCAGAGGGATGAGGCAGAGCATAAAAAGTAAGGAGAACGATAGACTGGTCTACATGAAATGGAGTGACCACTTCGGGAGAAAGGAAGATCTCGTACGAAGCTCCAGTTTGTCTCGGTAGACGTTCAGATAAGTAGACTTGGATGACAAGAAGGAAATGTCACGATTGCATGAAAGCCATCTCGGGTTGGATGGCGTCAAACTGCCTGAGACTTAATTCCGGAAAAACAGAAGTTATCATCTTCGGTAACAACATGAATATCTGGACACCGGACTGGTGGCCGAAAGAACTGGGAACACTTCCTGAACCAGCTGAGAAGGTGAAGAACCTGGGGGTGATTGTGGACAAAAAAACTCACTTTTGGACATCAGATTAGTGGGGTTGTCTCCTCATGTTTCTTCCTCCTCAGAATTCTGAGGAAAGTAAAATTTCTTCTTTCTGGTGACAGTAGGAGGACTGTGGTTACAGCACTTATTTTGTCACGCCTGGACTATTGTAATAGTCTCTACCTCAATATCCAAAAGAGACTGATGAACAAACTCCAAGTAGTGCAGAATGCAGCGGCCAGGCTATTGACGGGCACACCCAGGTTTGTTTCAGTCAAGAGGGAACTTAGACAACTTCACTGGCTCCCAGTGAAACACCTGGCTCAATTTAAAGCCCTTTGTACAGTCTTCAAGGCATTAAACGGAAATGGTCCGGACTACTTGAAACAACAATTTCAATTGTATGTCCCCAGAAGAATGTTACGCTCCCTGGCAGCCAAACAAGTGATTGTTCCCTTAGTTAAAAAAGCTTCCTGGGGTGGCAGGAACTTCACTACCTCCGCCGCCAAGGCTTGGAACAGCCTACCATTTCACCTTAGAAATGCTACTGAGCTCCTCTCCTTCAGACAAGAGCTGAAAACCTGGTTATTTACATTATAGCTGTCTCACTACTCGGGAACCTATTAGGCAGTGCTCAGCGCCAGGAGACCTTAGGGTAACAGTCGTGCTTTAGAAATTTTAATAACATAACAAGTCCTGAAGCTCAATGAACCTCCGGGCAGATGTTCTTGCCACCAGGAAGGACATCTTGATGGTAAGGAACCTGAGAGGACAATTGTGCAGAAGCTCAAAGGGAGCGCACATAAGGAAAGTGAGGACGAAACTGAGGTCCCACTGGGTCATAATAAAGGGAGAAGGCAGAAACAAATGTTGTAAACCTTTTAGAAACCTATTTACAGTAGGGAATTTGAAGAGGGATGGCAGATCAGGAAACCACAGAAAAGCTGAAATAGCTGAGAGCTAGCCTGTCAGTTTCCAGAGCGCAGCCCTGCAGGGGAAGGGAAAAGATTAACAGGAGAACCTGAGAAAGGGGAGCAATTAGTCTTTCTGTACACAATGTCACAAATTTTGCCCAATGGCAAGCGTAAATGTCTTGGTGGAGGGACGCCTGGCTGCCAAGATAACGTCAACTGCCACTCAATCCCCACACAAGAAGGCGGGCCGTTGACAGGTTCAGGTGGAGAACCATCCCCTGCTCCTGTGACAGAAGATCCTAACAGAAGAGGCAGCCTGATTGGAGGACCAATGGCCATGCTCAACAGCACGGTATACCAGACTCTCCATGCCCAGTCCGCAGCTACAACGATAACTTGGGCCCAGTTGTTCCGGATCTTCCTGAGAACGCTGGGCTGGAGTGGTATGGGCGTAAAGGCATACAAGAGTCCGGAGCTCCACTTGAGATTAAAAGAGCCTCAGAGCGAGAGCCAACTTGAAAACTCCAGCGTGCAGAACTGCTGACCTTTTGTGTTCTCGTCGGTGGCAAACGGATCTAACCAAGGGTCTCTCCAGTGCTGAAAGAGACCTTGCACCACCTCCCAATGGAGAAGCCATTTGTGAGCCACAAGTCATCTTCGGCTGAGTTCGTCCACTATAGCGTTCAGAGAACCCACAAGATACTGAACCACCAGGGATATGCCCTGCTGTACCAGTCATGTCCAGAGATGCAGGATCTCTTGACAAATGGTCCACGACTCCAGAATGTCCTGCATGTTGCAGTATCACATGGCGGTGGTATTGTCTGAGCACTTGCACCAGCCTTCTGTGGATGGAGGGGAGAAAGGCTTTCAATGCCAATCGGATCGTTTGGAGCTCCAACAGGTTGATGTGGAGTCTAGATTCCGCCGGAGACCAAAGTCCTCTGATCTCCACCTCTACCAGTTGGCCGCTCATCCCAGGAGCGAAGCATCTGTCACTACTGTGAGATCTGGTTGGGAAAGGGAGAGAGGTCTGCCACTGACCCAATCGCCATTCTTTTACTACCACTGCAGAATTTTTGCAGTTCCCTCCAAGATCTGGACCATGTCTGAGAGATTCTCCTGATGCTGCGCCCACTGGAACCTTAGGTCTCATGGCAGAGCCAGCATATGCCAACAGGCATGTGTCCCCAGCAGTATCCAGGAGCTTGAGAGATCGCTCCCTCAAGGCCGTCGGATGCCTGGCGTGGCAGTCAGGACAGGCCTTTAGGTCCTGGTCTTATTCGAGGCACCAGAGGCAAACAAGGTAAGGGACATCTGTTGGTGACAGGCACCGCAGGGCTTGAAGCCAGCCTTCCTAGATGACATTTCTGCCACACCAGGAGGTAAAACCTCAAAAAAGACTTCGACAAAACATCGAAAAAGCTTAGTCAAAAAAGTGACTAAGGGGCAGTTCTTCCCAGATCTGCACCGGCTGGCGCAGAAAGAAAAGAACTGACATCAGCGTGCTTATAAAGGCACTGAGCCATCACTTCCCGAGCAGACGACACCAATGGCAGTACGCGGATACTAACACCACCACCTACCGGCGCACAGGGATACAACTCATGAAAACATTTTTGGATCCAATTTGGTGCCTGAGGATTCCTTACTCTAGGGTAAGGAATCCTCAGCTAGCAGTATATATCAGATAACATGGATACTAACTTGTATTTCTCGTTGTGCAAAGCAGTAATCTACAATGAAGTCAAACATTAGAATAATTGGGAGCTGCTTGAAGGGACCCCGGAATTGTAACACCACATACCTATTTACAATTAGTTAAGAAATACACTAATTCTATTCTATGGAGCACCATTTAAAGCCTTTCAAAAGCAAACATTTTATTACTGCATTTCCATTATTACACAATAAACCCTTTTTAGACTTTGCTTTTTCAGCAGGTTTACCCCACCCCCAGGCTTTTTGTCCTCCTGTTTGTGACCTTGTTTTTGTTGGTTGTATGACTCTGGGCACTTTACCACTGCTGATCAGTTCTTAAGTGAATATGCTCTCCATGTAAATTGTGTTCATGGATTGGCGTTTTCATGATTGGCTTATCTGATTTACTACTAAGTCCCTAGTACAGTGCACTGTGTGTGCCCAGGGCCTGTAAATCAAATGCTGCTAGTGTGCCTGCAGCACCAATTGTGCCACCAACACAGGCAGCCTTTTAAAGGAGTCTCAGACCTGCCACTGCAGTGTCGACATGGCAGTTTTTACTGCCATGTCGTCCTGGCAAGTGCACCCACTTGCCAGGCCCAAACCTTCCCTTTTCTTACATGCAAGGCAGCCCTCAGGTAGGCCCAAGGTACCCCCATGGACAGCGTGCAATGTATGTGAAAGGTAGGACATGTACTGGTGTGTTTTACATGTCCTGATAGTGAAAGACTGTATTTCGTTTTTCACTATTGCAAGGCTATCTGTCGCATAGGCTGACATGAGAGTTGCTTTGTAACATCTTACAAGCATAAATGTCTATTGGGACAAGATAGATAAATGGAGTTTAGGCTTGCTGAACTCAAGGATTGAAAAAAAACATCTTTTAGTAAAGATGATTTTGATATTGATTGTATAAAAATACCTCTTTTGGAAAGTGGGTATTTTCTTGTCTAACCATTTATGTGCCTCTGCCTGTTGTGTATTCGCTGTCTGGGTTTTAGACTGAAAGGGGCTGGTTTGTGCATTCACACTAGACAGACACCGGGGGGGGGGCTTGAGGGGTATCCTGCCCTTCCTGGGCGACTCATAGCCTGGCTGAATAGACCTGGTTGCATTTAGAGTAGTGGGGGGGGGGGGAGGGGGGGAGTTGTTGCTTGCACCTGAATGGACTGTGTCTGTCTTCCACAATGCTGTGTCCCGCCCCTGGAGTGAATCTTGTCCTGAGCCAGGCAGAATTGGACTATGTATGCTAGTGGAACTTTGTTTGTGCCAACCTCAAAGGGAAATGTGGTATAAATATTGGAGCCCTGACCCCAGAACTTCAGATTACTGCTGGACTAAGAGACCTGCCAGGAAGAAGAGCTGGAAGAGCTGTGAGGAGAGACAACTACTTTTCTGAGTGCTTTGCTGGGTTGGCCTGCAGTTGCTGCTTCCGTCTTGTGCAGGGAAAGGACTGGACTGTGCTTTCTGCATCCTAAGTATCTCCAATGGCTTGATGTAGAGCTTTCCTCCTGTTGGAAGTCTCAGGGAAATCAAAGACTTCAACATATTTTGGGCACCGGCTTCTGGAACTGGATGTTTCAGCTGCCACAGAGGAGAAAATGTAACCCGACGCCGCTGCTGGCTCCTTGACCTGAAGGCACTTCAGAAGGCACCATCGCACTACGCACTGCAATCCAGGTCTCACCGATGATTCAGTGCAATGCTGCCACCGAGCTGCTGCTTGAACCATGACCTGTGGGCACCGCACTCCTTGCTTCGCACCGCCGCCCTGGTATCCTCGACGCCATTGCGATGCCGTAACAAAGCCTCTGCGCCTGCAGTGACCTGTGGACACCGCTCGTGGAGAATACAGAGCACAGTCCTACTTCGTATCGCAGCCCTGGTTTTACTGACGATGATGCTCCAAGCAGCAATAGACGCTGCTGCCTGCACCGTGGTTTGGGGGCACTGCTCTTAGGTTACTCAACGCACCACCTCGTCTCACACAACAGCCTTGGCCCAGCGACGCCAGATCGTCAATCGACATCGCTGCTACCACCGCGACCTGGGGGCCCCGCACACCGCATTGCTCCGTCTCGCACCGCAGCCTTGGGTCTACCGTCGACAGCGCTTCAGCAACGACAACCCCGCTGCCTGCACAGTGACCTGTCGGCACCAAACGAGCACCGCCCCCCTTCACACCGCAACCCCGACGCCTGCAGGGGCTCCTGACTTCAAACTCTCGGAGTTCGCCCTGCAACGTGTGTCCGGAATAGACGCCTGCCAACACCGCTCCTCTAGTGCTCACCACAATGTCAGACGCCCTGCATCTCCAAAGGTACTGTTTTACGTGCCTCCCCGACATCGTAGCTGGCCTGCAACACCCCAACCGGCCGGAACAGTTGGATTTGTTTGTTCACGATGCCGTGATATCCCCAGACAGAGCTATCGACTTCAAGGAACTGTATCTAAAGCCTATTTGTGCATTATTCGTATTTTGATCACTGTATGTTTGATTTTTATCATTTAAGTCTAGTTTTACACAGCTGAATATTGGATATTTTTCTAAAACTGGTATGGTGTCATATTGTAGTGTTTTCACTGTATTACTGCTGGTTATGTGCAATTGGTTTACACACTGCCTCTGGGAAAAGTCCGACTGCTCGTGCCAAGCTACCAAGGGGGTTTGCAGAGGTCATTTTAGACGTGTAATGCCTTACCCTGACCACAGTGGTGGATTCTGCCTGGCTTCAGTGCAAACCTTGGCCAACCAGAAAACCCATTTCTAACAACCCTCCTTTTAAACTACATTGCAGCGTTTTTCACCTATTTACTCCGGTCTATGGCAAAAGAGAAGTCCTGATAGGCTCAACATTGAAAGAGTTAAAGACAATCACCCTTGTCTGTAAGCAATAAGGAGGCTTCCACTCCCATGATACCTTGTGCTGGAAGTGCAACTCAGAATCAGTTCTTTTTGACAGGGAATTAGAATAACAGAGTGACTAGGCTCTCGGACATTTACCCACATGACAGGGAAAACTTTAATGAAGATCACTATGATTTTGAATCAGGAATGCAGGTAACCCTTTTTTCTGCATTGTAGGATATTCATTGATAGTCATAAATATTAGAATAAAGCAACAAGCTACTCTACAACACCAGGCCCTTGGAGGCAAGGATAAGAAAAGTTTCAAAATTACCTAACTAGGATTATAACTAGTATCATGCATAGAGATTCTTGAGTGTGGCTTGACCCACATCAGAGTCGGCTATTGTGTCATTGTCAAGACAGTAATGTCTTATAACATGTAAAGACAGATTTCAAATTGGCTGCTCTACACATTTCTGCTAAAGAAATATTCCACAACCTGCGTGTAGCAGTTGGGTGAAGGCCAGTTAGGCTTTGAGGCCTATTTATCTGACACAAAGAAATACAAACATCAAGATGTAGATAATTTTGATGTCAGTAGACCTGTTGAACTTGACCGAATTGATGAAACGCTGATTAAGCTTCCTAATTAATTTAGTTTTCTCCCGATAAAACTCTGACATTTAAATAACATTTTATTAACACAGAAAGCATTCAGCTGGTTTACAGAAAAATACTGGGAGAGAAACCGTTTGATTTATATGGAATTCTGAAACCACCTTGGTTAAAAACATAGTTGATTCTCATTGTTACCCTACTAGAATGGAAAACCATGTAAGAATCAGACAGAGAGAGAGCCTGTATCTTGATAACTCTTTGGGCACATCCGATAGATATTTTGATATTAAAAAGGTGGTTTTCCAGAATTGATCCTGTAATGAAGCTGTGTGGATGAGTTCAAAGGGTGAACAGAACAATTTGGACAGCAGTAAATTAAGCTCCCATGGCTATGAAAGAATCTCATTAGAGGATAGGTGTGCCTTAAAAAAAGAATAATGCAACTTAGACTTGGCCGGATAGGGTAGATAAAGTACCCCACCTTGTTTTAACATAGAATGGGATTGTAGTTTTTTTGTCGACTTCACAGACAAAACATTTTCCACTTGAAGGCATACAAGGATCTAGTTGCAGGCCTATTTTCTTCTTTTAGAATGTCTATGCAAGACTGAGGTAAAATCAAGTGTCCATATTGAACAAGTTACTTACCTTCGGTAACGATATATGTGTAAGAAACATAGGTTAGTTATAGATTCCTTACCTTAGAAATACCCCCAGGCGTCAGACTGGATCCGGAAAGTTTTTCATCAGCAGTACCCTGCGCTTCGAAAGGTGGCATCAGTCGGCTCCGCGTTCGTCGTTGGCGTTGTGGTCGCCGGGAGAACGTCGTGGTAGCTACATAGACGCCGCCCTCGCACGCTGACGTCAGTTCTGTACACGACTTTCCACGCCAGAAGCGCAGAGCCATGCAAGATACTGACCACTGGTGCACAAAACTAGGGCCTGAAAGGAAGTCCTTAACCCTAGAAGTCAGTTCGCAGAACGGGGAGGATGGGTGGAGCGGTAAGGAAACTATAACTAACCTATGTTTCTTACAGATATATTGTTACCAAAGGTAAGTAACTTGTTCATCTGAAAGAAACAGTTAGTTATAGATTCCTTACCTTAGAATAGATACCCCAGCAATACCAACCCCGGAGGAGGGTCTGCAAACTAAGTTCACACCAGGAAGTCCTGGAGAAAGGAACGGCCAAAGAAGCCGTCTCTCCAGACTTGGCTGTCCAGGCAGTAGTGTCTTGTGAACGTGTGCAGCGATGCCCACGTAGCTGCCTGACAGATGTCATTAAGGGGGACTCCACGTCCCAAAGCAGTAGTAGTTGCCGTCGCCCTGATGAAATGGGCGCGCAGCCCCACTGGAGGCTCCTTCTTTGCCAAGGAATAACAAGCTTTGATGCACAAAACGACCCATCTGGAAATGGTCCGTTTGTGCACGGCCCGACCCTTTTTGGCGCCCATGTAGCCAACACAGAGCTGGTCGTCAACACGGAATGGTTTTGTGCGATCCAAGTAAAAGGGAAAGCGCACGTTTTGGATCCAGATGGTGGAGCCTCTTCTTCTTTGGAAGGAGGCGGAAAGAAGGTAGGCAAAGTGATGGTCTGTCCAATATGGAAAGGAGTAACCACTTTGGGAAGGAAGGACGGACGAGTTCGAAGGACAACCTGGTCCAGATGAACAGTCAGAAAAGGAGGCTTAGAAGAAAGTGCTTGGAGCTCACTCACCCTGCGTGCAGAGGTGATAGCCACCAGAAAAGCAGTTAAGGTCAGAAGCCTGAGAGGACAGTTAGGTAGCGGCTCAAAAGGAGCGCACATTAGATATGTAAGAACCAAGTTCAAGTCCCACTGGGGCATTACGAAGGGAACAGGAGGAAAAAGATGAGTAATGCCCTTAAGGAAGCGATTTACAAAAGGGGACTTGAAAAGAGAAGGCTGATCAGGAAGCCTAAGGAAGGCTGAAATGGCCGAGAGGTAGCCTTTAGAGTGCCCAGAGCAGAGCCCTGCTGGGCCAAAGAAAGGAGGAACAAGAGAACCTCAGAAAGAGGGGCGGAAAGGGGATCCACAGCCTTTGCTGTGCACCATGCCACAAATTTGTTCCATCTGCAGGCGTATACAGTTTTAGTGGAGGGACGCCTGGCTGCCAAGATAACATCGCAGACTTCGGGAGGCAGGTCAAACGACGTCAACTGCCGCCGCTCAATCTCCACGCAAGGAGGTGGAGGCTGGACAGGTTCGGGTGGAGGACCGTCCCCTGCTGCTGCGACAGAAGATCCTCCCGAAGAGGGAGTCTGATCGGAGGATCGATGGCCATGTGTAGCAGCTCGGGATACCAGACTCTTCGTGCATAATCCAGAGCCACAAGAATTACTTGGGCCCGGTCGCGCTTGATCTTCTTCAGCACTCTGGGCAGAAGTGGTATAGGCGGAAAGGCGTATAGAAGACCGCAACTCCACTCGCGACGCAAAGCGTCGCCTAGCGAGTGCCGCCTTTGAAATTCCAACGCGCAGAATTGCTGACGTGCGTTCTCTTCGGTGGCGAATAGATCTAAACAAGACTCTCCTCACTGTCGAAAGAGACCTTGCACCACCTCAGAGTGAAGACGCCATTCGTGAACCATCATGCACTTGCGGCTGAGTTAGTCCGCTCTGGCGTTCAGGGAACCCGCCAGGTGTTAAACCAGCAGGGATATGCCCTGATGTTCCAGCCATGTCCAGAGGCGGAGGGCCTCCTGACATAGGGTCCACGACCCCACCCGCCTTGTTTGTTGCAGTACCACATGGCGGTGGTGTTGTCCGTGAACACCTGCACAACTCTTCCCCGGACAGAGGGAAGGAATGCTTTGAATGCAAGACGAATCGCCCAAAGCTCCAGAAGGTTGATGTGGAGTCCGGACTCCGCTGGAGAACAGAGGCCTCTGATCTCCGCCTCCCCCATGTGGCTGCCCCAACCTAGAAGTGATGCATCGGTCACCACTGTGAGCTCTGGTTGGGGAAGGGAGAGGGATCTGCAGTCAACCCAATCCTGGTTCATTAGCCACCACTGCAATTGGTGTGCAGTGCCCTCCAAGATCTGGACGCAATCGGACAGGTTCCCCTGATGTTGTGCCCACTGGAACTTCAGGTCCCACTGCAGAGCTCGCATATGCCATCTGGCATGGTCCACCAGCAGGAGGCCAAAAAGCCCAGTAGCCTGAGGGTCATCCTGACCGAAACCCGGGATAGAGGCTGAAAGATCAGAATCATAGCCCGAATATCCCAGACTCTCTGTTCGGGAGGATAGACCCGAAACTGCGTTGTGTCCAGAACCGCTCCAATTAAGAGGAGCTTCTGAGAGGGAGTCAGGTGTGACTTCGGCACGTTGATGGAGAACCCCAGACAATGCAGGAGGTCGGCCGTAGTCTGGAGGTGGGAGACGACAGCCTGGGGCGAGCCCGCCTTCAACAGCCAGTCGCCGAGATAGGGGAAGACTGGAACCCCGGATCTGCGCAGATGAGCTGCGAACACCGCCATCACTTTCGTGAACACCCGATGGGCGATGGTAAGGCCAAAGGGGAGCACAGTAAACTGAAAATGCTCGTGGCCTACCGTGAACTGCAGGCAACGCCGGTGGGCCGGCAGGACGGGGATGTGAAAATAAGCGTTCTGCAAGTCCAACGCTACCATCCAGTGTCGAGGGCAGACAGGACCTGAGCGAGCGTCAACATTTTGAACTTCTCCTTCCGGAGGAAGCGGTTGACGTTCCTGAGATCCAAGATAGGACGCAGGCCTTTGTCCTTCTTGGGCACTAAAAGTAGTGGGAATAGCAACCACGACCTACTTCTGGGACAGGAACGTGCTAGATGGCTCCCTTGGCCAAGAGTGCCGAAACGTCCTGTTGGAGAAGGGCCAGATGATCCTCCGACATGCGATGGTACTGAGGTGGCATGGATGGAGGGGTAGTCTCGAAGGGGAGGAAGTAGCCCCTTCGGACTATTTGCAAAACCCACCTGTCCGACGTGATGGTGCGCCAGTGGGGGAGGTTATGGCGAATCCTGCCGCCCACTGGCGTTTGGTGGCCCTGAAAGGTCAGACTAGGAGGGTTTGGAGGCTGCTGCAGAGGGGGCTGTGGTGGACTGGCCCGCTCGCTGGCCCCCAGAAACACGGCGGTGGTGGTGGTTCCCACGTCCCCGGCCACGCAGGGGCTGAACAGCTTGCGCTGGCCTGTGTCTCTAGGCAGGATGTGGCGGGGTACCCCTTCCGTAGCCACGAAAGGGGCGAAAGGCAGACTGCGGAGGGCGGGAGGTGGAGAGGCCCAAGGACCTGGCCGTAGCCCGAGAGTCCTTAAAGCGCTCCAGCGCGTTGTCTGCCTTGTCGCCAAATAGGCGACGGCCATCAAAAGGCATGTCCATAAGAGTGGATTGGACATCCCCTGAAAATCCAGGCGTAGCGTCGAAGGGCTACCGTTGTGGAAATCGTTCTGCCTAGTGAGTCGGCAGAATCCAGCCCACAGCGGATGGTAAACTTCGCTGTGTCTCTCCCTTCGGCAACTGCATGGGAGAGCACGGCTCGGGCCTCCTCCGGGCACTGGGGTAGCACTTGCGCCACCGTATCCCACACGGAGTGGGTGTAACGGCCCAACAGACATGCGGTGTTTACCGACCGCAGTCCCAAGCTGGAGGAAGAAAACATCTTCTTCCCAAGATGGTCCAGCTTTTTGGATTCCCCATCAGGTGGTGCGTTAGGGAATGCTCCTTTGGAGGTGGAGGCTTGGACCACCAAGCTCTCAGGGGTGGGGTGTTGGGAGAGGAAAGTGGGGTCGCCCGGAGCCGGGCGGTGGCATCGGGCAATCATCCTATCCACAGGAGCCCCTGTGTTGGGCATGGACCAGGTGCCCAAAAGGATGTCGGTGAGGGCTTCATTAAACGGTAGCAGGGGCTCTGAAGAGCTCGCTGCCGGTTGAAGCACCTCTGTCAGGAGGTTAGTCCTGACTGCCACCATAGGTAGCTCGAGGTTGAGAGCCTCGGCCGCCCTACGCAACACCACGGCGTAAGACGCTCCCTCCTCCGTAGCCACGGTAGGAGGAGACAACATGCCAAGGTCTGGTGATGTATCCAGACCACTGGCTTCCTCCAGTTCCTCTCTCCAGTCCGGTTCATAGCCCAACTGGTCAGTTAGAGGATCTCCAGACCCCTCCCAATCCTCCTCACCCTCCTCTGGCTTCCAATCTGGTCTCAAAGAGCCAGGGTAGAACAGGGGCACAAAAGTACCCGTCGACGCCGGTCCGGCTCCGTGTCTACCATCGAGGTGGAGGCCGGGGTCGACGCCGGCTGGGGACACAACCGGCATCGGCTGCAGACGTGGTGCCGGTAGATTCGGCACCGGGGGAGGTGTAATGAGGTCGACCGGCGCCGATCCGGATCCAGGCCTCGATATAAGGGGACCCCGCGGTGCCGGGGCCGCCTGCGTCGAAGGCCCAGGGCCCCCAGCCGAGTCTGCGGGGCCCGCCGGCAGAGTCGGACTGCCCAAAGATGGCATGCATCGCTTCGTAAAATTGGCGAAGCTGGGCAGGGGTCGCTCCGGGTCCCGGGAAGGGAGGGAAACCCGGAGTCGACCCTTCGGGCTCCGCACGCGGTGCCGCGGGAGGGGCACCACCTGCATCCCTCGTCGCGTCGGCCGACGGAAGGGAAAAAAAAAAAAAAAAATCGAAGAGCGACGATACTTCTTCGACTTCTTCTTGTGCTTCAACTTACCTGACCCCGAGTGCGAAGACTTGGAAGAAGAATGATGATGATGATGACTCCGCGACCGGTCACTCGACCTCCTCCGCGACCGGGACTTCGAATGGCGCGGAGCCGACTGCCAGGCCTCGAGAAGCTTTCGGGACCGCTCCCGCAAAGACTTCGGATTCACGGTCCGGCAGTCGGAGCACGACTTGGGGTCATGGCCGCACTCCAAGCAAAACAGGCACACGTGGTGCGGATCCGTCACTGACATCAGTCAGCTACAGGAACGGCAAGCCTTGAAGCCGGGCATCCCCGAAGTGCACCAGGAGTAGAAGACCCAAAAAAGGTGTTGACAAAAGTCGGCAAAAAGTCAGTCAAAAAGTGACTGGAGGTACTGCTCTCTCCAGATCTGCGCTGGCTGGCGTGGAAAAAGAAAGAACAGACGTCAGCGCGCGAGGGCGGCGTCTATGTAGCTACCACGACGTCATCCCGGCGACCACGACGAACGCGGAGCCGACCGACACCACCTTTCGACGCGCATGTGTACTGCCGACGAAAAACTTTCCGGATCCAGTCTGACGCCTGGAGGTAATTCGAAGGTAAGGAATCTATAACTAACTTTCTTTCAGATATGTGATTTCAGAAGCCATGCTGTCGAACTCAATGATGTCAGATTTGAATGGAACAAATTGATCTTGCACCCAGATCCGCAGGTTTAGATTGCATGGCAGTGTGTGTGGTTTTATCAACAACTGCAGAAAGTTCGCGAACGACCACTGCATTGGGCACTTCAGGCTGACCAGACACTCATATTGTCGACAGTGGAATTAGAGGAATGGGAGGAGAAGCACAAAGCAATGTCTTTTACCAGTTGATTAAAAGGGCACTGCCCGGAGAAACCATTTCCTCGAGCCAAAGCTTGGACTTTTGCACAACTGCAAACACATCAACATTTGGGAAGCCCATTTCCGAGAAAACATGGTTAAGCACTTTGTCTAATGCCCTTTGTGATTTTCCTTGTAGAGCCTGCTGAGAAAATCCACTTCTCAATACTTGGTAAATCACATTTATTAATAGGTACCTAGACAAAAGCAATAACTAAATTATTTAAGCTTCCGATTAAAGTGGGGTTCATCTGGTCCCACTCTGTTTGATTAGGTAGTGCATTGTGGTGGTGCTACATTAGAATCTGATTTGATGCTAAAGTAGCCAGAAAGGCCTTCAATACTAGGTGGACTGCCCAGAGCATCAGGATGCTAATGTGATCACAGCTCTCCTCTGCTGACTACAAGCACAGGGTAAACAGATTGCCTTAGAGAGGACCCCAGCCTAACAGAGAGGCATCCATTACTAATGCCTTAGATAGTGGGCTCTGCTAAAATGGAATATCTTGCACAATATTATCTCTTCTGGACCACTCTGAAAGATACTCCACTGCCATTAAAGTTTGTTATCTCAATTGTCTAATTTCTGTGGCCATTGATCTTCCAGGCATTTATGAAGAGGCCTCACATGTAGTTTTCCATTTAAGAGAATAGTTATGCAGGAAGTCATCAAACTGCAGAAGTGATCAAATCTGGCATGCCATCGGATTTGCAAATTTGATTCCGTGAGATGGTGAAATTTCAATAAACTGGTGGTATTCTGTCATCTGAAGAAAACACTTTTCCTTTCACAGGGTCTGCAGACACTCCTAGGTACACAAGCATTTAAACTGGATCATAATGGACTTCTGAAAATGTATTTAATGTACAAAATAATTCTACACTGCCTGCATGGATACTGGAGCACTTCTTAATAAATATATAATCAATTTCAAAGTTCCACAGGGTGTCACTGTGCATCAGGTTTCATGATAAAAAATACCCAGTGATGGCCTATCAAGGGCTCAATTTCTTTTTCCGAGAGAATACAATGACTCTGAATACCAACTGGAACCTGCATTGCAGAATTACTGCTCAGGAAAGGTGAAAATGTATGAAAGAATAGAAAAAGAAAATGTAGCCTGATATTATAAAAGAGCTGAAATGGGTATGGGCCCTTTGAAGATCCATGAGGGTTCTCTATCCACAGTGCGCTTTACTGGCAGTTTGTCTCAGAGAGCTCAGATTTGATTTTATTAAATACAGAAAACACACAAAGATGCCAACAGATCGTATTCAGTTTCTAATGCCCAACTTAAGAGCCAGGGAGGCAAGTGGATTATTTAGGACTTTAATGAAGATTCCTACAATGCAGAACCAGGACTACAAGTAAGTAACCTTTTCTTCAGCATCGTAGGATCTTCATTGATGAACAAGTTACTTACCTTCGGTAACGATATATCTGTAAGAAACATAGGTTAGTTATAGATTCCTTACCTTAGAATTACCCCCAGGCGTCAGACTGGATCCGGAAAGTTTTTCGTCAACAGTACCCCTGCGCGACGGAAGGAGGTGTCGGTCGACACCGCGTTCGTAGTCGCCGGAGTGACGTCGCGGTAGCTACATCGATCTCGCGTGGTGACGTCAGTTCTGTACACTACTTTCCACGCCAGAAGCGCAGAGCCATGCAAGACAGACCACTGGTGCACAAAACTAGGGCCCTGAAAGGAAGTCCTTAACCCTAGAAGTCAGTTCGCAGAACGGGGAGGATGGGTGGGGCGGTAAGAAATCTATAACTAACCTATGTTTCTTACAGATATATCGTTACCGAAGGTAAGTAACTTGTTCATCTGAAAGAAACAATTAGTTATAGATTCCTTACCTTAGAATAGATACCCCAGCAATACCAACCCCGGAGGTGGGTCTGCGAACTAAGTTCACACCAGAAAATCCTGGAGAACAGAACGGCCAAAGAAGCCGTCTCTCCGGACTTGGCTGTCCAGGCAGTAGTGTTTGGTGAACGTGTTCAGAGATGCCCACGTAGCTGCCTGACAGATGTCATTGAGGGGGGACTCCTCGTCCCAAAGCAGTAGTAGCTGCCGTCGCCCAGGTGGAATGGGCACGCAGCCCCACTGGAGGCTCCATCTTTGCCAAGGAATAGCAAGCCTTAATGCACAGAACGACCCACCTGGAGATGGTCCGTTTGTGCACGGCCCGACCTTTCTTAGCGCCCACGTAACCAACAAAGAGCTGGTCGTCCACCCGGAATTGTTTGGTGCGATCCAAGTAGAAGAAAAGCGCACGTTTTGGATCCAGACGGTGGAGCCTCTCTTCCTCTTTTGAAGGATGAGGTAAGCAGGTGGGCAAATTGATGGTTTGGCCAATGTGGAAAGAAGTAACCACCTTGGGAAGAAAGGAAAGTCTAGTTCTAAGGACGACCTTGTCCGGATGGACAGCCAGAAAGGGAGGCTTGGAAGAAAGAGCTTGTAGCTCACTCACCCTGCGTGCAGAGGTGATGGCCACCAGAAAGGCAGTTTTCAAAGTAAGAAGCCTGAGAGGACAGTTATGTAGCGGCTCAAAGGGAGCGCACATAAGATAGGCAAGCACCAAGTTCAAGTCCCACTGGGGCATTACGAAGGGAACAGGAGGAAAAAGATGAGTAATGCCCTTAAGGAATCTATTTACAACAGGGGACTTGAAAAGAGAAGGCTGATCAGGAAGCCTAAGGAAGGCTGAAATGGCCGAGAGGTAGGCTTTTAGAGTGCCCAGAGCAGAGCCCTGCTGGGCCAAAGAAAGGAGGAACAAGAGAACCTCAGAAAGGGGATCCACACCCTTTGCTGTGCACCATGCCACAAATTCTTTCCATCTGCAGACGTATACCGTCTTACTTTACTTTTAGTATTTATATGGCGCAACGAATCATCCCCAAGGGGATCTCTCGGCGCCTGGGAGGCAGACAACATGAATAGAAAATACTCAAAACATCCACGTTTTGAGCCGCTTCTTAAATTGGGCCAAATTCGGGCATGCTCGCAGATCCTCTGGCAGACTATTCAAATGGGCGGAGGCTAGATGAGAAAATGCACGCCCACCCATTTTGGTTTTCCTAATTCTGCACGTGCGAAGCAGCCTTTGACTGCTGGATCTCAGGTGGCGTCCTGGGATGTACCATTCAAGTTTTTTAATTAGATATGCCGGTCCCTGTCCTTGCAAAGATTTGAAGACCAAACATAGGAGTTTAAAAACCGATTGTTTCCTGATCGGAAGCCAATGTAGTTGTCGCAATAATGGTAATGATGGAGTTCGTGCGGGCTTATTTAGGGCAAGGCGCGCTGCTGTGTTCTGGATAACATGCAGCCTTGAGAACAGATCTTCTCTCATCCCCACCAGTAGAGAGTTCCCATAATCTAGTCTACTGACTAGAAGCGCCTGGATGAGGACTTTTCTGGAATAGAGGGGAATCCAAGGGAAGACTTTCCTAAGCATGCGCATCGTGCCAAAGCACTTGCCTGAGATGATTTTTACATGATCCTCCATGGAGAGTCTGTCATCGATCACGATGCCCAAATACTTCGCACATTTTTAGGGATGGGGGCTTCCCCAATTCCTCGGCCACCACTCCGTAGACCATAACTCCTCAGCTTTCCCAAACAGCAGAATCTCGGTTTTATTAGAGTTCAGCTGTAGGAAGTTCTTGCTCATCCACGTCGCTATTTTTAACATGCAGCTCTTGAATATTTCTCTGGTGAGAGCGGGGTCCTTTCCTATGGGGACTATCACCTGGGTGTCGTCCGCGTAGGAGATCGTATGGAACCCGCTCGATCTGATGATAGGGGCCAGAGAGGACACATGAATATTGAATAAGGTGGGGCTAAGGATGGAACCCTGTGGTACCCCCTTATCCACAGTGTTGGTCTGTGACACAAATGAGTGAAATGAAATGTATGTTTTTATAGAGCGCATGTATGCCGTTGCGTCTTAGCGCTTGCTACCATGGAGGGTAACCGGGAAATCAACCAGCCAGTTTAGTACGAGTGAAATAACCAGGTTTTGAGTTCTTTCCTGAACTGTAGTAGATTGTTTTGGTTTCTAAGATGCAGGGAATTCCATAGCCTGGTGGCTAGATATCGGAAACTTCTACCGCCCCACTTCAACGTCTTTACTCTCGGTACTGCGAGCAGAGACGCTGATGCCAAGCGGAGGCTTCTCTGTGGGGTATAGCGCTTAATGTGTTGGCTGATCTGGGCAGGTCCTGCCCCATACAGGGTCTTGTGTACGATACACATAGATTTAAACTGAATCCTCGCCGGAATGGGCAGCCAAAGCAGTTGTTCCCGGATTACTTGACTTATAGGACTGAATTTAGGGAGTTTTAATAGTAGCCTGGCGGCAGCATTTTGCAGAGTCTGCAGCTTATGTATCACACTCTTTTTGGCTCCAAGGTAGAGCGAATTGCAGTAGTCGATTTTTGACAAAATTAAGGCAGTCACGACCGTTTTCCTGAGGGGCATAGGAATAAAAGGAAGGATCTTCCGAAGGATTTTAAAGTGTAAAAACACAAAGAGGTGATGCTGTTGACCTGGTCGGACAGTGAAAGATGGTCGTCGATCAGGACTCCAAGGTTTTTTACCTTCTTTACGGGCTGGGGGCAGGGCCCTGCTGTCCCCGGCCACCATGCGGAATTCCAGAGGGAGGTGTCCCTTCCAAACATAACCACTTCAGTCTTCCCGGTATTCAATTTTAAGCAGTTATCCTGCATCCAGCTGATGATATGGCTCATGCAAAGGTTAAAACGTGCTGCCACAATCTCTGGTTTTGAAGCTAAGGAGACAACAATTTGCGTGTCGTCAGCGTAGCAGATGGCAGTGAAACCGAGGGAGCGTATAAGTTTGGCCAATGGGGTAACATATACGTTAAACAGGGTCGGGGAAAGCGATGATCCCTGAGGTACCCCACACGGCATAGCATAGGGGAGTGATTTATGCTCGTCCAGCATTACAGATTGTTCTCTGTTGATTAGATATGACCGAAGGACATCTGCTGCTTTATCAACGATCCCTATTTCGGCCAGACGCTGAAGAAGTATATGGTGGTCCACCGTATCAAACGCGGCTGATAAGTCGAGCAAAATTAGTATGGCCTTCCCTCCCTGATCTAATTGGACACGTAGATTTTCAGTAGCTGCGATCAATGCAGATTCAGTACTATGCCGCTGCCTAAATCCATGTTGTGCTGGATCAAGTTTGTCATTTGTTTCTATAAAAGACAACAATTCCTCATTTAGTGCTTTTTCTAGAATTTTTGACGGAAATTGTAAGCAGGTGATGGGACGGTAATTAGCAACTTCCGAGGGGTCAAGAGTCTGCTTTTTTAAGATGGGTCTTACCAGGGACTTTTTCCACTCAACAGGGAAATGTCCCAAGTTGAGGATGTTATTCAGAAGAGGTGTCAGGTAAATTGCGACAGTATTGGGGACCATATGAAGGACCATGGCCGGACAGGGGTCCAGAGGAGAGCCTGACTTAGTTGCCATAATGATCTTTTCGACTATCCTGTGTTAGAGGATTAAACTCTTGTAAGTGGACTTGGTTGTTTGATCTGTCCTTTTTATGCTCGTGTGGTCTGATTCCATTGGTGTTATTAGAGAACTCATTGTATACTTTGACCACCTTATCGTGAAAGAACTTAGCAAGTTTGTCACAGAACTGTCTGGTGGAATTGAACGGTTTGATATTGCCGAAGGTGGCTAATTTGGAGACTGTCTCAAACAGTTCTCTGGGTATATTTTTAGAGGCCATGATTTTCTCAGTAAAGAAAGTGGATTTTGCAGCAATTATAGCTTCTTTGTACTTTACTAAAGCCTCACTATACTGTTTTTTGCCTGACTCCAGTTGTACACATTGTGTTCTGTCGGTCAAGAAACTATGCATCCAATTTAATGCCGATCCTTTGACACCAATCTCTCGCAGCTTGCCCAAAAGGATACTGTGAGAGATGGTGTCAAAGGCTGCCAACAGATCCAAGAGAACCAACATTGTGGGAGTTCCCTCATCCAAAACCATCCTTATCGAGTCTGTTACCTCCATCAGAGCAGACTCCGTGCTGTGACCGGCCCGGAAACCTGACTGTGAAGGATCAAGCAGATGGTTTTGTTCCAGATAACCCGAAAGTTGCTGATTGATCAGGGTTTCCATAATTTTAGAACAACATGGGAGAAGAGAAATAGGCCTATAGTTGTGTAGGTCTACAGGGTCCGCCAATGCTTTCTTAAGCAGTGGCTTGATGTAGGCCTTCTTCCATTTTGAGGGAAACGAGGCGGTGTCTAATGATAAATTACAGACTTCCATAATAGGGTTCGACAAGACCGGTGCCAGATCTGAAAAGATGTGAGGGGGAGCCACATCTAGCAGCGATCCTGACTTAGTATGTACAAGCAAAGCACGCACCTGCTCTGAGGTGATCGCCGAGAAGGGCTGTAAACTGGGGGAAGAGAGGATCTTCCGGGGGAGATGTCAGAGTCTGGGACGGCTCTTCTGGTTCAAACGCATTATAAATTTTATCGATAATCTGTTTAAAATATGTGGCTAAATCGTCACATAGCCCGTGTGGGTGGGAGGGAGGGGTTGTTGGCTCTGGGATTGGTGAACTCCCTGAGAATCTTAAAGAGTTCTTTGGAGGAGTTATTTGATTCTGCAATTCGCATACCCAGATGCGATCTCCTGGCTATGTTACAATTCCTTAGATATATTCGATGTGCTAATTTATATGCCAGTTTTTCCACCTCCAACTTTAATTTCCTCCATTTCCGCTCTATTGTTCTACAATTAGCTTTTTCTGCCTTCCGGCTTTCTGAGTACCATGGAGCTGGAGCGGCCCTATCCCACACTGTGACTGTCTTGATTGGAGCAATGGTATCAAGGGCCACCGTTATGGAAGTCTCCAACATATGTAAAGCTGAATTGCTATCAGTAACATTGCTAAGTGACGGGGGAGAATAAACTGAATTGAATGCTGTTAATGTCACTTTTCTCCGTGATCTGAGAGAACTTCTTACCTTGGGACAGGCTTACAGGTGTCGGTATTAACAAGGAGAATCCTAAAGCCAGATGGTCTGTCCAGCTTAATGCTAGCAGAGGTTCTACTATGAGGTCCTGAATGTTCGTAAAAATATTGTCCAGCGTATGTCCCGCTGTGTGTGTTGGACTCCGTATTCTCGGAGAGAGGCCCAAGGACTCCATAGCTGCTAGTAAGCCTGCGGATTCTGTGTTAGAGCTGATGTCTAAATGATGATTAAAGTCCCCTAGGAGTAAAAAATTATCCGCTTGCATGGTATAAGGGACCAGATTTTCCAAGAGTGACACAGAAAGCCTTTTTGCTTTCCCCGGGGGGGTGGTAAACTACCGCTCCCATCAGCCTAATGCCTTGAACAGGCTCCATTTTAAAAACCATTAGTTCCATGCTAGGGGTGGTGATAGTATCTAAAAATGTTATCTGATGGGCTGAGCGAGTGGCTATGGCCAGCCCTCCTCCCCTCTTGCCTGTTCTGTCTAGTCTAGCTACCGAGTATTCTGCCGGAAAGGCTATAGCTAGGGACGGAGCAGATTGAGTATGCAACCAGGTTTCTGTAAAAAAGCAGATGTCTGGTTTCAGATCATCCAGCAGGTCCCAAATTTCAACAGCATGCTTAGGAATAGATCTCGCATTGAGGTATAGGCCTTGAAAGGTGCCCGCTTGCCCCCCCCCCATCTTCTGCTTTTCCTCCCTGGGGGTCTGCTTACTGAATACTCTCCGGCCAGCCATGTAGGGGTTTAGAGAATCTATGGTGTGTTGCACGTGACCTATGCACCAGTCACATTGCGAGCAATTGCTGGCTGTCGCGTCATTTCCTAACGCTACCTTTCCCCCACACCCAGTCATGGAGGTCTTATCCCTTAAGTCCAGTAGCGCCTGTTTCGAGTAAGTTATTAAAGGCATTTAAAATGGGCAGCGTGTCCTGTTAGCTGTCAGCGTTCAGGAGCGGACGGGCGCAGACGGGCTTGCCTTAGGCGCGCCTTTGGCGCGCCCGCTGCGCGTCCGCAAATGCAGTGAATTTATGCCCTGAATGCTGGAGAACGCTAGAGCGCTAACCGCGACTTAGATGGCGCCCGTTAACAGCCCCCTGGAATCGGCTTGCTCTCTCCACTCAATCGGTCATGAGGATAGACCGTGGTGGACCGGAGAGTTGCCGGCAAACAATCAGGTAAGTTTTAATCAGATTGTGTAATCCTTATTCAGTCAGTCACAAAGTAGCAGTTGTGGCACAAATAATATAGACCATTAAAATACGACGATTTAAAAACAGTCATTGACACACAGCACAGGAGCAGAACAATGTCTTAATCTTAGTGGAGGGATGCCTGGCTGCCAAGATAACATCGCAGACTTCGGGAGGCAGGTTAAACGACATCAACTGCCGCCGCTCAATCTCCACGCAAGGAGGTGGAGGCTGGACAGGTTCGGATGGAGGACCGTCCCCTGCTGCTGCGACAGAAGATCCTCCCGAAGAGGCAGTCGGATCGGAGGATCGATGGCCATGTTGAGCAGCTCGTGATACCAGACTCTTCATGCCCAATCCGGAGCCACAAGAATTACTTGGGCCCGGTCGCGCTTGATCTTCTTCAGCACTCTGGGCAGAAGTGGTATAGGCAGAAAGACGTACAACAGACCACAACTCCACTCGCGACGAGAAGCGTCGCCTAGCGAGTGCCGCCTTGGAAATTCCAACGCGCAGAGTTGCTGACATTGCGCGTTCTCTTCGGTGGCGAATAGATCTAACCAAGGCTCTCCCCACTGTCGAAAGAGACCTTGCACCACCTCAGAGTGAAGACGCCATTCGTGATCCATCATGCACCTTCGGCTGAGTTCGTCCGCCCTGGCGTTCAAGGAACCTGCCAGGTGTTAAACCACCAGGGATATGCCCTGATGTTCCAGCCATGTCCAGAGGCGGAGGGCTTCCTGACATAGGGTCCACGACCCCACCCGCCTTGTTTGTTGCAGTACCACATGGCGGTGGTGTTGTCCGTGAACACCTGCACCGCTCTTCCCCGGACAGAGGGAAGGAATGCTTTGAGTGCAAGACGAATCGCCCGAAGCTCCAGAAGGTTGATGTGGAGCCCAGACTCCGCAGGAGACCAGAGGCCTCTGATCTCCGCCTCCCCCATATGGCCACCCCATCCCAGAAGTGATGCATCGGTCACCACTGTGAACTCTGGTTAGGGAAGGGAGAGTGATTTGCCGCCGACCCAATCCTGGTTCGTGAGCCACCACTGCAATTGGTGTGCAGTGCCCTCCGAGATCTGGACGCAATCCGACAGACTCCCCTGATGTTGTGCCCACTGGAACTTCAGGTCCCACTGCAGAGCCCACATAGGCCATCTGGCATGGTCCACCAGCAGGATGCAGGAGGCCATCAGACCCAGCAGCCTGAGGGTCATCCTGACCGAAACCCGGGATAGAGGCTGAAAGATCGGAATCGTAGCCCGAATATCCCGGACTCGCTGTTCGGGAGGATAAACCCGAAACGGTGTCGTGTCCAGAACCGCTCCGATGAAGAGGAGCTTCTGAGAGGAGGTCAGGTGTGACTTCGGCACGTTGATGGAGAACCCCAGCGAATGCAGGAGGTCGGCCGTAGTCTGGAGGTGGTAGACAACAGCCTGGGGAGAGCCCGCCTTCAAGAGCCAGTCGTCGAGATGGGGGAAGACTGGAACCCCTGATCTGCTCATATGAGCTGCAACCACCGCCATCACTTTCGTGAACACCCGAGGTGCGCTGCTAAGGCCAAAGGGGAGCACGGTAAACTGAAAGTGCTCGTGGCCTACCATGAACCGCAGGTAACGCAGGTGGGCCGGCAGGACGGGGATGTGAACGTAAGCGTCCTGCAAGTCCAACGCTACCATCCAGTCTCCAAGGTCGAGGGCAGACAAGACCTGAGCGAGCGTCAACATTTTGAACTTCTCCTTCCAGAGGAAGTGGTTGACGTTCCTGAGATCCAAGATAGGACGCAGGACTTTGTCCTTCTTCGGCACCAGAAAATAGTGGGAATAGCAACCATGACCTACTTCTGGGGCAGGAACGTGCTCGATGGCTCCCTTGGCCAAGAGTGCCGAAACTTCCTGTTGGAGAAGGGCCAGATGATCCTCAGGCATGCGATGGTACTGAGGTGGCATGGATGGAGGGGTCGTCTCGAAGGGGAGGGAGTAGCCCCTTCGGACTATTTCCAAAACCCACCTGTCCGACGTGATGGTGCGCCAGAGGGTGAGGTGATGGCGAATCCTGCCACCCACTGGCGTTTGGTGGCCCTGAAAGGTCGGTCGAGGAGGTTTTGGAGGCTGTTGCAGAGGGGGCTGTGGTGGACTGGCCCGCCCGCTGGCCCCCAGAACCACAGCGCTGGTCCCACGTCCCCAGCCGTGCAGAGGCTGAACAGCTTGCGCCGGCCTGTGGCCCTGGGTGGGACGTGGCGGGGCACCCCCTTCCGTAGCCGCGAAAGGCAGACTGCCCAGGGTGGGTGGTGGAGAGGCCCAAGGACCTGGCCGTAGCCCGAGAGTCTTCAAAGCGCTCCAGCATGTTGTCTGCCTTGTCGCCGAAAAGTCGACTGCCATCAAAGGGAATGTCCTTAAGAGTGGATTGGACATCCCCGGAAAAAACAGTCGACTGCAACCAGGCGTAGCGCCGAAGGGATACTGACGAGGAAATCGTCCTGCCTAGTGCGTCGTCGGTATCCAGCCCACAGCGGATAGTAAACTTCGCTGCGTCTCTCCCCTCGGCAACTGCACGGGAGAGCACGGCCCAGGCCTCCTCCGGGCACTGCGGCAGCACCTGCACTACTGGATCCCACACAGAGTGGGTGTAACGGCCAAACAGACATGCAGTGTTTACCGACCGCAGTCCCAAGCTGGAGGAAGAAAACATTTTCTTCCCAAGGTGGTCCACCATTTTGGTTTCCCTATCGGGTGGTGCGTTAGGGAATACGACTTTGGAAGTGGAGGCTTGGACCACCAAGCTCTCAGGGGTGGGGTGTTGGGAGAGTAAAGTGGGGTCGGCCGGGCGGTGGCGTCGGGCAATCATCCTGTCCACAGGAGCCCCCGTGTTGGTCCTGGACCAGGTGCCCAAAAGGATGTCCATGAGGGCTTCATTAAACGGCAACAGGGGCTCCGAAGAGCTCGCCGCCGGTTGAAGGACCTCTGTCAGGAGGTTAGTCCTGACTGCCCCCGTAGGTAGCTCGAGGTGGAGAGCCTCGGCCGCCCTACGCAACACCACTGCGTATGACGCTCCCTCCTCCGTAGCCACGGTAGGAGGAGACAACATGCCAAGGTCTGGTGAGGTATCAATCAATCAAAACATTTGTAGAGCGCACTACTCACCCGTGAGGGTCTCAAGGCGCGGGGGGGGGGGAAGGGGTGCTGCTACTGCTCGAATAGCCAGGTCTTGAGAAGCCTCCTGAAGGTTAGTAGTTCCTGGGTCTGCCGTAGGAGGATGGGGAGGGTGTTCCAGGTCTTGGCGGCGAGGTGGGAGAATGATCTGCCGCCGGTGGTCGCTCTTCGGATGCGGGGGACGGTGGCGAGGGTGAGGTCGGCGGAGCGGAGCTGTTGGTTCGGGGTGTAGAAGGTGAGTCGTCTGTTGAGGTATGCCGGTCCGGTGTTGTGGAGCGCCTTGTGTGCGTGGGCGAGGAGCTTGAAGGTGATCCTCTTGTTGACGGGAAGCCAGTGTAGGTTTCTCAGGTGTGGTGTGATGTGGCTGTGGCGAGGGATGTCGAGGATCAGGCGTGCGGAGGCGTTCTGTATGCGTTGTAGTCGTTTCAGGAGTTTGGCAGAGGCTCCTGCGTAGAGGCCGTTTCCGTCGTCCAGCCTGCTGCTGACGAGGGCCTGGGTGACCGTTCTTCTTGTTTCGGTGGGGATCCACCTGTAGATCTTGCGGAGCATGCGGAGGGTGTTGAAGCAGGAGGAGGAGACGGCGTGGACTTGCTTGGTCATGGAGAGTGTTGAGTCGAGGATAAACCCCAGGTTGCGTGCGTGGTCGGTGGGTGTCGGTGCTGCTCCCAGGGCGGAAGGCCACCAGGAGTCGTCCCAGGCTGAGGGGGTGGAGCCGAGGATGAGGACCTCTGTTTTGTCCGAGTTCAGCTTCAGACGGCTGTTCTTCATCCACTCGGCGACGGCTTTCATTCCTTCGTGGAGGTTGGTTTTGGCGGTGAGGGGGTCCTTGGTGAGGGAGAGGATCAGCTGGGTGTCGTCGACGTAGGATATGATGTTGAGGTCGTGTAGTCGGGCGACGTGGGCGAGCGGTGTCATGTAGACGTTGAACAATGTCGGGCTGAGGGATGATCCTTGGGGTACGCCGCCGATGATCTCGGAGGCTTCGGAGCGGAAAGGGGGGAGGCGGACGCTCTGGGTTCTGCCAGAGAGGAAGGAGGTGGTCCATTCCAGGGCCTTGTCTCGGATCCCTGCGTTGTGGAGGAGTGTGCGTAGGGTGCGGTGGCAGACAGTGTCGAAGGCTGCTGATAGGTCCAGGAGGATGAGGGCCGCGGTTTTGCCATTGTCCAACAGGGCCCTGATGTCATCGGTGGTGGCGATGAGGGCAGTCTCGGTACTGTGGTTGCTGCGGAACCCGGACTGGGACAGGTCCAGGATGTTCTCCTCGAGGTAGCGGGTCAGCTGTCTGTTGACGGTCTTCTCGATGACCTTTGCCGGGAACGGGAGCAGGGAGATGGGCCGGACGTTTTTGAGGTCCCTCGGGTCCGCCTTGGGTTTCTTGAGTAAGGCGTTGATCTCGGCGTGCTTCCAGCTCTCCGGGAAGGTCGCGGTCTCGAAGGAGATGTTGATGGCCTTGCGGAGATGGGGTGCGATGGTGGCGCTGGCTTTGTTGAAGATGTGGTGTGGGCATGGGTCTGACGGAGAGCCGGAGTGGATGGTGTTCATGATTTTGATGGTGTCCTCGTCGTTTATGTAGGTCCAGGCGAGCAGGGGATCGATGTGGGTGGTGGCCGGAGGGTCTGAGGTGTCGGTGGGGTCAGGTTGTTGAAGCTGTCGTGGATGTCTGCGATCTTGCGATGGAAGAAGGTGGCAAGGGAGTCGCACAAGTCTTGCGATGGTGGGATGTCGTTGGTGTTGGAGAGTTCCTTCACGATGTTGAAGAGCTCTTTGCTGTTGTGCGCGTTCTTGTCGAGTCGGTCCTTGAAGGAGGCCCTTTTGGCAGATCTGATGAGGTGATGGTGTCTACGGATGGCGATCTTGTGGGCTGCGTAGCTGTCTGGTGTCTGTTCGTTGTGCCATTTCTTCTCTAGTGTAAGGCAGGTTTGCTTGGAGGCCTGGAGGTGTGCGGTGAACTAGCTGGCTTTCTTGTTGGTGTGTCTGTTGGAGGGTTTCTTGATCGGGGCGAGAGTGTTGGCGCAGTTGTCGATCCAACCCCTGAGGTTGCGGGCGGCTGTGTCGGCATCGGTGGGGTCGGCGGGCGAGGGTGGTGTTTAGCTGGTCTTCGGTGATTTTGCTCCAGCTGCGGCGGGGGATCTGTTGAGTGCGGTGGTGCGTGGTGGGTTTCCGGTAGGTGAAGTGGATGCAGCGATGGTCGGTCCAGTGGAGCTCGGTGGTGTGGCTGAAGGTGACGTGGGGGCTAGCAGAGAAGATGGGGTCAAGCGTGTGGCCGGCGGAGTGGGTGGGCGTTGTGACGATCTGTCTGAGTCCGAGGTTGGCGAGGTTGTCAATCAGGGTGATGGAGTTAGTGTCGTTGTTGTTCTCGAGGTGGAAGTTCAGGTCTCCGAGGAGGATGTAGTCTGTGGAGGCGAGGGCGTGCGTGCTGACGAAGTCGGCGATGGAGTCGCTGAACTGAGGCCGGGGTCCGGGGGGTCTGTAGACGAGAGTTCCTCTGAGGGTGGTGTTGGGATCGGTGTGGATCTGGAAGTGCAGGTGTTCGGCGGTTCTGAGGGTGTCGTCGGTGTTGGTCGAGACCTTGAGGGTGTTCTTGTGGATGATGGCGATTCCACCTCCTATTCCGTTGGTGCGGTCCCTGCGGGAGATCTTGTAGCCGTCCGGGATGGCTATGGCGATGTCGGGTGCCGAGGAGGCGTTCATCCAGGTCTCTGTCAGGAAGGCGACGTCGGGGAGGATGTGTCGAGCAGGTCCCAGAGTTCGACGGACTGTTTGCGTGCGGAGCGGGTGTTCAGTAGTATGCATCTGAGGTGGTTGCGTCCTGTCGCGGTGGGCGGTGTGGCGGCTCGGAGGCTGGTGAAGCTGCAGCTCCGGCAGGAGAAGGGTCCTTTGGTGTGCTTCGGGGTGGCCAGGTAGCAGGTGTGCCGTCGTCCGGCGTTGAGTGCGTGGAGGGTGCTGGCGGCGTAGCGGCGTCGTGGTGTTCGTGGGGGCCAAGGGGTCTGGCGCTGGGCACGGTCCGGGCGCAGACGGGCTTGCCTTAGGCGCGCAGCGGCCGCCATACAAGGGGAGGTGGGAGGGAGGAGTAGCTGGGAGGTGGGGCGGCGAATGGGCGAGCAGGGGGGCGGGGCCGCAGCGGCGGGAAAACGGGAGGGTAGAGCGGGCGGGGGATACAGAAGGCAAAAAAAGGGGTACAAAGCAATACAACAGTGCAAAAGAGAATAAGGGCACAATACAATTACTCACAATACACAATACAGGAGCAGAAGCACAATTACGACAGGGCCTCGAACTACAAGCAGGCAGCAGCAGCAGGCTCAGGGGCAACGACACATAGGTGGTGCTGTGCAGCGTGGGGAGCGACCACTGGCTTCCCCCAGTTCCTCTCTCCAGTCCTGTTCATAAGCCAAATGGTCGGTTAAAGGGTCTCCAGACCCCTCCCAGTCCTCCTCACCCTCCTCTGGCTGCCAATCCGGTCTCAAAGAGCCAGGGTAGAACAGGGGCACAAAAGTACCCGGTCGACGCCGGTCCGACTCAGTGTCTATCTCGAGGTGGAGGCCGGGGTCGGTGTCGGCTGGGGACACAGCTGATGCCGGTTGTGGACGTGGTGCCGGTGGAATCGGCGCTGGGGGAGGCGTAACGAGGTCGACCGGTGCCGATCCGGATACAGGCCTGGATCCAAGGGGACCCTGCGGCGCCGAAGGCCCAGGGCCCTCAGCCGAGTCTGTGGGGCCCGAAGGCGCGCCGGCGGGGTTAGGCTGCCCAAAGATGGCATGCATTGCTTCGTAAAACTGACAAAGAAGGGCAGGGGTCGCTCTCGGTCCCGGGAAGGGGAACCCAGAGCCGCGGTAGAGGCACCACCCGCATCCCTCGTCGCGTGGGCCGATGACAGGGAGGAGTCGAAGAGCGACGATGCTTTAGACTTCTTCTTGTGCTTCGACTTACCTGACCCAGAGTGCGAAGACTTAGACGAAGAATGGTGTTGGCTCAGCGACCGGTCCCTCGACTTCCTCCACGACTAGGATCTCGAGCTACACGGAGCCGACTGCCGGGCCTAGAGTAGCTTTCGGGACCGCTCCCGCAAAGACTTCGGGGCCATTGTCCGGCAGTCGGAGCACGACTTGTGGTCGCGCTCCAGGCAGTAGAGGCACACACGTTGCGGGTCATTCACCGACATCAGTCGGTTACAGGAATCGCAGGCCTTGAAGTCGGGCATCCCTTGTGCACCAGGAGTCCATGGACTCAAAAAACGAATTCGACAAAAGTCGAGAAAAAGTCAGTCAAAAAGTGACTGGAGGTACCGCTCTCTCCAGATCTGCGCTTGCTGGCGCGGAAAAAGAAAGAACTGACGTCAGCGCGCGAGGGCGGTGTCTATTTAGCTACCGCAACGTCATTCCGGCAACCACGACGCCGAACGCGGAGTCGACCGACGCCACCGTCCGACGCGCAGGGGTACTGCTGACGAAAAACTTTCCGGATCCAGTCGGACGCCTGGGGGTAATTCTAAGGTAAGGAATCTATAACTAACTTTCTTTCAGATAGTCATATACACGGAGCAGAACATCAAGCTTACACAAGCCGCAATATGCGGTGTTGGGCAGTAGAAAAAGAATCCTCTTATCTGAAAAGATTATTTAATGTCTCTCGGCCCATTTTAGCATCAGTTAGGGCATCAGAGTCTAAGCAATATTGTTTAGTTAATGTGCGAATGGACTTCTAAGTAGCTGCCTTACCTATGTCAGCTATAGGCACACTTTTGACCAATACTGTAGTGGCTGCTTTTCCTCTGCTTGAGTGCGCACTAGGCCTGCATGAAGCAAAATGCTATCCATGTACCTGGAAATTGCTTAGAAGTGGCAATATTTTGTCTTAATGGTTCATAATTAATAGTCAAGATGGTTTTCTCAAACCTTTTGTTTTGTCCAAGTAGAATAATAACACCCTAGTAATATTTAAAGAGTGCAAGGCTCTTTCTGTCAGTGTTAAATGAGTGGGAAAAATGTGGGAAAAGTAATGGTTTCATTGATATGAAAATCAGAAACCGCCTTAGGGTGAAAAGAGATGTGGTCTCATCACTACTCTGTTAGAGTGGAAAACAGTGTATGGGGTTCTGCAATCACTAGTGCTTGCAACTCACTTCCTCTCCTAGCTGAAATAATAGCTATTAAAAATACTATTTTCCACGATAAATGCTGCAATGTAGATTTATGTGTCAGTTTAAAAGGTGAATCCATTAATTTCAAGAGTACTGTATTCAACTCTTTATTCAGTGATGACTGCTGGATGTGCTTTAACTGACGTGAACTGTAACTTAGATTGAGCTAGGTGTAGTAGATAAGGAAGAATTTAGTCTTGACACGTAATAGGATTGTATCCTTTTGTTGGCACCAAATACAGAATATTTTCCTCTTTAGAGCACAACATGATCTTGTAGGCGGGCGGTTTGCTTCTCTTAAGATTTCCAAACAAGCCGGTGTTAAATTTAGATGGCCACACTGTCTGATACGGTATGATTTTAGGAGCCATGCAGCCTAATTCAATCATAGAAGTGTCCAGTGTTAAATTGTACATGTAGTCTCATCAACCGATACGGTCTGTATGGCAACCTCTTCAGTGGTCTTGCAGACATCTATCACAAGTCAGTACCACCACTGTCTGGGCAAATCTGGAGCTACTAAAAACATCTTTGTTGCAGATATGCAAAGTCTGATGATTGCCGCTGGTATTAATGGAATCAGAGGAAAATTGCCTCCACCATTCTTTCAAAAGGGCTTTTCCCAGTGATCACTTTTCTGGGAACCTGCACAGGAAGTCTCCACATTTTTTGTTTTCTCGTGTTGCGAAGAGATCTAAAGAAGGAGTTCTCCATTCTCTGAAAACCTGTTTTAGAACCTTGTTATGTAAAACCCATTCACGAGTCTCTTAATATCGGCTGAGAAAATCTGCCTCTACACTCATCTTTCCTGGAATGGTAATTGTTGAGAAATTCAGATTGTTGGATAGAGCCCACTTCCAGCTTGACTGAGCTTGTAATGACAGAGGTCTTGATCTAGTGCTTCCTTGACGATTTATGTACTGCATGGAGCCGGTGTTTTCTGTCTGAATCTGAATGGTAGATGAACGACATAAGGACAGAAGAAAAGATTTGAGAACTAGATGGTCAGCTCCTAACTCTAGATAATTTTTGTGGTAGGTTGTTTTTCTTTTTCACGACTATCCTTGAAACAAATGGAGTACTCATCTCAAACAATAGCTTTTAATATTTAACCACTCTTTTAGATGTTGACCCACACAACCCCCTACGAAAGTTGAGTGCCGAAAGGGGAAGGGGGGGGGGGGGCGGGGGGGAGGCAAGAGAATCACTGCTTTGGTTTTCCAGATTAATTTGTTAACTGATTACTTGGTTGTACAGCAGCAAGCCTTCTTGCAACACCTCCTGAAAATATCTAATCTCTGGTCCTTTGGAAGCTCAACAGCAACGTCTGCACTGTTTCGCATAGGAAACTATTTTACCCCCCTAGAAGCAGCAGAACATTTCTGGTTTAAGTGCTATGAAAGCAGTAACACAGATTAAGACAGGCCGGAGTGAGGATTTTTTCTTCTGCCATTTCCAACAGATGTAGCACAATCTCTCTTGAACAGACTCTTAGCCTCACGGTCTTGAGTCATCTGCTGGCGGTGACATAAAATTCTCATCTCAGAAGGAATAGATGAGTGACTAGTGTAGCAAGACAAGGTATGGAGGGAGAAACATAAGGTATCAGGGAAAAATGTGAAAGAGAGGAAGGCTACAAGGTCAAGCATGGCAGGAGTGGCAGAAATCAGAGGGACGTTGTGGCATGAGAGAAAGAAACAGCAGGAGGAGAGGGAAACAGGTGGCCACAATGAAGGAAGGGAGTGTGGTAGAAGGGAGAGAGGTGGGTTGAATACTGGGTTGAGATGTGTTACAAGCCCATCATTGGCTACTGATTAAGAAAAGGATATTGTTTAAAACTTTAGTAATGGCGCACCAAGTCTTTCATGGCTCTGATACCAAGTATTTATCTGGCAGACTCATCCTTTATCTTCCCTCTTGGGCATTTTGCTCTGCAGAGGAGGTGCTTTCATACATTCCAAACATTAATTGCACCAAGGAAGGGGTTCATCTTTTCCTTCCTGGCAGCACAAGCTATGAACCATCTTTCACTTCAGCTTCGCAGAACTGACAATGAACACCGGTTTTGAAAGCTACTCAAAAACTGGTTCTTCACGTTAGTATATTGAATGGGGTTCTGTGAGTGGTCTATTTCCCAGCGCCGGAACCCTCCTTGGAGAAGCAGAGCCCTTTAGAAATAGTTTCATTCATTGATTCAAAGAGGGAAGGAGGAAGGAAGAGAGATTTACTGTTATTAGTTGTTGAGGTGTGGGACTGATGAATTCAAATATGCTTAAGTATGAAGGTTTTGCCTGTTGGTACACTAGATTCCTTGCATTGATAAGCATTAACATAATATTTAGCACATTTGTACTCGATAATGAAACGTACTTACTTGAAATAGTATAAAGATGAGAAATAGCTCATAAACCACGCTGACACACAACCAAAATCTCCAGTAAGCTGAAAGAAAAAAAAATTAGGTTGTTCGTACGAACATTACAGACTAGTTACTTATCAGTGAAATCGTTCCCCAACATGTGCATCCTCAAGATTCACATGCATTTCTAAAGATCTTGTGACCACTTTTTACAGTCTTGCTTCATTAAATCATCCATGTTGCTTTAGGGTACTAACACCATTAAAAACGGCTCACTAAAAAATGCCACATTTTACATTTCTTCTCTGCAGCGCAGATATTTCAAACACCACTTTATAGATACCAACAGCTATAAACTGGCACAATGTAACGTGTAAACATGTCAAGTATCCAACAAACAAGGTATGGGACGAATAAAATTAAACAAGTTTGCTGGGAAGAAGAGTTTGAAAACTGGATCCCACTACATTTAATGTGCCAAAACACTTAACTGAGACGCCACTAACTACCAGTGGAAATGAAGGTCTTGTCCATACGAAGGGCCATGAACTAAACCATTTTAATGCCTGGCCCAGGTCAGAGTGTTGTATTGCTAGATATTCTGTATCAGATCCAGTCTATTGTGTCCTTTTGGGGCATTTGCCTTGATCATATGTTAGAGAAGGAGAAGAAAGGCAGCTGCTGTTTTCGCTAGATTGATTGTCTGTGTAAAAGCAGATAACTTTTTTCAGGAAAAATACCAAACTCCTCCGACTATCATTCAGAAGTTTAGAGAAGTAGTTCTCTGTTATCCGGAGGACCCCCTGGGGGTCCGCGATGCCTACTCAGGTGGTCCGTGACTGATTAGAAAATTGAATATTAACAGATTAACAAAGTGTATATAAATGAAGAACCAAATTTAAAGCTCACATTTTCAAAACCTTAGGTAAACATGAATGAATTTGAAATTAAAGTCTAAAAATAAAGTGATTATCCTCAGATTGATTTGTGGGAGCAGGGCAAGTGCATCAAACAGAATATAGTATGGATGATGAGTGATCTGAATTTAATTTAAGAAAAGCTCTAACCTTCACAGTAAAATCCAATTTTTTTTTATATTTGTGAATTAAAAAACATTTTATCATTGATGTATTTGTTTGATGAATGCTTGTTTCTTGATTTTTTGGTGTAATGTTTGTGTTTCAAATCATCAGAAATGCTTATGACGTGGTCCCCTGCTTCCAATAATGATTGAGTGGGGGGTCCACGGATTCCAATAATGACTCACTGGGGGTCCCCGGGTTCCAGTAATCATTAAGGGAGGGGTCCACATAAGTCAAAATGTTAAGAACCTCTGGACTAGGCTCTTAGAATTGACCCATCAGGCCTTACTTTGCAGAGAGAAAAACGGTTATCACCAAACAGGATATTTACCAATTTATATAGGAGCCTTATTGATGGTCATCAGCAACAATTAACTTGACAATGTACAGGTATACACTAAGCAGTGCAACACATTCAAATTATTTACATTTGCTGTTTAGTTGCACAAGCTGGATAATCCCTACTCAGCGCTTTACAAGCAAAAATAGCTCACATTACCAAATAAGTAAGAGAACTGGACACTCCAGCAAATCAAAGGACATTCATCATCACCTGCTTGAATGGAAAAACATCTGGGGAAAAAAAAACCTACTACATAATTTCCCAGAAACTTAAAGGATATTCAACACTAAATTAAATCCAGAAGTACAAGTTACTTACCTTCTGTAACAATCTTTGAAGGTGGATATTCTATGTAATTGCAGATTCCTCACTTTAGAAAACTTCCCAATGGTCAGATTAGATCCAGAAAGCTTTCACCAGCAATTCACCTGCGTGCCACTACGTGGTACCATTCAGCTTGACTCCATATAAGCCTGGAAATGATGGAGCAGAGCCACAAATAAACACCACGCCTATGTGCTAAAGTCCATTTTTTTTACCCTTTTCGTGGCCTCAGACGCACAACATGAACAAATAGTAGTACCAGTGTGCAGATTGCTAACTTGGGAACTTTTGAAATGTTACAAAAAGGCCACTCCAAGGAATGGGGAGGTAGTAGGGCAGCAGGGAATCTGAAGTTGGACAAAATATCCACCAGAAAGAGCATTAACATAAGTAAATAACTTGTTCTTCTGATGGTTACTTCTAACCCCAGATTCCTTACCTTAAAAGAAAAAACAAAGCAGTACTTCCCCAGGTGGAGGGTCTGTGGCGTGGACTAAAACCGGAAAAGGACAGAGAAGCAAAAATGTTCTTCCTAACAGACCTGGTAGTTAAGGCAATAGTGCTTTGTGAACATATGCACAGATACCCACGACGTTAAGGGCTACCACTCTTGTGTGCCAATGCAGGGGTATCAACTTTAGCCCTGTTGGAATGGGCTCTCAGACCTTCTGGCGGCGGCTTCTTGGCCTGTGCATAGTAGATGTTAATGCACAGGACGGCCCACTTTGACAGTCTCTCCTGCATAGCCTTCCCTGTCTTCACCCCAGGAAACACCACAAAAAGCAGACTGTCGCCACGGTGGTCCTTGTTGCAATCATTATAAAATCTTAAAGCTCTTTTGGGGTCCAATTGATGAAGGCTCTCCTCATCTTTGCAGAACTGAGGTGGGGCAAATATTGCTGCCCAACGTGTAAGGTAGTCACAAGTTTAAGCAAGAAAGCCGGCCAAATAAAAAAATAAAAGAAAGCCGCCCAAGTCCTCAGCACAAGCTTGCCTGGAAACAAGGTGGTGTATGGCAATTGAGCGGACAGTGTGATGTTCACTTGTGCAACAAGCTGAGGTGATCATAAGTAGGGAGAGAGTCTTTTGGGTCAAAAGACAACAATCAGCTGTGCATTGGCTCCAAGGGCGTACACATGAGAAACATCAAGGCCAAGTTATGCTCCCACTGTGGCATCACAAACAGTTTGGGAGGAAATATGTTGGAGTAATTTAAACAAGAACGATTGGTTTGGCAAAAAAGCAGACTAAATATTTTATAGGTCTCACGAACAATAGAACATCCAACAGTTTGGCTTGTAAAGGATCGGTCTTATGGACTCCACACCAGGCAACAATTCCCAGTGCCCAGCACAAATGCACTTTGTGAATGGGTGCCTGGCAGGAAGGATGACATCCATCACTTTAGTTGGCATATCAGACACAGCTATCTGCTGCTGTTCAATCTCCATGCATGGAGGTGTGTTTAATGCACCTTTTGGTGAAGGATCCTGTGCCCTGCTACTTAGCCAGAAGATCCTCCTGATATGATAATGTGATCAGAGGACTGACGCTCATACTGAGAAGCTCTGGGTACCACACTCTCCTGGCCCAATTCGGAGCAACTAGGATAACTTGTTCAGTGGCGGGAAGGCATACCGAAATCCTGTGCTCCATTCCAGCTGGAATGCATTTCTTAGTGAGTCTCTTAGCGGAAATTCCAACACACAAAACTTTTGCCACTCGGTGTTCATGACAGTGGTAAAAAGATATAGCCAGGGTTCTCCCAAATGTTGGAAGATGCCCTGCACTACCCTGGGTTACCACTCGTGATCTGTCAGATGCCCTCCACTGAGCTCAGCCTCCTTGGTATTCAGGGAGCCTGCAAGGTAATTCAGGTTCAGAGAAATGCCTGGATGCCACAACCAACTCCAGAGGAACACAGCATCCTGACACAAGAACATGGACCCCACCCCGCTCTGCTTGTTGCAGTACCACATGGCCGTAGTGTTGTCCATGAGAACCAGCACCACACTCCCATTGATGGAAGGCCTTTAATGCCAGACAAATGGCCTACAAATCCAAAAGCAGAGTTTCCGCTGTAGTCCAGAGTCCTCTGATTGCCACCTCCCGAGGTGCCCTCCCCAACCCAGAAATGATGTGTCCATTACTACCATCAGCTCTGGGTGGAGAAGAGAGGGGGGCCTGCTAGTGGCCCAGCTGCAGTCACATAGCCACCACTGCAGATCTGGTGCAGTGTCCTTCAAAATTTGAATGGCGTCTGATAAGTTTCCTTGGTGATGGGCCCATTGGAACTTCAGATTCCATTGCAGAGCCCACATGTCACCTGGCACAGATTCCTCAGAGCTACTGTTGTCGAGATCGAAAACCGAGGCTGAAATACTTAAATCAAAGCCTGAATGTCCTGAACTTGAGTACAGAATCAAAGCATTAAAAGTGATCATTACCTAATCACAGGACATCAAAGTTGCATGTAATTATGATGAAACAACTAAAAATATATATAAACGAAAGAAAAAAACAAGCAGCCACAGCGGGCAAACGCAGTAATGGCCTTCTAAGAACAGACAACCCTTCATCCACGTCTCCAAAACAATTGTGGGCGGGAGGGACAGGGCACCGGAGAATGTCAAAAATAAAAAGGGGGGGGGGATGGAGAGTGGAGAGACCCCCCTCAGACAGGGAGAGGGAG